>CANTUQ010000150.1:8161666-9367500 GCA_947683425.1 Excoecaria cochinchinensis | reverse complement strand
CTAAATGGCTGGTTGAAAATCCCTAAAGCAGACACCTGATTTTCTCTTGCCGCCTTAATAATTACCACCTCTCCTTTGTGTGGTATCTTAATCATCTGGTGTAGGGTAGATGGCACTCCTCCTAATTTATGGAACCACGGCCTTCCAAATAGGACTGAGAAATTGGCTGGGATAGGCAAAACCACAAAATCTACTTCCGTCTCAATAGGTCCCGTCTTAACCTGAGCTCTAAATGTTCTCGAGGCTTGTCTTCTAGAATTATCATAGGCTGTGATGGTTAAATCAGACTCGCTAAGCTTGCTTTCTTCCAAACGAAAAGCTTAAAGTGCCACCAAAGGGCAGACATTTATAGATGATCCGTCATTCACCATGACACAAGCGGTGTGCTTACCATTAATTTGTGCCTTAATGTACAGCGGCCGGTTGTGATTACGGCCCTCAGTTGGTAGGTCAGCATCTGAATAAACCAATCTCTCTCCTGATCCCCCTTTTACCATCTCTAGCAATTCGGATGGAGAAATTGTGGTGGCCACGGTGGACTCACTCAAAGCTTCGACCAACTTTTGTCTATGTGAAGGAGGCTGTCTTAAAAGGTCCCATATGGATATTTGAGCCGTTGTCTTCTTCAACTGCTTTACTATTTGACTCTACTCTGGCTCTTTTTCTGCTAGTGCTTATGCTGGTTCCTGCGACCTCTTTGCCTCCGGGACCACTCTACCACTCCTCGTCATAGCCTTTACTTCTTTCCCTTCTCCATCTGATTCCCTTAAGTCTACAGACTTTTCTTCTTTCTCCTCATCTTCGTCTTCTTCGCCACTCTCACTAGTGGACCAATAATCTATTATCCCCACAGACATTCTTCTTTCCTCAACTCCATGGCGAGTAACAGCAACATAGTCATTTCCATACAAATCCTGCAAGACATACCATTCGGACAGACTTGACCCAATCATGAAAATGGGTGGTGGCACAAAATTATAATTAGACTTTTTCTTACTCTCTCTCCGTTTCAGGTCAGTGATCTGTTTGCTGTCGATCAGATCTTTAATCTGGTGCCTCAGCATTACACAATTATCTGTTAAATGTCCCATATGCTGGTGATAAGCACAGTATTCATTCTCTTTATGCCCCGGCTGCCCTTGGTTCCTAGCTGGCCTGGGTGGTAGAGGCTACAGCTTCACCTCTTTCATCAATCTTTTTAACACCCACGATAAAGGCCGACCTAAATTCGAGAAGTATCTCTGACTCACGCCCGTTGTCGATACCTCAATTGTCTTCCCACTTCAATTTCCACCACTGGAGCTCGCTGGCTTGATTGCCCCCTGATTAGCATAACCTCTCTTGGTATAAGCTTCACTATTAGCCTTTCTCAAAAGGTACTCTCCCTTAGCCTCAATAGCGATGTCCTTCAAGGACTCCCAGTCTCTTAATCCCTTCATCTTTAATATATCCCTTAAATACGGGCTCGCATTTTTTATGAACAACTGAATCTGGTCTTGAGTATCTGGTTTACGCTTCATCTCCATAACTCGATTTCTTCAACGAGTGAGGTACTCATGAAAAGACTCCCCCGCCTTTTGCTGCAATAGCTCCAAATCCTTTAGAGTTACCTCCATTGTCGTGCTACAATCGTATTGTCTGAAGAGCTCCTCTATCAACAAATCCCAATTCTCCTTTGTCCTTCGATCTAGCCCATGGTACCAATCCACCGCCGGGCCAGTTAAGCTCAGACAAAAATACTCAATCTTTTGTCTCTTAGTTAAAGTAGTACCCTTTATTACCAACGAGTACTGCTTTATGTGTGCGGTGGGATTAGAAGTGCCATCGAATTTAGAAATGTCAGGCATCTTGAAGTTCTAAGGTATTAGATCATCACTATCTAGTTCTCGATCCTCGAGATTCATCCCTCCTCCTACCTTCAGCATTCTCGTCATAGCTTTAAATCTTTCCTCCATTTTCCTCCACATTGTATCTTCCAGCTTGGGTGATTTTCCCTTCACTACCGTCTGTTCCTCTTGCTCCTCCCATAAGTCAACCACAGATTTTGGGCCTTCCCTCTGCTCAACAGGCACTGGCGCTCTTGGCTCAACCACAGATGGGTCAACTGCATCCGGGGGATCCTCTCTAGCAACCCCTTGTTCTTCTTGCTCTCTAGCTGGAGTAGCAGCCTGTTGCCCCACCAGTGGGGTTAAAGTAGTAGCAAGGTTACCCATTATGGCCATCATCCTGGCCTCAAATTCCTCCATTCTCTTCCCTACTTCCTCGGCAATCATTGCCCTTATTGCATCAGAACCACTTGCTGGATTAGACATACTTGCTTCAGCTGATGATTCAAAAGACAAAATCTCACTACCCTCCGAAAAGGAATCCGAACTCTGATCTGAAACCAACTCTAATAATCCCAAAAGTGAAACCTTTTTCAATCGACCGTCGGGACCTCTAAACTACCTGGATGAATCTATGATGGCTGCAAAACACATCTCTGTTAGGATGATGCATGACTTGAAGTGCAATGCATGGTCGTGCTGATGCAGCGTAGACAAACACATGCAAGCAGATAGATTCTCCCGACCTTATTTCTCCCACACACGGGGTCGTACGGTCTCTCTCCTAGGTGGGCTTTATCCAAGGGTTAACAGGGAACCCATTGGACACGTATAATGCACGATGAGAAATCGGCAGCATAATAACTCTCGTCTAATGTACATTCGCATGGGTGTTTGGCCATTATGTATTTAAACAATTTAACCAAATTAAGATGGGCCCACCGGGGCATGAAAGCCTTTGATGAAAGATCATTTAATTTAATTAAATTTATTCAATATATGATGGTCCAAATAGCAAGTACAGTATTATGGTACATTTCACCTAGTGAAAGTATCTATTGCCATTACATAGGCTTTGGTCAAAGGTGGTGTTACTTTAAATTTACCCAAGCATGGTCCCTACCAACGGGTCTAGCTCATCACGAGCATAGTAATCAATCGGGTCTCCATTTAATATACTATTTGATGGTACGAGACTTGGACTGGTGATTATCCCAAACACTTCCCTACAATGAGTGAAAGTAGGGTTGTGTTTTAGGAACGCACCAGGGTAGATACGGGACCAACAAACATATTCTAAAACTCTAATGTATGTAATGCAATTTCGATTAGAAATAGAATTTTTGATTCTTAATAACTCAATTATAATTTGAACTTAAGTCACTTTCGAAGTGAAGTTTGGATCATCCGCAGTGGAGTCGCCACTGTGACGCGCACTGAACCAACAAGGCCTTCGCTGAGCCTGCCTTTTGGGGCTCGAGGGATTGGTTTATGTCTTTTATGATTTTGGGCATCATGAGTCATCTTGGATGCCTCCTTTCCAATAGAACATTGGAAAGGAGGATCTAGACCTACAACGCCTTTAGGCACCTTTGCGGTATTTTGGAGTCGCCACCCAGTTTACGAGAAACTGGGAAAGGTCTCTAACCTCTATTGGTCTAAACAAGAGAAGGTGTTCGGAACTTCACTCTTATTAATGACTTAAGTTTTATAAATGAGTTGTTAAGAAATCCAAATTCCATCTCTCATCTCACGCGGTAATGCAATAAATTAAAGTGCATTCATTCACATAAGAAAGCGATAAATAAAGCGGTAAATAAATAAATTACAAAATAAAAATAGGACAGAATAATCCCCCAAAATAAATAATAGAAATAAAAAGAAATGGGACGGAACAATCCCCCAAATAAATAAAAAAATAAATAAACACATAAAGGGAATTAAAATGCAACATACATAAATCGGGTTATTCATTAAATTTTAGGAACATTGGTTCCTTTTTTATTTATTAGAAAAATTGGAGAACTATTTTTAGGGCATTGATTGAAAAAAACCGGGATGAGTGATCCCATTTTATGAAAATTAGTTCTCTATTTGATAGTGAGATTTTATTGGTTAAAATAGGATATTGGTCCATTTTATTAAAAAAAAATCCCAAATTATTAATTATTAGGAAAAACATGACTTTCTATAGGTGTGGATAATTAAAACATATATTTTACATACAAAATAATAATATCATAATAAAAAGAAATAAAATAATTAATACGCAAACCATAATCTTAGACGGTCTCTAATCCTCCGATACTCCGACCCGGGCATGAAATGTAACTCGCATACATAAATAAATTTGAGGCGACAAAACAAAAATAAATAAAATGTTAGTCAAGTAAATTAAATAATTAGTGTGAACAAATAAATCAATTGATTAAATTAACTTATTAAAATAAATAATAAATTAAACAAATAATGATTAATTAGACTAATCAAATAAGCAAAAAAAATAATTAAATATAAAATAGATATACAATCAAATTAACAATCAATAACAGCATTAAGGACCATAAATAGAGATTAAATGTACAAAGATTAAAGGTAACTGAAAGTGAAAACCCAAGACAAAAAAGGGGAGGAGCAGACCTGTGCATGCCTCGGACAGAAAAGGGACAGGGGAGCTAAGCGAGGGAAAGATCACGACTTGGACAGAGAGGACGCGACTCGGACAAGAAGAAATGAGAACTGATGAACGGGAAACAGGGGAAACGAAAGAAAAGAAGGGGGGTCGGTATGCCCGTTCATGACTCGTGAATGTTGTTTAAAAATCGAGTACTTGGATTTATATGTTTGTGCAAATTTGACATCCTTAAAACCTGAAGAAGCATTTGATCCCAATTTCCATATATGTTTCATCTTGGAATTGAGGTAAGAAGAATCGAGATTTGATAATTACTTGTTGTATTATTCTACATTATGTTTTGGTTTTTTTGAAATCAGTTTTAAACTGCATAGATTCTATGTCTTGAGTTGGCATTTTTTGAGTATGCCCAATGATGATTTAAGTTATTCTACAAGGTGGTAACTTTGATTTCAAGTATTAGCCTCTCAATTTCTTACTACCCCACTCTCACCATTGAGGCTTATTCTTCTTCTTCTTCTTCTTCTTCTTCTTCTTTACCTCCTTTTTATTGCTGTTGATATTATTATTATTATTATTATTATTATTATTATTATTATTATTATTATTATTATTATTATTGTTGTTGTTGTTGTTGTTGTTGTTGTTGTTGTTGTTGTTGTTGTTGTTGACAATGGTGGTGGTATGGTGGTTTATCTTTTGAAATTTGGGAATGGTTTTCATGGAAAGTAAAAAGCTTCGCTATTTATGAGTTGATAGAGCTATGAGATCTAAGGGCAAAGTCATTTCTTTCAATTTGAGTTTTTGTCCACTTGGTTATTGTCCTGCCATCATATGTTGCTGATTGATATGCAATTAATATTCTTTCCTTCATGATCTTTCATTCCATAACTATATTTAGGTCAAATTCATTTTAAAGTTTGAAAGCTTGTCCATGGAGGATTTGTTAGGGTTGTGCTTTTTCTATTTTTCGTGTCTTTAGTAGTTCTTTTTATGATTTTAGAGATTTGGTGCAGGTTTTCAAGAAAAAACATTTTTGTATGTTGGTTACTTATTTAGAGAAAAAAACCTATCATGGTTACTTGACATATGTGTTACTTTTTCATTTCTTTTACATTGTTTCTGGATGTTTACTTTCCTGATTTAGACTTGAATTTGTGCGAGTCACTTTAACTTTTTTGTTCTAATTAAGCATAGTTATGTCACATTTTATGTTGTTTTCACCACTACCAATAGAAGTTTGAAATTATATCTAACACAAAGTATTTTACTTTCTTCTAATTAAGTATTTTTTTTATCAACATTTCTGAATTTATCGACGGAAAACTTCTCCATAAATTTACCAACGATCCGTAGGTAACATTAACAACAAAAAAGTTCGTTACGTCGATAAATTTACCAATGGGTCGGTAAATTTACCGACAGAACCATATATTCCGTTGCAACTTTTACCAATGGAAATAATGAGTCCGTTGGTAAATTTATCGACGATCAATATTTTCGTCGGTAAATTTACCAATCACCATGACACCGACGATTTTTCCATCGATAATTTAGTTTACTGATGAAAAACATTGACTTTTCATTGGGATTATTTGTCGCTAATAGGTCATTTTCTTGTAGTGCCTTTCATTCTCTTGCTCCTGCGTTATTTTTTAGGTTTTTAAAGTTTACCGAGCTTTGATTGTTCAATATGCTCAAAACAGGTTATAAATCTTTAATCCAACAGTAGTGACTTATTTTATTATGTGAAAAATTCACTATTTAATTTTGCTTTTTTTATTTGGCTCTTGATAATAGGAGAGAGAGAAGTTTTGGTGAATAAATTGAAGCTCTGCAACTTCATTCACCATTGAAGAAACAATAGCTTATGCAGTAGTATTGAACTTGCTAGCCAGATCGGAGATGGTATTGCCTTAGTTTACCTGATAAGTAAGCAAGAATCTTGTTGTCAGTAAAGATGAAGATGAATAAGAAAAGTGTTGATGCTGTAGATTTGGCACGTACTTTGTCGATTTTCATAAAAAAATTAGACAATTAAAGTGGGACCACATATTTTTGAAAAATACATTATTTTCAAAAAAAATTCAAAAATACAGATAGACTTGTTACGTGTTGTAAAATATCCTATTTTTGATGACTAATTGATTATTTCCTTTTTTACTTGATTTGTTTATCAAATTTGGTTATTTCCTTTATTACTTGATTTATTTCCTATATAGACTAACTCTTTATGTCTATAAATACTTTCAAGTATTATTGTTTCAAGTGATGAAAAATAAGAATACAAGGGAATATATATTCTCATTCTTCTATTTCTATTTGATTTTACCTTTTATTTATAACACGTTATCAGCATGATAGTCTCTATTCGACAGTTTCTATTGATTATTGGAAGTTGGTGGTTTACGACAACCCGACTCAAAGGAATCAAGAATCCTAATTTATAAGATTAAACAGTAAATCATCTTAAAAATAATTTGTATTATTTTATAAATTTATAATGCCGATTATTATATATTAAGAGGCTTATATATGTTGGTTAGTTATATATGTGCATACATGCACAATGTATGTTTTCATTCTTATATTTACATGTAATAATAATGTAGGATGATATTTCCTAATGCTGACTTTATATTATGCCAATTTTATTCTTGTTACATGGCAAACTTAATATAACATGTAATAGTTAAAAATTGGCCGATTTTATATTTACATGAAATATTTATATGATTGCATGAAATAGTTGATAATTTTAATAATTATATTATTATTATTATTATTATTATTATTATTATTATTTCATTTCAATTTCGTAAATTAAATGATTTATTTATAGCCTAATTTTAAATTTCTCTTTTCAAGTGTAGTTATTTTCAATGTCAAACCTTTCGAAGCTTGAATTTATTACCCTTGATATTTCTAGATTAAATTATCTGTCATGGATATTTGATGCTGAAATTTATTTGAATGCTATGAATCTTGGAGATTCAATAAAAGAAGAAAATACCGCATCCCTGCAGGATTACGCTAACGTAATGATTTTCCTTCGATACCATTTACATGAGGAATTGAAAACTGAATATCTCACTATTAAAGATCCATTAGCCCTTTGCAACCATTTAAAGGAGAGATATGAACACCAAAAAATGGTAATTCTCCTTAAAGCTGGATATGAATGGATACACTTATGTTTGCAAGGTTATAAAACTGTAAGTGAATACAATTTAGCTTTATTTAAGGTTAGCTCTCAATTAAAATTATGTGGAGAGAATATTACTGATGAGGATATGTTAGAAAAAAACATATTCAACTTTCATCCCTCGAATGTGCTCCTGCAGCAGCAATATTGAGAGCTCAGATTCAAAAAATATTCTAAGCTAATCTCTTATTTATTAGTGGCTAAATAAAATAATGAGCTTTTGATGAAAACCCACCAATCTTTTCCAATTGGTTCATCCCCATTACCTTAGGTTAATGCGGTATTTTCTCAAGGCCGTGAAAGAGGTCGGGCTAGAAGGGGTCGTGGTCGTGGGAGAAGAATGGTTTCAATTTTTCTCCAAATGTTGAAAACAAAGGTACTAACAAAAAAAAGGGTCAAAGGTGAGGAAAACACTGAAAAGAAAATACAAAACAATGACAATATTTGCTTTAGATAGGGAACTAAAGGTCATTGGTCCCATATATGTCACACTCTCGAACATCTAGTTGATCTTTACAACGCATCATTAAAGGGAAAAGGAAAAAATGTTGAAGTGAATTTCTTAGAACTTGTTGATCCTGCTAATGATAATGAATTTCCTTTAGATGTTGATTTTGATGTTTCTGATTTTTTTGAGGATGATAGTGGCCAAATTGATCATTTGATTGGTGATGAAAATGTCAATTTTTAAAATAATTTTATTCTTGTTATGTATTTTTGCAATTTAAATAAAGGTTACTTTTTAATTTTTAAAGTATTTCTTATTTGTTATCATTTTTCTTATTTGTTATTAAATAATGTTTTGTGTTACTAGATAATTCGATATAAACTTATTGTTTATGGAGGAAGGCATATGTTTAGTGGACAGTGGTAAAACTCACACTATTCTTCCTAACAAAAAGTATTTCTTTCAATTAACATTAGCTGAAATTAATGTTAATATAATATCTGGTTCAACAAATGTAATTGAAGGCTCTGGAAGAGTCCACCTTATGTTCTCAAATGGAACACCACTAAACATTGATGATGCATTATATTCTAGTAGATCCCGAAGAAATCTATTAAGTTTTATAGATATATGTTGCAATGGTTATTATATTGAAACCACAAATGAGGGAACTGTTGAATATATATATATAACTTCCATAAAATTGAATCAGAAGTTCATATTAGAGAAATTTCCAAGTCTCTCAATTGGATTGTATTTTACTAAAATAAAGATGGTTGAATCTAATTATATGCACCAGAAGTGCTCAGATCCTAAAAATTTTATACTTTGGCATGATCTTCTTGGTCATCCAAGTTCAACCATGATGCGATGTATTATCGAAAATACAAATGGGCATGGAATAAAGGATCAGAAAATTCTTTTGTCTAATGATTTTTCTTGTAGTTCTTGTGCACAAGATAAATTGATTGTAAGACCTTCACCATCTAAATCACATTTGAATCCCCTAATTTTCTTTAAAGAATACATGGAGATATTTGTGACCCAATTCATCCATCTTGTGGACCATTTCAATATTTCATGGTTCTGATTGATGCTTCAACTCGATGGTCACATGTATGTTTACTTTCTACTCGCAATATTGCTTTTACTATACTTCTTGCTCAAATTTTAAAGTTAAGGTCTAGTTTTCTTGATCATCCTATCAAGGCAGTTCATTTATATAATGTATGTGAGTTTTCTTCAAAAGCATTTTATGATTTTTGTATGTCAATTGGAATTAGTGTCAAGCATTTTGTTGCACATGTTCATACTCAAAATGGTTTAGCTGAATCTTTTATTAAGCGATTACAATTAATTGCTAGACCTATGCTTATGAAGTCACAACTTTCTGCATCTGCTTGGGGACATGCAATTGTTCATGTTGCATCTTTAGTTTGTATTCGACCAGCCACATAGCACAAGTTTTTCGCTTTACAACTTGTTTTTGATCAACAACCCAATATAACTCATCTTAAGATTTTTGGTTGTGCTATTTATGTTCCCATTGCCCCTCCTCAACAAACCAAAATGCCCAATGACATCTTGGTATATATGTTGGTTTTGATTCACCATCTATTATTAGGTATCTAAAACCTTTAACTGGTGATTTCTTTAAAGCAAGATTTTTTAGATTGTCAATTTGATGAATCAATTTTCCCTCAATTAGGAGAAGATAAAGGTAAATGGCAAAAAGGATAAGAAATTAGTTGGAACACTCTAACCTTGTCTAATTATGATACACGCACAAATCAATATGAACTTGAAGTTCAAAGAATAATAAATTTGTAGAATGCTGCAAATCAATTACCAGATATCTTCATAGACACCCAAAAGGTCACTAAATCCTATTTTCCCCATTACCAATGTACCTGCAAGATTAATTGTCTCTGTAGGATTTCTAGCAAGTATGGTAGCCAATAAATCTAACATAAGCCAGAAGCATGGTAGACCTATTGGTGCAAAAGATATTGTTCTTTGAAAGAAAAAAGAATTGAAAAATATTTAAAATGATGCCCCAAAAGAGGTTTAAAATAACATAGATCAATAATTTCATATTTCCAAAGAAGCAACACCATAAGTGGTTCTGGTACCGAAAAATTATGAGATCTCATTAAAATTTGGAAATATGTGGGATAGAGAAGACATAATTATTGATGATATATTTGAATATGCAGTTGCTTTTGAGATAATGAACGATAATGAGCATGAGCCTCAAACTATAGAAGAATGTTGGCATTGAAGTGATTGGCTTAAATGGAAAGAAGCAATTCAAGATGTCAAACCTGTTGGATATAAATGGGTTTTTGTCCATAAGAGAAATGAGTTAAATAAAATTGTGAGATGCAAAGCATGACATGTTGCATAAGGTTTCTCACAAAGACCAGGTATATATTATGAAGAAATGTATTCTCCTGTTATGGATGCAATAACGTTTAGGTTTTTGATTGGTTTAGCAGCCTCTAAAAGGCTTGACATACGACTAATGGATGTGGTAATAGCTTACTTATATGGATCATTAGATAATGACATATATATAAAAATCCCTGAAGGATTTAAGATGCCTAGAGTATACAATTCAAAACCTCGACAAATGTACTCGATTAAACTCCAAAAATCTTTGTATAGATTAAAGCAATCTAGATGTATGTGGTACAATCGCCTAAGTGAATACTTAGTGAAAAATGAGTATGAGAATAATTCCATTTGTCCATGTGTTTTTATCAAGAAGATAAATTATGGATTTGCTATAGTTGCAGTTTATATTGATGACTTAAATATAGTAGGGACTCCAGAAGAGATCTCTATTACTGCAGAATATTTGAAAAATGAGTTTGAAATGAAAGATCTTGGAAAAATAAGATTTTGTCTCGGGTTTTAAGTTGAATATTGCCAAAAGGAATTCTTGTGCATCAATCATCCTATATAGAGAAAATCTTAAAACAATTTTATATAGATAAGTCCTATCCATTAAGTATTCCAATGGTTGTTCGTTCTCTTGATATCGAGAAAGATCATTTTCTTCTACAAGAAGATAAGGAAGATATTTTTGGTCATGAAGTACCATATCTTGTGCAATAGGTGCACTTTTATATCTTGCTGTCACACCCCATAAGTGGCCTAATTGGATTTAGCAATTTTAATTGGACATTTAAGGGCAATTGGGTATTTATACAAGAGGAAAGAGGATTTGATTGCAAGGAAATAAAAGTATTTAAATGGCAGATTTTTAGTTTGGTGAGTAAAAGGTATTTTGATAAGGACTTATTGGTAATATTGATTGGATCAGATTGTAAAAGGGTAATAAGTGGGTTTGTGAACCGTGCATGTGTGCCAGGTGGAGAGTGAGTGTGTGCATGTGGGTGAGAGAAAAGAGAAGTCTGAGAAATTCTTAGCTTCCTGGGAAATAAGGGGCGTGGAGTTCTCTCTCTTGCTCTCTCTCTCTCACATTAACCACTCTTAATCTCTTCTTTCTCGGTTCCTCCTTTCTGTTTGTATGTACGTGTTCATCTGTCTTGAGTTTAGGTTTTAAGCTTTGAAGCTTCAGAAGGTAAGTGGCTGTCTGTTTTCGTGTGGTTCTCCATCTTCTCTCTTTTAAGGAATATTTATTTTGTTTCTTCGGTTTGATATTGGGTTTTATTTGTCGATTCTTGAATCTGCTGAAGAGAAGAAGAAGGATAAAGGAAAAGATAAAGTAGTGGAGTGAAGGGTACAGTGGACGTTCTGAACTTCATTTCAGGTTTGGGAGTGTCTGTTCTTTCTTAATCTTGGATCCTGCTTACTGTATGTTGTCAATGTTGGCTATGTGTGTTGTTTATTTAAATGCATGAAATATGTACTGTGTATACATGATTCCTGTAGAAAAGAATGATGTTAAATATGCAAATGAGATGAACATGCATGGGTTTGAATGAGAAATCTTGGGTTGTTGACATTCTGGAATTTGACTCTAGTTGAATGGTAAAAATATGTTATTTTTATTATTATTGCTATAAATGTTCTCTGAAGACTTGAAGGTACGTGTTAGCATGATTTTTGCATGAAAAAAATGGTTTTTAGACAAATGGGGTTTGGAGTTTTGATGTACTCTATTTTTACGTTTTCTGGGTTTTTACGATTTCTGGGAAATTCTTAAAGTTTGGAGAAGGAGAAGCAATTTGTGAGAGGAAGATCACGCGACGTGATGGAGCATCACGCCGTGACCTCCTTCTCTAGGAAGTCACGTGGCGTGATGGAGCATCACGCCGTGATCTCCTTCCTTGGGAAGTCACGCGACGCGATGAAGCATCACGCCTCGCGACTTCTCCCTTCCCTGCGTGTCACGAGACAAGATCCCGTGACCTCCCCCTCTCCTCTTTGGCGTCACGAGGCATGACGGATGGTCACGACTCGTGACTGCAACGTTTTTGCGTGGCGCTCGCGAGAAACCAGCGTCACGAGACACCACTGCTTGGGTGTCTCGTGACCGGCCTTCTTCTAGCTGCCCTGTTTTCTAAAAAGAACAAGTTTTAACTTCTGGTTTAAAAGGAGTTTTCAATACATATCAAACGTTTGGGTTTTTAAAGATCTGAATTGTATTTTTTTTATAGCTGTTTAATATTGAGATTTGTATACATGGTTAATTAATTAGCGTACATAATTTACTTGTTTATTATTTATATGAGCATGAATTATTTTAATATGAACTAATTGTTCTTTTGCCTCCAATAATTGTTATTGGATATATATTTAGATGTTTCTGAATTTGATTTATATACATGTATACATGAATTATAAATTTGTATTGAGTTGTATTCTTTAAGCCTGAATAAGTCATAGTAGTGGATAAGTAAGCGCTTACTTAGGTCAGAGTGTGTGTGCAGCTGCTATATGATAAAACGTTATACGGGGGTCCGTTTGGATCCTTGTTTCGATCCTGTATGGGTCTATATGGAATTAATGCGAGACTTCGGTCTCTATATGAAAAGTACATGTTTGAGACTCATGTCTCTATATGCTTGGGATACTGTGTTCTATCAGTATCCATTTGACCGTATCCACTTCTAGAGAGTATTTTCAGACTAATCAGGCTATATGTTTAAATTGTATTTGCATATGTTGAGATGCATTTTTGACACGATTACAAGTTTATGATGCACATGAATTCTTGCATAGCTTTATAGTATGCACATTGTATCTGTATGCTTGGAATGATGAGAATTATGAATTGAGTGCTTAATTGCTTGTCTGGTATATAATTATGCATGTCAAGTAAAGAATTTGGCGATATGTTTACATGTAATTATGATGCCTTGAATTTTGAATCATTAGATTATTGTATTGTTATAAATATTGTATATGCATATTGTTCGTTTGTTTTGTTCCTCCCCACTAAGCGTTATCGCTTAGCACGGGCTCTTTTCCCGTGCAGGTGGCGAGTTCGGTTTGGAGTCAGATATCTGCAGGTCGGCCACTAGAAGTCTTTTTGGATGAAGTTATTTTTTTGAGTCTTCCGCTGTAATTTTGTACATGGCTTGTTAATATCAAAGTGAATCTTTTGTAAAGGAATAATTATTTTTGTATATGTATTTGCTTACGAGCCTCTTTTTGTAAAAACGATATAGATATGATATATGTTAAAGGATTTACTGCTATATAATTAAAGTTTCTTTACATCTCATTTGGTTTTTGTTTATACATGTGTATATGGATTCGTTTATATGTGTTTGCTCGCGTGGCACTCCGGAATCCTTCCAACGGGGGATCGGGGTGTTACAGCTTGGTATCAGAGCCCAGGTTTGGTGGTTCTGGGTTATGTTGTGATTGTTTGAGTGTAGAGTCGAGTCTATGCATGAGAGTCAGTTATGTGTCGTGGCCTAATGCAGATGTCTTGTGTTTTGTAGTGTTTGTATGGAGTCGGATCCAAGTGAGTATATGGGCGACACAATGGACAGTGTCTATGTGGGTCGTAGAGATAGTCCGATCAGAGGAGGTGATCCAGTGGGACAGGATAGGCATGAGCGGGAACCTGCACCAGCTGTGGGTGCAAATAGAGGAGTTGGTTTTGATCCAGCGTTAGTGCAAGGGTTACTGCAAGTGGTTGATAGGTTGACTGCACCTAAGGCACCAATTGAATTGTTAAGAAAAAGAGGAGCAGAGGATTTTCATGGGACTGCCTTAGATGAATCTGATGTGGCTGAGTTTTGGCTCAAGAGAGTAGGTAGAATTCTGCAAGAGATTAGATGTCCCCAGATCAGAGAGCTTCATGTGCAGTTTCGTTGCTACAAGGATCAGCATATGATTGGTGGGAACTTGTGATGAGGAATCCTCAGCGACCAGCTGAATTAACATGGGAATATTTCAAGCAAGAGTTTGAGCAAAAGTATGTGACGAAGGCTTACCAAGAAGCGAAGTGGAGAGAGTTCATTAGTTTGAAGCAGCGGGGTATGACTGTTAGTGAATATGACAAGGAATTCAACCGGCTGAGTAAGTATGTGCCCGAGCAGTTGTTGACTGGTGAGTTCAGATGTAGACACTTTCTAGAGGGACTGCGTGAGGTGTTTAGAGGTCCTTTGTCTGCTATGATTGTCTTGCAACCAGTGGGGTATTATCAGCTTGTGGCAGCAGCAATGAAGTTAGAAGAATCTGAGATGGTAAAGCAGAAGATAGCACAGAAGAGGAAAGCACCAGAAGGGAGAGTTACGAGTACTAAGAAGGCTAAGGGTGCTCCAGTTGAACAAGGAAATAGAGGGACTGTTCAAGTACCTTCAGAAGTAGGAAGTGTGGCACCGCATGCTAGTAAGGGAAATCGAGCACCTGAGTGTGAGCATTGTCATAGGTACCATTGGGGTACGTGTCGTAAGATTATCGGGGCATGTTTTAAGTGTGGGAGTATGGAACATCGGTTTGCAAGTTGCCCTAATCGACAGGAGGATCAGAATCAGCAAGAAAGCAGAAGATCCAATGTCACTCGAAGCAATCGGGATGGAAGTAGAGCTCCGGGAGCACCATCTGAGACGGTGCAACGACCTGGTGCTACAGAAGATCATAACCGGCATCGAGCATTTGCTTTGATTAGAGCTGATGCGACTGACGCTGCAGGTCCTTCTGGTAAGTTTTGATATGTTAAGTTTTGTTTTGTTTGGTTTTGATATTTGAGTTGTAATGGATAAGCGAGGAAATTTCGAGGACGAAGTTTTCTTAAGGAGGAGAGAGTTGTCACACCCCATAAGTGGCCTAATTGGATTTAGCAATTTTAATTGGACATTTAAGGGCAATTGGGTATTTATACAAGAGGAAAGAGGATTTGATTGCAAGGAAATAAAAGTATTTAAATGGCAGATTTTTAGTTTGGTGAGTAAAAGGTATTTTGATAAGGACTTATTGGTAATATTGATTGGATCAGATTGTAAAAGGGTAATAAGTGGGTTTGTGAACCGTGCATGTGTGCCAGGTGGAGAGTGAGTGTGTGCATGTGGGTGAGAGAAAAGAGAAGTCTGAGAAATTCTTAGCTTCCTGGGAAACAAGGGGCGTGGAGTTCTCTCTCTTGCTCTCTCTCTCTCACATTAACCACTCTTAATCTCTTCTTTCTCGGTTCCTCCTTTCTGTTTGCATGTACGTGTTCATCTGTCTTGAGTTTAGGTTTTAAGCTTTGAAGCTTCAGAAGGTAAGTGGCTGTCTGTTTTCGTGTGGTTCTCCATCTTCTCTCTTTTAAGGAATATTTATTCTGTTTCTTTGGATTGATATTGGGTTTTATTTGTCGATTCTTGAATCTGCTGAAGAGAAGAAGAAGGATAAAGGAAAAGATAAAGTAGTGGAGTGAAGGGTACAGTGGACGTTCTGAACTTCATTTCAGGTTTGGGAGTGTCTGTTCTTTCTCAATCTTGGATCCTGCTTGCTGTATGTTGTCAATGTTGGCTATGTGTGTTGTTTATTTAAATGCATGAAATATGTACTGTGTATACATGATTCCTATAGAAAAGAATGATGTTAAATATGCAAATGAGATGAACATGCATGGGTTTGAATGAGAAATCCTGGGTTGTTGACATTCTGGAATTTGACTCTAGTTGAATGGTAAAAATATGTTATTTTTATTATTATTGCTATAAATGTGCTCTGAAGACTTGAAGGTACGTGTTAGCATGATTTTTGCATGAAAAAAATGGTTTTTAGACAAATGGGGTTTGGAGTTTTGATGTACTCTGTTTTTACGTTTTCTGGGTTTTTACGATTTCTGGGAAATTCTTGAAGTTTGGAGAAGGAGAAGCAATTTGTGAGAGGAAGATCACGCAACGTGATGGAGCATCACGCCGTGACCTCCTTCTCTGGGAAGTCACGTTGCGTGATGGAGCATCACGCCGTGATCTCCTTCCTTGGGAAGTCACGCGACGTGATGAAGCATCACGCCTCGCGACTTCTCCCTTCCCTGCGTGTCACGAGACAAGATCCCGTGACCTCCCCCTCTCCTCTTTGGCGTCACGAGGCGTGACGAATGGTCACGACTCGTGACTGCCCCGTTTTTGCGTGGCGCTCGCGAGAAACCAGCGTCACGAGACACCACTGCTTGGGTGTCTCGTGACCGGCCTTCTTCTAGCTGCCCTGTTTTCTAAAAAGAACAAGTTTTAACTTCTGGTTTAAAAGGAGTTTTCAATACATATCAAACGTTTGGGTTTTTAAAGATCTGAATTGTATTTTTTTTTATAGCTGTTTAATATTGAGATTTGTATACATGGTTAATTAATTAACGTACATAATTTACTTGTTTATTATTTATATGAGCATGAATTATTTTAATATGAACTAATTGTTCTTTTGCCTCCAATAATTGTTATTGGATATATATTTAGATGTTTCTGAATTTGATTTATATACATGTATACATGAATTATAAATTTGTATTGAGTTGTATTCTTTAAGCCTGAATAAGTCATAGTAGTGGATAAGTAAGCGCTTACTTAGGTCAGAGTGTGTGTGCAGTTGCTATATGATAAAACGTTATACGGGGGTCCGTTTGGATCCTTGTTTCGATCCTGTATGGGTCTATATGGAATTAATGCGAGACTTCGGTCTCTATATGAAAAGTACATGTTTGAGACTCATGTCTCTATATGCTTGGGATACTGTGTTCTATCAGTATCCATTTGACCGTATCCACTTCTAGAGAGTATTTTCAGACTAATCAGGCTATATGTTTAAATTGTATTTGCATATGTTGAGATGCATTTTTGACACGATTACAAGTTTATGATGCACATGAATTCTTGCATAGCTTTATAGTATGCACATTGTATCTGTATACTTGGAATGATGAGAATTATGAATTGAGTGCTTAATTGCTTGTCTGGTATATATAATTATGCATGTCAAGTAAAGAATTTGGCGATATGTTTACATGTAATTATGATGCCTTTAATTTTGAATCATTAGATTATTGTATTGTTATAAATATTGTATATGCATATTGTTCGTTTGTTTTGTTCCTCCCCACTAAGCGTTATCGCTTAGCACGGGCTCTTTTCCCGTGCAGGTGGCAAGTTCGGTTTGGAGTCAGATATCTGCAGGTCGGCCACTAGAAGTCTTTTTGGATGAAGTTATTTTTTTGAGTCTTCCGCTGTAATTTTGTACATGGCTTGTTAATATCAAAGTGAATCTTTTGTAAAGGAACAATTATTTTTGTATATGTATTTGCTTACGAGCCTCTTTTTGTAAAAATGATATAGATATGATATATGTTAAAGGATTTACTGCTATATAATTAAAGTTTCTTTACATCTCATTTGGTTTTTGTTTATACATGTGTATATGGGTTCGTTTATATGTGTTTGCTCGCGTGGCACTCCGGAATCCTTCCAACGGGGGTATCGGGATGTTACACTTGCAAATAACACTAGACCAGATATAGCTTTTGCAGTTAATTTGCTAGCAAGATTTAGTCCTGCACCAACTCGAAGACATTAGAATGGTGTAAAACATGTCCTACGTTATCTTCGAGGCACTTCTGACATGGGTTTATTTTTTCTAGAAGGCTTAAAGTAAAAATTGGCAGGGTATGCTGATGCTGGGTTCCTATCAGATCCTCATAAAGCTCAATCACAAACAGGTTATGTGTTCACATATGGTGACACTGCTATTTCTTGGCGATTTATGAAGCAAAAAATTACTGCTACTTCCTCAAATTATTCAAAAATATTAGCCATCCATGAAGCAAGTCGTGAATGTGTGCGGTTGAGAACCATGACTCAACACATTAAAGGTACAAGTGGGGTAGTGGTGGAGAACAAGCCAACAAAACTATATGAGGATAATGCAGCATGTATTTCACAACTTAAAGGTGGTTATATCAAAGGTGATAGGACTAAACATATCTCACCAAAGTTCTTCTACACTTATTAACTTATGAAAGAAGGACAATCGATATTTGCAAAATTTGCTCAAGTGATAATCGAACATATTTATTCACAAAGGCCCTACCGAGTTCAATTTTCAAGAAGCATATGCATAATATTGGAATCCGTTAATTAAAAGATTTAGTGTAATTCATTATATTTTTGAGGGGAAGTAACTATGAATATTGTATTTTTTTTCCTTTGCTAATTTTTTATCCCACTGGGTTTTGCTTAGCAAGATTTTAACGAGACATGTTCATAGTGTATAGTCATCCAAGGGGAAGTGTTGTGAAATATCCTATTTTGGATGACTAATTGATTATTTCCTTTATTACTTGATTTGTTTCTCAAATTTGGTTATTTCCTTTATTACTTGATTTGTTACGTAAATTCATTTGTTTACTACTCTTTGTGTCTATAAATACTTTCAAGTATTATTTTTTCAAGTGATGAAAAATAAGAATACAAGGGAATACATATTCTCATTCTTTTATTTCTATTTGATTTTACTTTTTATTTATAATAGTACGTATTTTTTTAGACTATAACTATTACTATTAGAACTCAACATTACATGAGTGAGATAAACTTTACCTTGCAGTGTATTTCTATCAGTTTACTGTAGAAACAATGAAACAATATGCTAGGGATGAGCATGGATCAGTTAATCAGTTTGTTAAGAAAAAAATTAATCAATTCATTAATATTGATTTTTTTAAAATTATTAACCAGTAAGCAGTCCGCTATATTCGGTTAACCAGTTCATCGGTTTCAATATTTTTAGTTTGGTTAATCAATATTTTTTGGTTAACTACTAAAATTTAAAACATACAATAATAAAAAAAAAAATTAGTCAAAGTTCAATATAATTTCAAATGTACAAGGTAATTCAAAATAAAAATCACAAAACAAATACAACATAATAGCTAAAATTTATGTTCAACAAATTAATAGCTAATATTATAAAATGAGTTTGATATTTATTGGAAACTAGTATGCTTAATCCTAAGTTAAAGAAAAATGTTGGAAAAAATAAATATTAAAATATAGACTCTAAAATATAATTAAATGCTATCAAGTGAAATATATATAGACACCAATATATAAAATAAAAAATATTATATGTAAAAAGATTAATCGGTTACTCTATATAAATATTATTCCATATAATTAAAAAGAATGACATAACTTAAATATAATTTAAAGTATTATATAAATTCTATAGAAAAATATAAAAAATTAAGGTATAGAAATATAATTTAAATATACTTTAAAAAATTATTTTATGTAAGTTTTTGAGATAAATAAAATAAAAAAAATTATAACGCATATATATATATATATATATATATATATATATATATATATGAACCGATCGGGATAACTGTAAACTAACAGTTAACTAATATTTAAAAATTGAATCCGTCGGATCAATTTTTAATTTTGTAGTAAATCAAAATTTTGATTTTTTTTCACGCCTACAAAATGGGATGGTAGATTTATTATCAATGAATAACAGCACAAATACTAATAATAATAATAAAAAGACTAATTATTATGGCTATCATGTGTCAAAATAATAATTGACTTGAGTCAAAGAGTTTGAGTAAATTAACTGAGTCATAATTTATTTAATTAAAAAAAAAGTGAACCGCAAAAAGTGGAAATAACTACTTGTCATTAGAAAGAAAATACATAATTTAATTAACTGAGTTCTAATTGAATATATGTTCCTTATTAGGGGAGTGCAATAACCGACCCGACTCGACAAATCCAAAGAACCCGACCCGAACAAGTTATTCAGGTAAGATTAGTTGGGGGATACGGGCCGGGTCGGTTTTGGAAAATGAAAGTAGTTCGGGTTCGGTTCGAGTCGGTTTAAAAGCATTGTAAACCGATCCAACCGAATAATAATCATATATAAACCAAAAAATTCCCCATTCTTTTAGTTTTCTCTCTCCCAGTCTCCCTCTTTCCCGATTTCTCTCAAAAATCAAAATCCCTAACTCCCAAATAGCATTTGCCTCAATGCCGCCGCCTATCGCCACCGGTTCTCGCCACCGCCGGTCGCCGTCGCATCTCTCTACCGCCTATCGCCACTGGAAGTAAGTATCGCCTCACTCTCTTTTCTTTTTCGTCTAGTCTCTGTGTTGCGGAAAGAACTGTAGTTATTGACTTTAAGCCAAGTAACTTTGAGGTTTTACTTCTTCTTCTCATTAAGTTCTTCTATAATTATTAGTTTTTAGTTGTTTGAACAAATGATAAATGCTGATCTAAGAGTGAAAATTCATATGTATAATCTATTCTTGTTCCCCAAATTACGATGCCTTACAAAATTTAGGTTTTTTTCTTCAATTTTTAAATTTTAAAACATGTTTTTGGATTATTAAGAGGAATACATTTAGAGAGTGGATCCTATTATGTGGTCAGTTGTTTCATGTCAGTGTAGTTTAGTATATAATCACACTAGTTTTTTTCTTTTATACGTAGGAGTTGTCTCTGAGAACACATTGCCCAATCCCGCAATTGATACTAGATCATATGCCAACTTTTTTTTGGTCAAGTGTTGCTAGTGCAATGGCCAAAACTGCTTTAATTTGAAATCTTTAACTATGTATATATTATTGTTGTTATTAATTATTATGTAAGATAAGTTTTAAGAATTTTTAAATTTTTAGTTTATATATAATTTTTAAATATTTTATGAAGGTGAAATGTTGAATGTTTTTATAGTTTAATAATTAATAGGGTTTTAAATTATATCTTAATTAATGTTAATTATACGGAGAGCAATAGCATTGAACTTTTAATTATATGTTATTTAATTTTTATTTTTTATATATATATTTAATTCGAGTCATATGGATTAGTTAGGTCGGGGCCCGAATTTAGTCGGGTTGGTTTGGGTGGGGGGTGGGGGGGGATTTGGGGTCTTCTTCGGGTTCGGGTTAAGTTAACCCGAACCCGACCGATGCGCAACCCTATTCCTTATGCTTGAGACATATGAGTATATATGTTCCGTGTATGTAATATGTTAATAAATTATTATTGTTTATAATAAAATAATTGACAATCCTGTGAATATCAGAATGAGAAATGTAGTTTGATTTTATTGGATTGCTTGTGATCTAGGACTTGCAATAAGGCTAGTCCAGTCGGACCGGGAGTTAACACTCCGAAACTCAATTCAGTGAGAGACTTAGAGAGAGAGAGAGAGTCTATTCTTTAGGAATTGTCTTACCTAAATGCAAATAATACTTAGTATTTATATAAGTGTATAAATCCACTTGAGTGGCCTGCTATGGTGTCAGAATAGGTTATAGCGATGATGTGAAAGAAAGTAAGCTAGAGGATAAGGCAGTGGCGTGTGTCAGTTGGCTAACAGGGGATATGCTTTGTCAGTCCGATCGAGCGTACCATACTGACAGCTTGTTGACTTTTTTAGGTGTCTTGTGTCACATGTCTAGGGTTTATGGCTTTGGGCCTGACTTGAGCCTTGACTTAGGCCTGAAGATAATGGGTATTATCATTTGTCCCCCTTTGAATTGACCCAATCAAATGATGATCGAAATTCTCTAGTTACTTATCTTTTCATCATCCGTGCTTATTAATGGTGATGCTTAGTTTTCTGAAATTTTTGGCGCATTAAGTGATGGATGCTTCATTTGACATGCTCATTAAGGCGACTATTTGTTAGCATTATTCCGTCTTCTCAGCTTTTCCGGACTGCCTTGTGGCTTAAGCCTTTTCAGCTACCCTTTTTTGTAAAGGAAGTTTTCATCCTATAAATAGGTGGTTTCTCCTACTATTTTACTTCGCAAGCATTTCGGAGTCTCTTCTTGCTTCTATTAACACTTTTTTATGGAGCTGTTTAAGCATCTAAAAATTTTTCTGCCCTCATTTTTCCCAACTTTTCACCATTTTAGGAAGATGAATGAATTTTGCTCCCTTGATGGAGGGAAGTACTGGCCCGTGACCATAGTGTTTCTTTGTGTCAGATGAAACAAAAACTGAAATAGGGTGCTCTTTGCTCCCAAATCGGGGTCTTTTTTCTCCAAATCTGTACTTTCTTGTCCATTTTCTTGATTTCCCTCTACATTTTCCCCTTTTTTCCTCTTTACTTTCCATTTTTTGCCACTAGGAAAATTTAGGAAGGCAGTTTATTTGGAGCTGAGGAGGGAGAGAATTGCAAACTGGATATTTCTGGAGTATCTAGGTGAGCGTAGTGCCCTATTTCAAAAACACTATACCTGATCGGCGCTAATTTTTAGACAGGATAATTTCCTTTACTCTTTTTTTTTGCTTCATTTCTCCTCACTCTTCCTTTTATTTCTTTATTCTGAATTCGATCCAGTTAATAACTCGATCAAAAAACATGATTTATTTTGTTATTTAACTTGGGAATTGAAACACATAATATTAATATTCAAAGTGGGTCCGACCATGACCTATGCTAATAAATTATCCTTTACCCTGCAATATGAAATCGATCGAAAAATCATGATTGGTGCGAGTATCAATTGAAACAGATAATCCCTTATGGATTTTTGAATTTTGACACAGATAATTAGTTCTTTTAGCCCTTTTAGATATGGCTTTTCACTATCTGACTTAGGATGGAATCTTTTGCCCCTCTAAAGTGAACCTTTCCGATCAGGTTCATTTTTCATGGGCGATTCTCTTTCCCTTGTCTATGTAATTAGATCGGCGTGTTTGGTCCACTTTATCAAATGTTTCAGTCTTAAGAGTCCGTTGTACTTCTATGAAGTGGATAGAGGGAATTTGATTTCCTTTTAAGTGTAATTTGTGGCTTATATATACATGATCGTTTCGATCAGAATATAACGCTTTATACACAATTTTGTAAACGTCTTTGGGAATTCTTCAAAATTTCTTATACTGTTTTCGTCCTTCAGGAGTTTGTGGACTTCTCTGAGGTGAATTCTCATTCGTTCGGATGTTTTGGCTTTTCAAGAGTCATCAACCAAAGTGAATTATCTACGATCGGATGTGTCGGCTTTTGGAAGTCATCGATCGAAGCGAATTATCTACAATCAGATGTCTCAGCTTTCGGGAGTCATCGACTGAAGCGAGTTATCTACAATCGGATGTCTCAGCTTTCATCCACTCGACCTTCAGGAGTCCGTAGACCTCTCTGAGGTGAACTCTTTGTTTTATCCTCTTAAAATAAGTTTGATCTTTCAGGGGTTTATGGACCATTCTGAAGTGGGCCTGAAGAATCCATCTCGCTCACTTTAGGGAGGGACGTTGTATCTCCTGCCTGCAAGGAACATTTTCTCTTTCCCTTTATCCTTTTCTACCTGACTCATAGGGCAAGTGTCAGCATTTTGAAATGGTTATTCTTGATTTAAAGATGGATGTTTCGTCTCCTATCGAGATCGGCTCACCTTCTTGTCTCTTCAATCGTCGTCCGATCGGTGTGTTTCTTTGGAAGGGGAAATGTTGAGGGTTTCATGCATACGCCTCATGAATTTCTCCAAAAAGCCTTCCTGTAAAAGCCTTTATATTTCATCCTTCAGTGTATTGCACTCATTGGTTGTGTGACCAACATCCATGTGGAAATCATAGTACTTGCTCTTGTCTCTTAGAGCGAGTGTTCGATTAGATATCCCTTTTGGCCATCTGACTCATTATCTGTCTCTTATCCATTAGAGAACGTCAGTAGGGCTAGCATTAAGCTCAGTGTTATTTTTAGCTGGATTTTTATCGTGGCTTTCAGACCTCCTTCTTTTATATTTTGTTTGCTTAGTCCTCTCCGATCATTGGCCTGGGTGCTGCAAAGACCTCAATTAATTGTCCTTAATCGGTGGGAACTATAACCTGTCGAATACACTCGCAGGGGGCTGCAGCCGATTAAGCATATTAGGTGGGAACCGCTGCCTCTCAATCAGTGCTGGCTTTCTCCCATCGCCTTTAATGCCTTCCTCTAGAAGAATGTATTGTTCAGCTCTGTCCATTAGACTAACCATATCTGTCAACGGCTCAATTCTAATGGATTCAGAAAAGGGCCAGCTTCGGGAGTTTTTTCTCAAAATTTATGTCGCCTCTTCAAAGGGCTGATTTCTAACATCTGTATTCATTGCTCAGAAACTTTCCATGTAGTTGTAGACATCAGGTCATGAAACAACCCTGACCAGGGTTACCCAGTGATGATATTAATGCATGTTCACAGGAAAAAAGATTGGGAGTGATGGTTTCCTTATCAAAATTGAAGAAAAAATAATTCGGAGGTTGCGACCGCCAGCTCGCTGTGCACGCACGCCCCTCGCCAACAAGCAGCGCGGGCTAGCCCCCAGTACCAGCGATGCTAGGGCAGGCGCCCCTCAGCAACCTCCGAAATCAATTTTTTTACCCAAAAATCGAGATGTTGAGTCCAAATTGGACTCTAATTCATATTTTTTGGGATTTTTCAGAATAATTCTAGATTTTACACCAAAATAAGGAAGAATTTAATTAAAATACAATTTTTCCTAAATTAATTAGGCTTTCCTCATTTAATCATATAAATAGAAAACTCGGAGAGAGAAAGGGGAGAGGCAAAAATTCTGAATTTTTGGATTCTTTTTTCTTCGATAGAATTTCTCCAAAGTTCCGGATGGAATTTTCTTAGTCAAAAATCGTTCTTAAGACAAAGATAATAATTCTTTGTTTTTGAAATCTAAATTTTCTTCCATAAATTTCTTCTTTGAATAAACTTTTTCAATTTTCTTTCTAAAAAAAAAGAGTTTAGATTTTTTTGTTTTCTGATTTAATTCTTGCGGATCTAGACAAGGAAATCAACCATCTTTTTTTCCTCCATCGAATCCAAATTCTGAAGGTAAATTTTTGGGCCAAAAGCCAACTTTCTCTCGCTATATTTTTGTTATTTTTCTTTATTTTCTCCATTGACATTGACTTTGAGTTTGATATTTTTTGTGAATTATTTGTTATTTCTTGTTTCTTGCATAAGATTTAAGTTATTTTTAATATTTTTTTTTGCATGAATAATACATAGAATCATGTAAAAATCACATAAAATATTGATGTCCATTCTTTTGAGATTTGAAAATACTTTTGAAATGTCCATTTCCCTCTCCTGCAAGTGAGGGGCATGAAAGAGGAGAGGGGTGGCCACTAGGGATGATTATGGGGCGGGGATTCCCCGTCCCCGGCGGGGACCCGACCCGAAAGGGGTAGGGAATCCCATAATTTTTCTCTCGCGAGGGCAGGGAAAAAAAAATCCCGCCCTTGAATTCGGGGCGGGGACGGGGAACGGGGTCCCTGCCCCGAAAAAAAATTAATATTTTATAATTATATATATATATATACATATATATTAAATTTTTTTAGGTTGATATTTGTCAGTGTGTAAATTATTCAAGTGATATTATTAATATTTGAATTGCATGAAATATTTACAAATATTTGTATTTTAATTGTATGAAATGTTTATAAATATTTGTATTATATTTGTATTTAAATTGTATGAGATATTTTTAATTTTAAATCATCAATTATTAAATTTTGCAAGATAACTACTGTAAAATATTTTTTATTCGGGTCAGGAATCTCTATCGAGGTCGAAAATTTTCATTAAAATTGGGTAGTTTTATTGGGGACGAGAATCCCCGCGGGGAACGGGGATCCTCGCGGCGGCGGGGGCGGGGACGGGGGGCATTTTTCCCCCGCATCCCTAGCAGGGACGGGGAATCCCCGCCCCTGCGCGGGGCAGTGGGTGGGGAGCCACTCCCCGCCCCGTGATCATCCCTAGTGGCCACCCCTCATAGCCACTGCTCGCCTCCTTAGTTGATTTTTGTCTATTTTTTTAATCCGTTTTTTATATTTTTCGACCCATGGTCGTTTTTGCCTTATTTTTTTAGTATTTTTAGTCATATAATTTAATTTTCATTTATTTTATTATTTTATGCAATTTAATTGATTTTTTAGATTTATTAATAACATTAATTTTATTTGTGTTTATTTTTGTCTACAATTAGGGGTGAGCATGGACCGGTTAACTGGTCCATGAGCCCAAAAAAAAAAACCAGTCCATTAATATCGGTTTTTGCAAAATACTAATTATTAACCAGTCCGTTACTATCAGTTAACCATTCCATCGGTTTCGGATTTTCGAGTCGGTTACCCAATATTTTTCGGTTAACCACTACAATTATAAAATATATTCATAAATAAAATTGAAATATTCAAGGTACTTAAAAATTAAATTTTTTTCACTATAATATAATATCATTGTTGTTAAAATAAAAATATTTGGTGGATATAAGCAAATTTGTTTTTAAAAATTAATATTTAATAAGTAAATAAATTAACCGGTTCATAATCACTTTTAATTAAATAAATTGTTATACTTACTACAATAAAAAAAACTTAAAAACTTCAAAATAATTAGTATAATAAAAAAAAAGAACATGATCACCTTTAATTAGGATAAATTGTTATATAACTTTTCGAATATATTCTGATTTTTATTATTAAAAATTTGATAAATCAATAAATAATAAAAAATAATAAATATGGACATATTGAACAATTAATAAATTAACTAAAACTTCGGTTTCGGTTCGGTTAAACGTTCAAATGGATCAAAACCATTAACCAGTCCATTAATATCGGTTTTTTCAAAATACTAACCATTAACCAGTCCATTACAATCGGTTAACCAGTCCATCGGTTCGGTTTCGAATTTTTTTTGCGGTTAACCGAGTCCATCGGTTTTTTTGCTCACCCCTATCTACAATTCTTGCTTTTTTTTCCTTATTTAAGCACTTTTACGAGCGAATGGGGAGATCTAGGAGATTAGAGGCCTTCTGTTGGTTTGATTTTATTATTTTCCTATTTCAATTATTTTCTTTTTATTTTGATTTTATTTTATTATTTTGGTTTGATTCGTAATAGAATTGTTTTTACTTTATGTGCGATAAAAGAAAATCACAAAAATATTTTTATTAAGTAAATTGGATTTTTTTAAAATAAAGGGGACCAATGTCCTAACTTTTAGCCAATAAAATGTCAATTCGAAAGGACAGTTAATTTTCTTCAAAATTGGATCACTCATCCCGGTTTTCTCAATAATGCCTCAAAAAGAACTATTCATTTTTTAATTGTGCATGAAGGAGCCAATGTTCCTACTCCGGATAAATGCCCCGATTTATGTATACTATTTATTTAGTTGATCTTTGTTTATTTAATTTTCTATTTTTGGGGGATTTTATTTTTTGTCCCTATTTCATATTGTAATTTATTTTGTAGTTTATTTTATTTATTGTTTTATTTATTTATCTATTTCTTCAGATGCTTGATGTGTGATTTAATTAAACTATATGACGTTTGAGAAAAGAGATAGAAAATTAATTATCAAAGATTCACTTATGATTTAACCAAGGCATTAATAAAAGTAAAGTCCCGAACTACTCTTTGGTTTAGACCCCGAGGTAAGATGAACTTTCCCAATTTGTGCAAATTGGGTGGCAACTCCAAAATACCTCAAAGGTGCTTAAAGGTTTCATTGGATTAAATGAACTTCCACAATGTTCTATTGGATAGAGATTCCAAAATATCTCATGTTATCCAAAATCTAGACGCGAACCCTATCGTACCTTCAAAGTGGGCCTCCAGGGACACCACAAGGGTTCGGCGCACGTCACAGTAATCTCAAAGACTTTCATGGGGCCCGTGGATCAGGCTATGCAAGTCGTCAACCATTTTTATAATTCTATTTTGTGCAAATCTTGTAGTGAAAAGGTCGCAAATTTGCCCGAAGGTGGAGATTGAGTTTTGGGGGAGACTTTTGAACCAATCCAAAGATTATCGGTCAACTTTGTAGGGAAAACTCTATAAAAAATTCGATCATCGTAAGAGTACAGCTGAATTTGTGATAAGTACTTAGAGATATGGGTCTTCAAGTCAGACTTACCTGTATATTTTGGCATTTGTAATTTTCTAAACTTGAGGGACAATTCAGTAGTTCTAATTTTTTGACAGAAAGGTGAGACAGCATTGTCTCTCGACGAGGGTACCCAAACTAAGTTGCATGAATGGCTTCTGAAATTTTCGTAGGATATCAGAGGTGCTCGTGAATATCTTGGCTCGTGAGGGGAATCGTATGCTTGTAAAACAGCGTCTTAGCCCGAAGAAAACATTTTTTTCCTTTCCTTTGTTCCTTTTGCTCAACTTATGGGCATTAGAGTGGGTGTTGGGCTTTCCATGGCTCATATTTCCTGATTCTTGGATTACGATCCCTTACTTTCTTTGTTTCTCTTCCCCTTTTGTTTCAAGGCCAACTTTAGAGCTCCTTGTCGATTCCCAAGGTTGCTCACTTTTCTAGACAGATTGCATTATGCTCTTGCTAAAGTCATCAAGAATGGCTCTTATGTCACTTATGGTGACTGGGGTATGACCTGGCTATGCCATAAGTTCGCTATCAAGCTTGAAGATAAGGTTGTCAGGAACGGGGGATCCGGGGGTTCATCTCATCTATTGTTAGGCCTCGATCTTACTCAATTGTTATCTGATTGGTCATTTCTCTCTACTCTAAAGCATCTAAAGTGTTTTGACTCTACCATTCGACTCTCAATGAAAGCAACAAATGATAATCTCGCGAATATCAAAATAAAGAATGTAGTATGAGTTGATCATATTGCTTGTGATCTAGGTGTGAGCCAATCGGATTGCTTGTGATCTAGGACCTACAACAAGGCTATCCCGGTCGGATCGGGCATTAGCACTCCGAAACTTAAGTCAACGAGAGACTTAGAGAGAAAATAAAGAGATAGAGTATCTTCTTTAGGAATTGTCTTACCTAACTGCAAATGACTTAGTATTTAAATAAGTGTATAAATCCACTTGAGTGGCCTACTCTAGCGTCAAAATAGGTTATGGCGATGATGTGAAAGAAAGTAAGCTGGAGGATAAGGCAATGGCGTGTGTCAGTGGACTGACATAGGGCATGCCCTGTCTGTCCAATCGGACGTGCCATGTTGACAACTTGTTGACTTCTTTGGGTGTCTTGTGTTACACGTCTGGTGCTTATGACTTTGGGTCTTGACTTAGGCCCGAAGATAATGGGTTTTATCAATAATAAATGGTTAAATTGGTCAAAAACAATTTTCACCATACTTTATATATATATTCCATTAAAAAAAGATATAAATAGATAGGTATATATAGGTATAAATTATAAAAATAATTAGCTACGGCATAATTATGTATATTTAGAGATTGAAGTACCAAGTTGGTTGTTGGATTTTTTTTTTTGGGGGGGGGGGGGGGGGGGGGGGGGGGGGTAAGATATTGAGGGATTGTTTTTGGACTTAAATGCCCTAAATGGCTAATTAGGAATCTTTCTAATATAATTAACAAAAATAATATGGATTAAAATAAATTAAGATTTTTAAACAATAGTAAACTATAATTAGGGGTGTAACGATTCAGTACAATTAGAATATTTACAAATCTTCACTATTATTTTGAAATTTCAGGTATTTTTGTATCTTGAAAATTCAGAATAATTCAGTACAGTTCTTTTAAAAATTTGGAACAGTTCATTTCTATTTTTGGTTATTTTGGTACTAAACAATACAATACAAAATAATATGATATTTCAAATATTTCAATATTTTTTAAAAAATTGTAAAATAAATAAATATACATAATAAATACAAATACAACTAAAATATTTCAATATGTATAATTAAAATTTAAATGAAAGTATATAATATAAGAAATTAACATTCTACCATTTTTCTTTTCATTATCTCATTAATTTGAGGGTTTTGAGTAATATATTTAAAAAAATAACAAAAAAGGATAATTAGACTACACAGAAAAAAGAACAATCTAAACATTAAAATATAATTATAGAGTTTGTGCAAATATAACTAGGGGTGTACACGGTTCGGTACAGTTCGGCGATTTATAAATCTCCGTTTTGTATTGAAATTTTGGTTTTTATAATTAAAATATGGTACTTCGGATAATTCAATATTTTTAAAATTTTACAAAATAAATATATACAATAATAAATACAAATATAATTAAAATATCTTAATAAGTACATACAAATTTTGAGAATTAACATTCGATAGTCTTTCTCTGCATTATACTTGCATTGATTTGAGGATGCAATCTCAACCAAAATCTAATTTACATGCCTATTTTATTTTTCTTTTTTACTTTAACAATTTATTTTTTAAATATTTTAAAAATTATCAGTTCTTTAAATTTAAATATTAATTCCCTCCAAATACATAAAATATAAAATATTTCCCCTTAAAATTTTTCAAATTTTATTCTTAATTCACTCTAAAAAAAATTATTTTTTCATTTTATTATTTTTAAATGCACAACTAAAATTTCATTATGTATAATAATTATATATAATTACATTTTTAATTTACATACTTATACATGTATTGTGATAAAAAATAGATGGGTATTAGTTAAGTGACATTAAAAGTAAATGAAATTAATTCTGTAAAGTGAATAAGTGGTTATGTAATAAATTGCCTTAGCTAATTATATAGAGAAAAATTAGCCTTAGATAATTATATAATCATATAATTAGTTATATATATAGCCTTAGATAATTATATACTCATATAATTAGTTATATATATAGCCTTAGCTAATATATCTATATAGAGAATAGATGATGACTCTATAATAAATGAAATTATTGGTTAGGTAATTATATACTCATATATTTATATTAATTGGTAAAATTTCATTATAAATGATAACTATATATAATTACATTTTTAATTTACTTACTCATATAGCTACTGTGATAAAAAAATATATGAGCATTAATTAAGTGACACTAAAAGTAAATAAAATTAATTGGTAAAAAGATTACGTAATAAATTGTTCAATTTACATATCTATATAAATATTTGTACAAAAAGAAAAATTAAGTAGTTGTTGAGTGACATTAGAGTTAAATTAAATTAAACATAAATTATTTTAGTTAAGGGTGATCATGGACCGGTTAACCGGTCCATGAGACTAAAAAAAAATCAGTCCATTAACTATTGATTTTTGAAAATTATTAACCATTAACCAGTCCGTTAATATCAGTTAACCAGTCTATCAGTTTCAGATTTTCGGATCGATTAACCAATATTATTTCAGTTAACCACTATAATTATAAAAGGGACTTTTTTATAAATAATGCATTTTGAAAAATTAATTTGACTCTTGGGGTGTGTTGAAAAGTAATTAGGGGAGGGGGGTATTTTGTTCAATTCCGCAGCTACCTGCTGCGGAATTGAACTTAATAATTTTTTTTTTTTTTTAAAAATGTTGGGAAAGCTGCAACTTTGCAGCTTTCCATTTTTCCCTTTCAATTCCGCAGCTCCTAGCTGCGGAATTGAAAGTATTTTTTTTTTATAAAATGGTGGTAAGCTCATTTGAGCTTACCACCTGAAGCCCAACCGGCACAGCTGCCGGTTGGGCTTTTTTTATTTTATTTTTTTATATTAAATTAAATTAAATATATATAATAATATTTTTGTTTTAATGAAATTAAATTAAAAGTAATTAATTAGTAAATTAAATATAAATAATAATATTTTTTTAATGAAATTAAATATAAATAATATTATTTTCGTTTCAATGAAATTAAATTAAATTAATAAATTAAATTAGTAATTAAAATGAATAAAATATCTATATTTTATTTTGAGCTATTTTTTCTTAATTAATTGACTAAACCACCCTCATCATTATTCATAAAAAAATTCCGACTGTTATTTGAATGAGTTTTATTTGTAAATGGGTAAATTTTATGTATCAAAATAATAATATACTGTTAGTTACTCTTATGTATTAAATTAATAATATATTACACTTTCCTTGAAAATAAACCAAAAAATTGAAAATAAACACCAACCCAAATCGCAAAGTTAACAAAATACGACACAGTAACTAACCATTGATTCACTAAGAGGGCAAGTATAGAACTTCCTATCTAGATTTTTGGATGTCTTCGAGCTGAGAACTCGACAAGTGCTTCGATTACAAGGGCATCGACCCAACGGCAAATCAGAAAAATTTTCGGCTGAACTAGGGCTAGAACTGGAAGAGGGTAATTTCTCGGGGGGTTTTGTTAGAGCATTCTTTAGCCCAGTGACCTAGCTTTCTACATCTAAAACATTAATCTCCTCCTGCGCTTCTCTGGAGAGTAATAGGTGCAGAAACTGGCGGTGATAGATATTAAGGTGGAGGAGTTGAACGAAATTGACCGGTAATATTATCAGACTCCGTTATTTAAGCGGCTACTCCTAAACAAAGTTTGTGAGGAATGATCCAGTACTATGCCACGCAAATTTTGATCGCTAACTCTTATCAAATTTCAATTTTTCTTTTTGCGATAATACCCCATTTTTGACTAATTTAGGTAAATTATATGAATTAAGGTAATAATGTATTGTAAGTATGTTAATTACTATTTTATTAAATTACTTTTATAAAAATATAATATATTATTAATTTAATAAATAAGAGTAACTAACAATATATTATTATTCTGATACATAAAATTTACCCATTTACAAATAAAACTCATTCAAATTACAGTCGGGATTTTTTTATGAATAATGATGAGGGTGGTTTAATCAATTAATTAAGAAAAAATAGCTCAAAATAAAATATAGATATTTTATTCATTTTAATTACTAATTTAATTTATTAATTTAATTTAATTTCATTGAAACGAAAATAATATTATTTATATTTAATTTCATTAAAAAAATATTATTATTTATATTTAATTTACTAATTAATTACTTTTAATTTAATTTCATTAAAACAAAAATATTATTATATATATTTAATTTAATTTAATATAAAAAATAAAATAAAAAAGCCCAACCGGCAGCTGTGCCGGTTGGGCTTCAGGTGGTAAGCTCAACCATTTTATAAAAAAAAAATACTTTCAATTCCGCAGCTAGGAGCTGCGGAATTGAAAGGGAAAAATGGAAAGCTGCAAAGTTGCAGCTTTCCCAACATTTTAAAAAAAAAAAAAAAATTATTAAGTTCAATTCCGCAGCAGGTAGCTGCGGAATTGAACAAAATACCCCCCTCCCCTAATTACTTTTCAACACACCCCAAGAGTCAAATTAATTTTTCAAAATGCATTATTTATAAAAAAAGTCCCATTATAAAATACATTCATAAAAAAAAAACTAAAATGTTTATGTTACTTAAAAATATAAATTAGAAACCAAACATAATTCAATATAATATTCAAATTATAAATATAAACTAAAAATATTGTGTCAAGACTCAATATGCATGCATAGGATAGAAAAATGTAATAAATGGAAAAATAGTAATTTATTAGTTTTATTAAATATTAATTATTACTTGCAACGGAGTTTTTTTATTTTTAATTAGAATTACAAGTGTTAAATACTACCTATAAGAATATTAAAACTAACATTCTACGTTTTAATTCAATATTATTTATCATATTAAATTTTAATAATTTAAATATAAAATATTTTACTTAAACAGTTAAAATTATTAAATTAATTACAATTAGGAATTAATTATATATATTAAAATGTTTGAAAAGTAAAAAAATTTATGTATGTGAAAATAAAAGTCTATAACAAATGTAACTTTTCGTTAATATATTAATGTTATATAACTTTTCGAATATATTATGATTTTCATTGTTGAAAAATTGATAAATCAAGAAATAATAATAAATACTATAGACATATTGAATAATTAATAAATTAACTAAAAATTCGGTTATCAGTTCGGTTTACCGGTTATATGAGCCAAAACCATTAACCAGTCCATTAATATCGATTTTTTCAAAACACTAACTATTAACTAGTCTATTACAATCGGTTAATCAGTCTATCGGTTCGGTTTCGGACCGATTTACCAGTTAACCGGGTCAACCGATTTTTTTTGCTCACCCCTAATTTTAGTTGCATATTCATATATAATTAAAATATTCATTTTAATTTATTAACTAATTATTATCTTAATTTTGTGCATTAAAATATTTAATACAAATAATTATGAAGTTAAATTTATATAATAAATATAGAATAGAAATTATAAATAATATTTACATAGAAATTATTAGTATTATATATAATAATTAATAAATATCGGTTCTTTCGGTCAAATTTGGTTCCGGAATAATTCGGTACAGTTCAATACGGTTCTCGATTCGGTTCTAGACAAAATATTTAGATCCGTTTCAAATAAAGTCAACGGTACAATTCAGTTCGATTTTAGTAAAAAAAATTAACGGTACAGTTCGGTTTTAAATTATTTTTTTCAGTATTTCGGTTCGGTACAGAAAGATTCAGACCGTGTATACCTCTAAATATAACAATTACTTAATCCAAAATTTTCAAATTTTTTTAATGGATGATTCTAAAATTAAAAAATTTAACCAAATTTTCAATTAATTTTGGCAACAAATAAAATCTTCAACTTTATGCAACAAACAATCAAACCATCTGTGCTATTAATTACGAAAAATAATAAGTAATAAAAAAAAGTTATTCAAAATTTGAATTCTAATTGATTTTTCCACTATTGTTGTGAGTTCAGCATGGCAAAATCAAAACAACATACTGCAAAATAACAGTAGAAAATACATCCATATTTAGGCTTTGATATCATGACATGCAATTAATAAGGATTTTGGATTCAATTGCGCTTAAATTATCAATTTTTTTTTTAAATTGTCTTTAAAAGAAATCCACAAATATAAATTTAAACTTGCAAATGACTTTTTATGCCTTTTAGCATTTCACCTAAACCCCACATGTCGTAATTAATTTGATTTTATTTAATTTTTCCCTCCATTTCCTTTTAAGTGTCCATTTTGAACTTTTTACCAAAATTAAAAAATCATTAATTCACTTAGTAATTTATTAAATTAGCATTCTATAAAATATTATATATTTTTTTAATGCACCAAATAATTATTTATTAAAGTAAGGTTAATATAGAAAAATAATTTGTAATTATACTTTGTTTTTCTAAATAAACATTTATTTAAAAATAAAAATAAAAATAAAATTTAAAATAGATACTTGTAAAAAAATGGAGGAAGTGTATATTGTTCTAGGGACCTTAATAATTCAGACCTTGCTTGTACGTTTTAAAAATTCAGACCTTACTTTTATAAAAATTAATGCTCATGAATTAAATAAAGAAAGAAACAAAAACTCAAATAAAGAAACAAATTAATCAAAGAAAGAAACAAGAACAAATTAATCTTTCACACTCATCCACTGTTTCGGCTCAAACAAAGAAACAAAAAATCAAATAAAGAAACAAGAACTCACCTCTAAGATTTTAACATGAGGATCATAAATTCCATTGAAATGTAGGGGTGAGCAAAAAAACCGATGGACTCGGTTAACCGAAAAAAAAATTTGAAACCGAACCAATGAACTGATTAACCGATTGTAATGGACTGGTTAATAGTTAGTGTTTTGAAAAAACCGATATTAATGGACTGGTTAATGGTTTTTGACTCATGTGACTGGTTAACCGAACCGAAACCGAATTTTTAGTTAATTTATTAATTTTTTAATAATTTATAACAATTTATCCTAGATAAAGGTGATCATGTGCTTTTTTTTTCATTATACTAATTATTTTAAAGTTTTAAAGTTTTTTTAATTGACTATTAGTAAGTATGACAATTTATCTAATTAAAAGTGATTATGGACCGATTAATGTATTTACTTATTAAATATTAATTTTTAAAAACAAATTTGCTTATATCCACCAAATATTTTTATTTTAACAACAATAATGTTATATTATAGTGAAAAAATTTTAATTTTTAAGTATCTTGAACATTTTAATTTTATTTATAAATATATTTATAATTATAGTGGTTAACCGAAAAATATTGGGTAACCGATCCGAAAATCCGAAACCGATGGACTGGTTAACCGATGGTAATGGACTGGAATTCAAAAAACCGATATTAATGAACTGGTTAATGGACTGGGGCTAATGGACCGGTTAACTGACCATGCTTACCCCTAATGATAGTTGAGTGGTACTAAAAATAAATAAAATAAAATTATTAAGATAATTATATGATAAATTATTTAGTTACATGCATATACCTTTATAGATATTAATGAAAAAAAATAGAGCATTTTTTTTTTGAAAAAAGAAAGTAAATTAAATTAAATTGTTAAGTTAACTTGGTGATAAATTGATTAGTTATATATTCATATTGACATTAGTGCCAAAAATAGAATAATAGTTAATTAGGTGATAAGTTATTGAATTAGATGGCTAATGGATTTACTATAATGTTTTTTTTATATATATAATTAATTATAAGATTTTGTTTAACTATCAATCATAACTGATAATCGGACACTCAGTTATAGAGTCTGGAGGACCGAGCTCATCGGAATATCTATCCAGCAAGTAACTCGGTTCCTCCAAGTAGCTCGGTATCCGAATGTCACTTAGAATTTTTACTATTTAGGACACTTTCAAAGTCTTTAGAAGGTTTCAATTCCACCATAATAGAAATTATTTGGAATTTAGCTTATCTGATCCTATAAATCAGGATTTGATAAGAATACTACCTAATTTGGGATACTGCCTGAATAGGGACTTGCATTCCTATTTGAACTTTGCTACATATTCCTATTTAGACTATACTATTTGACTCTATAAATAGACAGGAATCCAAGTATAAAATTAATTGAACTCTCTCTCTCTTAATTCCTTAATACATTTTCTTCAATTTCTAACTTGACCATCGGAGTCTCCCTTGTGGGAAACCCATCAGATTCTTATATTTTTGGATGACTTTCTCTATCTGGTAGCCCGAAAATTTTGGACAGTCATCATTAGGTGCGGTGAGCATGGAAGAGTTTTTTCTTCCCTTTTAACGATTGATCTCTTTCTCGATTTAAACACTACCCCCGTCCCACTAGAAAATTTGCCTGAATAAATTTTGCCATTACCAATGCAGTAGCTTTTTCCCCAAATACCAACCTAGGCACAACCAACCTCTCAAACTATTCCAACCCTTCCCAGTTTCACCCCACAAACTGCTCAAGCCTTTTTAGCAGCTTTATCAGCCATGGCCGCTCAAGCACCTTCGACCTCCACACCTATTCCTCCTCAGGCTACCACACCTACTCCTCTACCTTTACCCAGTGCCCAGGCTCCAGCTTAAACCATAACCTTGACAGCTGATTAGTTTGAAAGGCTCTTTGAGGAGAGAATGCGGAAGTACTAGAACCGGAATACCTGCAGTATCAAAGCAGTTTTAGATCTCCATTGTTAAGGGAGATTCTGGCTGCTTCCTTCCCTAAAATTTAGCTACCAAATTTGCCCAAGTATAATGGCAACACTGACCCCTGAGCTCAACTGGATCAGTTCCACCACACCATGCTGGTATACACCACTGAATATATCGCATTGTGTAAGATATTTTCTCAAACTCTTACAGAGTCCACCCAGATATGGTTTCATAACTTACCCGAGCACTTAGTCTACACCTTTGAGCAATTTAATGATATATTATAGCAAAGTTTGTAGCAGCCATCTGGCCCACAAAGGTGTAAGCTAATCTTAATTAAGTCCAATAGGAGAAAGGCAAGCCTTTGAGAGCTTACGTAAAAAGGTTCGATGTTATGGCAATGGATATCCAGAATTTGAATTTAGAAGTGGCCATTAATGCTCTAATCCGCAATACAAGTTGCCAAGACTTCAGTGATTCTCTGAACAAAAAGCCACCGAACGACCGAGCTCATATTGTGGGCACACAAGTATATCCGAATGGATGAAGCTCATCGGCTCCAATATAGCTCTCAGTATAGAAATGGAAAGAGACTCAAAACCAGCTTGGGAAAGGAATAATATAGGTTGGGATGATTCCAAAGGCAGGTATCTCTATTTGAGCTTTTATTGTTTCCACCCCGCATTTAGGAAATTAGCAAGAAGACTGGTGGACACCCCTAAAGTCCACTAGGTCCCAAATTCTAGCATGGATGAAGGAAAATGACCAAGTTAACTAGCCACAGCCTATCAGGGAAGATCCCAATAGAGATTGGAGACTTTATTGTTCTTTCCATAAAGATAAGGGGCATAAGACGAATGATTGTAGACAACTTAAAAAGGAGATTGAGTTCTTAATTCTCTTCTTCGATTTTGATATTTTCTCATTGTTTTTTTTTTACAGCCATGAAGAGGACTTCCTGCCCTAAAATGGCCGAACTAATAAGGGCCAAAAGGCAAAAGGCCGAAGGGAGCCGAGCACATTCAATAAACCACCCCTAAGGAGAGTACAACATTGCCTATTTAGAGTTCAGCTCCAGCTCCTACTCCAAGCTTGACTCCTCCAGCATCTACTCCTATTGAGGTGGTAGATAACTCATCTGCTCGAGCTCGGAGCCTGGTCATGAGGACATCTGAGCATGGTGCTACCTCTGAACCCATCCGCCCTGAAAATAGAGCAGCGGCAGGAACATCTGCTTCCAAGGCATTGGTATAAAATGATGCAAACGCTGTTGCTAATGATGTAGCAAAGTTTTGGTAAGAGTAGGAGAGCGCCTGGTCCAAGGATAGACATGGGTTCACTACTTTTATTCACTAGGCATCCTGCATATCGAGGGAAATGGCTTCCCTAATGAGGCTGAATGCCGAGCAGCTGAGCAATTCCATCAAGAGGCACCAAGTGGAGATAAATTTCTAGCCTTACTGCTTATCACATAAATCCAATACTTTAGATTCTCATATTTGTTCATAAGAATCTTTGCTAGGAGGACCTATTAAAGCTAAGATGAACAAGCTCATCCTTGCTTGGAGAAGAGAGGAGCAAGCTATAGCCAGACAATGGTTTAGAGCTAATACAGCCAAGAGCAAACTGGCCGAGGCTAAAAAGAAAGCTCTTGACGCTAAAATAAAAGCTCTTGATGCTGAAAATAAGGCAATCGAAGCAATAGAGAAGGCAGCAACTACTAAGCATGGGAGAGTTGAGGTTGAAACTGAGCTCGAAAGGAGCAAAGCTGATCTAGAAAAGGCAAAGAAGGAGAGAGCCAAACTCAAGGAAAAATGCGTCGAACTAGAGGAGAAAACTATAGACTTAGCTTTTGAAAAATGTCTTGCATTCAGCACCAAGCTTTCTCAAGCAGTGAATGAATACCATCCAGAGATGGATTGGTCCTGGCAGGATGATGTTTATCCTGATAAGTAGATAGGACTCCTCTTGTATTACTTTTTTTGTTCAGCCTTATAACTTTTAAAATCAATAAAATCAACCTTTCTCGAACTGATTGTGTTGTTGTTACTGTTGTTCGAACTTTTTGTATGGATGTTATAAAAATAACTTAAGAAAGCAATCGAGCTAATAGCGTGTGAATAGTTGCTCGGGTAGTAAAAAGTTGAATTTACCAAGTATAACAAATTAATCGGACTAATGAGATACAAATGCTTGAGATAGCGAAACTGCTAGAATGATTGAAAGAGCAAAATATGGAATGAATGCTCAAATGGCGATATAGCCGAACTGAGCGAATTAATAATGAATAAATACTTGAATAGCGATAATGCCAAACAAACTTTTGAATGAATAAACATCTTTGATACTTTTGCTAGTACAACTACTTAAATGGCGATACAACTGAACTAAGCGATTAAATTTGAACAAAACTAGGTGCTCGAATTGCGATACTGCCGAATGAGCGATTGATATAAAAAGTGCTCGAATGGTGAAATTGCTAAACTTGAGCGATAAACTACTGGTAATATAACTTTAGATTGGAGATATTTCATGAATGAGGGAGTGATTTCCCAGAGAGATCCTTTAACTTGTAAGCTCCACCTTTGACTTCATGTACTAAGTACGGACCTTTCCAGTTTGGATTAAGTTTTTCAACCTCGGCAGCCATTTGTGTTACAACGACCTTTTTAAGAACAAGCTGTCCAACTCGGAAAGACCTTGGCTTTTATTTTCAGTCATGATAAGATGACATGCGCTGCTTATACATTGTAGATTGAATTTGGGCAGACTTGCTTAGCTCTTTTAACTTGTCTAAGTGATACAGTAAACTTACCTCATTTTCTTCAATATTGTACCTTAAAGTTTGAATGATGGTAATACTGACTTCACATGGAATAACTGCTTCAACACCGTATGGAAGAGAGAAATGAGTGACACCTATCGCAACTTGAAGAGAAGTCCGGTATGCCTACAACACATTGTTCAGCTCGTCAACTCAGAGGCCTTTTGCATCATCAAGTCTCTTCTTGAGTCTCGCCAATATAGTTCATTTTGTTACTTCAGTCATGCCATTTAATTGTGAATGATATACCGAAGTAAAGCAAAGCTGTATTTTTAATTCTGCACAATAACTCTTGGAAGATGAACAGTCAAACTGTTTTCCATTATCAGCAATGATGGTGTGCGAGATTCCAAACCTCGTAATTACAGGCTTATGAAGGAACTTAATTATATTTATGGGTATGATTGTAGCTAAGGGTTCTGCTTCAACCCACTTCGTAAAATGATCAACCGCAGCCACCAAAAACGTCCGCTGCCCAATGGCTAATGGGAAAGGGCTTAGAATGTCAATACCCTACTGAGCAAATGGTCAAAGACTGTGGATGGTTGTCTAGATATCCCAATAAGCAGTGTTGTTACTAGCTCCAGGACATTAACAGACATTCCCAATGCCTTATACGCTTGGAAAGTTATAAGATTGACCGCACTTCCTATATCTATCATAATCCGTTGGACTAAATAGTCTTGCATGAGAGCATCTACTACTAGGGAGTCAGTATGTGGTTGGCAAACATGAGTGCCATCAGTATCTGAAAATTGCACATGACTAGGGACTGGCGGGCTAGATCCCAAGAACAACACTTCCTTAGCTTTCCACTTCTTAGAATCATCAAAGACATCGTAGTGCTTTCCTCCTACAATAACATGAATGACCCCGATTGGAGCCTTTTTACTTGAACTGGCTTTGTTTCTGTCATGTCACCGAGGTGATGGGGATCGATCTCAGCTACCCTTGTCCCTATCCTTCACAAACTGAGCTAGCTTGCCTTTTCGATTTAAGAACTCAATCTCCCTTTTGAGTTGTCTATAATCATTCATCTCATGCCCGTTGTCTCTATAGAAAGAATAGTAAAGGCTCTGATCTTTGTTGGGATCTTCCCTTATAGGCCGTGGCCAGTTAACCTGGTCATTTTCCTTCATCCATGCTATAATTTGGGACCTAGTGGACTTTAAGGGTGTCTATTGATCTTTTTGCTGATTTTTTGAATGCGGGATGGAAATAACAAAAGCTCAGTTAGAGCTACCTGACCCTATACCTTTGGAATCATCCCAACTTACATTATTCCTTTCCCGAGCTGGTTTCAAGTCTCTTTCCGTCTCTATTGGTTTTATGCGATAAGAATAAAGGCTAGAAATTTACCTCCACTTGGTTCCTCTTGATGGCATTGCTTAGCTACTTGGCATTTAGCCTCATTAAGAGAGCCACTTCCCTCGGTACACAAGATGCCTGGTGAATAAAAGTAGTGAACTCAAGTTTGTAACATCCCAAAATGGACCCTAGTGGAAATTACAAGGATATTGCATTGGAAAAAGGGCATAAGTGTAATGGTACAAGTAAAGATTGGATTAAATGAGGACTAAATTGAAAAGGGATTAAAGTTGTGTAAGGAAAGAAATTAAGTTAGTGATTAATTAGATATATGCCAAGGACTAAAGAGATAAAATTCAAGGATTAAATAAGTTTGACCATTAGGGAGTTGACACCTAGGTAAGAGTAGGTGGGGAGCATTTAATAAGAGGAAGAAAAGAGAGAAAGAGAGAAGGGAAAGGCAGATTTCTGCCCTTGTTTCCCATTCACGTCCCCCTCTCCCTTTCCCTTACTTCTTCTCCTTCTCGTTTCCTGCTCCTTCCTCTTCTTCTTGGTTTGATCTTCAAGGCTTTGGGTTTTTTTTGAAGAGATAAGAGCTTGGTTTGAAGAGGTAAGTTGGTTAGATGGGTTCTTCTCCTTTACTCCTGCGTTTTGGATGAGTTTTGGGCTATATGGGTTTTTGATTTGTGTTTTGGTTGGTTTGATTGCAAGAATTTGGTGATAAGAGGAAGAACAAGGGCAAAGAAAAGGTGGGATCTTGAAGAGGGTGGTCTTAGAGCTGCAAATTTTGAGGTTTGGGAGTTTATGTAAATTGGTTGATTTTGCTTTGAATTCTTATAATGAATTTCTGGAAATTGAGTTGCAAAATTGTTGAATATGCATGCTTAAGTTGAGTTTTGATATATGTATGATATGTTAGGATAAATTTGGCATATGAGAGTTCAAATATGGAATGGTATGATGTTAGAGCAATTTCTAAGTTTGTGGTTGTAATTGTGCATTTTGCCCAATTTAGTTGTTTCTAATAAGTATAATTTGTTATTCATATGACTATTAGCATGTTTAGAATGCATATGTTGAATGGATTGAGGTTGTATGCATGATAGTTTGATTTTTGGGTCAAGTTGAGCATGAGTTGATTTGGAGTTTGGCATTTCCAGGTCTGGTAGCTCATCTCTATCGTGAGCGCAACCTCGGTCGCAGGCGCGATAGAGAGCTTGGGTTCCAGACTATGGAAAGAGGTCGGGCTTCGATTTCCAGATGAGCTCCTGCTGAGTGTGCTCTTTCGCGAGCACAACTTCTGTCGCGAGCGCGACAGAGAGCGCGAGAGCCAAACTTCTGGTGTGTGGTCCCTGTTGCGAGCCAGCCGGTATGTGTGGGCACAACCGAAGTCCCTGTCCACTGTTACGAGCGCGGCAGTGGAGTTTTGGCATCTGTCGCGGGCGCGACATTTGTCGCGAGCGTGACACACCCCTTTTTTGCAAATGCTATTTGTTTGAGATCCTTTTTATGGTTTCTCACTTATGGGATCTATATGATCATACCTTATAATATTTATTCTTGATTGCATAAATGAATACATGAATCACTTGCTTGTTTTATTGGATAATTTATATGAATTGAGTTATTGTGACTTAGTCTACACATGTTTATCAAGGAAATGTTTCTATGACAATAATAGAGTTGGTGTGAGCCTGAAGGGTCATAGTGGTGGATAGATAAGCATGCTTATTAAGGTAGAGTGTAAGTGCAGCTGCTACATGTTGGTCCCGTTTGGGTCTTATAAGTCGGCCCCATTTGGATCTATATGATTCGAGACTTTGGTCTCCCCTTCTACCTTCGGGTATACATGTTTCGAGACTCATGTCTCTATATGCTTCGGATACTGTATCCTATCAGTATCAATAGTACCTGTATCCACTAGTCATTGTGAACTCAGGCTATTACATGTCTATTTTATTATGGTTATAGAAATGTTAGTATGTTATATGTACATGTGATTGAGTTTGGCAAGACAGAGTGAATGGATATTATACAAGTTACTGATTTTTGTTGATTATATGCTTATATGTATATACATGTGTTGGAAATGTAAAGGTACGCTATTGCATGATCGTTTCTTTATATGTGTGTGTGTAAAGTTAATGATATTGCATATTAAAATATAAGTAGAATTACTTGTATTGTTCATATGTATATTATATGTATCGGTTATATATATATACTCGTCTTGATGTTATTTTTGCAATAGAGATTTCTTGGTATTGTTTCCTCCCCACTAAGCGTTATCGCTTAGCAAGGGTGTTTTCCCGTGTAGGTGGCAGGTTCGTTTCTGGTGTTGGACATCTACAGGTCGGCCACTAGGAGTTCCAGTTGTAGCCTTTTTTGCCTTTTGATATTACTTTTTGTATAGTTTTGTATACGTATATGTAGGAGTTTATGATTAAGCTATTGTATATGTAATTTTGTATAAGAATATTTCGGTATATGTATATGTTATGGTTTAATAGAATACTTTGTAATTTTGGATGATCATTTATAATATATGGTTATATTATATGGATTATTTTGATCTTTTATATTGGATTGAATGCTTCCGCTTCAGTTATATGTATGTTGTTTGGTGCGTAGCGCTTCGATATCCTCCCAATGGGTATAGGGGTGTTACATAGTTATCCTTAGACTAGGCGTTCCCCTACTCTTCCCAAAACTTCGCTACATCATCAACAAGAGCGTTTGCATCCTTCCATTCCGATGGCTGGGAAGCAGATGTTCCTGCCTCTCCTCTGTTTTCAAGGAGGATGGGTTAAAGGCAGGACCATGCTCGGATGTCCTCATGACCGAGCTCTGAGCTCGAGCAGGTGAGTTATCTGCCACCTCAATAGGAGTGGATGCTGGAGGAGTCGAGCTTGGAGCAGGAGCTAGAGGTAAGCTCGAAATAGGCACTATTGTACTCTCTCTAGGGGTAGTTGTTGAAGGTGTGACGCCCCGTTACCCTCAATTGGTACGGATATTGGGTGTCACTGCATTAATTTTCTAATCGATACTTGTAACAAATGCGGTAATTTTTTTTTTTCTTAAACTTATAAAATCATTTATCCTTTTTCACATTCATGTCGCTAACATTCTCATTTAATCCAGTCCAGACATTTCACTTAACACATCGTGTCATGCAATAATCATCTATATCATTCAATAGGTCCATATTACACAATACATAATCAATACTAAACTCTTACATATACATAATCCATTTCAACGTTTTACATATATACATCATTGCTAAACTTCTACATAGACATGCCACTAATACTATTCATTTGATCAAAATTCGGAAGCATAATAGCTACCACTTAACTAACCTAAAACCTGTAATTCAAACAACAATACAACCCAACTTAGGGGCACAACAATTATAACTTATTATTCATTCAAGTCCAATCCATATAACAAATTCAATACAATAAAATCCAACACCAAATCTACTATTGCAATAACACAAAATATACATATACATTCTAAATACAATAAACCTACTATTCTTAACGTTAATCCACGGTCCAGTCTGACCACAAAGCTGGCAGTGTCTGCTCCACATACGCCTTACTTGGTATCTACACGCAGTCAAACAAACTACGTGCTGAGAATTAAATATGCTCAATTGTGATTACAAATCTAAAGATTTTCAATTCAAGCTTATGCATACACGTGCATGAAATACACTATACTTAACTAATCCCTTATTTTCATTTAAATCATTCACTGACACTTTACTTAGTAACCTTTTTCACTATAGTCCTTTATTTGCCCTTCTTATTGGCAAATTTCAATTCAATCCCTAACTTATTCAGTGCTTATCAATTTACCCTTCAAATTCCATTTATTTACATATTTGCCATCAAGTAAATTTTCTCACCTTTATTTACTTAGTGTACAATTTACCATTTAGTCCTCAGACTTTCATTCTAGTCCTTATTAGCTTATCATTTCACTCATTTAACCACATATTACTATTTTTTTTTTGCTATTTTCATAATAATGCTATTCTTTTAACACTTCTCCACATTTGATGTGTAAATTTACATTTTAGTCCCTGACTTATTACTTTCATGTTCATTTTACATATTAGTTCATATTAAGCTTTTACTTTCCATTTAAATTCATTAGATATTCATTTTATAATTTTTATTCATTTAACTTATCATTTCATATACAAATTACCGTTTAGTCCCTACTTTATCATTTTAGGACAAATTACGTTTTTGCCCTTTTTTTGACTTTATTTACGGAATTGCCACTAGTTACTCAACTTTCACATTTAATTCACTTTTTGGCTTATAAATTACGTATTAGTCCTTAACTTATCACTTTTATGTAAAATTACATCTTAGTCCTCAAACTTTGGATTGTTTATATAATTGTCATTTTACTGTCACTTTTCTCTTACATATTACTTATTAATGTATTTTTACACATACTTACTGTTTTGCCCCTAAACTTTTATCAAATTACCATTTTGCCATTCATGTAATGTTTACTTACAATTTTGTCCTTTATTTACTATATTTTCACATTTGTTCGCTTCTTAGCTTATAATTTACCAATTAGTCTCATGACTAATTATTTTTGTGATAAATTATGCTTTGGTCCTTAAACTTTTCATATTCTTTAAAGTAACTTCTTTTTCATTTAGATTTCTCATTTTCACTATACTTTTTACATTTTCAGGTCATTTTCATCATTATGACCCGTTTGACTTATGATTTTGGGTAAATCACCATTTTGACCCCGAACTTTTATTTTCTTTCAATTAGGTCCTTTCTCATATAACTTCTCATTTTCATGTTTCTTTTCACATTCTCCATTCATTTTGCTTTACGTCATTTTACTTTTGGCAGAATCATATCATTTTACAATTCTGCTCTCTACATTTAGGCTTGTTAGACATTATTCTTTTATTCATTATACGTTTTACATATTATGTCATTTTACAATATGGCTTTACATGTTATACTTTGGCATATTATGCTTTTACATTATCTCTTTTCACGTTTTATCACTTTACATTTTATCACTTTACTTTATATCATATTATGTTTTACCTCATTACATTATGGCATGCTACATTATACATTGTGTCTTATTACTTTTGGCAGAATCATATCATTTTACAATTCTGCTCTCTACATTTAGGCTTGTTAGACATTATTCTTTTATTCATTATACGTTTTACATATTATGTCATTTTACAATATGGCTTTACATGTTATACTTTGGCATATTATGCTTTTACATTATCTCTTTTCACGTTTTATCACTTTACATTTTATCACTTTACTTTATATCATATTACGTTTTACCTCATTACATTATGGCATGCTACATTATACATTGTGTCTTATTACGCTTATGTCATATTACATTTGATCATTTTACTTTTGTATTTCAGATCATTTTACAATCATGCCCCTAGTATAATCCCGATAGAAAATCTGCAAACTGGATATATGGGGCGTGGACTCCGAAGGTCCACTGCACTGCACTAGGGAATGACCCCGAAGGATCACTCCATCATGTAACATATGATGTATGACATGTGATGTATTACATATAACATAGGGCTATAGAGACCATCGCAAATCTATTATAGTAAAGTAAGTCATCATGACTTTCATCGCGGTATAGGTGTTCCTATGGCTAGCCAAACATATACTTAACTAGATTAAACCGCTAGACCACTACTAAGGGCAAAGCTTTCTCAATCATATTAAATTCACTTTTTATGCATTTAACACTTTCATTTTTTATATAACATATAACATATTACGTATGAGTTATCAATTCACTTTCATTACTTTCATTTTAATATCATTTTAATACCCTAATCGATCACTATTCGGATCAATTACGCATAATTCTCACCACTTTCACTTTAAGCCTCATATAACATTATATTCATATATATTCCATAAATTCTAAATAAATTTATGGACAATCATTTTCATGTCTAAATTCATTTTTGGCCGTTACATTTTAATTATGCACAATTTATACTTTAGTATCCACTAAGGGCCAGGGAAGGCAATTCACCTTACAATTTATTTTAATTTCATTTAAGCATTTTAATTGTCATTTTAAAGGCTCTTAATCATTTTTCTAAGCTTATACTCAATTAAGCTTACATTTGACACAAATTCACTTAAGTCAATTATTCAATTTTTATGTGTTTCTTTTTATTTAACCTCACATTTCACTTCTAATTCATTCATTTACTCAATTCACATCTCATATAACATGTATATCATATAACCTATCATATTCCTTCAATTAACCCATTCGGCCACCATAGGGTTTGTCATTAACATTTTAGCATCCATGCACATATTACTTATTACACTAAATTAAGCTCCAATTCATATGCATATACCATTTAATTTCATTTAAACACTAGGTATACCTCAAATATACCTAAGTGTACCAATATGTCACATTATGTCCAAGACTTACACTTGGTTTTCTCTCACTTTAATCAATCTAATTAGCTTAGTTACTCTCCCTAAACTCAATTATCATATCAATTTCAATTATACATGCAAATCACACATAGTCAATATATAAACATAACATCAAACCCTAATTTTCCAAAGGAAATTCATGGATTAGGTAATCAGAAACCTTATATCCATGCCATAACCTTCACAAGCTCCTCAATCTTGGTCCTCAACCTTTGAAAAGCCATATTCCCCCAATTTCCCATCATGCCCGAATACACAAGACAACAAACCATCCATCAATTTCTTTCTTTTATCAAATATAATCTCATAAACACTCTTAATGCATGCTAATCTATCATTTAAAACTAATAAATCAAATTAAAACCATCTAATTCTCTTACCTCTATTTGAGGACATAATCTTTGATCCATGCTTTTCCTTACTTTTAATCCATCAATTGGATACTAGAGGTTGCTATAGACTCATAGAGGGGCTGAATTACACCTAGGATGGTTAAAATAAGTAAGAAATGAGAGCAAGAATGAAGAAAATTAAAGGAAGAGCAAGGAGATGAACTTCGGCCAACTAAGGGGAAGACAAGGACAGAATAGATAAGGACTACACACCTAAAATTCTGTCATTTAAGTGCTTTTATAGTGGCCCAAATTGGTCCAACCTATAAAGCCCAATTGCAAATTTTAAGCCCAATATGCACTTTTTTCTATGGTTTTCTCCCTTTCCAACTCCAAATTACTCCAAATTTGATTGCATAATTCATATCATATAGAAACTAGGCTATACACAAAATTTCACCTCAATCAAAGTCCATTTTCAGTCCGGTTCAATCAAATCGGTCCAGTCAGCAAATTTTTGGTGTTCTCGAAAAAATTCTTTTTGACTACCAAAAAATCATACATATCATTTAGAGTCTAATTGAAAATTTTCATCAATTTTGGATATTATTTACTATTTTTAAAGTCTCGGTCAAACTTACAGTCAAATCGAGTACTATTCAAACAAAAATCATATCTTTTTCCTTATTTTCTAAGCTTTATTCCTCATAAAAATGACTCCATAATTCCTAATACATATTCATTAGACTCTAATAATATTTTTGGGTCAATCAAAAACCATTTTTCAATCCGGTAATTATTTACCAGTCCAATAACCCAATTTTTTAGTGTCACCAAAATTTAATTTTTCATTACCATATGATTTTACTCGTCAATACGAGCACTTCCATATTTTCAAATCATTTTTTTGAGGTCCGTAGCATCCTCTACGGTACGGTCAAACTCTCAGTCAACTCAATTTCTATTCACATCGAAACCGTTACTTTTTTTTTCGACTTTTGGAGACTTATTTGACATCGTTTTCACACAAAATTTTAATCTCGGGCTCATCGTAACTTATACTTTTCACTAGTCAAATAAAATATTTTTTAATTTCGAGAGGTACTATTCTCCCCGGTGTCACTATGCACTATCGGAAAATACTATTTTCGGCTATCCCGGTATTGGAGCCATTAAAGAAGGTGTTTGGCTCCCTTCAGCATTTTGTTTTTTGGCCCTCATCATTTTGACCATACTAGGGCAGAAAGTCCTCTTCATGGTTGTAAAAAAACAAACAATGAGAAAATATCATAATTGAAGAAGAGAATTAAGAAAATTTACCCTTTTCTTTGGACGAGCTGGTTCTAGAGGAGGAATTTCGCATTGTAGCTACTCTTTGATATTAATTTTGTTTTGGGCAAGCTCTCTCCATTGAGCTAATGTGTTCTCCTCTTTCTACGAGAGATGCAGTTTGTTGTCGTTCTTATTGATAAACCAACCCCAATGAGTTAGGAACAGAAAGTTTTAATCGCTCTCAATTATAAAGAATCGATTTTCCAATTCTTTAGGGACTCCGAATTCCCTGAAAAAAATGCCATAACCTACTCGAGCTTAGATATAATTATGGTATTCTATAACAATTCGGAGCCCCACTACGCGAGTAGCTTGGAATGTCCGAACAGTTAGGTCAATGCTGTGCACGACTACCCATATTTGTAAAGCTAATAGAGTGCACCAAGTGTTGGACATATTTCCCCAATTGTGAGGCCATAGTAGTGTAAGAAGTCAAGTTCGAACTGTGTCAAGGGAAGATTTACTCTGGCTTTAAAATTCGCTTCATAAACCACTATAGTCTTTTTGACTTGGAAATTGGCATTTGTCCGTATAGAGGCTCTGGGGGCACGAATCCTATAGTTGTGGGGAATGCTCAGTTTCTCCCTTAGTTCAGCCATTTGATCGCTTTTAAAAATCGAACTAATACTCCCCACCCTGGGAAGTCTTCTTGGTTCTTTTCTTCTTACCTATTCTGGTTAGTTGGTGCTTGGCGATCTAGGGGGACTACAATCAAGAAGCCCTTTGCTCATCCTAACTCTCTCACTAGAACTTTTGGAAAAACTCATTGAAGAAAAAGGAGAAAAGGGGAGTATAAACCTAAGATTTTGAAAAAAAGATCTGAAGAAGAAATCTGGGATTATAGCACTGGGAACCTTGGAGTGGAAACAATACCTAAAACCAGTAAGATTTAAATAGATAAAGAAGACAAATAAAACGAAAAGGCTCAGATAAAATGAAGAAGAAAACACAAAAAAGCAGAAGGCAAGAGGAGTAGCAAATAGTGAAAAATGCAAAGAGGAGCAAATATATATAAGAGGAGGAAGCCTATGGTTGCTCGACAAGTGGTTTAAGATAAGTGGTTGTGTTAGCCATTATTACTCCTAGCTTGGGAACCGAAGCATATTGCGAAAACCAAAGCGGGTTGTACTCTTCATAACTACTCTTGTAGCCAAAGCGCGATACATGAAGCGCCATCTTATCATGCTATCATGACTCCTTTTAGTGTGCCATGTGCCTGACAGTTACTTTTTTGAATTTGATTAGCCTCTCAAATCTGACGTATGATCACTGGGGGCAGGGGGACTTATGATAACTGGACACTTAGTTATAGAGTTCGGAGGACCGAGCTTATCAGAATATCTATTTAGCAAGTAGCTCAATCCCTCCAGATAGATCGGTATCCAAATGTCACTTAGAGTATCCACTATTTAGGACACTTTCAGAGTTTTTAGAAGGTTCCAATTTCACCATAACATAAATTATTTGGGATTTACCTTATCTGATCCAACAAATCAAAAATTGATACGAATACTACCTGAACAAGGAATACTACCTAAATTGGGATATTGGCTGAATAGGGACTTGCATTCCGATTTAAACTCTGCTACATATTCCTATTCAGACTGTACTATTTGACTCTATAAATAGGAAGGAATCTAAGTATGAAATTAATTGAACTCTCTCTTAATTCCTCAAAATATTTTCCTCAATTTCTAACCTGACCCACTACAAGAAAAATGTTATTTGTCGACGATGGAAATAAAATTTCGTCACTAAAAAAGGAGGCAAATACTCCCGCCTGTTTTAGCGACGGAATAACTATTTATCGCTAAATATGGCACCAAATATGGAAAGTATCGACGAAAGTTTTATTTTTTGTCGCTATATTAAGAACTTAGTGACGGTATTTCCTTCCGTCGCTATATATATATAAATTAGCTCTCTATTTTTTTGTCTCTCTCTCTTCCTCCTTTCCTCCCTTCCCCTCTCTCTCCCTCTCTGGCTGCGTAGATCTGCTCTGCTAGCTATCGCCATTCTTACCCCTCGCCGCTACGCCCTTCCCAAAATGCCCCCCTCGCCCTTTGCCGTCGCGCAGATCTGCTCTCCCTCTTGCCCCCCTGTGCCATGCTCGGCCCACCGCTCGCCTCCCGTCGCCCTTCGCCGATCAGCCACTCCCACTTGGTATTTTTCTATATCTGTTATTTTTTTCATTAATTTTTTAATCTATATTTTTTCTCTTTTAAAATGTCAAATTATGTAAATTTCATTTAAAAGATTGATTATGTATTTAAAGTTGTAGTGATTGGAGATTCAGTAGTTGGGAAATCTCAGTTTTTAGCAAGATTTGAGAGAAATGAATTTCGTGTGGATTCAAAAGCCACCATTGGTGTTCAGTTCCAGACCAAAACCATTTCTATTGATAACAAGACTGTTAAGGCTCAAATTTGGGACATTGCTAGCCAAGAAAGGTATGTGTAGAAATCTGGTCTTGAAGCAGCCCAAATCAGAGTTACCCAATGAGAACACCGATACTTGTTTCACAGGCGAGTGGATGAAATTGTAAGTTTTTGCCCTTGGATTTCATAAAACTTTAGAGTTATTTACGACCTGAAATCCTTTTGTGTCCTTATCTGTTTAAAAAGAGCCTTTTTAAAATTAAAAAATATGAATTTTTGGTAAAGGACACCCATCCTTTACGGGAGGGGGGGGGGGGCATCGGTCGGTCTAAGGCACGGCTTCCTTTAGCTAGGGACCCGTCTCTCGCACGTGAGGATGCCCGTTGGTCAGTCTAAGGCATGGCTTCCTTTAGCTAGGGACCCCTGTCTCTCACAAGTGAGGATGGCCATCGCTCGCACGTGAGGGGTGCCTATCTCTCGCATGTGAGGACACCCGTCGCTGACGCGTAAGGGGTGCTCGTCCCTTACACGTGAGGGTGCCCTTCTTTCGGTTGGACTGGCTGCCATATTTTTATTGAGCGATGGTCGTACTTCCAGCGAGGGATGCTCATCGGTCGTGACTACCCAGATTTTCCTTCAATGAAAATCTAGAAATTTAATCCAAAAGTCCAAAATCAAGTTTTTCATCGTCCGATGTTGTGAGAATGATTCATGCTTTGACCCCCTTATTGTTAACTGCCCCATCGAAATATAATTACCAACCTTGCACTGCAATAGCCGTAACGTCTTCCTCCGAAAGTGATATGTCCATCGGCTATTGACCTTAAAGCTATGATGCTTGTAGGACAAAGAAGAGATGGAGCTCTTGGACTTTATAGAGGAAGAATATAAGGAATCAAAAGTGGGGAAGGCAAGGCGCCTCAGACAGAAGGGGCAATGAGGAGGAAAATGGAAGCGAAGTTTGAAGCGATGACTCGAATGCTAACTGTGGGAAAGGGAATGAACCCATAGGACAAAGAGTTGGATGGTGAGGATTTAATCCCTCAAAACTTTAAAATGCCCGACATTTCGAAGTTTGACGTCACTTCTGACCCAGCAGCACATGTAAAGCAGTATTCATTAGTGATGAAGGGTACAACCTTAACAAGAAAGCAGAAGATAGAATACTTTTGCCTGAGCTTAATAGGACCCGCGATTGACTGGTACCATGTATTGGATAGGAGAACAAAAGAAGACTAGGACTTGCTGATGGAAGAGTTCCTCAGGCAGTATGATGATAGCACGAGGATAGAGGTAACTCTAAAAGATTTTAAACTGTTATAGCAAAAGTCGGGAGAATCATTCCATGAGTATTTGACCAGATGGAGGAATAGAGTCATGGAAATGAAGAGAAAACCGGATACTCCAGATCAAATCAAGTTATTTATCAAGAATACTAGCCCATACCTAAAAGAGGAGTTGAAGATGAAAAGGCTAAAGGATTGGGAGTCCTGAAAAAACATCGCCATAGAGTCTGAAGGCGAATACCTGAAAGAGAGGGCAAACAATGATTATGCTAAGAGAGGTTATAATAATCAAGGGGCAAGCAAACCAGCAAGCTCAAGCAATGGTAATAGGGCAGGAAAGACGGCTGAGGTTTTGGCTACTGCAGTAAACACCAGGTACTACTCAAATTTGGGTAGATCATTATCATGGGTGCTGAAAAGGCTAATGAATAAGGAGAAGCTACAACCTTTAATACCCATACTTGCCAAGAGCCAAGGACGGTCGGGGCATAAAGATGATGAATTTTGTGCTTAGCATTAATATACTGGACATACTACAGATAATTGTAAGACACTAAGAAATGCAATTCAGGATCTCATTGATTCCAAGTAGATCACTGATCCAGAATAAAAAAAAACAACAAAAAGAGTCCGGATACAACACTGTTCGTCCATCTGTTTTTATGATCAAGTCTAGTCTGCTTGAGTGATATGTATTAAAAGACTTATTTGGAAATGAATACATCACTATCACACGCCGTGAACAACGGGCGAGTGAAGAAGGGATTCCCATTGCGACGATTGATTGTTGGTCTACTAGTGAGAGTGGAGACAAAGATGAAAAGGAGGATGAGGAGCTCGCTGATCCTTGGGGTTCAAATAATGAAAACAATGAAAAGATTGAAGCAATGACCCAGAGTGGAAGGTTAGGTCCAGAAATATAAAGATAGCAAGATCCAGTGCAAGTACTTACAGAGAAACAGCCGAAAAAAAACCAGATAATAAAGTAATTGAAAAAAACGTTGGCTCAGGTATTGATTTGGGATTTGCTGAGGCAATCACCATCGTATAGAAAGAAGTTAGTAGAGGCTTTGTGCGAGTCCACAGTTGCAATCACTTTTTCCCCCACCAAATTGTTAGACATTACTAAAGGGAGCTCCGAAGAGAATTTAGTTTATTTAGATGTAGATTTGCCCGTAGAAGGCTGCAATCATAATTGCCCTCAGTACATAAAGGCACAGATTAACAAGAAGCATACAACGTGTGTAATGGTTGATGATAGGTCGTCTATAAATGTGTGTCCTTTGGTGGTGATCTCTGCATTTGGGCTGAATGAGGATATGTTGAGCAAATCTGATCTCACGATCATTGCCTAGACAATTCTAGAAGACAAGCATCGAAAACTTTTAAAGCAATGGTGAAAATAGGGCCAGTGGAGATGGAAGTAAAATTTGTGGTCCTCTCAATTCCTGCTAACTTTTTGGCATTATTGGGGAGGCCTTAGTTTCACAAGTTAGGAGGACAAGTTAGGGGGACTGCCATCAACTTTGCACCAGATGATAAAAATTATGTGTGATGGGCAGGTTGTGACCATTCATGTTGCCAGGGAAAACCAAGTCTCCATCTTAGAGATTTCGAAGTAACCCTTTAATTGTTTTCACGTGGCTATGGTAAATGGAGAAACGAAGTCCACAGAGAGTCTCTAGATGGTCAATATGATGAAAAAGATGTCTTTTCTTCCCGAAGCTAGTTTGGGTAAAAGCTCTCAAGGGCCACAATTAGCTATCATAACAAGCGGTCAGAAAGATTGAAAGGGCCTTAACTATAAAGGCGCAACACTAAAAGTAAGAAGACAACAAGTGAGATCCCTCACATCAAGGAGAGTTTCGTGCCGACAACCTCAACCTGTGATTATACTGGAGAAGCCGAGCCTCAGTGGGTAGATGGAAAAATCATTCCAGGGTTTAAGGTTTTCAATGACGTCTTTGATTGGGACATTGGAGTTATCAAACAAATAAAGGGTTTTTGGGATGAAGAAATCATAACCCAAGGTGTTTTTTGGGACCGAGATGCACTAGAGGAGATTATCACGAATAGACTTCTAGCTACCCAAGTGAAAGGAAAGGGGAAGATAGAAGACGAAGGTGCAGATTTAAAGAAACAAGATAAGATTCCACTAGAAGTTACTAAAGAGCTTCCAAAGAGCCAATTACCCAACCGTCAGTTGCAACATCTGTGTCAGTGGAGAAAGAAGATGATAGTGAATTAGATTTTCTTTTGATTGCAGAACTGTTCAATAATAATGTTTCCGATTCTGTTTTTATTAATAAGATCAATGATTTTGCTTAATTGTGAGTTGTTTCTAATGATTTCACCATGCATAATCACGAACATGACTCATTCATATTTGATATTGATTCAACTAATGTCACTCCATTTAATCTTGAAACTTTTGAAAATCCAAAGGAAATCTTGATAATATGTAACGTAACTCATGAAGAGAGATTAAAATTTTAGAGAATCTTAAAAAAATATTATAAATTCTTTGCCTGGACCTACGAAGACATGCTAGGGATCAACCATGAGATCGCTAAAAATGCTATACCCATATACCCAGATCAGAAGCCAGTTCAGCAAAATTCATAAGGCTCGGGCCGGAGTGGGCAGAAAAGGTTAAAGAAGAGGAATATAAGTAGATACGCTCTACAGCCTCTAATGGACATAAGTTCATTATAGGCACCATCGATTACTTTGCCAAATGGGTAGAGGTTGAATCTCTCAAGAAGATCGATGCCCAAGACATGGCCAGGTTCATTGAACACAATTTGATATATAGGTATGGCCTTTCATACCATATTGTGTCTGATAATGGGGTACAATTCTTGGCCGAAACCAAGAAATTACTCTAGAAATACAGCATCGAGCACCACAAGTCCTCTCCATATTGCCTGCAGGCCAATGGAGCAGTTGAGGTAGCTAATAAAAATGTCAAAAAGATCTTGTCCAGAATGGTTAAGAATTACAAGGACTGGGTAGAGAAGCTACTTTTTGCATTTTGGGGTTATAGAACCACCGTCAGAACGTCTACGGGAGCCACGCCATTTTCTCTAGTATACGGGATGAAAGCAATATTGCCAGTTGAAATAGAGCTCAGATCTTTTAGAGTAGTTGTGGAAGCCTAGATCCTAGAGGCCGAATGGGCACAACAGTGGTTATTATAGTTGAACCTGTTAGATGAGGATAAACTGTGGTCTTATTATCACAACCCAATCTATTAGAAAAGACTTGCCCAAGCATTTAGAAAGAAGGTTAGAAATATCCACTAAAAGAAGGAGATTTAGTCTTTAAACAAATGAGGCTAGGTGTTCTAGATATACGCGGCAAATTTAGGCCAACATGGGAAGGTCTATTTATGCTTAAAAAGTTGTTATCAAAGGGCGAAGCAATTCTAACAGATAGCAATAGAAACAAGTTCAAAAAATCGGACAATATCGACAGACTAAAGAAGTTCCATGGTTAAAAACTAAAAATCAAAAGAAGAAAAAAGGCGGCCTTGCCAAAATTGGGAGGCCTGCCAGGGTGAAAACCGAAAAGAGGCATCCTGGGCAAAAATTAGGGGTTTGAGAGAAAATATCCAATCAAGAAAACCCGAGGGGGCTGATTAGAAATAAGAGTTTGATGCTTACAAGATCTATCATAAGATTAAGTGTAGTTTTGCATTTTTGATTTATGTCAAATCGTGATCATGTATGATGAAATCATGTTGAAATGTACACAATTATGTAATGAGATATAAAATAGAAACAATTCAACTCATGTGTTCATTATTGTCTAGTTCTTTTATAAAAAAAAAACATTATTATTTACTGAATTTATGTGATCTAATAGCTATCCTTTACTATTCTCGCCAGTCAGATGCTTGAGTCGATGAGTCCTATTATCAACCGCAGGGTGAATCACCCACCTTTTGTATTCAGTTGTAGTAGTGAAGTTACAAGCCTCAATTTGCGGGATGACTATCTTTATAGGTAGCCGAGCCCAGAGATCATGGTCCCTGGAAGTAAATGTAGAAGATAAGGCACCACCTTGGAAAGAGAATGGAAACCTTATAATATCCTATTGCCCGCCAAACTGTCGAGCACAATAAGCGGTGATACAGAAAGTGGCTTCATGAAGCCCACATAGAGGAATACATCCTGAAGGACCATCTCAAGTCATAGAGGAAAGGGGTAGCAAAGGGCACATGAAGTTAATGCCATCATCTGTCACCATAGCCAGTCAAATAAAACCTTCATCAGGAGAGTCAAAGGAGTATAGTCACTGCCTAGGAAGAAAAAGCCTCAGCGAATAAGTGCTAATTACCTTGGGAGGGGGCTCTAATAGTAATTTCATTTTCTCTTGTAACTGCATCTGAAAGATAAAGGAAAGCAGAGGAATTAGAACTACTTAAACATTGAACACCACGCTTATTCTTAAGAATACCATGTAAAGCATGTGCAATGATAATGTGTTAAGCCTTTGATATTTAAACCGTGCGCTGTAAATTTAAAACTAACTGCGTATTTAGCCTTCATTCAAAAAAAAAGAAAAAAAAAAGAGCCGCTGGAATGGGTTGGAACCACTCCAGGAAAAAGTAAGGCACAGGTAATGTGAAAATCTGAAAGGATGTATTTCTCGCTAAAAAAGCTAGTGTGAAAATCCACAAATGATGCACTACCTTTTAAATAATGATAGCTGCTTACCTAGAGTAACAAGGGGCTTCCGGTAAAGAAAGCATTAGGGTTAGTATAGGCAACATCCAAGCCTAGGATTGTCTCGGCCAAAATTAGTGGCAAGAGTGTCAGCTCGCGATGTATGCCATCCATAATGCCGAATAACCGACAATCACCAATCAAATCCTCATAAGTTGCTATCAAGTACCTAGACAAACAAAATAGCAAAACGACACTAGCCCGGTATGTAGGCACATCAGATAAGCTTTCCAGCTCCTCAATCAGCTGTTCCAAAGCAAAAGTGACATCTTGGGGCGCCAATCTAGCAGCGGCTGAAGGTGAAATGCCTATGGTCAGCACCACATCCCTCATGTAAATCAACCCACAACTCAAGATGCAGAGTACATGGGGAAAAGCTCACACTAATAATTGTGGCAAATTCCTAAGACAGGGGGCATAATTCCTGATGGGTGAATCTAAAAACATGGAATCGGGGATCCCAGTAGCAAACTGAAGCTAACAAGAGGTTTCTATCAAGTTTTACTCTCCTTAGGAATTTCAAGCCAGAATAAGGGGTTAAAATGGAATTTTCCCAAGCTCGAGGGTCATCCAGAATTCAGCAAATTTTGCTAAGGGATGATGTTGACATTTTTGGGATGTCTGGGCGAAAATTAAAAATAAACAAATAAAGGAAATGAACGAGAAAGTACCTGGAGAAAAAGCTCTGACTAAAAGACCAAAGGAAAAATGCACAAAATCCAAGGAAATAAAGCCTTTTTATAGAAAATTAGTGACCGACGGGCATGGCTCGTGCGAGTCACAGCCTGCCCGTCAGTCAACCCTAGATCACTTAGATAAATTATTTATTTGCATTTTTTCAGCATGACTCACGCATTTTACGTGCATAAATCATACACGCGTATTTTGTTGTTTTAAAGGAAAAGAAAATTTGATGGATGCAATCACTCATAAAAGTCGGGACGCAAAATATTTAGGGAGTATCTTGAAATTTTTAGAGTCAATGTTGTCTTGGGTCATAGAGGCAAAATTAGAGTCTTAGGCAAAAAAAAAATTAAAAAATTGAACAATTGAAAATCTAGAACGACTGACGCCTTATGGGCCAGCCCGTCTCTCGCTCTAGGTGCGGCATGCCTGTCGGTCGAGAAATTCTATAAAAGCACCCTCTGCCTCCTGGCCTGTCGCTTTCTCTTCTTCTTCATTTTCTTCTCTTCTTTTTTCTCTCACCAACCGACGCCTCCTTTCGGTTTTTTGGCCACTTCTCCATTGTTTCTTGTCCGTTTTATGCATAATTTACACCAAAATGCTCCTAGGGTAGTCGCACATGCACTAGTCTAGGTTTTTGCAATTTATTTTGTGTATTTTTTCGGTTTAGTTTATCAATTTACAAGTTGGTTTTGAACAACTTATCTCTTTTCTCTTTTAATTTTTTTCTTTCAATTCTATGTTCTAGATATACTTATAGATGCATGTTTTGAAATGTAGTTGAAATTCTATCCTTTAATTTTTTACAATTTGAATTTTTGCACACTGCCAGTTAAGAAAGAAAAAGAAAATAGTAAGAATTAAGTAATAAAAATTATAAAAATAAGTAATAGAATATGACAGTAAAAATAGGATTATTTATTTCCTAGTTAAAACCATTACGTTCTCTAAAAATATCTGCGTAATATCTATGAAATTGTTGTTGGGGCCTGAGGCCTGTAATTTGTCTTTTTTCATGCAGAAAGTTAGGCATATCCTTACTGGGATGCTATCAAAATATTTTTTGGTTAGGTACATCCTAGCAGGGATGCTGCCGAAATTTTAGAAAATTGTAAAATTGCAAATGCTATTTGATTAGCATAGGACTAATGCATTTTCAAGACAAAATAAACTCTTAACCTTTTTTTTTTCAGGATGCCTCTAAGACGTAATATTCCTCATGAGCAGCCAGAGCCTCAAGCTCCCATTTAGATGAGCACTGATCAGAGAGAGCGGTTTCAGGCTATAGCTCGGGCCTAGTTTTGCTCTAGCAGATATGTCTCCATACCTTTTCTCTGGCATATAGGGATGCTAGAGGAGGTTGATACATTATTAGAGGCAGTTGGTTGGACCGAGTTCTTTAGGCTGTCCTTCCGGACTCATCCAGAGATTTGTAGAGAGTTCTTGGCCACATTACAATACAAAGGGTTCCAGAGGCCAAATATAGAGAAAGGGATTATTCAGTTCAGAGTCAAGGGGCATCATTTTAGCATTACCCACCAGGTCTTTGCACAGGCGTTAGGACTGCCATCTAGGGTAGATATTATGACACAAAAAGGGCAGTTAGGAGGCATCATTGGGAGGCTATTACTCTACCTAATGCTCCATTTGACCATGACACACCCAAGAGCACCATACTCTCTTCACAGGCCCTCAGATACATCCATCCCATGCTACTAGTTCGTACGTGGGCCGAGCATGCAACCCCGGGTCAATTAACTTCGCAGAGATTTGGAGTATGTGGGTAGGGATGATCATGGGGTGGGGAATGGCTCCCCACCTACTGCCCCACCCAGGGGCGGGGATTCCTCGTCTCTGCCCTCGGTAGGATTACAGGGGGAAAATTGCCCCTGTCCCCAATCCAGCAGGGATCCCGGCCCCGGCAGGGATCCCCGACCCAATCAAAATTACTTAAAAAAATTAATTATAGCTAAATTATAATATTCAATAATTAAATATAATTAAAATATATTTAATAATTGAAAATTTAATTTATAATATTAGAAAAATCAAAATTTAATATATTTTTTTGTCTTGAAGACTATGGCTTTTACTGCATTCTTTTCACTTTTTTATAGCAAGCACTTGAACCCCCTCTACTTTTAAATATCCAATGTGGGATAATTTAAGGCACTATCTGCTCTTTTAAGTTATCCCACATCGAATATTTATACCAAGCACTTGAACCCCTCTCCTTTTAAATATCCAATATAGGATAACTTAAGGCACCATTTGCTTTCTTAAATTATCCCACATTGAATATTTATACCAAGCACTTGGATCCCTCTCCTTTTAAATATCCAAGTTATCCTACATCTGATATTTAAAATGAGAGCGAGTCCACGTTCTTGTTATAAAGAAGTGAAAAGAATGGCCTACGAGGCAAAGAATATATTTTAGGGGTTGAGGAAAATGAAAATGCATATAATGATAAAATTTTGTGATGAATAATTTTTGGGATCGAGGAACCCGTAGAGCGGATACCTCGCTCCCCGTCCCCGCCCCGAAATCAACTTCGGGGATTTTTTTATCCCCGTCCCCGTTCCTGTGGGGAAAAAAAGATGAGGATTCCATGCCCCATTTGGGTCGGGTCCCTGCTGGGGTCAGGTATTCCCCGCCTTGTGATCATCCCTATATGTGGGGCATGGTGACGAGGCGACGCTTGAACATTAGTCACGAGATCGTGGCTAATTTGGTTAGGCTAGCTCGCGAGTCCGCTCCATTCATATCTGCTGGGGGTGTGATTACTTAATTTCTGCTACACCTGAGGGCTAAGCACGACTTTGCACTGCCATTGGACGAGGATATTTTTGTAGACCTGGCTGCAGTCCAGAACATGGGGATTGTATCTCAAATACCTGATCGCCCTGGAGAGTATATATTGCTCATAGTGGCAGAGACCCGGCGATTTTTTGATCTACCTCCACTCCAGCTAGCACCAAAGATTCCAGAGGAGGAGCACCCACAGCAGCAGCCCGAGGAGAAGCAGCCTCATACTCCCTAAGGTCAGGGACTGGACATAGATGTGGATGATATGATCTGCATCCCGACTTCCCAGTAGGGCCATGTAGAGGTGCCGAGTTCTATTCCTCCATCGTTATCAGTTCAACGGACAGATATTTGGGCGAAGAGGAGATTTAACCCGTATAGCCAACCTGAACATCCGAAGGCATCTACATCCACCGCTAGAGCCCCGAGTGGAGCCATTTCAGGCCAGCACCCAGGTGCCTTCTCTATCTATGTAGCAGGAGATCATCTTAGCCATGACAACTGCTCTTGCTGCCATGGACTGGCATATGGAGGAGAGAGTTAAGAGGTTTGACAAACTTCTGGATAGACAGGAGCAGATTATAGAGGGTTTGAGGCATGCTCTGAGTGCTTCGCAGGTGGTGGCAGCTCAGAGGATCGACGAGGCCATTCAACTTATTGATGAGTTCGTTACCTCCCTAAGATTATATTTTAAAGGCCACTATTCACAGCATATCTGGGACTGTGAGGGAGCTACGTGAGTAGATAGAGGACCGACTTACTCAATTCAAGGATGCCTCCAAACACTGGAGCTCAGAGTAGACACAGGCTTTTTCAGAGCTGGCGAGAGTGGTTAGCGAGTTCATGGATTTCCTGAGGACTTGTGCACAACCATTTTTGGATAGGTATACCAAGATTCAGTTCCAGCACCCTCACAAGCAGAGCTTCTAGCAGCACCTCGATCTCTACTAGTGGTTATTACTTATCAGCCACCAGCTTCCAGAGCTAAGCCCTCGACCTTTAGAGACCATCCTTCTTCCTCCAGGGCCGAGCCATCGTCCTCTAGAGTAGGGCCATCAACGTCCAGTGCCCAGCCAATCCATGTGTTTGACAGTGATCAGGACCCAGACGAGCCATCTGATTATTCTCCTTTTTATTGCATGTTCAGGGATAATTGTACATAGATACCTTTTGATGTACAAACTCTTCTTTATTTAGTTACATTTTTTATGTTTCATTCAAATTTTTACTCTGCTTTAAAAGCACATAATAATAAAAAATATAAAATCATAAAAATCATAAATAAAAAAAAAAGATTAACAAACAAGACTTTAAATTTATGTTTTGAAAGATCCAATTAATACAATGGATTAACAAAATTCTTTGAAATTACAGGGATTACATTCCAACAATCTACATAATGACTCAAGGGTGAAACTCACCATAGTGGCATTAATGATAAGCCGCATCAAAGAAAGTTTTCAAAAATATCATTGGCGACAATCGTATGCCAATAACTCAATGGCGACAATCATATGCTGACACCTGGATGGTGATAATCATATGCTAAACAGGCCAACTACAGTCTACCAAAAGGGCCATTGGCGATAATCATATGCTAATAACTCAACAGCAACAATCATATGCCGACATCTGGATGGCAACAATCATATGCCGACATCTGGATGGCAACAATCATATGCCAAATAGATCAATCGCAATCTACCAAAAGTGTTAATGACGACAATCATATGCCAATAACTCAACAGCGATAATCATATGCCAAAGTCTAAACGGCGACAATCATATGCTGGACAGACTATTTTGATGGCGACAATCATACGCCAAATAGACCAACTATAGTCTATAAGATGATGCAATAGCGACAATCATATGCCAATATTTCGACGGCGACAATCATATGACGATATCTTGATTACGACAATCAAATGCCAGATAGATTAACTGTAGTCTATAGAATATCCCAATGGTGAAATTCAAATGCTAGACGGATCAAATTCAGTATTCAGAATGACTCAGTGGCGACAATCATAAGCCACAATTTTCAACCTTCAATTATTACAGCAAAAAGGTAAGGACTGCCTTAGGTACGTGCTTCTTCCCTTTACTCTGAATTTTGGCTCATCTAGACACTAGTCCACTAGCCTCTCCAAAATTGAGAGCAACTATAGACACCGGGTCTTAAGGTACCTAGATCAGAGTTACCCAATAAGGACACTGATACTTGCTTCATAGGTAAGAGGATAAAATTGCAAGTTCTCCCTTGGATTTCAAAAAACTTTGGAGTTATTTATGACCAAAAATCCTTTTGTGTTCTTATCTATTTAAAAATAGCCTTTTCAAAATCAAAAAATATGAATTATTGGTGACCGATGCTCGTCCCTCGCGAGGGGAGCCCGTCCGTCGATCTAAGGCACGACTTCCTTAATCTAGGGATGCCCATCTCTCGCAAGCGAGCACACCCATTGCTCGTGCATGAGGGGCGCTCGTCTCTCGGTTGGATTGGCTGCCGCATTTCTATTGAGCGACGGGCGTCCCTCCAACGAGGGACGCCCGTCGGTCGTGACCAGATAACGACTATCTAGATTTTCCTTCAACGAAAATCTAGAAATTTAATCCGAAAGTTCAAATACCTGATTTTTCGTGATAAGTGAGGGATTTTAGGGGTTTTGAATTTAGATAAAGTTGATCTTATCACTAAAATCACTCCAAATCCTGATCTAAAAAGGGCATATAAATAGAAGGCAATTTTCAAGGAGAAGAGGGAGGAAAACTTTTAAGAGCAAATTGATTTTCATAAATAAGGGTTTTTCTCTTATATTTGTTTTTTTGCTTTTAAATCAATTCTCAAAGAATCAAGAATCAAGTTAAGAAAGAGAAACCAATTCTTTTTTATTGATTTACTCTCCTAAAATTTCCATTATTTTAAAGAAACTTTTTAGAGAGAGAAAGTAATCTTCTACTTGCTAAATTCAAATGATTTTTGTGGAATTCAAAGTAGAAACCTACACTTTTACTGCCTTCTAAAGATCAACATTCTAAGGGTAAATATTCTGGGTTCGAAATACTGTCATTTTGCATTAATTCCAATATATTGACATGAGAAGTATAATTTGCCTCAAGATGTAGATTAATTTATTTATTGGCAATTATATTATTTTTATGCTAGATCTGCTTTATTGATAGTTTATTCAAATACAATTGCATGAAATACTGACTTAAGATCCTTAAAATGTAAGAATTTTAGCTTTGTGTGATCAAAAATGGAGTTTTCGAGCGTCGCTCAAGCGAACGATGGGACGTCACGAAAAACTTCTTCCTTCGGTTGGTCACCTTTCGAACGGCCGTCCCTCAATTCTCTTTGGCTGTCCCTTGGTCTTTTCTTCATTTTCTCGTTTATTTTAATTTCTTTCCTTATGTTATATTTTGCATTATTAATTTTAGCCATTTATTTAATGCTTTTCTATTGTCTTGTCATTTATTTTGCTTTTAATATTTTAATTTTGGTAACATGTTATTTTACTTTGATTTTATGAGTTTTATTTTGAGTATGGTTAGTAAAATGGAAGCTTAAATTGGGTGGCTTGGAGACATCATATTGGTTCACTTTTCTCAACTTTCTTTTTATATAATTTAGTTTTCTTGGATTTTATTTATTTGGTTTTATTTATTATTTTTGTTCGTTTAATATAAAAGCACAAAATATTTTTATGAATTAAAAAGGTTTTTTTTAATAAAATAGAACTAATGTCCTAGTTTTCTTCCAATAAAATGTCATCTAAAAGCTATTTTTGGTAAACATGCATGCGGGAATCAATGTTTACACCTCAAATAAATACCTTATTTTATGCATAATTTATATTTCCTTTTATTCGGTGTGGGTTGTATTCCACCGCTATTTGATTGTAAACTAATTTTATTACTTTAGAATTGTTCTTTTTTATTGCTTTCTTTATCATTTTTCTTAAATGATTGATGTGCGCTTTAGTTAAATTGCATGAAGTATGATAAAAGGAATGAAAATTTAATTTAAAAACTTATAATTTTAACCAAGGTATAAATAAGAGTAATGTCTCAAAGTCTATCTGGTCTTAAGTTTCATGAAATTAGATGAACCTTCCAATATTCTATTGAAAGGTAATTCCAAAATATTCTCTCGATTGTTCAAAATAGACACATACACATTGTTTTAGACTCAATGAGATTAAACGACATTTTCTAATGTTTTGTTGGGAAGTGACCTCAAAATATCTCTTGTTACCCAAAATAGACACCTTCGTAATCATACTCAGACCCTAAAAATGGGCCTCTGAAAATCCACGGAATTCGGCACGCGTCACGGTATGCCTTTAAACTCTGCTTTCAATCATATATTTTGTTTTCTTGCCTTCATTGAAATATATGATGAAATTGGATTATATATGGTCATTACTTGATAAAATTGCTATATATTGGAGGGATTTTTTTAATTTTGGTGTAATTTTGAAAAAAAAAAATTAGAAAAATAGGATTACTCTAAACATATTTAGGGTTTTGGGGTGTTAAAAATCGGCACAATTATATGTCGATTTTTGTCAGAATAGTGCCAGCCGGTTTGACTAGCTGACATGCCATAAACTGGCACTGTTTTATGTGCCGATTTTTGGCAGTGCTAGTTTTTTTTTTTTTTTTATCTGATCTTTGCTATTAATACCAAAGGCATGAAAACATGAAAAATGAAACATATGTAGCGACATTTTCAAGACATTGAAAACAAACATGCCAAGAAACATCAATAGATGCCTATCCTGGTCATATCTGACACACAAAAGTAATATATGAATTACTCATAATTATCAGCAATTTCATATCTAAATTGTTGCTGCCCATTATACTGAGAGGATAGTGTGTTTATATAGGGAGAGAGATAATAAGATGATGACGAAGAACATTCAAAATAACGAAAATATTATTTTTATTATTATTGATGTGAAAATGATATATTTTTTTTTATGGTCTTGATTTGTTTTTTAAATGCTTAGGTTCTTGCTTCTGTACAATTTGTAGACTTTTGACCCTTTTATTATTATTATTATTTTATGTATATAGAATATATCTGGTGATATTATTGTATTTATTGTGAGATTAAATTTTATATTTTATAAAGTAATTGTTCCATTTGGCAATATTGGTTTAGGATTTCTTGAGAGAATTTCTTGACTATTTTTTTAGTTTTGGTGGCCGTTATTAATTTTATATATTAGGAATATTGTGAGACAAATTATGTTTAAAATGGTCAATTATTAAAAGAGAATAAATAAATTTTAATATTTGACCTCAAACGTAATTCGGTTACTATTAATTCAAAATTTACTATCAACTTTTAGCCAATTTCGGAGATTAAAATAAATCTATCAAGTAAAAGAATGAAATAAAATTATATATATATATAACGACAATTGGAGTAGTGAGGAGAATGTAAGGGCCTGTTTACTTACAGAAAACAGTTTTCTGTTTTCTGTGTTCTATTTTCTTAGAAAATTAGAGTATTTATTTTCTGTAGAAAATTTAGAGAACACGTTTATTTATCAAAAAATAAAAAATTAGAGTATTTATTTTCTATATATATGTGTACGTATGTACATATATATATATGCATATGCATATCAATAAATGAAAAATTAGAGTAATTATTTTCTATATATATGTATATGTATGTGCATACATATACATAAATGCATATACATATGCACATACATATCAATAAATGCTAAATTAGAGTATTTATATTATATATATATATATATATATATATATATATATATATATATATATGAATAGCATGCACATGCATATGCATATAAATATATGTATGCGTGTGTGTGTGTGTATATATATATATATATATATATATATATATATATATATATATATATATATATATATATATATATATATATATATATATATATATATATATATCTATGCATATGCATGCGCATGTGCATATGTATATATATATATATATGCATATGTATGTGACATGCATGTATGTGTATATGTATATGCATATGCATGTATGTTTATATGTATGTGCATATGCGCGCGCGCGCACACACACACATATATATGTATGTATCTATATGTATGTGCATGTACATGTACATGTATATATATGTATATATATACGTATATATATATACACATATGTATGTGTATGTCTACGTACATGCATATTTATGTATATGTATGTATATACATACATATGTATATAAGTACATACATACATATATGTACATGTATGTATGTACATGCGTATGCATGTAGATACATACATGTCTATGCATACATATACATATACATATGTATGTATGCACATATATGTATATGTATATATATATGTGTGTAAATATATACACACATGTATATATGTATTAAAATGATTTAGAAAATTTAGAAAACATCTTTTATTAGTTTTTCAATCTCTTCTTTATTTTAAAAAACTGGAAAATCTATTTTCTATTTTCTATTTTAGAAAATTGACTAAAATAAACACGATCTCTGTTTTCTGTTTTCTGTGAAAAAATTTTCTGAAAAACTGGAGCAGTTTTCTGTAAGTAAACAGGCCCTAATGTTTCCTTGTTTTCTGTGATGTAAGCTTTTTCTAATTTACAGGCAAACCCAATTTTAATTTTCAAATAAGGCAAGGGTAATGTGGTACTTTGAATAAATAAAATTATCTGGATGGAATGGAAAAACTCATTTAAAAATAATAATAAAAAAAAGAATTCGAATTAACTTGGTAATCTATTGCTAAATGGAAAGTAGAATACCCATGAAAATAATTCTATGAATCATATATAAAGGGGGTAACTGTAATAGAAAATATTTGAGGATGTATTGAATATGAATTTGATTTTCTTTACGGAAAAATAAAAATAATCCTTAAAAAGTTCATTTAATTTTGTTTTGTTAGTTCTTCTCTCTGTTATATTTTGTTTGATTTTACTGTATTTGGATTTATAATTGCAGAACGCATGATAGAACTGCAATGCAATTAAGTTTAGAGGAGTTGATTCAGCTATTAATTTTGATTTAAGATATTATGAGGATGATAAGCAACAGGCAAATTTTGTTCTATCAATTAATATATATATATATATATATATATATATATACTGATGGAATTTAAACATTATTAAAATGAAAATTTTAAAAATTGATTGATATACAGATGACAAACGTAAGCAAAGAAAAATTTGTTGATATTTTTCGTCGACAAAGCAAGTGTAACGCTTCACAAATGTGGCAGATGGGAAGCTAGAATGGGACAATTGCATGTAATGAAGTTATTTTTCTTTTTATTTTTTAATTATGATGTTAGTATAAGACATTCGATATTTTGTTTAGTTTATAATAAATTATTGTTATTTTTTTTTATTTTAACGAATATATTTTCCATTAAATTACTTTTGTCAATTATAATTTTTATACAATAGGTGATTTTAGGGATGTGCAAATGGTCGATTTAGTTCGATTTTGGACCGAACCGAATAGAATAAAAATCGAACTTTTAAAATTTTTAAAACCAAACCTCAAACCGAAATTTTTAGGACCAAAACCGAATAGATCGAAATAATTTTGATCGGTTCGGTTCAGTCCAATCGATTTTTCATAAATATAGGCTTTTTTAAAAAAAGATTTTTAACTTATATGGGTTCATAAATTAAATTAATTTATATTCAACAAAATAAAATCATTTTACATAAATTTTTTATATTATGTTCCTAATAAATACTAAGCAAAATTACACTAAAAAAATACATTAAAAATAAATTCAACATAAATTTTGATTAATAATACATTTAATGTCCTCCAATTAAAAAAAAACATACATATAAATAAATATAACATAACTTTTCATGAGGGGTGTACACGGTTCTACATCTTCCTATACCGAACCGAAGTACTGAAGAAAAAGATTCAGAACTGAATTGTACCATTAACTTTTTTTACTAGAACTGAACTGAATTGTACTGTTGACTTTTTGACTATAACCGAACGGAATTGTACTGGAACCGAATCAAGAACCGTATTGAATTGTACCGAACTGTTCTGAACTGAATTTGACCGAAATAACCGATATTTATTAATTATTATATATAATACTAGTAATTTATATATAAATATTATTTATAATTTCTATTATATAGTTATTATATAAATTTAACTTCATAATTATTTGTATTTTTTTGAAACTTTCATAATTATTTGTATTAAATATTTTAATATACAAAATTAATATAATAAATAGTTAATAAATTAAAATAAATATTTTGATTATTAATAAGATAAATTTAATTATCATATCTATATAAATATGCAACTAAAATAATTTATATTTAATTTAATTTACGTTTAGTGTCACTCAGCTACTACATAATTTTTAATTTTGTACAAATATTTATATACACACACAAATATAATTATTATATCAATGAAATTTTACTAATTAATGTAATTATATGAGTATATAATTACTTTACCAATTAATTTAATTTAATTTTAATATCACTCAATTAGTATTTATTTATTGTAAGTTAATAATTTAATTATATATAATTAAATTTTACTAATTAATATAACTTACTAATTAACTTAATTTATTCTTAATATTACTCAACTAGTACTCATATATATTTTTGTACAATACCAACATGAGTAATTGAGCATATAAATTAAAAATATAATTATATATAATTATTATATATAATGAAATTTACCAATTCAATTCATGTAATTATATAAATATATAATCATTTTGCCAATTAATTTCATTTATTTTTACTATTACTCAACTAATACTTATTTATTTTAGCACAATACTTATATGAGTAATTGAATTGTAACTTAATAATTTAATTATATATAATTAAATTTTACTAATTCGTGTTTAATTTTAATGCCACTCAATCACTACCTAATTTTTCTTTTTGTACAAATATTTATATACACAATCATTTTACCAATTAATTTTATTTACACCCATAACCCAACAATTCACCCAAACCAACACAAAAAAAATTAACCCAAACCCAACCCAACTAAAAAATGACCAATTTAAACCCACCCAAAATCTACCCATATAAAATACAACCCATTTGGGTTATTCTACCTATATCCAATGGGTGTTTGTTTGTTCTTTTATCAATGGATGTATGTTTGTTTTTTTTAATTTTTCTTTTCTTTTTTCATTATTTCTTGGACATTAAAAACTTTTACTTTGATACACAAGATTTTTTGCTTGAACTGTCTCGCTGTATAAAAAAGTAATATTTTTGAAAATTATCTATTATTTTAGAGATTTTAAGTGACTTATTAGTTGATTGCACAAATTAAAAATAAGTAAATTTTTTAATAATATTTACAATTATTTATATGATGAGCATATATTCAAATATATATCTGTATTATTATTGTATAATGTGTATGCGTATTTTGTTGGTTAAATTTGTAATGATTGAGTCACCTGGTTAGTCATGAATAGTATTTTTCCGAGGGTAAATAGTGCACTCAGGACAAAAATTATATCTGAAAGTAAAAAAAAATATTTTATTTGATGACTATAGAAAAATACTAGTCATAAGGAGGTTGAGGGTAAAATTTGAAAAAAAAATTAACTCAGATAGGTCCCCAAAAGTCAATAATAAAAAAAAAAAAGCTCTGTCCGTTTTAAAGGGTACTAGGTTTGACCAAAATTTGACCGGGCCTCTAAAAATAGCAAATGACTTTTAAAAATTATTTTAATGTTATATATAGACTTAGATTAATATTTAGAAATTTTTTTGCAGTGAAAAATTAATTTTTTGGTAACACTGAAAATGATCGAAACGGACTGATTTAAATGTATTAGATCGAGAAACGGATTCTATTTGAGCTGCAATTTTGCAGAGAGGCTAATTCATATATTTTAAGAATTATAAAATTCATTTTGGGAGAGATTTCACTTAGAAATTGAGTGAAATAATTTAGAATTATATAATGGGCTTAAAAATGGAGAAAGGGACACTTGATTTATGAATTATATATTGTGTTGTTGTGCCTCTGTGTGGGTTGTGGATTGTTTGAATTACAGGAAGGGTAGGTTATATATATAGCCATTATACTGCTGAAAGTTTTACCAAATAAATAGTAAATTGGACAGTAATAAGTCAGCCGACATCCCGATCCGTTTAAATCTACGCCGAGACTATATATATAATTATCTTATCAATTAATTTTATTTATATTTAGTGACACTCAATTAGTATTTATCTATTTTTGACACAATATCTATTTGAATAATTGATGATTTTATTTTAATAATGTAATTATATACAACTGAATATTTTATTTTATAATCACTTTATCAATTAATTTTATTTGCTTTTATTGTCACTCAACTAATACTTATTTATTTTTATCACAATACGTATATAAATATGTAAATTAAAAATAAAATTATACATAATTATTTATAATAAAATTTTAATTTTTTTTATTTTTAGCATTACTCAACTAATACTCATCTGTATTTAGCACATATTTATGTGAGTAATTGAATATGTATTTTAATAATATATTTATATACAATTATTATATTAATTCAATTTTATTAATTAATATATAATATAATATAATTATATGAGTATATAATTATCTTATTAATTAAATTTTTTTAGAGTGAATTAAGAATAAAATATGAAAAATTTTAGTAGAAATATTTTTAATTTTAAGTTTTGGAGGGAATTAAAATATTTGGAGGGAATTGAAATATTTGGAGGGAATCCGACCGGTTTTACATTTTATTATTATTATTATACACACACACACACGCACATATATATATATATATATATATATATAAGAAAATAAAAAAAAAATAAAATCTAAATTGTGACTGCCTCTTCCTTTTATTTCTCGAAATCGTGTACACCCCCACAATTTTTCCTATCTTTCCCGTTGGCTTTAACCTATACTTATGTTTCTTCTTTCCCGTCGCTGCCACTGTCATCTCCGTGGCTACATCTGAAAGTAAGGATAAGTTACACACAACTTTAGGTTTTGTAGGATTCATTAATAGTACGTCATTAGTTAGTTGAAAATTTGATCAATAGGCTTGTACATAAAATTTAATTAGAATGATCATTAGAGATGAATTACCATTTAATCTTATTGAATATGAGGATTTTAGGTAATTTATTGAAGCAATTTGTTCTAAATTTAAACTTTCATTTAGAGTGACTATTGTTAAAAGATGTTGTTTTCTTTTCATGAAGGAGAACGATAAAGTGAAAAATTTTCTTAAAATAAAATTCAAAATTGTATGTACTTGTTAAGATATTTTAATTATATTTGTATTTATTATTGTGTATACTTATATTATAAATTTTTAAAAATATTGAATAATCCAAAATACCGTATTGTATTGTCTTATTTTATTTTGTATCGAAAAAACCGAAAAACCGAACTGAATTGTACTGAAAATTATAAGAACCGTATTGAACTGTACCAAAATTAATAAGAACCGAACTGTACCGAAATTTATAAGAACCGAAATTTCAATACAATACGGAGATTTGTAAAGGACCGAACTGTATACACCCCTACTTTTCATACATAACAATGCAATAAATCCAATCAAACCCTATTAGACCTGCATTTCATACAAACAAATAATGATTAAATAAATTCAATTTTTACCAAATATATATATTATTACAAAGCAAACAAACATGAATGTAATATAAAGTAAATAAATAAACCTCTAATTTATTAGGAAATAAACCTCTAATACATTACCACTAATAAAAAAGACAAAAAAAAAGGATGAGAAGAACCTTTATTTTCATCGAAAATGAACCTAATCTAAATAAGGTAGAAAATATAAATATAAAGTAAATAAATATAAATAGATTGTAAATAAACAAAAAAATTATAGATCTCAACAGAAAATATAAAAAAGAAAATATTAACATTTTAATAATTACTAAGGAATTAACAAATAATTTCTAAAGAATTAAATGGCACCGGTGACATTGTTTCATTGCCATATCTATCCAAAATCTACTTTTTTCATTTATATTTCTACCATTAAAACTTCTCACTAATCTTCTTCTGCAGAATTTAAATTTCCAAATTTTCTCTTCTTGCAGCCTAATAAGGTAAGACCCAGATCTTATGTTGTCTTACTCGTGTTCTTGATTTGGGTCTAACTAGGATTCTTGCTACTTCTATTTCCTAATCTGGTGCCACTAATTTACTTAAACTCAAAAAAATTAAGAAAAATAGATAAAGGTCTCGTCTTTATCTTCCTGCAAGCAGATCAGTAAGAACCCAAAATAAAGAAACCAAAAAGGCAACTACTTTTCTGTTTTATATTCAAAAATACAACTCCGGTGAATGGCTGTAGGAAGAATTCAAGAGAAAAAAATGAAGTGAAGAATAGAAGAAGAAGAAACTGCGCAAGAGAAGCTAGGGTTCAACTAAGGAAAAAGAATATATGTAATGGCCCCAATACCGTATTAGCAGGAAATAGTATTTTCCAATAGTGAATAGTGACATCGGGGTGAATACTAACTCCTGAAATCAAAAAATATTTTATTTGATTATTGGAAAATATTAGTCACAACGAGTTCAAAATTAAAATTTAAAGTGAAATCGAGTTCAAATATGCATTCGAAAATTGAAAATAAGAAAAAATAGCGGTTTCGATGTGAATAGTAACTAGGTTGACTGAGAGTTTGACCGAACCTTAGAGAATGCTACGGACGTTAGAAAAATGATCTGAAAATATAGACGTACTCATATTGATGAGTAGAATCATATGAAAATGAAAAATTAAAATTTGGTGATACTGAAAAATTAGGTTATCGGACTGGTAAATAATTACTGGACCAAGAAATGATTTTTGATTGACCCAAAAATATTATTGGAGTCTAATGAACATATGTTAAGACTTATTGAGTCATTTTTATAAGGATTTAAGCTTAGAAAATAAGAAAAAGATATGATTTCGGTTTGAATAGTACTCGATTTACCGGAAGTTTGACCAAAAATTTAAAAATAGCAAATGATCTCCAAAATTGATGAAAATTTTTAAAAAGGCTCTAAATGATATGTAGAATTGTTGGTATTAAAACGAGAATTTTTTGAGAATATTGATAATTATTGAACCAGACCGATTTCATTGAACCGAACCGAAACATACTCTGATTGAGCTAAAATTTTGTGTACAGTCTAGTTTTCATACTATATGAATTATGGAATCAAATTTGGAGTGATTTGGAGTTGGAATGTGAGAAAACCATAGAAAAATTTCATAATGGGCTTAAAAGTGTAATTGGGCTTTATAGGTTGGACCATTGGTTGGACCAATTTGGGCCACTATAAAAGCACTTAAATGAAAGATTTTTAATTGGGTTATCCTTATCCCTCCAGCCCTTCTCCTTCCCTTATTTGGCTGAAGTGCTCCCTCCTCCATTTTCTTTTAATTTCCTTCAATTCTTGCTTGATTTCTTGCTAGGTTTAAGCATTCCAAATATAATTCAGCCCCTCTACAATATCATAGCAACCTCTAGTATCCATTTGATGGATTAAAAGTAAGGAAAATCAAAGATCAAAGGTTATGCCCTCAAAATGGAGGTAAGGGAATTTAGTCTTTTAAATTGATTTAATGATTTTTATGAGTACTCTAGGTTGTCTAGAGTATATTTATGAGATTAGATTTGATAAAAGAAGAAAATTAATTGATATTTGTTTGTGTTGAAATTTCGGCCATGATGAGAAATTTCAAGGGAAATGGCTTTTCATAGGATGAAGGCAAGAATTGAGAAGCTTGTGAAGGGTATAGCAAGGATATAAGGTTTATGATTACTAAATCCATGTATTTCCTTTGGAAAAATTAGAGTTCGTAGGATGAAGGAAAGAATTGAGAAGCTTGTGAAGGGTATAACAAGGATATAAGGTTTATGATTACTAAATCCATGTATTTCCTTTGGAAAAATTAGAGTTTTCTATTATGTTGTATAGTGACTATGTGTGATATGCATGTGAAATTGAAATTGGGGTGATAATTGAGCTTAGGGAGGGTAATTAAGCTAATTAGAGTGATAAAATAGAAAGAAAACCAAGTGTAAGTTTTGGACATAATGTGACCTAAAGGTATACCTAGGTGTATTTATAGTATACCAAGTGATTTGATGAAATTAAATGGTATATATGTATAAATTGAGGCTTAATTTAGTGGAATGAGCTATGAATGAGTGATAAATAAAATGTTAGTGATAAACCCTAAAGTGGCCGAATGGCTTAAGTGTGGAGATACGATAGGTTATATGATATACATGTCATATGAGATGTGAAATTTGATAAATGAGTGAATTAGAAGTGAAAAGGAAAGTAAATGAAAAGATATATATGAAAAGCGAATAATTGACTTAAATGAATTTGTGTTAAACGTAAGCTTATTTGAGTATAGGCTTAGAAAAGTGATTAAAAACCCTTAAAATGACAATTAGAATGCTTAAATGAAACTAAAAGGAATTGTGAGGTGAAATGATCACCTTGGTCGAATGGTACCCTAGCATATACTAGGATACACTTTGTGTATAATTGAAGATTAATGACCTAAAATGAACTTAGACATGAAAACAAGTGTCCACAAATTTTTTTGGAATTTATGGAATATATATGAATATTTTTTAGTATGATATTCCATTATGCTCAAAGCAAAAAAAAATGATAAACATTGAAATAATTGACTTGAAATAATAAGAAGAGAATATAAGTGGCCTTAAAGTGAAATCATGGCCATTTAATAGACTAAGTATACTTATTATAAAAAATAAGTATATAATAAGCCTTGCGCATGAATGATGAATTATGATTAGATAATTCATGAAATATGCAAAATTGAATATGAAGTGTAACTAGTGAAATGAAATGTAAAATGTAAGTAAAAATACTAAAGTTGAAAATGCATTAACAAGTCATATGTTACATGATATATGTTATTTGTAATATGAAAATGTCAAAAGTATAAAATGCATTAATAAGTGATAAGTAATACGTCATATGTTATATGTAAAATGAAAGTATTAAAAGAATGGAAGTGGCTTTAATATGATTGAGAAAGTTTTGCCCTTAGTAGTCTGACGGTTTAATCTAGTTCAGGATATGTTTGGCTAGCCATAGGAACACCTATACCGCGGTCCGAGTCATGATGACTTGCTTTGCTATGACAGATTCGTGATGGTCTCTCATAGCCCTCCATTAAATGTCATATGTCACACGTAATACGCCATACGTCATATGTTACACGATGGAGTGATCTTTCGGGGTCATTTCCTAGTGTAGTGCAATGGGACTTTGGGGCCCACGTCCCGTATATCTAGTTTGCAGATTATCTGCCGGGATTGTACTAGGGGCATAAAAGTGATATGAATGTAAATGATTTGAAAATCCAAAAAGTAAAATGATCAAATGTAACATGACATAATTGTAATACGAAACCATGTAAAATATAACATGCCATAATGTAATATGATATAAAGTAAAGTGATAAAATGTAAAATGATAGAACGTGAAAAGAGATAAGGTATGAAAGCATAATATGCAAAAGTGTAACATGTAAGGGCATAATGTCACACGATATTATATAATATAACAGAACATGTAAAAGTATAACGAATAACAGTATAATGCATAAAAAGCCTAAGTGTGAGGATATAATCATAAAATGATATGATTCTGTCAAAAGTAAAATGACATAAAGTGAAATGACTTGAAAATATGAAAAGTAACATGAAAATAATAAGTTATACGAAAAAGAACCTAAATGAAAGAAAATGAAAAGTTTGGGGTAAAAAGGTAATTTACCCAAATCATAAGTCAAACGGGTCATAAACATGAAAATGACCTGAAAATGTAAAAAGTATGGTGAAAATGAGAAAATAAATGAAAAGAGACTTATGTGTAAGAAAATTAAAAGTTTAAGCACCAAAACATAATTTACTACAAAAATAATTAGTCGTGAGACTAATTGGTAAATTATAAGCTAAAAAGTGAACAAATGTGCAAATGTAGTGAATAAACGACAAAATTATAAGTAAACGTTAAAGGAATGACCAAATTGTAATTTGCCAAAAGTTTAGGGGCAAGACCATAATTATATGTGAAAGTACATTAATAAGTAATATGTAAGTGAGATATGAAATTAAAATGACAGTCTCGTAAAGAATCCAAAGTTTAGGGACTAAAATTTAATTTTACATGAAAATGACAAAACAATTATTAATACGTAATTTGTAAGCCAAATAGTGATTTAAAATGAAAAGAGAAATGAACTAATGGTATTTCCGTAAATAACGTCAAAAGAAGGGCAAAAATATAATTTGTCCTGAAATTGATAAAATAAGGACTAAGCGGTAATTTGCACATGAAATGTTAAGTTAAATGAATAAAATGATAAAATGAATGATTAATGAAATTAAATGCAATGTAAAGACTTAATATAAACCAATATGTCAATTGGATGCAAAAGTGACAAATGAGGGACTAAACTATAAATTTACATGTATAAAATGTAAAGGAGTGTTAAAAAAAATAATATGACTGTTAAAAGAGTAAAGGATAGTGATATGAGGTAAAATGAGTGAAGTAATGAGCTAATAAGAACTAAAACGAAAGTTTGAGAACTAAATGGTAATGTGGCAATTTAGATGCCATTAAGTGAATAAGAGTGATATGCGTAAGTAAATGCAGTTGGAGTGGAAAAAAATAATGATTTAGTTAAATGAAAGAGTTAATTGATAAGTATTGAACCCGTATGGATTAAATGGTAATTTGCTAATAAGAAGGGCAAATAATGGCTTATAGTGTAGAATGATACTAAGTGAGCAATTTAAATGAAATTAAGAAACTAATTAAGTATAAAGTGTTTTGTGCATGTGTGTGTATAAGCTAGACTTGGAAATCTTTAGATTCGTAATCACTATTGAGCATATTTAATGCTCAGCACGTAGTTTTTTGGACTGCGTGTAGGTATCGAGTAGAGCATCTATAGAGCTGACACACTACCAGCTTCGAGGTCGGACTGGACTGATAGCTTGAAGATAAAAATGTTATGCTTAATGTCATTAGGAAGTATATGTATTGTTATTAGCATGTATGGATGTTATTGATTTAGATTAGTGTACATGAATTTGAATTTTGAATGTGTAATAAGTTATAATTGTTGCACCCCTGAGTTGGGCTGTGTTTTGACTAAATTGCAGGTTTTGGGTAATTAATGTTATAGAGATTATGCTACCCAAATTTTGAATAAGTGAATAGTAAATAAGACAACTAAGTTAATTGAAAAATTGTTATCGGCATGTATATGTACAGGCTTAATATTGATTATGTATTGTGTAAAACGAACATATCGAATGCTATAGAGTATAATCAAATGATGTAATACGTTAAATGAAATGTCTGGATTGGATCGAATGAAATGTATTAGTGACATGAAATTATAAAAGGATAAATGATTCGATAAGTTTATAAGTTAAGAAAAAAAATTTTACCGCATTTGTTATAAGCATCAATTAGACAATAGTGCCATGACACCCGATATCTGTACTAATTGCAGGAATGGGGCGTCACAATATATATATAAAACGGTGAGTTTTGGGTATTTCGGTCAGTTCGGTTCCTTCAATTTTTCAATTTTAAGAATTGAACCATATCGAAATATTCGAAATTTAATTTCGGTTCAGAACCGAATGAACCGAAAATCAAAAAAATCGAACCATATATATCAAAATCCATTCGGTTCCGATTCGGTTCTGTACAACCCTAGATGATTTATCATTTAAAAATTAAAAAACTTTTAAAAATAAAAATTTCATAAATTTAGCGACATAAATTTTAATTCCATCGCTAATTTAGTGATGAAAATTTTATTTCCATCGCTAATTTATTTCCGTCACAAATTTAGCAACGAAAAGTTAGTTTCTGTCGCTAAATTTAGCGACAGCCAGAATATAGATGCAATTTTTCTTGACCAAATTCCATAGGTAATATCGATTAGAGACGGAATTCCGTAAGGAATTTTCGTTGCTAATCTCTATTTTTCTTGTAGTGACCGTCGGAGTGTCCTTTGTCAAAAACCCGCCTAATTCTTGTGTTTCAGGTGACTTTCTCTAGCCGGCAGCCCGAAAATTTCGGACATCCATCAATAACTAATGGATACTTAGTTAACTATCTATCAAATAATTTATAAGATATAATAAATAATATAATAATTAAGTAATTATTATTTTAATTTCATGCATTAAAATACAAATAGTTATGAACTATGCGATAAATGTAGAATACAAATTATAAACAATATTTATCTATAAGTTATTTGTGTTATGTATTATAATTAATAAATAGTGATTTTTTTGGTCTAATTCGATTTCAGAATAGTTCGGTACAATTTAATATAGTTTTCGGTCTAGTTCTAGATAAAAGGTCCAGATCCATTCCAAATAAAGTAAACGACACAATTTGGTTTAGTTCTAATTAAAAAGTCAAAACTATAGTTCAGTTCTTAATCTTTTTTTTTTAGTACTTCCGTTCAATTCAGAAAATATAGACTCATATGCACCCCACACTATAATAAACAAAGAGAAATCTTTAATATTTTATATAAAAAAATTTATCTTTTTTTTTTTCGTCTTGTTTAATTTTGTGCAATAAAAAATTAAGTTGCAATTTGTTTTTGTAATCTAAATGCATTATACTACATATAGAAGTACTTAGGGGTAATCATGGATCGGCTAACCAGTCCATGAGTTCTAAAAAAACTAGTCCATTAACTATCGGTTATTTGAAAATCACTAGCCATTAACCAGTCTATTACTATCGGTTAACCAACACATCGGTTTTGGATTTTCGAACCAATTAACCTATATTATTTCGGTTAACCACTATAATTATAAAATACATTAATAAAAAAAATAAAATGTTCAAGTTACTTAAAAATAAAAATTAGAATCCAAACATAATTCAATAAAATATTCAAATTACAAATAGGGATAAGGGGTATTTTTGCATTCAAACTTTTTTTTGGTCGGTTTTTGCCCCTGAAGTCACTTAAATGGATGAAAAATGCCCTCATTTTGGATAGAAATTCCATCTAGCAAATGGAGTTAAAGACAACCAATCTCACATTGACACGTGTCAACTTGATTCAGGGCTAAAAACCGACCAAAACAAAGTTTGAGCGCATTTTCACACCCTTTTCCATAGTTTGAGGGAAAAAAACCTCTTATAGAGTTGACACATGTCAAAGCGTGGTTGGCTACTGTTAACTCCGTTTGCCAACTGGACTTTTCGTCCATCGCGAGAGTATTTTCCAACTATAAAACTGAGTTTAGGGATAAAAACCGACCAAAAAAAAAGTTTGAGGACATTTTCACCCTATCTTCGATAGTTTGGGGGCAAAAACACCGTTTATCCCTTATAAATATAAATGGATATTTTCGATAGTTTGTGTCAATATGCATGCATAGGATAGTTGTAGACACCGGGTTCCAAGTCAGTATAGATTAGAATTACCCAATGAGAACACAGATACCTGTTTCATAGGTATAAGGCTGAGGTTGTGGGTTTTCACCTATGAATATCATAAGTTTCAAAGCTTGTTTATGACCGAAAATCCTTTTGATTTAAATAGAGGGCTTTCCGGCTGAAAATCTTTTTTTTTTATCGACGCTCGTCCCTCAAGCAAGGGACAGCCATCGATCTAAGATAAGAGAGGCCCACCTTTTATGACAGACGGACCACGCGGAGTACACACTCATGGAGACAGACACTTGTCCCTCGGATGAAGGAACACCCGTCGGTCGGTCATCATTGAGAGGGACGGAAGCCCCCTATGCGAGAGGTGCCCCAACCTCTGGAGAGATAGGGTATAAAAGGAGGGGCATTTTCGAATTTTTATTTTTCTTACCGACCGATGCCCGTCTCTTCTCCGAGGGATGCCAGTCGGTCGCTACGTGACAGCGATTTTCGATTTTCTCTCAATAGAAAATCTAAAATCTTATCTTAGAAAAATAAATTCTGGATTTTTAGAGATAAATTTGAAGTGATTTAAAATATTTATCTTTAAGGATAAATTAAAGATATTTGATTTTATCCCTAAAGATAATATGAAACCACTTTATATCTAGGGATAAATCAAATATTTGACATTGATATTTAGGGATAAATTAAAAGTATTTAATTTTATCCCCAAATATAATTTGAGATTATTTATCTCTAAGGATAAACCAAATATTAATTTTATCTTCAAGGATAAATGAAGAATTTTCATGTTTATCCTTAAATCAAAATGTCGCCTATAAATAGAAGTGCAAGATTAGCATTCAAAAAATGAGAGAAATTTTTAGAAGAGAAGTTGATTTTCATAAGCAAAAAGGTTTTCTCTTTATATTTGTTTTCGTTTTAAAATTCATTCTTAAAAAATTACTTTCCTAAGATTTACATTGTTTTAAAAGAAACTCTTTTAAAGAGAGAAAAAGTGATTTTCAATTTGTCTCAACTTTCAGCCGATTCTTGTAGAATTCAAGATAGAGATCTGCATTGTCATTGCCTTCCAAGAGATCAATTTTCTGAGGGCAAATATTCTGGGTTCAAAGTGGTCATTCTTGCATTAATTTCAATATTTAGACATGAGATATATGTTTTGCTTCAAAATATAGATTAATTTATTTGTTTGGTAATTTCATAAGGGGGAAACTTCATTTTGGTTCATTCTCTTCCATCCTTCTCTTTTAGTATTATTTAGCTTTTATCCTTCTCAAATTTTATTTATTTGACTTTAGTTATTGTAAATGTTATTTTTGTGTTTGTTAATATAAAAAAGCACCAAAAAGATTTTTATGAATAAAATAATATTTTTCTTAATAAAATAGGACCAATGTCCTAAATTTTCTCCAATAAAATATCACCTTAAAAATTATCATTTTTGTATATATAAAGGAACTAATGCTCCTATTCTTAAATAAATACCCCGTTTTACGCATGATTTTTATTGGTTGGGGTTGTATTCTGCTCTTATTTTACTGTAAATTAATACGCTCTTTTTGCTTGTTTTAAATTGTATCATTTATTGCTTTCGTTATGTGCTTGATTTGCTCCTTAATAAATTGTATAATTTTATGAGAAAAGGATGAAGATTTAACTTAAAAACTCATTTATAACTTTAACCAAGGTATGAATAAAAGTGATGTCCTAAACTCTTTCTGGTCTTAAGTTTCATGAGATTATATGAACCTTTCTAATATTTTATTGCGATGAGAATTCCAAAATTTCTCTTGTTGCCCAAAATAGACATATACGCATTGTCTTAGGCTTAATGAGGTTAGATGAACTTTTTTAATATTTTATTAGGTGGCGACTCCAAAACACATCTTGTTGCCCAAACTAGATACCACTGTAATCTTTACAGATTTTATGAACCTATTTCGGACCTTAAAAGCGGGCCTATGAGAGTCCACGAGGTTCAGCGCACGTCACAATAGGAAAATGTAATAAATGGAAAAATTATAATTTATTAATTTTATTAAATATTAATTATTACTTACAACGTGATTTTTCATTTTTAAAGCAAAATATATTTAATTAGAACTTAAAGTATTATAATACTACCTATAAAAATATTAAAACTAACATTCCACACTTTAATTGAATATTATTTATCATATTAAATTTTAATAATTTAAATGTAGAATATTTTAATAAAATGAGTTAAAATTATTAAATTAATTACAATTAGGAAGTATATATATTAAAAAGTTTGAGAAGTTAAAATTTTTGAGTACGTGTGTGGAAATAAAAGTCCATTACGGATGTAGAAAGGATAAATCCAAATCAATTAATTAAATCTAATATAATATTATTAATGGATTAAAATCTCTCTTTCCTACCCTAACTGTCTCTCTCTCTCTCTCTCTCTCTCTCTTTCTCCGTTGTTTCATCTCTCTCGTTCCATCTCACTCTCTCTCTTTCTCTCTCCTCCCTCCCTCTCTTTATCATTCCTTCTCTATTGTTCCCTCTCTCTGTCATTCCATCTCTCTCTCTCTCTCTCTCTCTCTCTCGTTCCCTCCCTCTATCATTCCATCATCTTTCTCGTTCCCTCCCTGTTGCTGGGTTTTGGTTTACAGAGTTGAAGCTTTTGAAGAGAGAGCAGCGACCGGCTAAAGGGAGGAAGCAGCTTCCATATTTGTTTTTTTTTATTGAGATTTTTATTTTTTTGTTTTTTTGCCTGTTCTAGATTAGATAGTTAGTGTAATGTATTTGTATCTTCCATTTTTCTCCTTTTAGCTTGGGTTCATTTGTTGTCCAAATCTTGATGTATTTGTTTTATTGTTTTCCAGATCTATTTTGTTCTATAATGTTGTTCCAATCTTCCAAACCTTGTTCATTTTTTTACACCATATATATTAAAAAAAATATAATAAAACCTGTCCGTTAACCGGAACCGATGGTTTTTTGAAATTAAAAACCAAAATCGAAACCGAAAAACCTATAAATTACAAACCATGAACCGAAAAAATTGATTCGATTTTGGTTCAATTTTTAGGTTAACCGAAGCCACGGTTTTTTTTGCTCACCCTAGAAGTACTAAATAAGGTTTTCAAATTTTATCCAAAAGAAAAAGGGGAATACAATGAATTAAGGATCAAATGTTGGACCGTGATGAACCAAAATATTAAAATTTAATTAAATCTAATATAAATTTATCAAGATAATGTTCCTAATGCAAATAAATAAATAAAAATGTCCGCAATAATAGGGGTAGCATGGATCGGTTAATCGGTCTATTAGCAAAAAAATTAACCAGTTCATTAATATTGATCTTTCAAAATCATTAACTATTAATCAGTACATTACATTCGGTTAACCAATCCATAAGTTTCGCTTTTATGGTTTGGCTAACCAATATTTTTCATTTAACTATTAAAATTTATAACATATAGTTATATAAAAAAAATAGTCAAGATTCAATTCAATTTTAAAGGTGCAAAATAATTCAAAATAAAAATCACTAAACAAACATAATATACTAACCAAAATTCATGTTTAACAAATTAATGGCTAATATAATAAAGTGAATTTGATATTACTGAAAATTAGCATGCTTAATTCTAAGTAAAAGAAAAATTTTAGACAAAATTGAATGTTAAAAAATAGACTCTAAAACATAAGACAATGTAATTAAATGCTTGCAAACAAAATATAAACACCAATATATATATATATATATATATATATATATATATATATATATATACATATATATATATATATATATATACATATATATATATATATATATATATATATATATATATATATATATATATATATATATATATATATATATATATATATATATATAATAAATAACATATATAAATATTAATCAATTACTCCATGAGAATGACATAATTTAAATATAGTTTAAAGTACTATAAAGAAATAGAAAAAATTAAGGTATAAAAATAAAAATATAATTTAAATATAGTTTAAAATATTATTTTGTGTAACTTCTAGAGATAAAATTTTTTTAAAAAAGAAACATTTTTAAGGTATAAAAATAAAAATGTAATATATATATATATATATATATATATATATATATATATATATATATGAACTGGTTAATCGTTGACTAATGGTTAAACGGTATCTAAAAACCAAAACCGAAAATGTTAAAAATACAAACCGAAATTGAGTCCATTTAATCGGTTAACCAAAAAATTTGATTTGGTTTCGGACCGGTTTTGTGGTTAATCAATTTTTCAATTTTTTTTCTCACCCCTATGCAATAATATTATTATTGCTAATGTTCATATTTAATGAAATCAATCTTAAATAACTAAATTCAAGTATAATAGGACAATTAAAATTATTACCTGTAACTATATGGGAGATCCTTAATTAAGAACATAAAAAGAAGAAAAAGTATGCAAATTTTCACATAACATGATATATTTTTGTTATATAAAATATGGTCAAACTACTATTGAATTAACCTGATCACAGTTCAACCAGTTTTATCGGATCTTAGCATTTTTGAGTTTTTAACCTTGTCCAAATCAGTACAGTGACCGATTTTCCGTTTTTCGATCGGATCAGTAGAGGTGTCTAGTAAATTAACACTTCATTCGTGGATTAGAATAATAAGTAAAGGGAATGATTGATATTCTTTATAAATAACCTATCAGTTTTAATTCTTTCTTCTATATATAAGTGTAATTTACACACTACAAAATTAGTGATAAATCCAAAAATGTCTTTATCTGTAGGAGAGAGGTCGCTCCGATCGGATGAGATAAACCTGCAGTAAGAAGAGCCCGGTCGGACCAGGCGTGAGCACTCCGAAGCTTAAGTTAGTAGCTTAGAGAGATAATGTGCTTTAGAGAGATAATGGTGTGAATTCAATACCTGGTGCCATCGTTGGCTGGACTATTTATAAGAGATAGTCGAGGGGCACTTGAGTGCCTGGGGAGTGATTACTGGCTGTCAGAGTAGGTATCCGGCGACATGACAGGGAGCAGGTGGTAGGCATGGGCGCTGCCTTGAGTCAGGCGGCTGATGGGACTGGCGGTCACATCAGCCGATCGGGCATGTGCGCTGCCTAGGGGCTCGTGTCTGATACCTTTAGCTGATGGGCTTTGGGCCTTGCCAGTTTAAATGGGCCGACATGATGGGCCTTAGAGCAAATGATATTTGCTGAGTTATCACTTGTCCCCCCTCAACAGGTCCGATCGGGCACAGAATTGCCTTTGTTGATCCGTTCGGATGGAATCAGTTATGGAGATTCCCGATCCGAAGATGCGTACTGGCGCGCTTTTTGAATTTGAAAGGCGCTTTTTCTGAAGCGACGCGCCTGCTGAGACAGCTGTTCTCCTTTAATGCGGTGAGCGTACCGAGGGCGACGCTTCGTTCTTCACAGAGACATAATGTCCTTTGACACGTGGCGCTTGCTGAATGGCGCGTTGTTTGGCGTTTTTGAGAAGCTTTCGCCTATAAATAGAGGACTTCGTGAATCATTCCTTCTTTACTTTCAAAATCCCTAGCGAAGCCCTGCCAAAATCTTCCTTCGATTCCCAGATTTCTGCAACTACTCTTTACCTCTTCTTCGAATTCCTTCAAGTCTTTTTCATCAAGTAAGTAACTTTTCTTTTTGCTTTCTTTGCAATTTTCCTTTTTCTTCTCACACCCATTTCATTTAGAAAAGAGAGTTGCACCTTCCCTTCATACTTTTTGTTGAAGATGGCCTCAAGTAGTGCTGAAGCATTGGACACAACTTTTTTGGAGTGGTATGAGAATAAACCAGCCGCTGAGCCGCATTCTCGCTTATCCGCTGCGGAAGTGGCCGAAATCCCCTCTAAATACGGCCTTCCCGAGGAGATATCAGTGCTGGCCTGCCCTGAATCAATGGCGGTGACTGAAGGGCCCTTCGGCCAAGACGGCGGCGAATGGTTCGTATGCCACCTCTGGAGTCTGGATGCAGGCCTGAGGTTCCCGTTGGGCGCCTTTGAGATGGCGATACTGAGGGGGTATGGTCTTGCCCCCAACAAACTACATCCGAACGGCTGGAGATCGGTGGCGTGCTTCAAGATCCTTTGCCAAATAAAAGTGGTGGCACCGACCTTAGAACTCTTTACCCACTTCTTCTACATCTCGGGCCGGAGCGACGGAACTGAGTACTTCTTCACTAGCCGCCCAAAGAGGAAACTGATGTTCGTTCCCACCTCCATGAAAGGGTATCGGGAATGATATTTTTTGGTGGGCAGGAAAGGTGGGTTTGGAGTACGCCTTACCCGATCGGCTAGGGTCAACGTCCTGAAGGACCTAGCCGCCGGTCAGGAATTCTACGAAAACGATATACAGAAACTGATGGCCGCCGTCAGCAGGAATGAAGGGCCTTACGAGTCCAAATTCCTTTTGCGGACACTGTTCGGCTCGCCCGGTTTTCAAGAGGCTGAGGACGTAGAACGTGAGCGTTAGGATTAGAAAAAACCCAATCATCGTGCATCAAATCATTCATTGCACTTTATTAATGTTTTATGAAGAGAATTTGTGTACGAAAAAACTTATCTAGCTTATTTTTTATTGTGCAGCTGAGATGGCTGGTGGGAGTGAGGCCTCCAGGCAACTTGGCGATCGAATCCGCCAAAAACGTGAGGCCGAGAAGAAGGCTCAGGAGCAAAGGAAAAGGAGGAGAATGTTCCTCGCTTCCGAGCTTCCAACCTCTAAGGGGGCGGCCGGTACTTCTGCGATGACTCCGGCCATCGCTGCCATTCCAGTGTCATCAGCACCCCCTGCTGCCATTACTGCACCTGCCTCTACTGATGCTGGACTAACAACCATTCCTCGACTTGAGGTCTCTGCTCAGCCGTTACGCCGCCGGCGCCACACTCTTCGGGATGAGTCGGACGAAGATGATCAGCCGATCGGTCCGACTATTCGAGAGACGGAAGAGGCTGCTAAGAGGAGGGCAGAGGAGGCTGCCAAGAAGAAGGCCGAGGAGGCGGCCAAAAAGATAGCTGCTGAGCTGATCGCCGAATCGGATGCTCGGTTTGCGGCAAGAGGCAAAGCTGTGCAGCACGGTGAATCTCCCAGGCGTTCATCTGATCGGCGGATCGTCCCTATGAAGGAGGTTCTGAGAGAGAACTTCGGAGATGACTGGTCGGTGGGCCAAGCGGCCAATTACATTTGCCGGGGTCTTCTCAGGGAGGACGATCATCGGGATGCTGGCGACGCCAGTCAGCTCAGCAGGGAGGCTCAAGCCATCGGCCAGCAGCTGATAGATGTAAGTACTTTACTCACTGTTTCTGGTGCTTGTTTGCACCTTTGTGTCTGAATCTTTTGGTTTTGATTCTGTGTAGGCTGCTAGGAGGACACAGCGGCTGCACATGATGGCCCATTTGTGGAAGGGGAGGGCCGAGTCAAGCGTCGTGGCCAAGGCGGAGGCAACCACGCGCTACGAGGCGTCCAAAAAGGAAGCTTCCGACCTTCAAGCTGAGGTTGTCAAGCTAGAGGAGCGGTATGCTGCCTCCCAAACAGAGACAGTGGCCCTAAGGAAGGAGGCCTACCAGAGTGCTCAGGACCTGAAGGCTCGGCAGAGCGAGGCCGATAAGCTGAAGGGGGAAGTGGCCCGCCGATCTGCGGAGGGTGCCCAGCTAAGGCGGTTTGAAGCAGATGCAACCCGACTGGATGCCGAGTGCAGAGAGTTGGCTGCTGAGAATGCCAGGCTGAAGGCAGAGGGCGAGCAGCTTCGAACAGAAGTGGGGTCCTTGAAGAAGTCACACGGGGAGACGGAGGCCTCTTTTTCGAAGATTCTTGAGCTTGAGCTTGCCACTCAAAAGGAGCGCCTGATTGATGAGCTGGCAGACACTCAGGTGGAGCTGTTGTCCCGGTTAGTTCATGAAGCTGGGCGGCGCTTCCCTGGGGCGGATCTGTCATGGATGGACGACCCGGCATCACTGCCTGTTCCTCCAAATGATGAAGATGAAGGCGCTCCCGAGGGGGAGATCACCGAGAGAACTTCTGGAGAGGGCCCTTTATTTCCGGAGACTACTCATGAGGTTCCCTCTGAAACGGAGCCTGCGGCGTCTTCAGTTCCCGAAGTCGAGGTTGAGGTTCCTCTTGTGCCTGAAGCCGAGCCAATGGCACCTTCTCTTATTGGGTCTGTCTCTGAAGGGGGGGCAGTGTCTGCACCGACAGCTGCTGACCCTTCTCAAGCCACCACCGATCCGACCGCCGAAGAAGTCGCTGATCCTCCTGGTGAAGTGGAGATTATAGATATAGATGGTTAGCTTAGGAGTTTAGCTTTACTTTCTCCTCTTTCTTTCTTCTACTTTTCTCTTTTTTTTTTTTTTATACTTGTAACACTTATTTACAAATTGTACAGTGGAGGCATTTGTATCAATAAAACTGCCTATTTCTGCAAATTAACGTATACATAAATTTGTACTAAAATTTGCAATATAATCGAGCTAATTAAAACTCGTAATTAAAATTTGCATTAAATTTCACAAGTACTTCCTGAATTAAAATGACATCGAAGCTTAGTGACCGATCGGGTCAGTCTGAGCGATGCTCATAGAGTTGCATAATAATTGCATAACTAAGCTAGGTGATACTCATAGAGTTGCATAAGAATTGCAAGATCGAGTTCAGTGATACTCGTATAACTGCATGAGAATTGCATAGCCGAGGGTACTCATAGAATTGCATAAAAATTGCATAACCGAGCGAGAGAGATTAGATCCTCTAAAATACAGATAATATTTGGGGGGGAGGTAGGATCCTCTGTAAAGCAAACACTTTAGACTAGTGTATAAGTTACACATGATGCTTCAAAGAAAGAACCTGTTTATTAATTGGGCAATTGCCAGGTTTTAATACATTATGCGACATGGTACTTCTTGAGTACCTCAACATTCCAGCTTCTGGGGATATCTTGCCCCTCCAATGTCCGGAGCCTGTAAGTGCTCGGACTTAGGACTTTAGCAACCTCGTAGGGCCCTTCCCAATTCGGCATCAGCTTCCCAACTCCGGCATTTCCCGAGCCTAGTTCTGCCTTTCTGAGCACCAGATCACCTACATTGAAAGTTCTGGACCTTACTTTAGAATTATGGTATCTGGCCACTCTTTGTTTATAGGCAGCGATCTTGGCGTAGGCGTCCTCCCTCTTTCCTTCGATGAGATCCAGGTCCTGGCATCTCTCCTGAGTGTTTACCCGTTCGGAGTAGAGAGCCGATCGGTAAGAAGGGAGGCCGACCTCCACAGGAATCATTGCTTCAGAGCCGTAAACAAGAGAAAATGGCATCTGATGAGTGCCTGTCCTGGGGGACGTTCTGTATGTCCACAGGACACTCTGCAGTTCTTCAGTCCAGTTGCCTTTGGCTTGACCCAGTCGCTTCTTCAATCCCTCCAAGATGGTCCGATTGGAGACCTCAGTCATTCCGTTGCTTTGGGGATGAGCGACAGATGTGAACTTTAGTTTGATGTTCAAGCCTTGGCAAAAGTTTCTGAAGACGGAGCTGTCGAACTGCTTGCCATTATCTGCAATAAAGACATTGGGTAAGCCATACCTGCAGATGATGTTCTTCCATGTGAAGCTCTTGACCCTCTCAGCTGTGATGGTGGCTACCGGCTCAGCCTCAATCCATTTGGAGAAGTGGTCCACCGCTACTATGAGGAATTTCATCTGCTTTTTGCCTTGGGGAAAGGGTCCTAAGATGTCCATACCCCACTGGCCGAACGGCCACGCGACTCCGATCGGCTGTTGGTCTGCTCCGTGCTGCCTTATAATCCTGCCGTGTATTTGGCACTGCGGGCATATCCTTACTTTCTCCTGGGCATCCTTGAGCATGCTAGGCCAGTAATATCCCGTCTGAAGGGCCTTTCTCGCCATGGCTCTGCTTGCCTCGTGCGCACCGCATATGCCTTCGTGGAGCTCTCTGAGGATGTAGTCCCCCTCTTCCTCCGACACGCACTTTAGCCAAGGGTGACTGAAAGCTTTTTTGTACAAATCACCGTTAATGATGGAGTAATTGAGAGATTTTCGAGATACCTTTCGAGCTTCATCCTTGTCCTCGGGCAGTCGTCCTGTCTGGAGGAACTGCATAATTGGGCTCATCCGGGTTTCATTCTCTTGGTCGATCTCCATCATCTCCGGCTCATCTAGGGAGGAGGAAATCTGGTCTACAACGGCAATGTTTTCCTCTATAACACTTTGTGCGGAAGCAGACTTCTTAGCTAGCCGATCGGCCTCTGCAGTTTGGTCCCTCGGGACTTTCTGTAGCACCCATTCCGATCCAGCCTCTTCCAGTTTTGCGAAGGCAGTTTTGACTTTGGCCAGGTACTGGATCATTGTGGCCTCACATGCTTCGAAAGTCCCCAAAACTTGACTGGTGACCAGCTGGGAGTCGCTCCTAATGGCCACTGTCTCCGGTCGGATCGCATGGAGCAGTCTCAGCCCTTGAAGGAGCGCCTCATACTCTGCCATATTATTAGAAGCTTTGAAATTAAGCTTTATGGCGTACCTTATTGTGATGCCCAAAGGGCCTTTTATTACTATTCCGACGCCTCCTCGAGTGTCGTTCGCTGCGTCGTCTACTGTCATTTCCCAGCTTTGTGGCTTGGGTTGACTTGGTGGTTCCTCACCCGCAAATTCGGCTATGAAGTCTGCCAAAGCTTGGGCCTTTATAGCTTTTCTGGGCTCATATCTGACATCCCAGGACTGTAGCTTAATCGCCCATCCCACCATTTTGCCTTCCAGATCGGGCGTTTGGAGTATCTTTCTTAGAGGCTGACCCGATCGGACGATGATTGTGTGCGCCTCGAAGTAAGGTCTCAACTTCCTTGCACACATCATGAGGGCAATAATGAGCTGCTCAACCGGTCCCTTCCTCAGATCTGCACCTCTGAGTACTTCACTTACGTAGTACACGGGTAGCTGTTGGGTATTTTCTTCTTGAACCAAAGCACCTGCAACAGCTTCCTTAGAGGTGGCTAAATAGAGGTATAAATTTTCACCTGGTACCGGTCGGCTGAGCAGCGGCGGGTTGGTGAGGAACGCCTTCAGCTCTTCGAAGGCTTGCTGGCAGTCTTCCCCCCAGACAAAAGTTTCGCTCTTCCTTAGCTTCTTGAAAAAAGGCGTACAGCGCTTGGCTGAAGAGGAAATGAATCGTCCCAAGGCTGTTATTCTTCCATTCAGCTTCTGGACGTCTTTTATGCTCCTGGGGGGTTGCATCTCGAGGATGGCCTTTATTTTTTCTGGATTTGCCTCAATCCCTCGTTGAGAGACTAGGAATCCTAAGAATTTTCCTGATGGTACCCCGAAGACGCACTTCTCGGGGTTGAGCTTCATCTGGAACTTATTTAGAGTGTCAAAAACTTTTGCCAGATCGGCTGGATGTTCCTCGGCGCTTCGGCTCTTGACGATCATGTCGTCAACATATACTTCGACATTCTGCCCGATCTGGTCTTTAAAAATCTTGTTCATCAGGCGCTGATATGTGGCCCCAGCATTTTTCAGTCCGAACGGCATCATCCTGTAGCAGAACGTTCCGTCGTCTGTGATGAAGCTGGTTTTCTCCTGATCAATGAGCCACATCAGAATTTGGTGGTAGCCGACATATGCGTCCAGAAGAGAGTAAATGGCATGGCATGCTGTGGAGTCTACCAATTGGTCTATACTTGGTAAGGGACAGCTGTCTTTGGGGCATGCCTTGTTGAGGTCGGTGAAGTCGACACACATTCGCAGCTTGCCAGACTTCTTCTTGACCAACACCACATTAGCCAGCCATTCAGGGTAGTCTACCTCTCGGATGGTTCCGGTCTTGAGTAGCCTATCAATCTCTTCTGAAATGAACTTCCTCCGATCGGGCGCGTGCCTTCTCAACTTTTGGCGGATCGGAGGGAAGCTTGGGTCCACATTTAACTTATGGGTGATTATTTTGGGGTCCACGCCAGGGATATCTTCTGGCTTCCAGGCAAAAGTCGCTTGATTGATGGTCAAGACATGCATGATAGCTTCTTCAGTTGTTCTATCCATGCTTGTCCCCACCTGAACATTTTTACCTTTATCTAGCGACCTGGCCTTTGTGGCCTCTGCTGGGTCCATCCTGGGCCTTTCCGCCTGCTCTTGCTGTTCGAGGCCTGGCTCTACGACCATTGCTTCTCGCTGTTGCTTTATCATGGTGATATAAGCCTCTCTGGATGCTTTCTGGTCACCTCTCAAGATGGCGACGCCTCCTGTGGTCGGAATCTTCATCACCATGTATCGGATGGAGGTCACAACTCCGGTCTGGAAAAGCAATGGTCTGCCAAAAATGGCATTGTAGGCAAATGTCATGTCAACAACCATGAAAATTACCTTACAAGCGTGAGCTATTGCTTCTTGGCCGAGCTCGATAAAAAGCTCTACAGATCCCGCCACGGGGATAGTGGCGTTGCCCAGGCCGATCAGAGGAGTGGCATTCGGCTTGAGCTCTCCGATCGGGAGTCCCATGGCTCGGTATGCTTGGAGAGTTATGACGTTGACAGCACTGCCATTGTCCACCAGAATTCTCTTCACATTGAAGTTATTTATCCGAGCTCTTACGACGAGAGCGTCCTCATGGGGGAACAGAACGTCTCGCGCGTCTTCGCTGGAAATGGTGACTGAGGCTGGCTGCTCCGCCTGGCGGGAGAGATAGATGCCTTTCCCTTTCCCCTTTTTGGGGAGATCTTCTCCATAGGACGACCCTCCAGTGATCACGTTTATCACCCCTGCATAGGGCCTGCCCGGATCGGCGTTTCTGGGGTTCCGGTGCTCATCGTCGTCTGAATCAGGATCGTCCCTTCTAGGCTTCGGCTGTCTGCAGGGTTCATCCCCTCTGTCTGAATCAGGATCCAAAAATGTCTTTATCTGTAGGAGAGAGGTCGCTCCGATCGGATGAGATAAACCTGCAGTAAGAAGAGCCCGGTCGGACCAGGCGTGAGCACTCCGAAGCTTAAGTTAGTAGCTTAGAGAGATAATGTGCTTTAGAGAGATAATGGTGTGAATTCAATACCTGGTGCCATCGTTGGCTGAACTATTTATAAGAGATAGTCGAGGGGCACTTGAGTGCCTGGGGAGTGATTACTGGCTGTCAGAGTAGGTATCCGGCGACATGACAGGGAGCAGGTGGTAGGCATGGGCGCTGCCTTGAGTCAGGCGGCTGATGGGACTGGCGGTCACATCAGCCGATCGGGCATGTGCGCTGCCTAGGGGCTCGTGTCTGATACCTTTAGCTGATGGGCTTTGGGCCTTGCCAGTTTAAATGGGCCGACATGATGGGCCTTAGAGCAAATGATATTTGCTGAGTTATCAATTAGGTTGCAACTTCGTCTCGTAACCTAATTATTTTTATAAGACATTTTTTTTGGGCGGCAAGAGTGGGATTTTAGTTTTGGTCATATTATTAGTATAATATACTCCTTGCTTTTTTAAGTTATATAATTTAATTCTGATTATTATTTATGATAATTTTATAAATATGTTAGAGAAATAATTGCATATCAAGAAAATTAACTAAATTTTAATAAATTTGTATAGTCTTTTATTTTTATTATAAATTAATAATTTATAAAATAAATAATTATCTACTACATACATGCACAATTGGCTATGTATGTGTGTATATATAGAGAGAGAGAGGGGGATAATATATAAATTGCTCCTAAACTATTATTATTTAACATATTATCTTCTTAAACTAATTAAGTATCAGTTTATCTCCCTAAACTTGTTAAAAATGGTATATTAACCCATTACCGGAACATGTGGTACATCATGAGGAGTGCATGAATAGTGACCGAGTATTATGACATTTTAACAAATTTAGTGAGTATTTCATATAGTTTTTGATAATATGAAAATACAACTCATACTTTTAACAAGTTTAAGAGAATAATTTAACGTTGGATTAGTTCTATTAAATAGTGATAGTTGAAAAAAAAATTTATGTATATTCCATTCCAGTTGATCTGATGAATTTTGATAGGCCTAATGCTTTTAAGCAAAATTTGGTTAAGGACTTTATTGGCAATTTGGTCTAAAGCTTTCTTTAGATTTGTTGTTGTTTGTTATTGGGCTTTGTGCACTTCCTTATAAGAAAGAATTGAGAGTTTAATTTAGGGAAATGTCTTGTCTAGACTCAGTCTAGTCAATATATATGAATCAATCTAATGGTAAAATAACACATATGCAAAATTAGTTGAAAAGAAATGGGATAGTAGTTAGCAAGAAATGGGATAGTAGTTAGCATGCATATGTAATACTCCTTACCCGTACGTGGTAAACCACACCATGGTATGGTAGATTTACTCTGACAAGTGAAGGGTGTCACTAAGCTTAATACATTTACCTATTCATCACATTCAGAATTATAAAATTTCTTCTATTACATATATTAACATTCATGTTACATATAACAAAGTTCATCATTAGCTTTACATATAAAAAATGGTCTTGAAATACATGCTTGCCATATTACATATTTAAAGTACCTATTTACAACAAAAGATTAGATTTACATCACATAACAAAATATACGACCTACATAAAGAGCTTCCACTATTATGTTGGCTTTTGCAGTGGCAGAATGTCTTTGGCGTCACACCTACCTTTAATACCTGTATAGATGGAACACATGTGCTAAGCACGTGGCTTAATGAGAACAAATATGAAGTAAATGACCACTCACAGCGGTTGTCATTGATTTCACACACATATGAAGCATACAATTAAATATGTAAATCATAAAAGTCACATTCATATATAAATATTCATTTTAGAGAATTCATATTTCATAGCATTCATTTCAAACACATGTCATGTTCATTAAAAGATTGTCTGCATTCCCAAAGAAAGTGGATAACAGGAAAATACAGAACAAAGGATACCCATAGGTACATTGCACATTTAACATGTTAACATATCATTTACAGAGGATGACGCAAATGAGGTCTCATATAATGACCCAAACAGGCCCAACATGTAAGGCCCCGAAATAGACCATAGTAGTAATTTGTGTAGATGTAAAATTATATTTTAAGTAAATAAGATTTAATAAGGTATTAAATTGCATAGAAGAAGTTTAACTATATTAAATTGGATTAAAAAAGTTTAAGGGATTAAATACGAGTTTAGCCAATGACTATAAATAGGTCTCATGCAAAACATAAGTAGAACATCTAGCAGTGGGAGTGGCAAATGAGGGAGAGGCCATTTTCGATGGGTATTGAAATCAAGAATTCTGCTCTTCTACCTTTTTCATTCTTACAAAGATTGAATTAAGATTATCAAAGGGAATTATGCTTGCTAGTTAAAGTTATATAATTTAAAATCAGTTTGGTAAGTTTAACTTCATCTTCTGTTACCTTCCTCAATTTCTGATTTTTGAGAATAAATTTCAGGAATAATGGAAGTTATGAAGAATCTTAAATATATTAATGCTGGTAGTGGAGATTGATAAGAAGAGAAAAACGAAAGAGAAGGCAGCAGTGGAGTGAGCTTGAGGGTAAAGCTGCAATACAGGTTTGGAATTTAATTGTTGATATTTGATGCATGTTAGTTTAAATTGGTATGAATTATGGTTTGTAAGGAGAGTTTGATAGTTTATTTCATATGAGAAAATGGTGCCTGAATTGGGATTATGGATTTGTTGGAGTAGGGTAATGGGTTAAGTTATACTCTGTATTTGGATTTTTGGAATAAATTCTATAAATTAGTTATAACTTGGTCTTTAATTGCTTAAATGAGGTGATTTAGTTGATAGTAAATTAGAAAGAAAATGTATGAATAATTGTTTTAAAGAATTTTAACCCAGATGTGCTGTTAGGAGTTTAAAAGATGGGTGAATCTGAATTGGGATTCTACAGTTTACGCAGTACAGTAGGGTCACAAGATGGTCAGACAACTTTGACCACCGTGTAATCGAATTCTGGAAGGAAAATTCTGTGTTTTTGTTTATTCACACGGTGTTCAGATTTTTCTAACCACCGTGTGATGACCCTCACGGCGAGCAGAATGTCCTCTAAATTGCTAATGTTTTCCCTATGTCTGATTGTATTACTCTTCTAGGAATTCCTAACTACCGTGTGACTTCTAAAATTAGGATTAAAATAGATGTAAACATTGAGTAATTGGATTCTAAACTAACCTTAATGATTGTGTTATTTGTCTATTATTGTTAATTGATATATATTGAATTAATTTATTGACATTACAAAAATTTCTGATTTATGATTAATTATACAATTCAATCTCCTTTGAAATTGTATGTTACGTGTTCATTGATTGGATAACATGAATATATATAAATATTACATGTATGTGATAATAAAATTAATGAGCGAATTATTACTCTAAGCCTAAATTTTAGGAAGTCGTGGATAGATAAGCATGTCTATAAGGGATAGTGTTTGCAGCTGCTAGTATTGACACCCCAAATGGTGTCTAGAGTTTTGATACCTGTTCGGTATCTAGTGAATTGAGACTATTGTGTCTCCAGTGTTGATGCCTTTTATGGTATCTAGTGTTCCCATTATCCATTACTATTATTAATTCAGGCAAAATTAAAGTTGTTTACTGTATTAAAATATTAAGTTATTGTCTTAAGATGTTTACCAATTATCGAATTAGTAGTGCTTTAATGATTACCAGTGTTACTCGAATACTTAGTTGTTAATGAAGTGAAATTAATATTATTGACTAACTTATCTTATATATACAACATACAATATATATATATATATATATATATATATTATATATATATATATATATATATATATATATATATATATATATATATATATATATATATATATATATATATATATATATATATATATATATATATATATATATATATATATATATATATATATATATATATATATATATTAAATGCATTTTATTATAGTTTATGAATTTATGACTTCGTTTAGAAGTCTATTTGTTTTGTTGTATCCCCACTGAGCCATCGCTCAGCACGGGTGTTTTTTCCGTATAGGTACACAGTATTAAGCGTGAAGGTTTTGAATTTAGATTAGGAGAAGTCTAAAGTTCTTTTTGGTATATTCATTTTGTAATGTATAGTAATATGATATTTTTGTAAGGCTAGTGTGATGTAATTATAATCTTTTGGGAATATGTAAAGTGACTTAGTTTATCAGTAAGGCTATATATATATATTATATAATATATATATATATATATATATATATATATTATATGTTTTATTTTAGCTAAAATGATTTCAGAAGTTAATATCTATGGTAATTTAATTAGATCTAAAGTTCTTTTTGGTATAGCATTTTGTAATGTAAAGTAATATGATATTTTTGTAAGGCTAGTGTGATGTAATTATAATCTGTTGGGAATATGTAAAGTGACTTAGTTTATCATAAGGCTCTCTCTCTCTCTCTCTCTCTCTCTCTCTCTATATATATATATATATATATATATATATATATATATATATTATGTGTTTTATTTTAGCTAAAATGATTTCAGAAGTTAATATCTATGGTAATTTAATTAGATGTAATTAATAATGTTAGTTAATAATAAAAGATAATCAGGTATAGAACATGCAGCACCCTCGTATCCTCTTAGAAGATATAGGGGTGTTACACAATGGAACAGAACGATGGACTGCATCATGTGGTTCCTAAAGGCATGCCTATCTTTCCACGTCCATGTCATAGTAAGCTAATAATAAATTAGAGTAATTTTATTCACATTGAAGTACAACTAATGTTTAATGATCATTTAATCATTAATTCAAAACAATGGCTAGAAAAAACATGTTATGCTAAGATATATTCCATTATTCCAATATTAATTCATAACATAAGTTTACATATATTCAATTTATCCCAATTATAAACATATCGTAATTTAATAGTTTACATGTATAATTACTATTTCCAGGTCATTAAATGAGTGTCTAATAAGTTCCAGAAAACTCATGCCAATTTCAATTCAAATTGGAGTAGAAAACTTTAAATATTAAAGAAATTCAAAAGGTACATGGTAGATCAAATTGCATGCAAATATTAAATCTAGAATGCCTTTACACGGTGGCAGGAAATTTTACACGGCAGGCAAAGGTGGTTACACGGCGGGCAGGATTCCTTGACTGCCGTGCAACTTGAATTTCATGTAGTTTAAGTAATCCAGAAGCGTTTTACATGGCGGGCAGGAATTCCTGACTTCCGTGTAACCCTATTTGATTGCTTATTAGAATAGAGCACAAGAGGGCCATTTCTATGGATTAACTTGTCCGGGCATTAGACCTAGAAAACATCATTTTTTGTCCAAGGCTCCTTCTAATCAAATGTTCACCTTTGAATTAAGTTTACAATGGCATAATAACCACGCAAACCTTGGGAATTGGAACTACTCCTATTGTCCATGCAAAATTCACGTCTCACATTTAAGCCAAAATTTTAAATTCTTAGAGCTAGATTCAGGACATAACTTCTCCTAGAAAATTATAGGTATGGGTTTTACCTTTCATTTCTAACTAGAATTATACAATTTGGAGTTCTATAACTCAACTTATAGCCAAAACATGCACTAAGGTTATGGTGAAACTTTGACAGAGTTTCTCCTTAATACTTACATGCCATCTAACACCATCACAACAATTCATCAACCACAACCAGGCTCATTCAGCATTTAACATCAACACACATTCAAAAAAAACACATCTCATCATCAAACGCATACAAAGAACACAAAGTTCCCAAACTTTTACTCTCCCTTCTTCCTTCCTTCAATTTGCTCTTCTTTCTTCCTCCTTTCTCCTTTCCTTTGCTTCCAGCTACTTCTTCTTCTTCTAAAGTCATCAATAAATTCATTAATCAACATATAACCATAATCTTTAATCTTTCAACTTTACTAAATTAGAAGAGAAGAAGAACACACTTTACACTTACCTTATTTAACTTACACTAGAATTACTTTTCCTATTTGAAGAATACTTAGAGTAGATCTTAATGGAGTTTAAGAGTGATTTTTGGTGAAGAAGAGAAGCTATAATTGAGAGCACTAGCTGGGTTGTTAAACATATTCCAACCGACCTTCATGAGCCATGAAGAGTTTTTTTTCTCTTTCTAGACAACTTGGGTGTCAAATAGTGATTGGTTCATTCTTCTTTTTCCTATTTTAGTCCTTATCTTCCCTTAAATCATGCATTTACTTATAATCAATTCTAATTTATACATTGGCATACAATAGCTATCATTTCAAGTAATTTAGTCCATACGTATCAAATGACCAATTTACCCTCAGCTTTTAATTAATACCCGATTATATTCCCATTGTATTTATTTGATTAACTAAACACATTAGGCCACTCTCATACCCTAAGTATGTCTGAAACAACTAGGGTATAAGTCGAGCCTTATAGTCTATGTTTCAATACACCATTACTCGATCCATATATCTTGCTAAACTAGATCTATACAAGAAGTTTTCTTAATTTAGTTCCTTATCGAGACTTAACAAAATGCCAATAATCAATTTTGAAAGCTAAATTAGATTGTTGTGAAATGTTCCTGTTGTGGATAACTGCTTTTATTCCTAATTAGACTCTAGTATTGTATTCCTATTTAAACTATACTATTAACTTGTTTACCAAGTTTTTGTGCCTATAAATATGCTTATTGTGAGTTATTCAATATACACAATAAAATACAATAGAATAATATTTCTCCCTCTACTCTATATTTCTGTCTCAATTTTGTCTTGGAAATATATTATTCTTTATTTATTTGCAATACATTAGCAGCACAATCAAATCTCTACCACAAGTTTTGATAATTAAAAACTGGTGGTTTACTGCAACCCGATTTGAAAGAATCAAAGTTTTAATTTTCAAGAAATTAAAAGGTAAGCAAATTTAATCCATAGTTTTGAATTATTCTATTTCTAGGTCAATAACATTGATTATAGGTGGAGTCATGGTATAATTAATTGTATTAAAATTAAAAATAAAATCAAAATTGCATTTAGATTACTGTTGTCGTACGCAACCAACAAATATTGTGACATCATTTTGTTTTATCTCTTTTGCACAATTATAAATTAGTCCTTGTTTCATTATATATATATATATATATATATATATATATATATATATATATATATATATATATATATATATATATATATAAAGAGAGAGAGGGCGGGAAAGGGGGTGGGGTGGGGGAAGGATGTATATATTTTAAGCCATATTTTGGTTTTTAATTTGCTATATATATTATTTTGTTAATTTATTATCTTAATGGGTGTTGATGTAGCTTGAATTTAATTAAGATCCTAGATACCTATGGTGTATAATCCACTCAAATAAGATTAGGATTAAAATCAGGATCATATTTTTATTGGGAAAAGACAATTCATATTCCAAAAGAGATTGAGATTTGCTAATTCTAGTACTATTGGAAAAATTTTGACGCCTATAAATACACAAGAAGTTAAGAGATTTTTTAAGAAAGTGAATTCATAGACAAATCATCAACTTAGTGGCTGTAAAATTTTCTCTCATCATAGTGCAATTATTCTCTTTGTCTTGCCCGTGAATGTGGGCATACTTGGCCGAACCACGTTAAATTCTTGTGTCATTTTTTCCTCTCTTTCTTATCTTTTCTTGTGATTGTGTTAGTTAATTGTGCTTAATCTAAACAATTAGTATCAGAGTGAGTTTAGGATTTCTTATACACAACTTAGACTTAAGATGTTATCTTTATCTTTAGTAAAGTATGAGGTAGAGAAGTTTGATGGGGGATCTAGTTTCAATCTGTGGAAGATTACAATGAGATCGTCATTCATTTTACAAGAATTGTGGAAGGTAATTCAAGAGGATTTTCCAGAAGGAATAAAAGAGTTGGAAAAAAATAGATTTGAAGGAGAAAGCTTTGTGTGCAATTTTCGTGAGCATTACAGATAATGTTCTTCATGAGATTGTTACTGAAGATTCTAGAGTAAATGCATGGAAAAAGATGGAAGAGTTGTACTCTGCAAAAGCATTGATAAATCACCTCTACCTAAAAAAGATGTTGTACACTTCGAATGAAAGAAAGTACACATATGAAAACTTATCTTGATGAGTTCAATTCAATAATAATGGACCTAAAGAACATAGATATTAAAATCGATAGTAAGGATCAAGCCTTGATTGTGTTATGTTATTTACCACTGTTTTATAATACTTTTGTTGATATGTGGTTGTATGGAAAAGATAGTATTTCTCTAGATGATGTTAGTAATGCACTAAAATCTAAAGAATTAAAAAAATAATTTAAAAAAAAATATAATAGAGGATGAGAGTTTAAAAAGTAGTGTAGATCGAAGTCTAGAATGAAAAAGCTAAATTATTTTGAGTGTGAAGAGTAAGGTCACTTTAGGAGAGATTGTCCTAAATTGAAGGAAAAAAAAGGGAAGCAGAAGGAGGGAAGTCTGCAAATGTTATTGACACTTGCAATAGTACGAATGATAATAATGATGGAAGGAAAGTCCTTGCCGTGAGTTCAAGTCATAGGCAGCATTCATGGGTTGTTGATTTTAGTGCAACGTTCCATATATGTCCACACAAGCATTAGTTTGTTATATATTAACAAATGAGTGGAACTGTTTACATGGATGATGATAATCCCTTACCAGTAGAAGGTATTGGTCACATCATATTGAGCATATTAACAATGCTATTAGAAGCATTGAGTGTTGGCATGTTCCCTATATGAAAAGGAACCTTATTTCTCTTTCTACTCTGGATGATTAAAAGTACAAGTACCATTCAGACAATGGTATTCTTAAAGCGTGTAAAGTTTCAATGGTACTAATGAGGTAAGATGCAATCTAGACTACAGTTTAGTTAAAGGGAAAGTTATTGCAGCTTCTAAAAGTAGTGATTAAAATTAATCTCAGTTATGGAACTTTCATCTTGGTCATATGAGTGGCAAGGGACTTTCTTTGTTGAGAAAGTAAAATTTGCTGGATGGATATAAAAATGAAGCTTTGAATTTCTATGAGCACTTTGCGTTTTGTAAACAGACTAAGGTAAAATTCAGTAAGAAAGCAATGTACAAGACCAAGGATAAGCAGGATTATATGCATTTAGACTTGTAGGGTCCAAGCAGAGTTCCCTCCACAATGGTGCTAGTTACTTTATGACTTTGATTGATGATTACTCGAGAATTTTATGGGTGTATTTTATAAAAACCAAAGATGAGGTATTTCCAACATCTGTTAAATGGAAGACGATGGTTGAAAGGTAGACATATTCGAAAGTGAAGTGCCTTTAAACTAATACTTGGTTGGAATTTTGCAATTTTGATTTTGATGAGTTCTGCAAAAAGGAGGGCATAGTAAGACACCACACTTATGCTGGAATACCATAACAAAATGGTGTTGCAGAATGCATGAACAGAACACTTTATGAAAGACCACAAAGTATGTTTTCACATTCATGTGCGAGTAAGGATTTTTGGGCTTAAGCAGCCAATATAACATGTTATTTGGTATAAAGTACGGTCCGATTCACCTGATGATTACTCAAATTTGAGTATATTTAGTTGTCCTACTTATACTCATGTAAATGATGGTAAACTTGAGTCCATAAAGAAGTGCATATTTCTATGATATGCATTAACAGTGTAAGGTTATAGCTTGTGGTGCACAGATTAAAAGTATCCAGGAATGATTATTAATGGGATGTTATATTCGATGAATATGCCTTACTGGACAATCAGAAGGAGAAGACAATAGTAGATACAAATCATGGTGTCAGTAATCAAATAGAGCTTAAGATTGATTCTCCACTAGCTCAGCCCAATACTTCAGAAATAGAGGAAGTAAAAGAGGTGCAAGTTCTTCATCAGAATGATGATAATACACCTGTGGAACAACAAACATATAACATTGTAATAGCCAAAGAGAGGATATAGATTAGACCACCGTAAAAATATGCAAATGTAGGTGATGGAGATCTTCTAGGATATAAAAATCTTATGGCTTTTACTTTGTTAGTTGTAGAAACCGTTGATGTGTAGGAACCTAACAGCTATAAAAAAAAAAGCTATTTATACTAAAGATGCAAAACAATGGATTAGTATTATGGGTAAAGCGATTACAAGGGCAATGTGCAAGACAAAGTGATGATATCAAAGTTAATGATTGAAGAAATTCAAGTCAAGGGGTAGATTTGTTAATATGGCTTGAATTTAATTGGAATCCTATATGCCTATAGTGTATAATCCTATTTCAAATAGGATTATGATTAAAATTAGGATCATATTCCTATTGGAAAAAGACAATTCATATTCCAAAAGGAATTGTAATTTGCTAATCCTAGCATAATTAAGATAATAAATTAAAGGATTTTTAAGATAGATAATTCATAGAGAAATCATCAAATTAGTTGTTGTAAATTCTCTCTTATCATAGTAAAATTATTCTCTTTGTCTTGCCAATGGATGTAGGCATACTAGGCGAATCACGTTAAATTCTTGTGTCATTTTTTATTCTCTCTATCTTTGCTTGTGATTCTTAGTTAATTGTGCTTAATCTTAATAATAGGTAACATAAAATTATTTGACGGCTCCTGCAGAGTTGTAAAGTCATTACCTAAATACAATTTATTATATATGGATGTTTGACCAATACGTCTCAAGAAACTTATTATTTATGGAAATATTCACTAAAATAAATATAACTTGAGATTGAAAGAGAAATACTCAAGATCCACATATAAAAATCGTTGTATAAGATAAGTAATATATTTCTAAAGATGATTTGATTTTATTTTAATACAAATATTAGTAAACCTAAAGTTTATTAACAAATACAAATATTAATAACTTGAAATTTATTAATTGTTATATAAATATTAGTATATTAGTAAACCTGAAGTTTACTAACAAATACAAATATTAGTAATTTGAAGTTTATTAATTGTTATAAATATTAGTAGCTCTGAAGTATATTGATTAATTGATACTAATGTTAGTACACTTAAAGTTGTTTTATTGATACAAATATTAGTAAACCCAGAGTTTACTGACTGATTGATATTAATATTAGAAAACTTGATTTTTATCAATGATACAAATGTTGATATAGTAAAAAAAAAAGTAAACTTGAAGTTTACTAATTGAATAACAATTGATTATTAATTAGCATGACGGGATTTGACCATTCCGAATCAATTATAATGCATAAATTATTGAGAATTCATATGTATATTTGCGAACCAGAAGTTTTTTTACTTCAATTTAAGGAATTCACATATGCTACTTGTTCTTATGAAATATTACTAAAGTATCACTTGCTAATAAAGAGATTGAATTCCCTTTATTCTGCAATGAATAAATATAATATATGTGGGTCCACTATCCATAATGTGAAGCACTCAAATGTTTTATAATTTTTGAAAGATGCATCGATAAAATTGTCACGTGTGTGTTTATTATCAACTCACAATCTGTAGTTTGTGAGATTATTCAATTAAGTGCACAACTTTCAGATTATGGAATCAATATATTTTTCTTGATAATGCTAGTGATTATATGTCGCGGATAATGATTATTATAAGCCCATTGTACATATTCATACTCAAAAATCTAGCAAAATTATTTATTAAATGCCTTTGATTAATTGCTAGACATTTTTATGAGAATAATACTAATACTATTTTTATATAGAGATAATATTGCTTGAAACAATACTTACACCCATTATGCCAATGAAAATCATAAAATTCTTCCATTGCAATTTAGTTAGGGATTGCATTTTGATTAAACAGTTTTTCTAATATCAAGAAAAGAAAATAAACAACTAAAAAATAAAACAATAAATACATTATGTGTAATTTAGATCCTCGTATCATGAACTTGAAGTTAAAAATATTATTTAGTTATAATGTTAATGTATTTGTTTGTGTGTAAAGATTTATTGAATCTTATACATATCAACTACAAATGCTCCAATTCAAAGTAATGTCCCAGTAGGATAATTTGCCATATATGGTAAATTATTCGGTTTCAAAGAAAAATAAAATCTTTAAAATAACAATGAGCAAATAAATCTAAATGGTCATATTATGGAGGTAAGTACTCCTATAGAGACCTATGACATAACTAATTTTAAAATTCCTGTAGTGGTTCAAGTACTTGAAATTAAACAAGAGATCTTAATATGCTATGTCATTAAAATAAATCGAAAAAGATAAAGTTGTCGACAATATTTCTGCATAAAATTATTGGTGTTGATATTTTCAATATAGTGAGGATCTTAAAATTAAATCTATTGAAAAATACATATATTAATTATATTCAATTCTAAAATATGAATTTTTGGACCTGTAGTTCAAATATTGAAAAATATGATTCCAATGGGATACACATAATATTCATGCAATATACAATAAAGTCATAAAATATGACTTGTTTTATGACATTTATTGCAATGAATTGGCATTTAGTATAAAAAAATATATATATTTTTTCATAATGGATGCAATAATTTTTAATATTTATCAATCTGGCAATATATTAGTATGTAACTAATTAATACTATTTGCCTATTTGATAATAAATTCATATAAAATTCTTAAAGGATTTATCATGTTTGAAGCATATAAATATTTTTAAAAAACTTTGTTTAATTCAAATATGTATTGAATTATATGTATGTGATTTTGAAGTATTATAATCATTTATTTATGATTTTAATTATTAAAACTCTTGAAAAGTTTAAAATATTTTAACAAATTTTGAAAACTAAAATTTTATCTCGACATGAAGGTCGTGCACTATTTGATTGCAAGAATAATTTTTGACAAAATGATTATATTATATGTTTATAATTATCTTCCATTGAGTACTAAAATGGTTATAAAATCACTAGATATAACATGTTTCATGATAATATAGTATTACTATTGATGTATTATGTAATCATGCATGATAAAGTAATTGTCAAATTATTACTTAAAATAACATATTGTTTTAAAAATTCTAGTTCTTTTATAATCATATATATTTTATTTGGATAATTCTATTATTTTCGTTTATTTTTTAAGTAATTCTTTAGAAATATTTAAATTAAATTACTAAATGCATTCGTTTTTTATAGTTATTATGTGATTATGTTGTATGCATGCCGTGAAATTATTTTATTACATTTGTTTCATTCCCAGAAGTGAATGAAGCAATATAGAATTATGGCCACAAAAGTGGTATTTTCAAGAAATGATAATTATTACTATTGTATTATTAATTTTCGTCACTAAAAATGGTTGATAATTGTTGTACATATGATCATATTATTAAGAAATAAAATATGTGGAGCCGAACTTGTACATGCTTGTAAAGGTACAGCATGCAATTTTACAAAATAAGTTTTTGTTGTTATTTTTCAATTCATACATAATATATCCAAAAAATATATGGTTAGTATATCCAGAATATATGTAATTAGCATATTTAGAAGATATTTGGTTCATTTTTAGAAAATTGAATTTTATAATATTGCATATCAAAACTCAATTACACTAATATTATTGTAAGGGAATAAAAAATACACGTACTCCTTTATTTTTTTTAATTAAGGTTTTTTCCTACTCAGTTTTCCTATTTAGATTTTCAATAAAACAACTTATGATATGTATTAAAGATATTGTTACTCTTTTTCCCTTCATTGGTTTTTATTCCACGAGATTTTTCTTAATAGGTTTTAATGAGGTACAATATGTATCAATGGACATTCAGAGGGAAATAAGTATTATCAATTTCATGAATTATGAATGCCCATAACCCTACAAGATTGTATAGCATGACTTACACTACAAGAAAAAGTTAAAATAGAGACCGAAATTTAGAGACGGAAAGAAATTTTTGTCTCTAAATAGAGACAAAAATAATTCCGTCTCTAAAATCGGTCGCAAATATTTACCTATAGCGACGGAATATGAATTCAGTCGCTAAAAATGGCGAGATTCGTTTTCCTCCATATTTATAGACGGTGAAGGTTTACCGTCTCTAAATAGAGACCGTAATGCGTTACCGTCCCTAAAAATAGAGACGGAATGGAGTTTCGGTCTCTAAATAGAGACGGTACGTGTTTTCGTCTCTATTTAGAGATGGAAATTATTTTTCGTCTCTAAATAGAGACGGTAACTTGTACCGTCTCTATTATTAGAGACGGAAATTTAATTCCATCTCTAAAATAAAGATGGGGATTCAATTCTGTCTCTTCTCCGGTGCCTCCACCACCTTGCGTGAGGAATCAGAAGTTCTTCTGCCTCCCATGCGTGCGGCAGTGGTTCTGCCTACGTTCGGCCGTTCTGGTGCCTCCCGCCGCTGGCTCCTCTCCTCTTCTAGGGAGATCTTCAACCACACGGTATGTAATTTTTTTTTATTTTCTATATTTATTTTATGTATTATTTTAATTTAGTATTATATTAATTTATGTGTATATTATTTTTATTTTTATTTTTATTTTATTTATATTTTATTATGATTATTATATTATTTATCATTGTTTGAAATTTGTGGTATATTGTGTGTAATATTGTTTGAATGTGGTATTTTATTTGTGTATGTAGTTACTTTTTGTGTATATATATTGAATTGTAATTGTTATTATGTTTATATTATTTATAATTTTGTTGCATATTGTATATGTATTTGTTATTAATTAGGTATGTTATTTGTGTATGTACATAATGTTTTGTGTATATATATTATATTGTATTAAAATGTTTAATTTGTATTATTTGTGTATGTACATTATATTTATTATTATATGTAGTGTTGTTTAAATTTGTATGATGTTTAAATTTAGTGATATTCAAGTACTTTTTTTTTTATCTATTTTTGCTTTTAAAATTACCAAAATAAGTAAAAATTGATATTTTTCAGGATGTGGTAGACAGGGTTAATGGCATCTAATAAAAAGAATGACACATGACAACAATTTTTATCCTTATACTTTATAAAATGAAGCAATATTACTCTAATACTTTTTAAAATAGTGCAATTTTTTGACCCCTAGTAATGACCGGATGATTGCTGCTTGTTTTGGTTTTGGACCTTTTGGTGAGTTTAAGAATAAAAATCTATAAATTGTAAAAATGGTAAAGGAAACGGAGCTCCATTTTTCATTCGAATACTTTAAAAACACTGTTATCCCGTTAATATTTGAATTTATCTTTTTCATTTTTAACTCTATAATTATATTGATTGTGTAAATTTGAGTTTCATTGGTTACTTCAATGCTAACATGATTTTTCGTATCTTTTTCACGTGAATAGAGTGTGCTAAAAGTAGAAAATGCAATTAAAATGATAAGAAATAATATATGTAGCTGTCCGAATAATTCATTTAGCGTTTTAACCATTTAGCTTTCTAAACTTTCCAAATAAAAACAAAAAATTTTCTTCCTATGTAATAATTAAAAATAAATGACTTTTTTTTATTGGATACTTTTTTTCGATGATAATTTATAATATTCAAATTATATGTAGTGTTGTTTAAATTTGTATTATGTTTAATTTTCTTTGTAAGTGTGTATTACGTATATTGTTATACTTAAAATTAATATTAAAATTTTATTATATTTGTTATTGTATGTACCCGTCACCACCACAACTGGTTCCGCATTTAGCTCCCCTGTGTGCCAAACCTCCCTCTATTATCGGTTGCTTTACCTGAGGTAAGTTTTTCTGTATTAAAATTACTTTGTTAATAATACGTATATATTTGTATTATTTTTTTAATTAGATAATTTATTTATGTTAATATTTATTGTTCTGTGTATATATATTTCATGACCGTGCAGTAATGATAATGTAATGACTGTGTAGTAATGATATTGTGTAGTAGTGCCCTGTAATAAGTATATTTCCGTCTCTATTTTTAGAAACGGAATATAAATTTCCGTCTCTAAAATTAGAGACGAAAATATTCTGTCTCTAAAATTGGCAACCGACAAATAGAGACGATATCTTTCCGTCTCTAATTCCGTTGCTATTTGTGTTTAAAGACGGAATTCCGTTTCTATTTTTCGTCTCTAAAATGCGATTTTCTTGTAGTGTTATCAAAAGAAAAAAGTAAAGAGTCATATTGATTGTCCATGTAAGACATTCCGTAATATTGTTGATGAATCTAAAGTCCGCTAGAAGCATGATAGGTGGTTTAATGCAAAATATATCATTATTTGAAATGAAAAATTTTCAAAGTGATACTCTAGAAAAAGGAAAAAGCAACATAGATCAACAATTTCATATTTCTAGAAAAATAACCCTAGAACTAGAAGTGGTAAGTTATATGAATTACATGAAAATGGATGATAATTGTTGTTAATAACTTAGTTACATATTCAGTTGCTTATAAAATATAATGATAAATAGTACGAGTCTCTAATTATCAAAAAGTGTTGATATTATACTAAATCGGACTCGTATAAGATATTTAGACTGGAAGAAAATATGTCAAATATTTTGGCTATAAAAGTAGTGATTATCGAACTACTCTATATTGATTATTCAAGAAGTTAGTTGAGAACTCATATGGTTGAGAGCCACAACTCAACACATTAAAGGGGTGTGCATATTATTCAAGAACAACAATCAATGGCAAAGCATCATGAAGAAATGCCAAATTGCAAAGTTTGATTAAGTGACAAACCAAGTGATCTCTTTACAAAAGCACTATCAAATTCAATTTTCAAGAAGCATATACACAATATTACAATGCATCAACTTGAGAAATATTTAGTATGGTTCATTATATTTTTGAAGGAAAGTATCCATGGATGTTGTACTTTTTTTTTTTTCTTTTGTTAAGTTTTTAATGCATTGAGTTTTTCTTAGCAAGATTTTAACAAGTCATATTTTTAGTGTATAGTTACTAAGGGAAAGTGATATAAAATATATTTATATTGTGAACAACTACTTTTATTTCTAATTAAACTATAATATTATATTTCTATTCAAACTATACTATTAACTTATTTAGCAAATTCTTGTATTTATACATATGCCCACGGTAAGTTATCCAATACATATAATAAAAGAAAATAATATTTTTTCTTTTTATTTTATATTTTTGTGTTAATTTTTTGTTGTCAATTTATTGGTCTTTAACACAGACATAATCAATTAAACTTTATGAAAAACAACAATCACCCATCATCAATTGAATCTACCAAACCAGAAATAATGGCTATTGAAAAACACACCTAAATTAGCCAAAATAATAATAACAATAATGCACCTAAAAAAAAAAAAGTCTCACTTTAAACATAAAAATATATCATAAAGAGAAAAACTTATCTGGATTGCATCCAATTCGTTTGATTGATTGTGAATTCAACTTCATCATTATGTGACTATTGTCATTAAATATATCTTATTGGACCTGGTATTTAATTTTTTTATAAATTAAACCAATGATAAAATGTCACACTGTTTTATTAAAGTTATTATACAAAACATTCTATTATTGACCCGATAAAAAAAAGATCATAGACCATATCTAGACAGATGACTCTTGTCCGCGCAGTTGAATACTGGCATCACTTAAATTGCTGCTATACTCTGTTGTTTGAACATCAACACTAGTAGTGTCACTAACATGGCTACTTTCTTCACGAATTGGTAGCCTTGGCCATCTTCTTGAATCAGCACTTGTTCTGCAAATTGGGCAAATGGGTGTCTTCAAAAGCCACTCATCAATGCACTGAGCATGAAAACTATGTTTACAGATTGGCAACATTCTACACTTATCACCAGCCTTGAAATTATCCAAACAAACTGCACAATCTACTGGGCTACTCCCTTTGCTTTTTCCAATAAAATCATAGCTTGGAATCTTCTCTAAATCTTCCTTGGATAACGTGTTTCTTGTTCCAGAATTGGTATTATTATTATTCTCAATCTCTTCGGTTGCTGAGTTGCTTGCCAAATTTCTTCCAACAATACAAGCATGAATTATCACTAATAATCCAATACCCACAAATAATAAAATCATTGATATCACTATAGCCATGATTATAATTTCTGTTGCTAACCCAATATTCTTGTTGTTCATTACAATCTTTCTTTTCTTGATCTTTGTACTCTCATATCCAAAACCAAGACTTGATCTTTTCATGACAAAAAAGAACAATCAGAAAAAGAAAAGATTTTGAAGATTGGCAATAGAAGACAGGTGGGGTTTGTTCCTAATTGGTGAAAAGTAAGTGGTTGGTTTAATAAATCAATTGAGTGATTTGGTTAATGTTTATGATAAATGGAGTGGTTAAGAAAGAACCAAACTCTTTTACATGTAAAGACAAAAAAATTACATTGCAAAGGAAAAATTTCCGCTATTAACTAATTTTTGGATAATAATATAAAACACTGACAGAAAATTTTAATTTTTTTTCCATTTGCATGACAGAGGTTTTCTCTGTCTTTTGGGTTTTGTATAGTTTCTCAATTGTAATGGCTGAAATGCCAAATAAACCCTTCAGATTTATTTCAATAATCAAATAATTTTTAATTTAACAGATCATCTTATAAGTGTGCAAAAACTGAACCAAAGTTGAAAATCGAATTTTATACGGTTCAGTTATTTCGTTTTGATTTGTAAGGTCTATTCAATTTTTTTTATTCGATTATTTCTATTTTTTTGGTTCGTTATGTTAAAAAACTGAATAAACCAAATCGACTAAATTTTATTTATAATTTATATTTAATATATAATAAATAATTAATTATGTTATTAATTTAGTATGTTTTATAAACTAATTATAATCCAAATATAAATTAATTATATATTGTACTTTTTCTCTCACTTTAAGTAGTCATTTTTACTTTTTTTTTGTTATTTTTTAAATGTTTTTTAAGAATTTGAAAAAAATTTACATATTTATCCATATTTATTATGGAATACTAAATAAAGTATAAATTTGATTTTGATCTTATAAAATTAAATGGTGTATTTGAAATTAAAAATGCGCAAATTAGTTAATTCCTAATATTTTTTTATAAAATAAAAAATTTTCAATTATTTTCTTAATTTTCATATTAAAGTGAAATTGACCACTTTACCAGAGAAGTATATAATTATAACTATAATTCTATATAATCTATATTAACTAAACCTAGCAATTTTTCAAATCTACACGAAAAAAGTGATCCGAACTCAAATCTAAAAAAAATTCAAATGACTCGAGAAATTTAGGGTCGAACCCAACCGAATCCAAAACACGAAAAAATCTGCCTGAAAACATTCGAAATTCAACCAACCCGAATAGGTGATCCAAATTTTTTCAATTAAATTTTATTTTGTCATATTTATTTATAAATCATAGTTTAATATACACATATGTATGTATATTAGCATTGTACTGTTTTATTTATATTTCAATTTCAATTTTTATAAAAAAAATTAAATTTAATTGAAAAAAAATAAATATTTTATTATTTAAATTTTAGCAGTAAATAAAAACTAAAAGACTAAAGAATAAAAAATTCAATAAAAGGACTAGGGTAGGTTGTTCTATAGGTAGGGGTACCATACGAGGGAGTTGCACTTCCAAATAAAATGTTATTTTGGTTATATATATATATGGAGCTTCTCCTGAGATTCTTAGACCCCAAATCCAAGAAATCTATATCATTTTCAAAACTTCTTACAAACCCTCTGACAGAGAAAAAAGGCTTAACCCTCTGATATTTTTGTGATAAAATTCTTTTTACCTTGTTTTACAACCTGGTACTTTGAATACCAACAGCAAGAAGTTAAAACAAACCTCATCAAAAGACTCAAAAAGAGATGGTGGACGAAGTTCTCCATCCCCAACACTATCAAAAAACCAGCCGTTAGTCAATGGCTCCACTATTAAGGTCTTTTAAAGGCTGACCCTTCAACAACTCAGTTTCTGGCCAAAAAGTCCTTTGCCCAAACTCAATTAGCAGCAGCAAAAACTGAAGAGGAATATTTTCAGATAATGGCCCAGCTCCTTCAGAGTAAGGCCACTTGTTCAAAAGCTTCTTTAGGCCATTCTAAGGCAGGATCATTCTCAGGCTCCGAGCCCATAGTAGACTTGAGCAATGATAACGAAGATGATTGTTATGGTATCTTCTCAAATTCTTGTTTTAGTCCATAACAAACCCCTTTGTAAACATGGGCCTAGCGCATCTTATTTCCAAACATATGGACTAAGTCCATATCTTGTATTTTTAATTTTAAAAAATAGGCTAAAGCCCATAATGTTGTATAAGGCCCAGCCTATTTGAAATAAAAATATATAAAAGTCGATGCTTTGTCTGCCACTCTTCCACTCTCAAACAGCCCCATCTCGGAACCATGTGAAGTAGCAGGATTTATAATTGTAGAGACCTAGCTTTACAGCTCATCCAGTCACTTCATGTGTCAAAAGGGCTCTTGTATTTGAAGGAATAATCCATATAAAAGGACCCCAGTTTAAGGCAGAGACTTTTTTGGGGGAGAATTTCCAATTTCTCAAACACATTTAGCTTAGACGTTAGGAAGCTCATGTGTTGAGCACACCTGTAATAATAAGCTGAGTGTACGTCTCCATTTACAAAATCTGTATTTTAATTTTATTTTCAAAATCTTGTAAGTATTGCTCATGTGTTGAGCATTTATCTTTTTAAATAAATATAACGTTTTATGTATGTTACTTTGTTTACTTAATTGCGAATTTTTGTTTGTCTGATTATTTCATATTTTAAGTATGCTCTACACTTACAGTGTAAGCTGATTTGGTGCATCAGAAACACTGTTCATTTTTCATTTCTAACTATGCTCTGCACTCGTAGCATTTGCTAATCTTGTGCAACAGAAACTCTGTTTGTATTTTCTTTTCGTAACTACACTCTTTGATCCTGTAGGTTCCTTGGTATCAGAGCCTGGGAGGGTCGTGATTGTGCAAAATTAATTGTTCTTGAAAAATTGAAATATTATCTGGGTAAAGGATAATTGTTAGGTGGTAAGTCCCCGTGAGCGCCATTGATAGGTATTTAGGGCAGTAAAATCCGAGGCAAGGTTATCCAGGTGAAAAATAATATTTTTCAAAGAACCATTAATTTTTCAAAAATTATGGGCAATTTATTGGGTTAATTACTTCGGTGGTCACTGAACTTTAAGGGTTGTAACGATTTGGTCACTGAATTTCAATTTGTAACAATAAAATAATACATCTATTATTTTATAACGAAAAAATCAAAATGATCGGAAATGGCAACCGGCACGTGACCTATTAGCAGAATGAACGTTAGATTTTTTGTCACGTCGGATCTGACATGGATCCGACGTGGCTTTATGGTTAAAAAAAATCAATTTTCACTGTCTTTAAGCAGCTCCCGTTTGCCGCCGAAACCGGATTTCCGATCATTTTGATTTTTTCGTTACAAAATAATAGATGTATTATTTTATTGTTACAAATTGAAGTTTAGTGACCAAATTGTTACAACACTTAAAGTTCAGTGACCACCGAAATAATTAACCCCAATTTATTTTGTAGAACAACTTTTTCTTTAAGTTTTTTACTGCAGATTCTGCAGAACAAAACTCAAAATTGATCATTAATAGTGAGGAAATCACTATTGAAGATTTTCAAAACTCCATAAGCAACTGGGAAATTCCAAAAATAAAAAAAAAAGGATCAAGTTTATGAAACTGGTCTATTTCAAAATCTTTTCAAAACTGATTTTGTGATCAAAACAGAAGAAACGGATGTTCAAATTTCAAAACCTTTTGAAACCATCCAACTTCTTAGACAAAAAATTTTACAAAATCACCGCGATAGGAAATATAATTTCGTACACATAGGTCTTATCCAAGTGGGAATCAAACCATTAACTAAAGAAGGTTTAAATACTTCAATCCTTTACGTTTTAAGAGATGCAAGATGGTTAAATTTTCAAGATTCTATGATAGATTCAATAGAGTCGAGTCTTTGCCAAGGACCAATCTCTTTGTAATGTTATCCAGATTTTCTAGTTTCTTTAAAACATCAAAACATTTTAAAGCCACTGGTTTTGCAAGTCAAAACTCACAATTACAAAAAGCTAGAAAGATCCGTTCCAATAGCCATCATTTTTAAAGTGCATTGTAAATCTATGGTTTCTGCTTTTATTGCAACTAAAAATATTGATTTCAAACGAGGTTTCCTCTTTTTACAAACAGATCTATCTAAATCTAATACTGACATTCCAAAATCTATCTTTTAGAAGGATATCGGTCTTCCCGAAGAATGGATCTTGGAAGAAGTTTCAAAACCAAAATCTCCTAAACAGGCAAAACCAAACACTCATTTAAGGAAAATTACCCAGTATAATAACAAAAAGGTAAAAATAAGATTTAGTAGAGCTTCCAATCATCATTACTCTTATACTGGTTCTTCTACGAGTACTATAGATTTAGGCAGAGCTTCAAATTTACCCTTTGGGATTCATCTACCTAATAGGACGAAGAATTTTCTAAAACCAAGATTTTCTTGTTCAAGCATTCCAAGTGTTTCTTTCCAAAATGTGGATTGTTTTTCAAATGTACCCCATCAGGTCTACACAAAGCCACAAGTGGGTGATGAGAAACATCAAAATAATTCACTACTAACTTCACCATTGATCGGTGTCCAGTAAGTGTAACGAATCAACGAGTACTATAGCGAGTATAATTAAAGACCCGCGAATGTCGAACAAGGGAAAAAGGGATTGTTAAATTAAATATCTATGATTGACTGGAATTAATCTGAGATGTCCCCAAGTTATTTGGTGGTAAGTTCTAAGCTAAGCAGAAAAATAAAATTATAAAATAACAATTAAATATAAAAATATTCACAAGAAATCAAACAAAGGTGAATTGAATGCTTAGGAAATTCTATCCTCATAAATGTAATTGGATACGGGTAAATGTAGACTAACATAAAAAATTCTAAAAAATCCAACTAAACCCAAGCCTACCATTTCGGACTCAGTTATTCTAATTAATATGCCTACTATTCCGGACTCAACCTTTTAATTAGCTTAAGCGCGGGTTACCAAATGCTAGGTCCAAGACAACCTACCATTTCGGACTCAGCTATCTCAAGCCCATTTATTTCTCACATTTTTGAAACTAATAAATTCAACAACTATAAATCTAGCCTACCCTTCCAAACTTAGCTAGACAAATAGATGCAAATATTACAAGAACAGAGCATTTACACATACAATAATTTTCAAATTTGACTCCAGTCATCATCATAAATGCATTTATAACAAGAGAAATAAAACAAAATACGAAAATATTCATTAAACCCAAATATCCAAAATATAAAATATGATTTAAGAATTCCCAAACACGAAAAACTACTCTAATATCAAGAATACAATCATGAAATATAAAAAATTAAAGTTTAGAATACACCCTTGATGAGAGAGAAAATAAATCTTGATGCTCCTTCTTCTTCAACCTTGATATCTCCTTGAATCCAAAAATATAAATCTAAACCAAATTAATCCAAACTATTTAAAAACAAAATTAAAATTAAAACTAGCCTAAAAAAAGTATTTAAGATAAAGAAATAAAACCTAAAAAATAAGAAAAAATTTGTTTTTTCTATCTAAAATCTATTACTTGGAAGATGAAAGAGCGTACTTTTTATAGTTTACAAAAAAGCACAGCTGTGTTTTGGAAAATACAGTTGTGTTCTTGGATAAATTGAATAGGGTTAGGGCTACTGCGTTGTGCGCGAATTGGTGGCAACTGGGCGACACAGCTGTGTTTCGGGGAAAACACAGCTATGCTTTGGGCACTAAAGTGCCCGACGTTGGACTGCTTTGTGCGCGCCTCTGGCTGGAAAACGCAGCTATGTTCTGGCAAAGACACAGCTATGTCCTGGGCTGTTGTCGCTAGTGCTGGACGCTATATGGCATAGCTATGCTCTATGAAAGCACAACTGTGTTTTAGGTAAAAATCTACCCTCTATTACCATTTCCTCCTATAATCAACTCCGAACCTCCAATTTACCTCCGAATTGAAATAAAACGCATAAAAACATCCCAAAACTTATTAAAAATTATAAAAATATTATAAACTAATAAAATGACAAAAACTAAATAATTAGGACAAAAACAAATAAAGAAAACACATAATTATGCCAAGAAATAACCAAAAAATATAAATATAATTGCAACTTATCAACCATCTTTTTCAGCAATAACTAAAAATGTTATTGAATCTTTGGATTATGTAGCCTTCTTACTGTTTCTTTTTTTCTTTTATTAATAATACATCGGTTGCTTACCAAAAAAAAAAATAATTTGAAATTTGCAAAAAAAAATCTTACATGAAGATTTTTATGCAATAAGAAATTCAAAAAAAAGAACTTGGTTCTTCAAAAAAATTTTTGAATGAAAGAAAAAAAAAACAAAAAGAGTTTTATGACTTTGTTTAATAAAATAAAGCTCATGTTTTATTTTTTGATTAGTTTGAAATTTATACATCTCAAAATAAAATTTCATATCCTTTCAAAACAAACACAAAATCTGTTAATTTGATAATAACCAGGAACAAGGTTATAAAATGGGAAATAGTAGATGGTAGGAAAACTCAATCTGAACATCCACCATCACGACAAATCAAAATAGAACATCTGAAAACAACAATAGATGCTGCTCTATACAAAACCCCAAGTAACGATACAAACAAGGATATTAAAAATATTTTTCAACAAAATAATTCCACAAACACTCATCTTAGTACAATTGCTAAACAATTAACTAGGATTGAGGAAACCCAGAAAACTATTGTTGTTTCCTATGTTGAAACAACATATTCAAAACTGAAAAGTCCCATTTTTAAAACTTTCCAGATTTCAAAAATGAGTCAAAAGCTGTTCAAAGAAGGTAAATCAAACTTTACCGAGGCCCTTCACAACCAACTTAGTAGAATAAAAGAAACCTCTATTTCTATACCAGTAGTTGTCCATGATGCTCTTGACCATAGTAAGACTGTCAGTACTCTAGATCAGGTATCTGACACTGAGGGCCAATTGCAGACTCAAAATGACGAGTTGTGCAGACTCCATTGGCAAAAAGGCCAACCGTTGACCATAACCACAGCACTAGATCTAAGCATAAAAAATAAGCTAAACATTTTATCACAGTCTAAATTTAATGCCTCTACTGTCTATGAGTGGAACATAGATGGTATGTCTGAATATAACAGTCTTCTCCAGCAGATGACTATAGCCTCAAATTACTACAAAACCCAAACGAATACACCTGATGAAGCCATAGCTGAACTCCTAATTATAGTATTTTCAGGTCAACTAAAAGGATGGTAAGATTATCATCTCGCTGCCCAACAACAGTTAGAAATATTAGGTGCCATCCAAACCATAGAGGATGGAGCTCCCATTCTTGATGAGATAGGCAACCTAATTCCTGATGTAGTAGCAACCTTAATCCATACGATTAGATTGCACTTTATAAGTGACCCTTCTCATTTTAAAGTACAAAAATGCAAAATTGATTTTAGTAAAAAGGTTTCCCATTTTCAAAACTACAAAACACTTTCTTAACTAGGGTAATGCTTAGAGAAGATTCCAATCAACCATTTTGGAAAGAAAAATTCCTTATAAGCGTTTCTACCCTTTTAGGAGAACGAGTCCGAAACAAAATCAAATAAGCTTTTGGGATTAGTCAAATCCCTAATAACTATTTAACCTATGGAGAATTGGTTAGCTTCACCCAAAAAGAAGTATTGAAAATCTGTCAAGATTTAAAACTTCAAAAATATTTAAAATGGGAAATGGAGAAAACTAGGCAAGAAATAGGATCATTTTGCAAACAGTTTGAAATTTTCAAAGAAAACCAAGCAAAAAATTATGGAGGTTTCTGCTCAAAATCCTATAAAAAGCCTTATAAACGATTTTCTTCAAAACCTAACAAAGAAGATTTTTACAAGAAAACAAAATCTCAAAAACCTTACAAAAAAAAAGTCTTTAAAAAAATCCTTCAAACCTCAAATAATAAAACAGGTCACTTGTTACAAATGTGGCAAGCTTGGACATATTTCAAAATATTGTAAGCTTAACAAAAAAAACTTCATAAGTTACAAGTTAAGGAAGAAACAATTCAAAAAATTGAAGCAATCCTCTTTGAGACTTCTGATAGTGAAACTCAAACAGAATCAATAGATAATGAAGATTCTTTAATAATTGATAAATTATCTGCCCTTGATTCCTCTAGTAGTGAATCGAGTACTAGCTCAAAATTAATCAATGTTTTATCAAAAGATCAAGAATTAATTCTTGATATCATCAAATAGGTGGAACATTCAAAACTTCAAAAGGATATCATAGAAAAACTGTTAAAATCCTTTGAGCCAAAACCATCTCAAGCTTCCACATCTTCGTCCTCTTCTCTTTTTCCAAACAGTACTCATGATCTTATAAAAGTCTTAGGTATGAAGACGAAAACAAAAACTCCTGTAACAATTTAATCACTTTAAGAAGAAATTAGAATTATTAAACAAGAGTTGAAAACTCTTAAACAAAAATAGGAGAATGATTTAAAACTCCTTCATGCTCTTTTATCATAAGATTCAAGTTCAAGTGATAATGAAAACGAGGGAAAAAAATGAAACTGTAAATTTAAACTTAGAAAATCAAATCAAAATTCTAGAACAAGTTCCAGATAATTTCTTGTTTGTTTTTCATGAAATAATTTCCATAAAATATTTGGTCAAAATTACTCTCATTTTTTCATAAGATTTCAAAATTGACACAGTTGCTCTTTTTGATATAGGTGTAGATTTAAACTACATAAAAAGTTGTATCGTTCTAAAAAGATTTTCTAAAAAAATTTGTGAAAAACTTGTCACGGCTAACGCCTCCGACATGAAAATTAAACACAAAATATAGGCATCTATTCATAATAGAAGTGTCTTGATAAAAACTCCTTTTGTTTTGTTAGAAAATATTAGCCATACTGTCATTTTAGGGACTCCATTTATCAATATGATTACTCCCTATTCTGCCAACTATGATGGTATTTCTTTCAAAACAAACAAAGAAAAGATTGTTTGTTCTTTCATTGAAAAACATAGAACAAGGAATTTGAATCTTCTAACAAAACAAAAGCATTCTGAATAGAAACCTTTCTTTTATGTTTAATTTTTATATCGGAGTTCTTAGCTGTGACATGTTTTTCACAAGTTTTTTGAGAAAATCGTTTTGGAGCGATACAATATTTTATGCAATTTAAATCTGCACTTGTATCAAAAAGAGCAACTGTGTCAATTTTAAAATCTTATGAAAAAATGAGAGTAATTTTGAGCAAATATTTTCTTGAAATTATTTCATGTAAAACAAACAAGAAATCATCTGGAACTTGTTCTAGACTTTGGATTTAATTTTCTAAGTCTAGATTTATAGTTTCATTTTTTTTCTTTTTCCTCGTTTTCATTATCACTAGAACTTGAATCTTGCGATAAAAGAGCACAAAGAAGTTTTGAATCGTTGTCCTACTTTTGTTTAAAAGTTTTCAACTCTTCTTTAACAATTCTAATTTCTTCTTGAAGTGCTTGAATTGTTACAAGAGTTTTTGTTTTTGTCTTCGTACCTAAGATTTTTGTTAAATCATGAGTACTATTTAGAAGAAGAAAAGAGGATAAAAATGTGGAAGCTTGAGATAGTTTTGGCTCAAAGGATTTTAATAGTTTTTCTATGATATCCTTTTGAAGTTTTGAGTCTTCCACCTATTTAATGATATCAAGAATTAATTATTGATCTTTTTTTAAAGCATTGATTGATTTTGAGCTAGTACCTGACTCGCTACTAGAGGAATTAAGGGCAGCTAATTCATCAATTTGTAAAGAATTTTCATTATCTGTTGATTCTGTTTGAGTTTCACTATGAGAAGTCTCAAGGAGGATTGCTTCAATTTTTTTAATTATTTCTTCCTCAACTTCTAACTCATAAATTTTTTTGTTAAGCTTATAATATTTTGAAATATGGCTAGGCTTGCCACATTTGTAACAAATGACATGTTTTATTATTTGAGGTCTAAAGGGTTTTTTGAAAGACCTTCGCTTTTTGTAAGGTTTTTGAGGTTTTGGTTTTTTGTAAAACTCTTTTTTGTTAGGTTTTGAAGAAAATTGTTTGTAAAGCTTTTATAGGATTTTGAGTAAGAACCTCCACAATTTTTTGCTTGGTTTTCTATTAAATTTTCAAACTATTTGTAAAATGCTCCTAGTTTTTGCCTAGTTTTCTTCATTTCTCATTTCAAATATTTTAAAGTTTTAAATATTTAAAGATTTTCAATCTTTTTTTTTGGATGAAGCTAACCAATTCTCCATAGGTTAAATGGTTATAAGGGATTTGACTAATCCTAAAAGTTTATTTGATTTTGTTTCGGACTCTTTCTGCTAAAATGGTAGGAATGCCTGCAAGAAATTTTTCTTTCCAAAACGATTGATTGGAATCTTCTCTAAGTATTACCCTAGTCAAGAAAGTGTTTTTGTAATTTTGAAAATCAGAAAGCTTTGTACACCTGAGGTTTGAAAGCAATTCTGCGTTTTTGTCTTTTAAATGAGAATGATCGCCTATAGAGTGCAAGCAATCGTATGGATTAAGGTTGTTACTACATCAGGAATTAGGTTACCTATCTCATCGAGAACGGGAGCTCCATCCTTTGTGGTTTGGATGGAACCTAATATTTCTAGTTGTTATTGGACAGTAAGATAATAGTCCCACCATCTTTTTAGTTGACCTAAAAATCGTGCAATTAGGAGTTCAGCTATGGCTTTATCAGGTGTATTCGTTTGGGTTTTGTAGGCATTTAAGGCCATGGTCATCTACTGGAGAAGACTACGTTATACTCAGACATACCATCTATGTTCCACTCATAGACAGCAGAGGCATTAAATTTAGACTGTGACAATGTTTGGTCTATTTTCTATGCCTAGGTCTAGTGTCGTGGTTATGGTTAACGGTTGGCCTCTTTGCCAATGGAGTCTACACAACTCTTCATTTTGAGTCTGTTGTTGGCCCTCGGAGTCAAATACATGATCTAGAGTACTAACAGTCATACTACAGTCAGGAGTGTCCTGGACAACTACTAGTATAGAAGTAGAGATTTGTTCTATTCTATTGAGTCAGTTGCAAAGGGCCTCGGTAAAGTTTGATTTACCTTCTCTGAAAAGCTTCTGACTCGTTTTTTAAATCTAAAAAGGTTTAAAAATGGGACTCTTTAGTTTTGAATCTGTTGTTTCAACATAAGAAACAACAGTAGTTTTCTAGGTTTTCTCAATCCTAGTTAATTGCTTAGCAATTGTACTAAGATGAGTGTTTATAAAATTATTTTGTTGAAGAATATTTTTAATATCCTTGTTTGTATCGTTACTTGGGTTTTGTACGGATCAGCATCTAGTGTTGTTTCCAAATGTACTATTTTGATTTGTCATAATGGTGAATATTCATATTGAGTTTTCCTACCATCTACCATTTCCCAATCTACAACGTTGTTCCTGGTTGTTATCGAGTTAACAGATTTGGTGTTTGTTTTGAAAGGATATGAAATTTTATTTTAAGATGTATAAATTTCAAACCAATCAAAAAATAAAACATGAGCTTTATTTTCTAAAACAAAATCATAAAACTCTTTTTGGATTTGTTTTCTTTCATTCAGAAAATTTTTAAAGAATCAAGTTCTTTTTTCTGAATTTTTTTATGGTTAAAAATCTTCATGTAAGATTTTTTTGTCGACTTTAAATTCTTTTTCAATAAGATTTAATTCAGTAATAAGATTTTCAGTTATTACTGAAAAAGATGGTGAAATTAGTGGTGAATTGTTTTGATGCTCTTCATCACCCACTTATGGCCTTGTGCATACCTGATAAGGTACATTTGAAGAATAATCCACATTTTGGAAAGAAGCACTTGGAATGCTTGAACAAGAAAATCTTGGTTTTGAAAAATTCTCCATCCTATCAAGTAGATAAAGCACAGAAAGTAAATTTGAAGCTCTGCCAAAATCTATAGTACTCGTGGAAGAACTAGTATCAGAGTAACGATAACTGAAAGCTTTACTAAAGCTTATTTTTATCTTTTCGTCATTGTACTAGGTAATTTCCCTCAAATGAGTGTTTGGTTTTACCTGTTCAAGAGATTTTGATTTTGAAACTTTTTCCAAGATCCATTCTTTAAGAAGACTGATATATTTCCAAAGGATAGATTTTGGAATGACAGTATTAGATCTAGATAGATCTATTTGTAAAAAGAGGGTTTCACCTCATTTGAAATCAAACATTTTTAGTTGCAGTAAAAGCAGAAACCATAGCTTTATAATGCACTTTAAAAATGATGGCTACTGGAATGGACCCTTCCAGCATTTTGTTATTGTGAGTTTTGACTTACAAAATCAGTGACTTTAGAATGTTTTGATCTTTCAAAGAAACTAAAAAATCTGGATAACACTCAAAAGAGATTGGTCCTTGGCAAAAACTCGACTCTACTGAAGCTATCATAAAATCTTGAAAATTTAACCATCTTGCATCCCTTAAAATGCAGAGGATTGAAATATTTAAACCTTCTTTAGTTGATGGTTTGATTACCACCTGGACAAAACCTATGTGTATGAAATTATATTTCTTGTCGCGGTGCTTTCGTAAAGTTTTTTGTGAAAAAAGTTGGATGGTTTAAAAAGGTTTTGAAATTTGAACATCCCTTTCTTCTGTTTTGAAAAAGATTTTGAAATAGACTAGTTTCACAAACTTGATCTTTTTTTATTTTTGAAATTTTCCAATTATTTATGGGTTTTTGAAAATATTCAATAGTGATTTCCTCACTATTGATGATCCATTTTGAGCTTTGTTCTACAAAATCTGCAGTAAAAGAACTTAAACAAGAAGTGGTTCTACAAAACAAATTGTCCATAACTTTTGAAAAATTGATGGTTTTTTTAAAAATATTATTTTTCACCTGAATAACATTGCCTGGGACTTTAATGCCCTAAATCCCTATTGATGACGGTTCAAAATTCCTGAACTGACAGCTTGAAATAGTCACCTAAAAACAAAGAGTTTCGATGGGTTTCCGATCAGAGATACTCTGATGATCAAGTCAGGAAGATTGACGATAATTATGGTATTGTAATTGGGAAAGAATCAAGAAGAAAAACATACCTGAATTTCCTCTTTTATAGAGTTAGGAATCAGTGTTGGAGAAGGAATCCTTTTTCGCGTGGGATAGGTATTCCCAATAGAGCTAGCACCGGAAACTGGAGCTGGGAGTCCTAACTGGAGCATAACTCAATTCTAAATAGATAAGAATACTTGTTGATCAAATAAGGTAACTCCCATTTAGATAAGGTTGAATTACTGATTAGATAAGATTGATCACGTAGAAAATGCGTTACAAGGTAATGGAAGTTCTTGAAGGATTCCAACAATCCGGATGATCCCAGGGGATGAGCTCGTTCTGAGCTACTGGATGTTACCGAACTGTTATTGAGAAATTTCAGATCAGGTCGGCTGTCCGGGTTCAAAAGCAAGACGAAACGGAACTCCTTATAGGGTGTCTGGTTATCATTAGTCCCCCCTTAAGCACATGAAATTTATGTCATTTAAGCGGTAAACCAAAAAATTCAAAAAGTTGCCTGTTAGGCGCATAAGGCATTAAAAATGGAGAAGACAGCGCCTCATTTCACGTGAAGTGACAGCTAGGGCAGTTACATGCCATCATTGTGACGCTTTGATACTCGCGCTTGCTTTAATGACCACTGACACAATCACTTAGCGCTTGCCGCTTGTCCCTTAACCACTGGTTTATCTGGCCTAGATATTTCATTTCATTTTAGGGATTTTGCTTCCCTTTCACGCGTTTGATTTCTAGTTTACTATTCTTCTCTCTAGCCTTTCCTCCTTTTCCTCTCTACCATTTCAGATATGCATACTCTTCCCCCTATTTTCCAGATTTACTGCTCTTGCAAGTGATCGTTTCTAGGTGTCTCCTGATTCAGCTATGTCTAGACTCACCTTGGAGGTTTTTCTGAAATTTCAAGTTTGTACTACTTCTTCCTTCATCCCTGCTTACGATGAGTGCTTCTGAGAGTTCTACAGGAAAAGTGAGGGTAGAGGAAGGTCTTACTGCTCAGAGTCCCCCCGATTCCCCCAGCACCAGCCAGCGAAGGCAAGAAGGGAGGAAAGAGCCAAGGAGGCTTCCCAAGGTAGGGAGCATAAGCTCCATTCTGATGTCCAGCGATATGAATGCGCTGAGAGAGAGGCTTGGTATTCCCTATGAATACAGGATACGTGTAGTTGCTGCCTTACTAAGGGCCAAGGCCAAATTCCAAGGAAAAAATACAATACTCGTCTATAAGGCAAACTTCGAAGCCGGAGTAAATCTTCCCTTAACAGCCTTCGAGCTTGAATTTCTGAAATTCTATGACATGACTATTAGGCAACTGCATCCCAATGCCTGCACACCCTCTCAGCATATAAATTACATTCAAGCTCGCCCTGGATATGGGGTATTCTGGGAACCCCGAGTCTCTGAAGAACTAGAAGAACCAATTCTTTGTTATAGAAAGTGAATCGGACTTCCCTTTCCGGACTCACTAGGGTCTTTTTGTGAATAGAAATGACAATCCTCTGTTGCTCAACAATGAAGAGGAGAGAACCCTAGCTCGGTGGAGGGAGCTGGCTAAAGAGAAAACTAACATAAACGCGTAACTCCAGTGCGACGTACCTCCACCACCTCCCAAACCGAGCCTAAAGAAAATGGGTGCACTTCTTATTTTCTCTTCCTTGCATTCTAATCTATTTCTTATTGTTTACTTTTTTGCAACCAGGAAGAGAAGCTCCAATCCGAGCATAGCCGAGCTGATAAGGGCTAAGAGGCAGAAACCTGGAGGAAGCCCTTCGGCTGCGGCAAGTCCCTCTGCTGCGCCCGAAGGCCACCCCGCACCACCCAACCCAAGCTCCCCAATAACCTCATCGAGTTCGAGTGTTTCGGATCAAAGTCCCTTGTCCGCAGCTCCCCTGCAATCTCTCATCATTGTTCCCGACCACTCTCCCCAATCTTTCGAGCACCCCCTCGAAAGTAGGAATCAGGACTCTTGCTGACAGCGTGCGTAAATTTTGGCAACGACAAGGAAAGTCTTCGACGAAAGATAACTCGGACTTTAACACCTACATTCACCAGACAGCATGTGTTCCCTCATAAGCCACTCCAATGGTGCAGATAAATGCTGAGCAGCTTAGTAATGCCATGAAAGGCACGAAGTGGAGGTAAGTTACAAAACTCGATTATTCTTATATGCCCGATAATTAGGGTTGTTGATACAGTGCATGTTTATTTAAGGGTGCATGCTAGCTGGAACGGCCATCGACAAAATGAACAAACTCATCCAAGGCTGGAAAAAGGAGGAGAGAGAGGCGACCCGACTCCGACACCAGCTCGGTGAAGTAAAGGCCAAGCTAAAGGCAGCAGAGAAGCAGGCTCTGGAGGCTAAAAAGAAAATGCTCGCACAAGGGAGCGAAGTAGCTAAAGCCAAGGAACGAGCCGTTGCAGCCGAAGCCCGCCTAGTCCAGGAGAAGGAGAGGAGCTGAGCTGCTAAATCGAGCCTAGAGGAAGCGCGGCGAGGACAAGAAGTCACGGACAAGGAAAAGGCCGAGCTGGAACAAAAGTGTTCAGAGCTCGAGTACCAGGCAACAGACCTGGCAACTGACAAATGTATTTTATTCAGCGATAAACTAATTCAATCAGTGAAGGACCGACATTCGAACATGAACTGGTCCTTGCTGGATGAAGTTTACCCCTATGAATGAGAGTCGAATTGCCAATTTTTGATTTACAACTTTCTACATTGTAATTCTTACTTGATATATATATAATGAATTTTTTTTTCCAAACTGAATAATCATAAAGTTATTGCATAAGCTTGCATAAATAGTTATGTATGCTCGGATATCGATATAGTTACTTCATGTGTAACTTTTAAAAAATCGACAAAGTATTAGAAGGAGAGCCATAAATTGAAAGAATGCTCGTGGCAATATTGCCGAACTGAGCTTTTCATTGATAATAAGACATGATCGAATAGCGATTTAGCTTTACCGAGCTTATAATAAGTAAAAGTGCTCGTGGCGAACCTGCCAAAATGAGCTTAAAATAAAAAGACAAAGAATGCTTGTGGCGAACCTGCCGAAATGAGCTTAAACACAATAAAGGGCTCGTTGCAAACCTGCCAAACTGAGCTTATAAATAATAAAGATAAAGAATGCTCACAGCGAACCTGTCGAAATGAGCTTAAACAAAGTAAAGGGCTCGTGGCCAACTTACCGAACTGAGCTTTTTACTTAAAATACAACTTCAAATTTGAAATATTCCAAGAATGAGGGAGTAACTTCCTCGATAGATCCTTTAATCTGTAAGCACCACCTTTGACTTCATGTACCATATAAGGACCCTCCCGATTCGGGCTTAGCTTTCCGACCCCAAACGTCGTATGAGCCGTAACAACTTTCTTAAGAACGAGTTGTCCGACTCGAAAGGACCAAGATTTAAGGTTCCGATCATGATACGATGACATTCACTACTTATATATTGTTCATTGCAACTGGGCAGACTCTGATTCCATCCAATCGATCCAGGTGATACAAGAGATTTGCCTCATTTTCCTCAGCATCATATGATGAAGTTCATACACTTGGCAGGCCAATCTCACTTGGGATGACAGCTTCCGTCGCATATGTCAAACAAAAAGGAGTAAGTCACGTCACTGCTCTTGGGGAAGTTCGATACGCCCGTAGAACATTATTGAGCTCGTTAACCCAGAGACCCTTCGCATAATCCAGCCTCTTCTTCAGCCCAGCCAAAATAGTTCGGTTTGTTACCTCAGTCATATCGTTTGATTGCCGGTGGTATACCAAGGTGAAACACAGTTGGATATTTAGATTCGCACAATAACTCTTAAAGGAAGAGCAATCAAACTGCTTACCGTTATCAGAAATGATTGCATGCGGGATTCTGAACCTTGTGATTATAGCCTTCTGCACAAACTTTATGATGTTTTCCAGAGTAATTGTAGCCAAGGGCTCTGCCTCCACCCACTTTATAAAATGATCAACCGCCACTACCAAAAACTTCCTCTGTCCGATGGCCAATGGAAAAGGGCCGAGGATATCAATTCCCCATTCAGCAAATGGCCATGGACTGTGAATGGGTACTTGCAGGGCAGATTTCTAGTGTAATATGTTGCCGAGCCGTTGGCATTTATCACACTTCTGAATGAGCTCTTTAGCATCTTTCTCCATCTTGGGCCGATAGTACCCCTATAATAAAGCTTTCTGAGCTATTGCTTATGCGCCTTCATGAGTGCCACAAATGCCTTCATGAATCTCTCGGAGTATATAATCGCCCTCTTCGATGCTCAGACATAAAGTCCAGGGATGCAAAAATGATCGCCTATACAAGTTATCATCCAAGATGGCATACAGGCTTGATCGCCAAACTATTTTTTGAGCCTCAACCTGATCATCTAGGAGAACTCCCGAACTAAGATACTGATATATCGGTAGACGCCAACCATCCATCGGCTCATTCAACTGAACTTTGTATATTTCATAGGTTGGTGCCATTATGACCGACCACACTATGTCTGCCGAGGATATTCTGTCCTGACTAGAGGCTTGTTTGGCTAAGGCATCAGCTCCCTGATTTTTTATTCAAGGTATCTGCTCAATTAACCATGCACATCCCATTTTCTCCAACTGGAACAGTAATAAGGCAACGACCTCCTTGTACCGAACCCTTGTGTTCTCCTTAGCCTCAAATTTGCTAAGTAATAGGCTTACGACCAACTGCGAGTCAGAAAAAATAGCCAATGAATCAGGCTTTACCTCAATAGCGAGCTGCAATCCAAAACAAAGAGCCTCGTATTCTGCTGTATTGTTGGAGGCCGGGAATGCTATGTGAGCCATTCCTCTAATGTTTATCCTCTCTGGTCCAATAAGGACTACACGGACACCAGCCCCGTCAGATGAGCAGGCTCCATCTACAAACAACTTCCAAGAGCAGGTTCCTGGCTCAGAAGGTGGAGCATGCAACTCGGCCACAAAATCAGATAAAACTTGAGCCTCCATTAACTGCCGGCCTTCATACCGAATGTAACACCCCAAAATGGCCCTAAAAGATTTTAAGAGTTTTGATATGGCATTTTGACACATAGCATTGTAGGAGTGTGACAAATGGCAAGAGATTTATTTGTTTTACATGAATTAAAAAGAAATAAATGGCAACAGGGAAGAGAAATGACTTGGCTTAGATAAGTGATGGAATTAATGAGATAAATGGCATTTAATAGCATAGTTAATTTAGAGATTAGCATTGACCAACTACTCCTTTTCTTTTCTCATGTTGGTTTTGCTTTGCCTTGGATCATTTGGCCTTTTGTTCCTTCTTTTTCTTTGGCTTTCTGCCATTCTTTCTTGCCTTGCCATTCCATCCTGCTTTTGCTCCTTTCCTTCTCCTTTTGACATGCTCCTGGGTTGAAGAGCAAGAGAAGAGGTAAGTTTGGTTGGTTTTCCGATCTGACCTCCTTTTTCTTTCCATTTTTGATTTAAAGTGAGAAGAATAATAACTCTAAGTGTTTTACATGGTTTTGGTTTAAGCTGTGGCCAAGAGAGTGGATAAAGGCAAAGAAAAGATTGGAGCCGAATATAGCACAGAGATCGAGCTGCCTAGAGGTAGGGATCGCGTGCAATTTCACTATTTTTGCATGTGTTTGCATGAAAAATATGATTGAGTAGGGACATGAGTGAATAAAAATGAGCATGATGAACTTAATTGGCTTAACTGCTCATTTAGATTACATGTGTTGGATGTTTATTTTGATTGCTTGCAGTGTCTAAATGATTTGTATGATTTGAGTGTAGGAGTTGTGTATGGGTTTTACAAGTTAAAAGTATGCGTTTTTCTGAAAAATCTAGGCTAGGAATGGTTTACACGGCGGTATGGAACACCATACTGGCGTGTAAACACATTCTGGAAGTGTTGTTTGCTTGTCTGACCAGTTACACGGCGGTAAGGGCATCTCATACCGCCGTGTAAATGATCACTGGACAATGGGAGCAAGAGAGAAGGAGCACGTGATGTGCTCCATGAGCACGAGTCGTGCTCCAGGAGCACGCAACGTGCTCAAGGAGCACGAAACGTGCTCGGAAGCTGGAGCATGTGTTGTGCTCAGGAGCACGAGTCGTGCTCAACCAGAGAGGGGAAGAGAGGGAGCAGGAGGAGAGGGAGCACGAGGCGTGCTCCAGGAAGAAGAAGAGGGAGCACGAGTCGTGCTCAACCAGAGAGAAAGGGGGGGGGGGGGGGAGCACGAGATGTGCTCCTGGAGAAGAAGAGGAGAGCACGAAACGTGCTCAATGAGCACGAGTCGTGCTCATGAGCACGAGTCGTGTTCGGCCTCTTTCCTTCTCTGCAGCATCGCCTTACATAGCGGTAAGAGATTCTCATACCGTCGTGTAAGTTGCTTCTGTTTGGAATTATGTATATTGAACTGAGATATAAATGTATAGGGTTTTTATACTTCCATTTAGTCTCCATCCCTTCAAAAATGCCCTTTTTAATCTCTTGCATGATAAATACAAATAAAATTAACAGGATTAATAAAGTTTGTACATGAATTAAATATTTCTGAATTTGATAAATTTACTTGAATTATAGTTTGTGTTTTCGTAATACAACAGAGCATAATTGAGCTGTTTATCGAGCCTGATTACCGTTATAGTGGATAGATAAGCATGCTTATAAAGTTAGAGTGCAGCTGCTAGAGTTGGCCTTAATTGTGCCCAAAGTTTTGAATACCTTGTGTATTCCATAGAGTTTGAGTTAATTCTCCATATGTAAGATACTGTAAACAATATCCACCGTTACCCGTATCCACCATGAAAGGAATTCAGGCTTATTAATATTGTATAATGAATATGAAACGATTTAGCGGATGGTTCTGAATAAATGTTATAGTACATGAGAATAATGTTTTCAGTATATGACATACAAGTGTGGAAGTTATATGTATGAGTTATTTGATTATTGCTATGTGAAATGTGTTATTTATTTGTGACTTCATAAAGAAGCCCCTTGCATTATTTTTCATCCCTACTAAGCGTTATCGCTTAGCACGGATGATTGTTTCCGTGTAGGTTACAGGTTTGGACTCAGTGAGAGCGTGCATCTACGGGTCAAGGCCACTAGGAGTTTTGTTTTGATCTCTTTTTGTATAAGATAGAAAAAAAGTTTATGACATTTTGAGTAACATCATTATGTAAATGTCTATGTAAAGTTAAATGAAAACAGGTTGTAATATGAACATGTATAAAGATAAATATGTATATATATGTAGTTGATGTGAATTACCTGTTGGGCCCTAATGTAGTATTATTCTTATATAGATATGTACATGTATACGTAAGTGTCCGCGTGGCGCCCCAATATCATTCCGAGCGATGTTGGGGTGTTACACCGAACATCTAATTCTTCAAGATGAGCTGCCCATTCTATAAGCCTCCCGGATGCTTCCGGCCTCTGGAGAACTTTTTTGATATTAGAATTTCTCCAGACTACCACAGTATGTGCTTGAAAATAGGGCCGAAGCTTGATGGATGATATAACCAGTGACAAGGCTAATTGCTCCAAAATGGGATAATTGAGTTCAGCACCTCTTAGCACCTTGCTCGTATAGTAGATCGAGAACTATTAACTGCCTTCCTCTCTGATCAAAATCGAACCAATAGCCCCGGATGATATTGTAAAATATAGATACAAAATTTCGCCCAACTGAGGCCTACTTAGCAATAGCGGTGTGCTAAGAAATTGCTTGAGCTCCTTGAAAGCTTGTTGGCATTCCGGGGTCCATTCAAACTTTTTCAGGTTCTTGAGTGCCCTGTAAAATGGAAGATAGCGTTTAGCCGAACAAGAGATAAACCTACCCAAGGCTGTTACCTTGCCATTAAGATTCTGCACATCTCTAATGGACTTCGAGGATTCCATCTCTAGAATGGCTTGAATCTTAGCCGAATTAGCATCTATACCTCTCTTTGAAATCATGAACCCCAAGAACTTCCCGGACTGTACTCCAAAAGCACACTTCTCTAGGTTGAGCTTCAAACTGAACTTCCTTAGGGTCGAGAAATTTTTTGTGAGTTCGGTATGCAGATCACTAGATGCCTTGCTCTTGACTATCATGTCATCCACATACACCTCCATATTCCTCCCGAGCTGAATTGCAAACAGCTTGTTCATTAACCATTGATATGTAGCCCTGCATTTTTCAACCCAAATGGCATAACTCGATAGCAGTAAGTAGCTTTATGAGTAATGAATGCCATTTTCTACTCATCTTCCGGGTTTATTGGAATCTGGTGGTAACTAGACGAGGCATCCAGAAAAGCATATTCTTTGAACTCCGCTGTTGAATCAACTAGGAGGTCGATGTTCGGCAATAGATAGCTATCTTTAGGGCAAGCCTTATTCAGATCCGTGAAATCTACACATATTTTCCATTTTCCATTGCCTTTCTTTACTAGAACAACATTGGACAACCAGTCCGGATATAAGACCTCCCGAATAAATCCATTCTTGAGCAGGATATCTATTTTTTTCGACATTGCTATCTACCTTTCTGAAGCGTGGTTTCGCTTTTTCTGTTTGACTGGCTTAGAGTCCGGTCTGATATTCAGTGAGTAACATATGACATCAGTAGATATCCCTTTAATATTTGAGGGCTGCCAGGCAAATACATCAGCAAATTTTTGCAAAATTGCAATAAGTACTAACACTTCCTCCCCTTTCTTGTTCGCCCCAATCTTTACTGCCTTGCCCAGTGCTATCTCAACTTTCAGTAACGAATCTAATGGCTCCACTTTCCGAGCATCACTGGTTGAAACATCCAAGGAGTCCAATGGGAGGGCCTGATTTGCCTCTTTCAGCATCATAACATATGTTTTCCGAGCCACCTTCTGATTTCCCCGCAGCACCGCAATGTCTCCGAAAGTAGGAATCTTAAGCAACAGCTTTCGCATATAGATGTATGCATCCACCCCAGCTAGCAATGGCCTTCCGAAAATGGTATTATAGGCCAATGGGATATCCACGACCATGAAACAACTAGTACAAGTTTGAACGATCTCATCATCTTTGAGCTGTATAGACAATTTCACCGATCCTTCTACCTTGACCGACTAACCAAATATCCCGATAAGTGGGGCAGTAACTGGTTCCAAGATGTTATTTGACATTTTCAATGCCTTATATGCCTGTAGAGTGATGAGGTTAACCTCACTACCTGTATCCACTAGAATTCGCTGGACCAAATAGTCTTGAATTAAGGCCTCCACCACCAAAGAATCTGTGTGCGGTTGTTTAACATGCTCGCCATCCAAATTCGAGAACCTTACTTCATAGTTCATTATAGGGAGAATTGAATCTAAAGAGAACACTTCCTTAGCCTTCCTCTTTCGGGAATCATCAAAAACATCGTAATGTTTGCCCCTCCCCCTCCGCCCCAACCTCCCCCCCCCCCCCCCCCCCACAATAACATGTATAACCACTGGCTGGAGCTTTCTTACTTATACTGGCTCTATTACCTTGCTTCTGAGATGATCGAGATCGATCTCTTCCTTTATCACTCTTAATAAATTTGGCAAGCTTCCCCTTCCGAACTAGGAATTTGATCTCCCTCTTAAGATGATTGCAATCATTCATCTTATGACCCTTGTCCTTGTGAAAGGCACAATAGAGGCTCTGATCTCTATTAAAGCTAGGTCTTGGCCGGTTTACCCAATCATTCTCCTTCAATCACTTCAAAATTTATGCTCTCGAGGCATTCAAAGGTGTCCACCTCTCATCATTCTGATCCCCAGACCTCGATGAGACCATGTAAGCTTGGTTGGAGCCACCAGACCCCCGATTTCTTGACTCAGTTCTCCCGCTGCTCCTCTCCTATCACGATCTATACAAATCCCTACCCGTATCTTCATACATAGTGTTATTTCGAAAGCGTCATACCCCATCCATCCTTATATACTTATGAGCTCGGGACATGAGCTCGGTAAAATCACTGGGTGGTTTCTTGCTCAAAAAATCACTAAAATCCTGACACCGGGTGTTACGTATCAGGGCATTGTTGGCCACCTCTAAGTTTAGGTTCTGAATGTCCATTGCCACAGTGTTAAACCTTTCCACATAATGTCTCCCCTATATCCTGCCGAATAAGGTTGACGTCGACTGAAACTTTCGTGGGTCGAATAGCTGCCACAAACTTTGCAATAAACATATCGTTGAACTATTCAAAACTTGCAATAGAGTGTTCAGGCAAATTTCAAAACCAAATCTGAGCAAACTTAGTAAGTGTTTGAGGGAAGATCTTACACATAGCAGCATCATCCGAGGCGTGGACAAGCCTAATATGGTGGAATTGATCCAGATGAGCTCGAGGATTTGTACTGCCATTGTACTTGGACAGGTTCGGTAGTCTGATCTTTGGGAACAGGGTAGCCAAAATCTCCCTGGCTAGTGGTCATCAAAAATTGCTTTGGTACTGCAATGTATTCCAATTTTGATACTTTTGCATTCGTTCCTCAAAGAGACTCTCAAACTGATCCAAGGTGAGGGTTATGGTCGAACCCGAAGCCAATGTGGGTGGAAAAACTAGCGGGACACGTGTGGAAGCCTGTGGAGCTGGCGAAAAAAATTATATGGGAGCTTGAGGGATAGGTGTTTAGGCGAGTGGTTGAAGGACAAGTGCTTGAGCCGCCATTGCGTTCAGGTTAACCAAGAAGGCTTGAGCTGTTTGGGGAGTGAGGCCAAGAATGGCAGGAATGGGAACAGCTTGAAGAGCTGGATTTTGTGTGTGGTAGTAAGGTTGAGGAGCTGGTAGCAGTGGGATTGGCTCATATGGAACCGATGGGGGTTGTATTGTTTGTCCAAATAATTAGATGGGAGGTGGCTGAATTAATTGGGGTTGGATTGTGGAGGTTGAATTTGTGGGAGCTGGCTGGCCGGAAGAGCGGCAGGAGCAGCTAAATCAGGGAAGAGATCCATTAAAAAATTTAAACGGCCCATGCTCACCGCACCAAATGATGACGGTTCAAAATTCATGAGCTGACAGCTTGAAACAGTCACCTAAAAACAAAGAGTTCCGATGGGTTATCGATCAAGGATACTCCGACGATCAAGTCAGGAAGATTGACGATAATTATGGTATTGTAATTGGGAAAGAATCAAGAAGAAAAACATACTTGGATTTCCCCTTTTATAGAGTTAGGAATCGGTGTTAGAGAAGGAATCCTTTTTCGTGTGGGACAGGTATTCCCAATAGAGCTGGAACTGGGAGTCCTAACTAGAGCAAAACTCGGATTCTGAATAGATAAGAATACTTTCTGATCATACAAGGGTAACTCCTGTTTGGATAAAGTTGAATTACTGATTCGATAAGGTTGATCACATAGAAAATGCGTTACAAGGTAATGGGAGTCCTTGAAGGATTCCAACAATCCTGATGATCCCAGGGGATAAGCTCTTTCCGAGCTACTTGATGTTACCGAGCTGTTATTGAGAGATTTCAGATCAGTTCAACTATCCAGGCTCAAGAGGAAGACGAAACCGAACTCCTTATAGGGTGTCCAGTTATCACCTATCAATGGCTCTCACGGGACTTACCACCTAGCAACTATCCTTTACCCAGATAAGAATACTTTCTGATCAGATAAGGCTAACTCCCATTTGGATAAAGTTGAATTACTGATTCGATAAGGTTGATTGAAACACCCCATACCCGCAAATGGTACGGATATCGGATGTCACGGCACTATTGACTGATCGATGCTTATGACAAATGTGATAAAAAAACAATTTCCTAACTTGTAAACTTATCGAATAATCATTTATCCTTTTACACTTTCATGTCACGAACATTCTCATTTATCCAGTTAAAACATTACATTTAACTTATCATATCATTTAATCAATTCTATGACAATTGACATGTCCAAATCATACAATTCAAAATCAATGCTAAACCATTACACATATAAATGCCACTAATACTATTCATTTGATCAAAAATTGAGCAGCATGACATCTATAACATTAGCTACCCAAAACCTGCAAATCAAATAACCACACAGCCCAACTCAGGGGCACAACAAGTATATCTTAGTATACATTCACTAACTTAATACATATCTGTCCAATACATATACACCAATCCAATACAACAACATCTATCATATCATATAACTATTTCACTAACATATAACATTTACATATACATGTATATATTTCCATGATATAGACTATTTATACACTTCCTACTAACCATAAACATACTATTTTTGACGTCAATCCGACGGCCCGGTCCCATTTTCAAGTCGATAATCTGCCTGATCCGCAGACACTCCACTTGGTACCTACATGCAATCAAACAAACTACGTGCTGAGCATTAAATATGCTCAGCGGTGATTACAAATCTAAAAGTTTCTAATGCTAACTTAGGCACACACATGCATAAAACACTCTACACTTAATTACTTTCTTAAGTTCATTTAACTCGCTCAATAACATTTTACTTAGTGCCATCTTACACTATAGTCCTCTATTTTGCCCTTTGCGTTGGCAACTTACAATTCAATCCCTACAGGTTCAATTCTTATCTAATTACTCTTCCATTTGACTGAATTACCCTTCAGATTCCATTTATTTGCATATTTGCCACCAAGTAAATTTTCTCATCTTTAATTTCTTACTTAGTGTACAATTTACCATTTAGTCCTTGGACTTTCATCTTAGTTCTCATTTGACTATCACTTCACTCATATAATCACATCTCACTATAATTTGCTACTCTCACAATAATGCTATTATTTGTACACTTCTTTACATTTGACGTGTAAATTTACGTTTTAGTCCCTGATTTGTTACTTTCAGGTACATTTTACATATTAGCTCATTTTATTTACTTTGCATTTAACCTATTAATCATTCCTTTTATTATTTTTAGTCATTTCACTTATCATTTCATGTACAATTTGCCTTTTTGATCCTTATTTTATCAATTTCACGACAAATTACATTTTTCTTCTTCTTTTGATGTTATTAAAGAAATGCCACTAGTTCATTTCTCTTTTCATTTTAAATCACTATTTGGCTTACAAATTACATATTAATCCTTATTTTGTCATTTTCATGGCAAATTATATTTTAGTCCCTAAACTTTGGATTCTTTACGGGGACTGTCATTTTAATTCCACTTTTCATTTACATGTCACTTATTAGTGTACTTTTACACTTAATTATGGTTTTGCTCCTACTTTTGGCAAATTACAGTTTGGTCCTTCCTTTAATGTTTACTTATACTTTTGTCATTTATTCACAATATTTTCACATTTATTCACTTTTTAACTTATAACTTGTCAATTAGCCTCCCGGGTAAATGCGGTAAATTACGTTTCGGTCCTTAAACTTTTACTTTCTTTTATATAAGTCCTTTTTTATATAAATTTTCGTGTTCACTATACTTATTATATTTCCAGGTCATTTTCATCATTTTGACCCGTTTGGCTTATAATTTGGATAAATTACCTTTTTACCCCAAACTTTTTTTACTTTCTTTCATTTAGGTCCTTTTTCGTATAACTTCTTATTTTCATGTTACTTTTCATATTTTTTTTTCTTTTACATATTATACCTTTATTCGTAATCCTTTTTACACATTATATCATATTACACAATGTCGTGTGACATTATGCCTTACATATTACACTTTTGCATATTATGCTTTATCTCTTTTCACATTTTAACATTACATCTTATCACTTTTACTTTATATCATATTACATTATGGCATGTTATATGTTACATTGTGTCTTATTACACTTGTGTCATGTTACATTTGATCATTTTACTTTTGCATTTTTGAATCAATTTACATTGTCATTTTATTTTATTATTATAATTACCATTATGCCCCTGGTATCACTCCGGTAGAAATCCGTGAACCGGATAAACAGGGTATAAATCCCGTGGTCCACAACAATAAAGAGTGACCCCGAAGGAACACTCAACAATGTCACTGAATAGAACACTTTATCACTTGTCAATGTGGTAGTCCGTCATTGGCCTACCGAATGGAGTCGCATGCTCCATAACAATGCAATGTCCCTATAGCTAGCCATTATATCCTGAACTAGATTACTACCAGACACTACTAAAGGCCAACTTTCTCAATAGACTTTCAAATCCACTTCCGTACTTTTAATACTTTCATTTTACTTGTAACATGTAACGTACCACTTATCAATGCATTTTCATACTTTACACTTTCACTTACGTTTTACATTTCCTTTTCACTTCAATCACTTTACTTTCATTTCAATACCCTAATCGATCACTATTCTGATCAATTAGGCATAATTCTCATTATATAATTATTTCACAAAATAAGTGTACAGAAGCCATTCAATGGATATAAATTCATTCCATATCATTACAATTTCAATTATTTCATTACTTACCTTTATTTTCACTTTGAGCATAATGGAATATCATACTAAAAAATATTCATATTTATTCCGTAAATTCCAAATAAATTTATGGACACTTATTTTCATGTTTAAATTTATTTTAGATCATTAGACTTTAAATATTTTCAAGATATACCCTAGTATACACTAGGGTACCTTTTGGCCAAGGTGATCATTTCACCTTACAATTTCTTTAATTTCATTTTAGTATTTCATTTATCATTTTAAAAACACTTAATCATTTTTCTAAGTTTATACTCAATTAAACTTACATTTAACTCAATTTTCACTTAAGTCAATCATTTTATTTTCATGTATTACTTTACATTAAACTTTCTTCTTCACTTCTAATTCACTCATTTATTCAATTTGTCACTCATATAACATGTGTACCGTATCACACATCATATTCCTCTTCTTAACCCTTTCGGTTGGTACTACTTTAATACCCTAACAATTTTCTTTTCATCCATTTATCACTTATTTCACAAGATTAAGCTCCAGTTTACATATCTATACCATTTAATTTCACTTAACCACTAAGTATACTTTAATATACTTAAGCATACCATTGTGGTCCATTATGTCCAAGCCTTGCACTTGGATTTCTTTCAAATTAATCATCCTAATTGACTTATTTAGCGTCTTTAACCTCAATTATCACTTCAATTACAATAACACATGCATTTTCACAAAATCACTATTTAGACATAATACAAACCCTAATTATTCACATGAAAATAATTAGATTAGGTAATCACAAACCTTTTTCACTAGCTTTAGCCTCCTAAACTTCCTTCTCCTTCCCTTTTCCTTTAGAACTACCCCCTCCTCTTTCTTCCTCTATGTTGGCGAAAATCATCAAGCTAAAATTCATCAATTTCATACTTCAATAATCAATTCCAACAACATAAATAGCTTATACATATCCTAAATTACTAATTTAAACCATAAAATTAAAATAATTCCTTCAATTTTACTTACCTCCACTTAAACTCCTCGCTTGAAATCCCTTAATTTCTTCACTTCTTCTTACTCAAAAGCACTCTAACACTCACTATTAAACTGAAAAGAAGTTCAATTTCAATTGAGGGGCTTGAATTTGATAGATTTGTGAAGGAAACTGAAATAAAAAGAAAGGGAAAAGGAAGAACAAGGCCACGGTTTTGAAGAGGAAAGGAAGAGAGAACAAAAACGTGAAGGACTTCCCTCAAATGTATAGATTTCTAACATTAAATTTGTAGGTAAGAGTGGGTTAGCCTATTAATTAGCTCATTAATTAGATAATTATCCAATTATACTATTTTCTGCTAGCCCGGTATTGGGGCCATTACATTGATCACGTAAAAAATGCGTTACAAGGTAATGGATGTCCTTGAAGGATTCCAACAATCCTGATGATCCTAGGGGACGAGCTCTTTCCGAGCTACTGGATGTTACTAAGCTGTTATTACAAGATTTCAGATCAGTTTGACTATCCGGGTTCAAGAGGAAGACGAAACCGAACTGCTTATAGGGTGTCTAGTTATCACCTATCAATGGCTCTCACGGGACTTACCACCTAGTAACTATCCTTTACCCAGATAATATTTTAATTTTTTAAGAACAATTAATTTTTCTAATTATAAACAATTAATTTTGCACAATCACTCATCCCACCGCTCTATTTATCTCACTTTATCTCCATCATTGTTGGCCTTCTAATTTTGGCATCCGTAATTTCAATAATAATTCAGTCATTTCGATTTTAACGGCTTTTGGATATTGAAAACTGAATCGATATAATCGAATTTCTTTTTCAAATCGAACTAACTACATCAAATTAACTTTGGTCCGAACTAATGTGGTACGACCCGGATTCAATTTTTAGTCCGATTTTTCGGTCCTAATTGTTATTCGAGATTCACTTGAACTCGTCCGAAAAAGAAGTGATCCAATCCAAACAATGACGACCCAAAAATTGAATACAAAAAGGATTGGCCCGAGCCCACTTGACTAACCTAATTGCAAGTCTAATGTTGACTTATTATCATTTTTGTTTTGTATATGTATTAATTAATGAGTTAATTATAATTAGTTAGTTATTATTATATATAATATATAATTACTGCATTAAAATTTTTAATATTCACAAAACCGAATGGCCCAAGAATATAGAAATAATTTAGGCTAATTTGTGTCGGTTTTCTAATTTATATTCAGTCAGTTCAGTTATTCTAAGAAGTTCAAACTTTTCAATTTGGTCAGTTTTCAGTTTGAATAGATTGAATGCTCACCCTCATTTAACTTAAATGAGAAAATACTGAATGATTGGATTTGTAGGAGATTAAGACAAGTTTATCCATATGCAAACTAGTAGCTGAAAATCTTTTATATAGTATTCACTTTATTAAACTCATCATAAATGTTCCATAACGCATATAACAATTGAGCTATTAACATAACTTTAACTCGCATTCATTATCTAACGGTTAACATATCGAGCTCATATGGTGGAGTGCCGAGTTGAAATAATACAACTAGGTTATGGTCATATTATCACCAACACTGTAAAATTCAAAGTTGTGTGATTTTGATTGAAGGTGTAAACAATGTCCATGGTCCATGTATGCCTTGTAGAAGAATTTTCTCTTATGGTGTTTTTCCATCTAAAATATGTAGATTAGTTTGTCCGTTGTAATTGTAATGATGAATGATAAATAATTTGGATAATTATAAATATATCTAAACCTATCATCTAAATTTTAATTAAATCCCAATATATAAAACCGGACAAATTGATTTACAAAATTTCATAACAATTTAATTTATTCATCCAAAACCAACAAAATACTGAATCGGCAGCGTTTTGTAAAACCAACTTTTTAACATATGTCAATGCTTATTTGGAAAAATAAGTTCCATAAAATACTACCAACTTGATATTAGGTTAGTTGTGAAGAAATAAATTAATGAATGGATCAAAATGAAACTATCATAAAAGGTTAACAATCAATTTATTTAGTTTTATATATTGGATAACTAATTGAAATCTAGATAATAGATTGAGAATATATTTATAATTACTCCCAAAGCATTTCAATGGGCTGAGTTACCTGAAATTAGCATATATTGATCCTTTACACATTTCAAAATTTTCAAAAATTCATTTTGACTCATAATTTATAAATTTTATTACTTTTAAATACATTTTGCTAATATGACGCCTACACTAATAATTCTGATAATAGGCATGCATCACCCCCATACAGTAAAAAAAAAGGGCGTGATTAGGTGCTTCAGTGTATGATGCATGTAAGCGTGCGCATTGTCAAATCAAGCAAGATCGCTCATCTAAACCGTTGGCGCGCACCTATGCGTATGTCGCACACCTACCCCCAATAATTCTTGTAAAAAAAGAGTATGAATAAAAAAAATGGATAAATTCAAGAATCAAACATGACAATTTTTGTTCCAATTAACCCTTATAGTTGATATTACAGTGATGTAGAGCTAACATAAAGTGCCAACTCTACATTAGCAATTGACTGCCACATTGTCACAAAGGGGCTTAAGCAAGCATATTTCAACTTTATAGAGAGCCAGCGAAGGAAAAAAAATAACAAGGACCCAAGAGAAAGACGTCAACTGTTGCAAGAATCACAAGATTTATTATGCTAAATTAGTGTCATCTGATTTTTAGTTTCCTATATTAGGCTATGTACAGAGCTGTAAATTATTTTTATTTTCTAAGATTCTTTCCTTTTTAGTCTTTTGTATAGCTATATAATTGTATCAATATAATACAAGAAATATTACTGCAGACTTGCCTACATCCACTACTACCACCCAGGTTCCCACCTCAGAATCCCACTCTATTCAAATTACCACGATCAAACTGAATGGATAGAATTTCTTACGTTGGTCCCAATCCGTGTGCATGTATATTTGTGGCAAGGGCAAGATGGGATATTTAACTAGAGAAAAGGAGGAACCTGCACATGGTGATCCTCGTTATGCTAAATGGGATGCGGAGAACTCTATAGTGATGACATGGTTGGTGAATTCAATGGAGGAAGACATCAGCTCCAACTATATGTGCTATCATACATCTAAGGAGCTTTGGGACAATGTCAACCAAACGTATTCAGACTTGGGGAATCAATTTCAGGTATATGAGTCAACTTTGAAATTAAAAGAAATCCGTCAAGGAGAGGATACTGTCGCTAGGTATTTTAATTTATTTTGGCAAGACTTAGATCTCTTCAATGATTATGAATGGAAATGTACTCATGATTGTAACCAATATAAAAAAAATGGTGGAGGATAATCGTATTTTTAAATTTCTTATTGGACTTAATATGGAATTTGATGAAGTTAGAGGTAGGATTACCGGTAGACAACCACTTCCATCAATTGGTGAAGTGTTCTCTGAAGTTTGTCGTGAAGAGAGTCGCCATCTTGTTATGCTCGATAAGAAAAATCCTATCAGCCCTGTTAAAAATTCTGCTCTTACAGCTGGGGTGAATGCTAGCCGAAATACTTACAAAAAATCCAATGATAAACCTTGTGTCTGGTTTGATTATTGTAACAAACCACATCATACACGTGAGACATTCTGGAAACTTTGTGGAAAGCCAGCAAACTGGAAGGGCTCTCATAAAGGACGGTCTAATAAGACTCCTACTGCACATGAGGCAGATTCATCCCCTCTCAACAAAGAGCAAATTGATCAAATTCTAAAATTGCTGAAATCCAACTCAGGTTCATCTAGTACTCCTAATGCTTCTGTGGCACAAGCAGGTAACAATTTTATCATAGATTCGAGAGCCTCTGATCATATGACAAGTTTGTCTAATTTTTTTCATTCTTACTATCCTTGTTCTGGGCATGAAAAAATTCGTATAGCAGATGGATCTTATTCTTCTATAACTGGCAAAGCTAGGTTTGGTCAATCTTTTATAAAATATTTCCTTAAAGAAAGTCTTGCATGTTCGTAAACTTGCTTGTAATCTTCTATCGGTTAGCAAATTATGAAGAGATGCTAACTGTAGTGTTACTTTCTTTGAATCTTATTGTGTTTTCTAAGAAATGAACTCGGGGAAGATGATTAGCAATGCTAAATTAATCAATGGTCTCTATTATTTTGAAAATCAAAATTCAAAATAATAGAGCTCAAGGTTTAAGTAGTATTAGTTCTACCCCAGTTAAGGATAAAATTATGCTTTGGCATTATAGACTAGGGCATCCTAGTTTTCCTTATCTTAAAAAATTGTTTCCTAGTTTATTTAAAGGATTGGATTGTTATAGTTTTTATTGTGAAAACTGCATTTTATCTAAGAGTCATAAGCCTGTTTATCATCCTAAACCTTATCAAGCTTCAAAACCTTTTTACTTCATCCATAATGATATTTAAGGTCCGTCAAGAATTAATACTCCCTCAAATAAAAAATGGTTTGTGACGTTTATTGATGATCATACCCTTTTATGTTGGGTTTATTTGACGACAAAAAAAATCTGAGGTTGAAAAAATATTTAAAATGTTCTACTCAATGATTGAAAACCTTTTTGAAGCCAAGATTGGGATTTTTCACACAGATAATGGAACTGAATACTTTAAAGGAATTCTTGAAAATTTTTTCACTAAGAAAGGGATTTATCATCAAACCACTTTTGTCGATACTCCTCAGCAAAATGGTATTGCTGAACGAAAAAATAAACAGTTTTTTGAAGTTTCTCGAACAATTATGTTTTAAATGAATGTTCCAAAATATTTATGGGGAGAAGCCATCTTAACTGCATCTTATCTTATTAATAGAATGCCTACTCGTGTTCTGAACTATATTACTCTTTGATTGTTTAAAAAAAAAAAATCCAGAATCTCGAATACCTTTAAATCTTCCTCTTAAAATATTTGGGTGCATAGCATATATTCACATAAATAGTAAAGGAAGGTCCAAACTGCAGAAAAATGTATTTTTATTGGTTATGCTCCAAATAAAAAAGGATACAAGTGTTTTAATCCCCAAACTAAAAAAATTGTTGTCTCTATGGATGTTACATTCCTTGAAAATCAACCTTTCTTTCAAAATATTTCTCTTCAGGGGGAGATAGGAGAAGAAGGAAACTTTTTTGAAATTTCTACTATTCCTTTACCTAAAACCATTGATTCTACTGCGGAAACCATTGATTATACTAAGGAAACAAGTGATCCTAAATCTGTTTTGCCAGACATTTCTAAATCCTCAATAAAGGGAGAAATATTACCGATAGTTCCTACAGAACATGGTAAAGAGCTCCTAACTTATTCAAGGAAGAAAGGTCATCAAAAAACAAGAAGGCCATGGTTCCTTTAGCACCAGTTCAATCAGCTGCTCCGATGACAAAAACTTAAACTACTCCAGGTATTCATAATATTTCCTCTTCTCATACTTCTTTTGTGCATAATGATTCAAATGTTGATCCTATTCCTTATTATGTTCTTAATACTGAGCCTAGTGATCTAGATATTCCTATAACTATTAGGAAAGTTAAACGTACCTATCATCCTACATCCCGATATCTTTCCTATGCAAAACTCTCAAAGAATCATAATGCCTTTATATCGAAATTATCTAACTTGCTTATCATGAGAAACATACAAGAAGCAGTAGATGATCCTAACTGGAAATTAGCAGTTATGGAAGAAATTAATGCTCTGAAGAGAAGTAGGGCATGGGAAGTTGTTTATTCACCCAAAGACCAGAAAATCATTGGGTGTAAGTGAGTGTTTACAGTGAAGTGTAAATGGAAGTCTTGAGAGATACAAGGCAAGATTAGTTGCTAAAAGTTTTACTCAAACATACGGGATTGATTATCAGAAAACCTTCTCCCCTATTGCTAAAATCAATTCCATTCGGGTATTATTGTCTTTAACTGCTAATTATGACTAGCCATTACACCAGTTAGATGTCAAAAATGCACTTCTGAATGGGGATTTAGAAGAGGTCTTTATGATCCTGCCTCCAGGATTTGAGATGGTGATGGGACAAGATAAAGTCTGTAAACTTAAAAAAATCCCTATATGGCCTTAAACAGTCTCCGAGAGCTTGGTTTTAACGTTTTGGAAAATCTTTGAAAAGCCATGGTTATCATCAAAGCTAGGCTGATCACACAATGTTTTATAAGCAATAGGAGAAAGGTGAGGTCTCTATCTTAATTGTCTATGTGGATGATATAATTTTGACAAGGGATGATCTTGAAGAAATTACAGAATTAAAAACGAAGTTGGCACAAGATTTTGAGATTAAAGATTTGGGAATATTAAAATATTTTCTTGGTATGGAGTTCGCTAGATTAAAGAAGGGTATTTTTGTTAACCAAAGAAAATATATTCTTGATCTTCTTAGTGAAACAGGTTTTCTAAGATGTAAAGCCGCAGTTACTCCACTTGACGCCAATTTGAAACTTGAGGCGGCTAAAGCTGAAGATGTGATTGATAAGGAGAAATTTCAAAGGCTTGTAGGGAAGTTAATATATCTATCACATACCCGTCCTGATATAACTTTTGCTATAAGTATGGTTAGCCAATTTATGCACTCACATAGACGAGAACATTTTGATGCAACCTATAGAATATTAACATACCTAAAAGGAACTCCTGGAAAGGGTCTTATGTTTCGAAAAAATAACTACCTACAAATCGAAGTTTACACTGATGCAGATTGGGCCGGTTGTATTGCTGACAGACATCCTACTTCAGGCTATTGCACCTTCGTTGGAGGAAATCTAGTTATATGGCATAGCAAAAAACATAATGTTGTAGCTCGAAGTAATGTTGAGGCAGAGTTCAGGTCTCTTGCTCATGGGATTAGCGAGGCAATTTGGTTAAAAAGATTATTTAAAGAATTGAAGATCCCGGTGTCTTATCTTATGAAAGTATATTGTGATAACAAGGCAGCCATCTCAATTGCTCACAATACATGACATAACGAAACACATTGATATTGACAAGCATTTCATCAAAGAAAAGATTAAAAGTGAATTAATTTATCTTTCTTATGTTCCAACTACAGATTAGATAGCTGACATACTCACCAAAGGGCCACATAATGGACAATTTGAATTTTTAGTTAGCAAGCTAGCTATGGAAAACATCTTCAAGCTAGCTTGAGGGGGAATGTTGCAAGAATCACAGGATTTATTATGCTAAATTAGTGTGATCTAATTTTTAGTTTCCTATATTAGCAGAGCTGTCAATTATTTTTATTTTCTAAGATTCTTTCCTTTTTAGTCTTTTTATAACTATATAACTGTATCAATACAATGCAAGAAATATACGATTTTACCATACAAGTTCACATGAACAAATACAGGGGGATTTTTATGGATTAAGCCATCTATAAATGCTTTAGGTGCAGAAAGAAAAACAGAGGTGGAGCTGAAAGAGTAAAATTTACCTACATGCAATTGAAACTACAATTACAATGCAACAGAATTTGGACAAAGTTGTCTGCACATTCAATGGATAAAGCCAATACATAACATTTCCATAAGAAAATGGTAGCTCTACTCTCTATCAATAATGACTCAATGAGAAGATCTGGGGAGATTTCTGGCAGCCTGATCTGAAGCATTGGCCAGTTCTTGCAGCATTCTCAAAATTTCAGAAGTATCTTCCAAGTAGTACTTAGCCTTGCTCGGTTTTTGGCCAACAGTACATGGAAAAACTTCAGCAAGTGGGGAAAGAGAGGGACCTGACCTTGCACTCATTATCACCTCAAACATGTCTTCATCCGATCGGTCATCCCCAATGCAGAGAACAAAATCAGCAATCATTTCCTTCTCTTGCATTGTTTCGAGCAGTCGTTCTGCCACCACGCCTTTGTTGACACCCTGTTAAATGTGTCGATTGATGGATCAAAATTTTGAAATGAAAGCCAAAAATTAATAGTTTTTTTACAGAGGAAGGAGAAATGGAGCCTCGAACCTAAAACTTTTTATTATATTGAGATCAGTTTCACGGCTGAGATATTTCTTTGAGACCATATTTTCCCAAAAAATAAAACTTAGGTGATGAAAAATTCATTGCAGATAACTTGTAAAATAAATAAGAAGTCGAAGCTAATGGGGCTGAATGTGAAGATAACTGGTCAGATTTTCTAGAATCAGTATCAAAAAATTCTTTTCTGCAACTACAAGCAAGACATTTACACATAAAATTGTGCGAACAAGCCTGTTAAATAGACATTTCATTGTCCTCAAATATGGCCACCAAACAAGAGATGCTGGCTTATAACACTGCCTTCAAAGCTTGCGAGTGAGACAAACATAGACAGACTGAACACTCAACAACACATTAGAATCATCAATAAAAACTATAACCTTCCAACTTACTAATTTGAAGCTGCAAATTTCAAGCACAATAAATAGTAGTCATTTACCACTCATTATAGGCAGATCATGCACCTCTATTGTATTTCCCCTATGACCTTCCTTAGCATATCTATTCAAATAATCTTTCTACCTTTCAACTCAAAGTTCATCGGGTAATTTCGAGCATAACCAGGAGAAGATTAAGGAGAACTGGGGAAATAACTGTTTCCAACAACATTTCCCAAATGAGAGTGCCCTTTCATCAAGATGATTAAACTGAGCCCGTCAAAGCATATGTGAGAAGAATCTTCTCAAATGTCTCGAAATTATTCCATCTGTGGCTACTACTGCAAATCACAAGCAGCAGCTACCCCAAATAAAAGTTTTACTAGAAGAAGTAATTTTGATGTGGTCTATCTTCTACATCACAAATTATTGCAAAAGGTCATCCATCAGGGTCTGGTGGGCCCCTCCCTACTTTTCTCACCCTATCCTGCTAAGTAATTCTACCAGTAATTTGGTGGATGGGGGGCAATGAAGTTTTCCTTATTGCACTGAAAACTGACCGTTGACTTCTCATATCAAATTCTTAAATGAAAACATCATTTAAATTAAGGAAGAAAAAACAGTCCTAAAGCTTTCAGGCATATGAAAATCACACAAGCAAAACAAAACCTGGAATTCTGTATATCAGATGCCTAATATGAAATATGAATCATTACCAATGTGACTATATTGAATAATCAATGAATGTTCCTTCCAGTGCATGCATTCATCTCATGTGTGACAACGTGCATACATTTGAATCCCATACACCTCAAATAAATGCAATAATTACAATTGTCTAAGTGACTTAATACGGCATTCGCATACAAATATGCAATGCCAGAGTCTGAAAATCATATTAATGCAGGAGAGAAGTATACGTGAGCACTGACCTGAGGTCTAACTTCTACAGTGTGTTGGCCACTCTTGACAGAAACTGGTTCATTCACAAGCACACTTTCTAGATGATCTAGAAGCTCCTTAGCCTGGCATGAACCAAAATCTGGATCTGCATACTGGTAATTCCACACTAGAGCACTTTCTTTGGTCTCAATGGTAGAACCGTCAGTTGTTTCAGTGTATAGCTTCATTACTGGCTCAGCAATCTGCTTCCAGTCAAATTCAGGCACAGACACACATGTTTCCCAGTCTGTATCATGATTTAGCCTGTAAAAATAGATTAAACTCAACTGTAGAGTACAGTAATAACAGGGACTTCTTCAAGGCCCAGGTTAGTTCCTGTATCCTAATCTAAAATTAGAATTCCCCAATTGACACCCTTACAGTATATCTCTAATAATTGATGCTTCAAAAGTGGCATGACACCTTCTCTATAAGCCCAAACTGTTTCTAAATTCAGCAGAAATTTAGTTCAAGTTTATGAAAACATAAAAATATCCATAATGCCTTTTAATTAATTTCACAACTTGTTCAAAACTTTCTCGTATAACTGTCTCTTCTGGTCTCAGTCAGAGATATGAATAAATAGAAAAAGAGTAACCTGAAATGACAACCTTTTATGAGTTTTTGTGCACCAAATTCATAATCAGACTTTTCAATTCTTGGTTGCTTGGTCAAGCAAGCTCACTTTGGGACAGAATGCATTGAACTATTTACAGTTCCGTTCCACAACATGCACTTACTTCATTTGTAGCCAGTGAATCACAATTGAGATTTGAAAGCTTGAAAGGTGTTTTAGACAATTTAAATATAAGCATTTTCCATCATGTTGCATAAAGCATTAGATTCTAAACACCCACATAACTATATTGAAAGACCAAAAATGCTTCTTTATCTACCTGAAACTTAAATTTGGGCAGTAGATGAGAAAGTGGGAAGTCTTCAAGATCAGCATTACAAATACTAGTCGGAAAAACAAAACAAAGATCAAAAGTCAGAGAAAGAAAGGAACAATGCCCACCTCAGAAAATAACCGTGCTCCGCCGCAATCCCAAGCCTTTCACAAGAAGAAAACCATTCAATAAGTGTTTCCCTGTCCTTCCCACTAACAACGAAAACAACATTCTTAGGATCTCTACACAAATTGTTCAAGGTACCAACAGCCTCTGGATTAGGGATGTTACTTATTGAACCTGGAAGCATCATAGTACCATCAAAATCCAAAAGAATTGCTCGACTATTGGTCCTCTTATAAGCTGAAACAATATGTTCAACTGAAAGTTTCCTGAAATTTGGATCCAGAGCAATTACCCGAAAACCTAAACCAAATCCAATTCCCCAGCACCTCCTCCTCAAATGATCACTGCAAGCTCTTTCAAGATCCTGCAAAAAGCTATGTGCCCAATATGCAACATCATGTGTACTTACATATCTATGGTGCTTCTCATGCCGCATTTCTTTTTCCGGCTCAGGGACTATTAAAGCAGATTCCATGGCTTCAGCCACAGCATCTGTGTTCCATGGATTTACTCGAATAGCCCCACTCAATGATGGGGAGCATCCAATAAACTCTGAAACCACCAGCATGCTCTTTTTTGGGGCTGATGGGTGTAGCCCCAGTGTCTCATCCAGCTTTTCATTTCCTTGCCTGCATATAACATACTCATAGGGTATCAGATTCATCCCGTCCCTAACTGCTGTGACAAGACAACACTCTGCAATAACATAAAATGCAATGCGCTCATAAAACTGGAGTGGGTGGTCAATCAAAACCACTGGATCATATCCCGGCCTACCAAATGTCTCATTGATTCTTCTCACCATGACCTTGGTTTCAGTTTGAACCTCTTGCACATCCCTTCCACGCCCTCTTGCTGGGTTTGCAATTTGAACCAAAACAACTTCACCTCTCTTATCAGGATGTTGTATGAGCAATCGTTCCATGGCCAAAAGTTTCAAGCTAATTCCTTTAAATATGTCCATGTCATCAACACCGAGAATAACAGTCTGGCCCCTAAACTGATCACGTAGCTCTGCTACCTTGGATTCTGTCTCGGGAAGATTCAACACAGATTGGAGCTGGCCAATATGAATTCCAACAGGCAGGATTTTTATGCTTACAGTGCGACCATAATACTCAAGCCCTATGTAGCCCCTCTTAGACTGATAAGAAAGACCAAGCATCCTACTACAACAAGAAAGAAAATGCCTTGCATAGTCAAAAGTATGAAAGCCAATAAGGTCAGCATTGAGAAGTGCTCTCAGAAGTTCATCCCTAACAGGAAGTGTCCGGTATATTTCAGATGATGGGAATGGACTATGAAGGAAGAAACCAAGCTTCACCCTGTTAAACCTCTTCCTCAAAAACGTTGGCAAAACCATCAAATGGTAGTCATGAACCCACACATAATCATCATCAGGGTTAATCACCTCCATTACTTTGTCTGCAAATATCTTATTCACAGAAACATAAGCCTGCCAAAGTGTCCTGTCAAACCTTCCACCAAGATCTGGCGATAAAGGGAGCATGTAGTGAAACAAAGGCCACAAGTGTTGTTTACAGAACCCGAGATAGAACTTACTAAAAAGTTCAGGAGGGATAAAAGCTGGGACACATTTGAAAGTTTCGAGCAATGTTTGAGCTACATCATCTTGCTCTCTGGGATCAACCTCTTCTTTAAGGCAACCAACATAGATAACTTCTACATCCTCTCCAAGGCCATCTTTGAGTTGTAAGAGAAGTGAGTCCTCATCCCAGCTAAAGCACCATTCTCCATTGGATTCTGAACTTCGATGGGCTCGTAGGGGAAGCTGGTTACCCACAATAATCATCCGTTCTTGCGATATAGACGAGGGAGCATCAGAGCCAACACTATTGCTGTTTTCATCATCCAACTCAGACAATACTCCAGTAACGGTTGCCACTCGAGGAAGTCTTTTCCTCTCACGAACAAAAGTTGGGGACTGACCAGAAGCAAGACCTAAGAGGTTCGAATACGACCTTGAAGCCATTGTGACAACAGATAATTAACTTTTGGTCTGCTCAAAGCTATTATGCTTGTCTTATCCAAATTTTCAAAAATCTAAAAGATGCACAACGAGGTAGAATCAGGACACAGAAAACAATGTAAGCAATTCTCAGAATATACAGCAGAAGACCATAAAAGTAAGTTTTTGAGTGACTGATTAATTGTAAAAATTCAACATTTGCGTTGCTAGAATAAAATATATGAAGTAACAGTTCATAACAAGCCCAACAAAGGCTCTAGATTCTACTTACAACTCAGTAATCAAACTCGTTAGCTAACTTATCTTATACTATGAATCACTTAAATGTCCAAAAGGAAAATAATGATGATGATGATGATAAAACACTTAGTCTAAAGCTGTTCTCTTAAAAATAGATCTGATATTTTCCAGAAATCAACAAATAGGAAACAAAATGAAGAGAGACAAGAACAAACTAACATAAACTAATGCTCAAAAACAAAATAATAATAATAATAACCGACACTGATTAAAGCAAACTCTAAAGGTAAAATTGATTTCAAAGAGTAGAACTTTAATAGAAAAGAAAGTACCCAATTGCTAAATTTAATAAAAACATAGTAAAAACATCAACTCCAATCTCCATATACAGAAATCCAGATTATCAAAAAAAAAATTAAAAAAAAAAAAGAATGCCAACTTTATAAAGCAAGAAAAAGGAACCATTTTTGAGCTTTTGAAAAACGCAAGCACCAAACTCAACTCAATCAAAAAAAAAAAATTGTAAATGGGTAAGATAAAATAACATAAAAACGAACAATTAGCAATGAAGAAGAATGAAAAGGAAGTTAACTTAGAAGTTGAGGTCTGCAAATGGGTACGAAACAAAGATTCTTACTTTCTTCTTTCACTCTCTCGTGTACACTGCTTTGAAGCTTTTTTGCTTTTTCTTCTTTCAAACAAGATTTTAATTTGTGGGAATTTGTTTCTTTTCAGATTTCAGACAATAAATGGGTTGTCTTTGTAGAAGGCATTTGATTCTCTTCTCTCTAAAATTTGTTTCCCTCGCTCCCTCTCTGAGTCACTTCAACTGATAGTGATGAATGATGATGACATAAGGAACTCAGCACAGTAAGCTCCAACTTCAACTCTAGTGGGTTTTTTTATTTTAGGCCATCCATAAGTTTTTGAAGTTAATTAATTATTAAAAAAAAAAGTATTGAGCTACTATTATATTAATTTACTTTTTTGATTATTCGGATTAGAGCTAATTTTTTTTAACCATCCTTTTAAATTAATTAATTTACATTTTAGATTATTCATATTAAAGCTAATTAAAATAGAATTAATAAAATTAAAAATTAATTTCATGTGAAATGAATTTAAAATAATTAAAATTTTAATAAATTTTATAATTATTTGAAATTAATTTGACATAAAATTAATAAAATATGTATTTTAAATCTGTCTATTATGTCTAACTTGAATTAATGAAAGTGATTAAAAAAACACAAGAAACTTTATGTCAAGTTCTGAAAATATATTTACTTAATGTAAAGTTGAAATTCAGACAGCCATAATAAGTTTTTCCTAATTATTACTAGAGACGGAATATGATTAGAGGCTGAACTGTTCGAACTTGATCACCTAACCCAATTTCACCAAAGTTATCTCACTCTAGTATGCAATAAAGAGCGTGGGGTTCACTTTCCATTTTTCCCCTTTTCTTTTAACAATTGTTGTTTTTTTTTCCAAATAAAAAAATTATCTTTTTTTTATATTTAAATATTATTAAATCATTTTCATTTAAATTTTATCTAGCTAAATCAAATATTTATGATTTATGATCTCAACCTTTTATTTTTATTAAAAGAATTCGAATATTCTCGTTATTTTTAATATGCTATAGTTAGTAAGAAATTACAATCAATAAAAAAAAATTATATATATAGCCATTTACGTGCCATAAATTTGAAAAAAAACATACTATAAAAAATTATATATAGTTTAAATAGCTAAATATTTGATAATTTTTGTAAATGATTAGGAATTAGGATTCAATTTCTATCTCCGTTACTAAAGATGTAATTTAAAAAAAAAAACAATATGCTTTATAAAATAAATCATATTCTAATAATGATTTATTAATTATTTAAATAAAAATTATGACAAACGTTAATTTTAATTGGATATTTGGGTTGGAAATAATTTTATTTAGTCTTATTTTATTAAATGATATGCTAGATAAAAAAAAAGCAACAATTTGATAAATAAGTAAGTTTTAGATTTATATAGAAGATAGAAAAAAAAATGATGTAGGGAATTTTATTTTAATAAAATAAATTAATAATTTTATTATCGAATTTCATAATTTAGAAATAGACAATACAACCACACTATTTTTTTATTATTATGAATTCGAAACATTTTATTTCAAGCATATTCAAAATATCAATGAGTCAAATCAAGTTCAAAATATTAATAGATTATTTTATATATTTTTGAGTAAATTATTTTCTAGCTAATTGTAGATGTCAAAAATTGTCAGTTTTATTAAAAGGTCAAACTATGACCAAATAAAAAGAAGACATAAATTACTATAAAAAAAATGTCATTATTCGCACACCATGTTAATAAGTAAAATATTAAAATATTCTTGAATTTATTACTTTTATTTGTTATTATTTGAAAAAATTCATGATATAACAAATAGCTAACACAAGAAAAAGAAATGAAAACATATGATTTCAATCATTTCATAGAATTAGATAAAAAATAAAATAAATTCATAGACATAGAAAAGGACAGGTGAGAGCATATTATTTAGTACTGTAGACGCGCGTAGCGATGTGAGTGAGTGGTGATTGGTGAAATTGGGTTGGACATTTTTATTTCAGAACAAAACAAAATCAAAGAAATTAAAGTTGGCAATTATGCAACCCTAACGTACACTTGTTTGTCATTCATACCAAAAGGTAAGGCTTATTGTCTCTTCTCATGCAAACCAAAAGGCTATTTTTGTAACACCAACTCTTCAACAAATTTTCTTTTCTTACAAAATGTCCGACTAGTAATTCAATTCTACAAGTCCCTCAATGATATGATATGGCCAGCTTTGAACCACATTCAATGTTATTAAAACCGAACAGGATATAGAACCGGTAAGGCTTAGGGTTCGTGGTTCGACCAGGTTCGACCGGATTTTTTTCTATTTTTTAAAATATTATTAATTAGTATAATTTTTATAAATACTACTACTCAAATAAAAAAAATTCATCAAAATATTTAGTATATATCACAAATATACTAATAATAATATTTTTTTCATCTTTTATTTTTTTAAAAAAAATTATTACTTGATTAATTTAAAAATTAAATAATTTAATAACTTTAGGTGAAATTAAAGAAAAGGGTAAACAATTATTTTTAAGTTAACCAAATTTAATAATTTATTCAATTTTTATTCTATTATATTTTATTAAATTATTAAACCATTATATTATTTTTATTAAATCCAAAGGTAATTAAATAGTAAAAAAATCAATTATTTGCTAAATAAAACTTATTAGATTATTTATTTTTTATTTTTATGAAAATAGTGCTAATTTTTATTAATTATTTTAAATTAAAAGCATTTTTTCAAAAAAAAAATATAATAAATTGTTGACCGGTTTTTGACCGGTTCTGGCCGGTTCTCCGGTTTTTCCCGGTTCTGGCCGGTTTTTTCCGGTTCAATCCGGTTTTTTCCAGTTCGGTTTTCTGGTGTTGAACCGACCGGTTTGCCAACCGGTTCGCGGTTGAACCGGCCGGTCCGGTCCGGTTTCAATAACCATGACCACATTCTCATAGTTTTTTACAAAAGATCTTATACTATTAGAGAGTATCACTATAGCATATGTAGAAATTAAAATATTTCTCATTAATTTTTGGCGGAGGACTTTATTCGCACACCCAATAATTTCTCACTCTAACTAAATACCATATACCCCATTAACACATTCATGGATTTTTATCATAGATTCATTATTGATAAGTTCTTAAAGATTAGAAACTGGATGAAGCCAAATGATAGGTATGAACAAGCCCATCGGATCAGTAAGAACTTTGTATATGCAATAAAACAAACCCGATCGGATTTGACATAAATACTTCAAAATTTAAGTTAATAATATCTTTAGAAAGAGAGTTTCAAAAATTCATACCTAGTTCTACAGTATTTTGAACTAGTTATAGTAAATGTAAAAAACCATTTGAGTACCAAGAGTTGATCTACTTTGATATCAAAGATGAGTGACGATATGATAGAAAGTAGGTAGGAGGCGTGATGCTGAAGTGTGTCAGTAGATTTTCACAGGAGGGCATGCCCTCTCAGTCTTATCAGACAGTTTGCATCGCCAGCTCTTTGGCTCCTTGAGTGTCCGCTTGTCACGTGCTGAATTTTCTATTCAAATGTTATAAAATGTTTATTAATCATATAGTTAATGGTGTGAAAATGTAGAAAAAAAATATTTAAAAATAACATGGGCAAACTGATAACAAATTGGAAATAAAATGACAAGTTAGGCCAGATTTTATTTTTTCAGTAGATTGGTTGTTGCCAAAAATTTAGAATGCAAATTGATATTTTTGCCAATTTTATAAAAATAGATAACAATATAGAAAGTGTGAACAAAGCGATATTGATTGGAAATTTTTCATTTTCGTAATTTATAATGTTCATCAATTGTCTCACTAATTTAGTCCAAAAGTTAATTTTTGGGTAAATTGAATGAAACTAAAAGTTCAATTAAGGGTCAAATCGGATTTTTTTTTTTTATCAATTTGAGAAAACAGATAATAATATAAAAATTTAAAAAGAATTAAAATTGATTGAAAATTTTTATTTTAATAATTCATGGATATATTTATCCTTTAGATAGTAATCACCCACTATATTTTATTTTATAAAAATAAAAATTTAGCTATTCTATATTTAATTATTTACTAGACTTTTACGTTAATTAATTAATTAATTATTAAGTGTGCATTTTGAATTTCCTAGTTAAATTAAAAGTGTATTCTTAATTTTTTACAAAGCCTACATTTAAAATATATATATATTTGGGTGGCGAAAAATAATTTAGTCTTTTTTGATCTAGGTATCTATTGGGTAATTTTACAAGTTTGGAGGGGCCAAAGCCCCTCTCAGCCCCCTTTAGCTCCGCCTCTGGATAGCAGTCTCACTCTTTCCTCTTATCTTTAGAGGCCTACAGGTTAAATCAACTCGTATAATCTTTTGTTTTTGTGATTCTATTATTGGTGATATGATCTAATAATATGTGATATGATCTAAGATATTTTTTGGTGACACCAATCTCATATTTCCTCTTCTCTTAAAAGTCGTAAGATGTTGAATCAAACCAAACAATATGTTGTCTCGAGTAGTTCTCTTCTTCATGACCTGATATGTGGTGATTTGATATAAGACATGTTTTGTGTTTTGTCCATTTTCAATTTAATAATGCATATCAAGTTAATGTTAGACATTCTCTTTCTATATTATGGAGTTTTCTCTGTGTTGGTAATCTGTTTTTTCTACTCTCAACAAAACTCAATTATATCATCTCCTTCTTAAATGAATTATGTTATGATTGGTTTTTTATTATGCTCTATTCTAGTTTGTTTGTTCTTTCTTTTTCCTTAACTCTCTTATATTTAGTATGTTCTAGTTGGTTCTGTTTTGTATTGTTTGTTGCTTCTAAAGTCACTTGGCTTCAATCATGGCACCCACCGGCTTTATGGTGTAACAATGGGTCAATTTCACTTATGATCACTCAACTTATCACTTATCGCACAAAAGTAACCGACTTTTTTTTTCTTACTTAAATGTCACTGAACTTCTAACATTTTTGCAAAAAAGTCATGTAGACCGGAATCCGGCGAGAACCCTTGCCGGATTGATGACATGACATATGACACGTGGCGACGAATAGTAAATACATGACTTTTTTGCAAAAATATTAGAAATTCAGTAACATTTAAGTTGGAAAAAAAAAAGTTGGTTACTTTTGCGCAATAAATGATAAGTTTAGTAACCGTAAGTGAAATTGATTTAAATGTAGCATTTGTTGGAAATATTGTTAAACGACATGTAGTTTCTGACATGGCGTGTAATGTCATCAATCCGGCGAGGGTCCTCACCGGATTTCGCCGGATTCCGGTTTAACATGATTTTTTTGCAAAAATTTTAAAAGTTCAGTGACATTTAAGTAAGAAAAAAAAAGTCGGTTATTTTTGCGCAATAAGTGATAAGTTTAGTGACTGTGGGTGAAATCAACCCGTGTAACAACATATATAGTTTCAACCAGAATTGAAACGAGTCCTAGGAGAGTTTGTACGGAACTATAAGTAGGACCAGATGAACCTAACCATTTTGTCCCTGCGAGCTTTAAAATCAAGTGCATGCAAAACATTTTGTCATCGAGAGGAAATTGATTCTTAACCTTTTTTTTTTTTGGGTCAGACCATGCATTTTCTTTTCAAATTAGGGTTATGTTCGGGTCATTTTTTAGATGAAATCGAATGGGATCAAAATTGACAACCCTAATTCAAATATTACATAATTAAATACTCCTATATTTTATTTTATTTGCAACAAAACGAGAATTGATATGCACATCATAACCAATACTTACATCTAATTTAATTTTAAGTCAAAATATATTTTTTTTTGTTATTAAACTTTTGCTATTATATTTTTAAACCTTTAGTTAAATGAATTTCATAAAAAAGAAAATAAGAGTTAGGTAACTTAATATCCACTAAAATTATACAATCATTTTACTTGAATTTAGCAAAATTATGCACCAATAAAACCCCATTTATATATCCATATACGTACGACTAAATAAACTCAAATAACAGGAGAACAGTGAAAAACAAAACAAAAAAAATATATAGGCATTTTATGAAAGGATAAAGTACACAAAAACTTAAAAGATTCCCAATCAAGGACAACAAATGCACACTTGCATTATGTAGCACCACCACTACCACTACCACTGTCTCTACATAATATCAAAAGAGGCACTTTTCAGAACAAAAGAAGAACACTAACCAAACTTATAGCAACCCACACACAACTTTGAGAACTACCATTTTGTTCTTCAGTAATTAACCCAAAGTTTATATGAAGCACAATAAAGCTAACAAATGTAGCCACATAGTTGAAAATAAAGTTAACACTTACAATACAAACCTTCGAAACAAGTCTACGCAAGCCTGCTCCTGAATGAAAAGGTGAAAAACACAATCATGTCCTTCTCAAATATGCCGGCTAAGTTCTTATTCACAATACAGTGCTTCAAAATAGAATAGAAGTTTTCCAGTATTTTAATTGAAACTTTAATTGAAAACTTCCTTTGACTATATATAACTTGTTGAGAAACATCACCAAAATTAGCCATCTCATAAATTCTCTAGAAACATAAAGAAAACAAAATAAATAACTAAGAAACCCACTCTAGAAAAAGCTATAGTCTTCTCACATTGTTCATGCAGAATTCTAGAATAGTTTAGAAAAAGAAAAAAAAATAATAGGTGAATGAAGTAAAGTCAATAAACAAACTGGCTTGAACTAGTATAAAAGGAGCTAAAGCTCCACTTAATGGTGTGTGAGTAGTGTATGCAAAAATTAAGTGTGAGCGAGTCAGTGTAGGATGGCGTGTGCTAGTGTGCGAGATAATTGTCCGCAATATAGAAATTAAATGTGTGAGTAAAAAGTGGGTCACGTGTGTGTGCAAGTGTTTGAGAATGGTAAGTTTTGAGTTCTTTCACTCGAGTCCTTCACACATTCCAATAAATTCAACAAGTGGTATTAGAGTCCAGTCAGTTAAGAACCGAGATAATAGAGTACAAGTAATTTGGAATCGCAGTGGTGCGCTCAAAGAGAAAGTCATCATATGTGCACAATACGAGACTGTGGAGCTTGCTGGTCCGGACCAATCTTACTTAATAATTGTGAGGAGTTTATCAAGTCATGATGGTGGACATCCAATTTTTGAGTGCAATGAAAAAGTTGAATGATGACAATTATAATTCATAGCAAACTATTATGCAGTCCTATTTAGAGGGTCAAGAATTATGGGAGATAGTCAGTGGCAACGAGACCGTAGCGCCTGAAGCCACAAGAACACAGGCATCCGCAATTACAACATTGAAATGGAAGGAAAAAGTTGGTAAGGCTCTTTTCGCTCTCAAAATCTCTATAGAAGATGATATTTAAAAGTATATAAAAGACGCGAGCATACCAAATGAGGCATGAGATATTCTTGCATCCCATTATTCGAAGAAAAATGAAATGAGGCTATAATTTTTAGAGAATCAATTAATGGCAATCAAGCAAGGAAAGATGACAATTAATCAATATTTCTCCAAAGGAAAGTCACTGTGCAATGAAATTTCATAATTATATTTCTAGATTGCAATAAATGAGTCGCAAAAAAAAAATTATTATCCATGGGTTGAACCCCGAATATCAAGAGTTCATAGTAGTTATTCAAGGCTGACCAACTCAACCAACATTGGAAGCATTGGAGAATTTGTGGGTCAACCAAAAGAGTTTGGTAATGCAGATGGCAAAGGTCTCGATAAGAAATGAGGAAAGGCACTTTTTAGTGGTAAAGGAAAATATGGATCAAAAGGCTCGAAGTATTCAAAATTGAAATCTTCAACCAACAGATCGAAAAGGAGAAGATGGCAGTGAGGAAGAAAGCAACGATGAAGATGAGAAAGATAAAAAGCTTAAAGGAGTAAGGTCATCATTAGAGGGAGCTTGACAACATCAACAACAAGAAGATAATCGAAGTTATAGATCTCATAAGCATAATGTTGAATGCTTTAATTATTGAAAGAAAGGTCATTATGCGCAAGATTATTGGACTAAGAAAAACTCTAAAGAAGCAAAGGAGCAAACTTCATAAAATTGCATAGTGGATTATGATAGTGAGAGAATGGGATGCTCTAACCATATGTGTGTTGCTTGGGTTAATGGAAGAAGAAGAAGTGATTGACTTCGACAATCCTTGGGTTGAGAATAAGGCACGCTCGTATTATGTTAAGCAAAAACTGAGAGTGAAGAAGAATGGGACTTGGAGTTCCAACTTCCTTATAGAAAAAGAAATTGAGAAAAATGTGAATGTAAACAATTTCACAAAAGGTGATGAACAGTTGGAGGAAAATAAATCAACTCCTATAGTACTGACGATTTGTGAAAAAGTTTATCATAGTGCAGTGAAAGAGATGATTAAAGAAGAAATAAAGAAATAGCCATAAGTAGGGATAATGTAATGCCCGCAAATGTGCCCCAATAGTATTGACCTAATTTGGGATGTGTGTGTGATTAAATGTATAGCTTTGGACTTAATTGAAAAAAAATGGAAGGACTTAATTGAAAAGAAGGAATGATTAATTGGTAATTATGCATAATTGAATTAATAGTAAGTGAGTGGCTGATTAATTAAGAAAAGTAAGAATTAATTAAAGAATGAAATAATATTAAACTAAGTGAGTGGAAGCAGATTTTTGGTAGTGGAATCTGCTGGCTTACTCTTGAGCTGCCACCTCCACCTTGTGATGCATGTGTTCCTTAAAAGAAAGTGAAATGATTCAATTGTGCATAATTTAGTCAACTTCTTTGTTTCTTTCCCTTCTTTCCTGCGTGAGAGTGAGCTTAAGAGAACTAAAGAGTGCATGCTTATTGTTAAGGAGACTAAGAAATTTGGTTGCTCAAGAGTTAGTGCAAACTTGAAAAGGGTAAGTGATTAGTATGTAGTGTTCTTATCATCTACTCCTTTCTTCCTGGTTTTGATTAGTTTGAATGGGATAATGTTGGATTGAGTTTAAGTCTATAAATTTATGTTGTATTGGTAGTTGAGGAAGTGAAGAAGGACAAGGGGAAAACTATTATCGGGGAGCCAAATACTCAACGAAAATAGGAGTTGATGCGACAAGGTTTGGGAACAAACCTTAAATGTGTAAATTGTGTTTGCTGATTTATTTGATCATGGTGTGTAATTGATGCATGGATATTTTGATTGAGTATAAATGTTCATATAAATGTGTATAGAAACTATAGTTTGAATTGGGAGTGTTGGTTTGGTCAAATTGGCTATTTTCAAGCTTTACAAGCTTGATTGTGTAAATCTGTTTTTGGAAGTCTATACTGACCCCCGAGACTTATTTATATTATAAGTTGAGTTTTACAACTCCAAAAAGGGTGCTACTAATTGGATTAGAACCATAAGATCCGTGTCTTTAAATGTTGTAGAAATAGCTCTATTGATTTGAGGACTTTAAGGTCATCAAAATTGACGATAACTGTAGTTGCATTTCTGTAGGAGGGCTTATGGAACCAGTTGTGTTCCTTTGTCCATAACTCCTTCATTTTAAATCCAATTGACCTGAAACTTGTCCCATTTGAAAGATAAGACATAGGGGAAGAAAAGTTAAGAAGGGACCTTTGCCTGAAATTGAGTGTAAGGTATCGGTTTATGCTGTACAAAATTATGGTGTGAACCAGTGTCGAAAGTTAGGTTCTGTTTTGCTTAATTTAGTATGTCACGGTCACAACGAATTCATTGTCACCGTGACCCCCCCCCCCTGTTTTGTCTATTTAGGGTGTTTTTCTTCCCGAAATGCACCCGAATTTCACCACGAGTTCCCATAGGTTGTCCAATACATATTTATCATTATAAAATGAGTATTTTAAGCATGATGAACTATGCATGCTAATGTGTATAAATATGTATGAGCTATAAGTGTTTTAAGTGTAATGAATCAAGTATGTGAATATGTATAAATGAGTATGATTAAGATTGGTAATTTAACTAATAAAGTAATAATATATAATTATGTGAAGGATAGTAAATGGAACGACAAATATATGTGTTATGAAGATTGATCAATGTGAAATGGATGACATAATCAAATAACTTAAGCCTGCGAGTCAAGTAGTGGATAGATAGGTATGCCTATCTATCCAAAGTGCTGCAGCCCAATGCGTTTAATGTGTCTGATCCCTTGGGAATCACAATGCGATTATAATGCGTATAATTCTTGCTGAATTTTATTATATGTGGAATGATATTACTGTACCTGAGGGTACCAATGCATAAATGAGATTTTAAATGTGATTATAGTACCTCGGTGGTACCAATGCGAAACCCATTATCCGCGTCTTTGAATTGCAGGCAATTTAATGATAAAATGGAAATAATAATAATACAACCACTATGTATGTTATATTCTGGAATTATGAGATGGGTTGATTAATGCTCTATGTGTATGAGAATGCTAAATAAATCATGACATGCCTAAAATGGTACTTAATGTGATATGGTCATTTAAGTATGATCTCTTGCGTATAATGTATGATGTTCTATTTGTGTGATGTATTACTTGTTATGTGCATGTGTTCCCCACTAAGCGTTATCGCTTAGCATGGGTTTACCTTAATCCGTGTAGGTACGGAAGTTAGGTGATCGAAGGACTCTCCCGCATAATAACGGTCAACATTAGGAGTGCTACCAGTGTAGGTTTTGGGGTTTGTGTTATGGAAATTTTGTATAATTATGTATAAGTTTGGTATAGTTAATGTGTATACGAGTATGTAAAGGCATGTAATAATATGATGACTAAGTATACTAACTTATGGATTATATATATATGCTTAGTAAGTGTATGCTTATAGAGAATGATCTATAAGTAATTGGCATGAAATGCATGATAATGTGAATACGAAGTGAGAAATTTTATTATACAGGTTCAATAAGAGTTTGATGATAAGAAAGTGCATGTGTTCTGTGTGTGTAACGGTCATTCCTGACTATATTAGCTGACCTAATATGACAGTTGGGAAGGGGCATCACAGATGATCCCTGCCCCGCCCTCGGTAGGATTACGGGAGGAAAAATTACATGTGTTGTGCATGCATTGGATAAATGGCGAGTGAGTGAAAAACACATGTCGGTAAAAAATACATGTGGATACATTTTTGCCCCTAACATTTGTAAAATGGGAGACTTTTGCCCCCACCATTACTTCCTGCTTTATTTGGCCAATTAGCCATTAGTTGACCGCTAATATGGATGAAATAGGAAACCTGTTGTGCATGCATTGAACATGTCACTCAACACTTAGCACGCACATGACAAATATGTGTGGGTAAAAAAATAATTACTTTCTCTTTTTCCCCCTCACTCAGATCCTGTTTTCTCCATTACTGCCTTCATCTGTTTTTTTCTCTTGTACCCACGCACAAAAACTGCATTAAGCCAAAATTTACCATACTAGAGGAAATTACGATTGAACCAAAGCAACCATGCATAACCCTAAAGCAAACATGCAGAATTTATTGATAAAACCTTTCCCATCTCAAGTAACCAATCTCCCATCGGCATCGCTTTTAAGTGGAATACAACAGCTCCAATATCAATTAATAGTGAACATTCTTGACTGAACTTGCAGAGTTTAAACATATGACCAGTTGAGTTCTAATCATCATTGCAAAAGGCACACTTAGAAATGCTTCTAATTTTATGCTCACAAAGAAATTGAGAACAAGACAAGAATCCTTTAACGAGGTTCTAGAGAAAATGGAGAATCTTGGTTGGGACCTTGTGTTTCCAGATCTAGTTTCATAACGTTGCAAAATTTGTTGATGAAGATGGTCTTTTAAGCTTAGCATTCAGGATACATTTTGCTAAAAAATACCCAGATTTTACATAATACACATCATTCTCAGACAGACCAAAATTGAACATCAGTTGAAGCTCAAGCATTCATAAGAATCTATTTAATTGAATCAACCTCTAAAGGAAGAAAGATACTTTCAATCAAATTGAAATGGGAGAGATCGATCGCTGTGGGTGGGTACAAGAGAGAGAAACGAATGAAGGCAATAATGGAAAAAACGAGATTTGTGTGTGAGAGAGAGAGAGAGAGAGAAGAGTATGAGCATAGGCGGAGCCAAATTATGCTGAGGGTGTGCACATGCTAAATATATATGTATAAATTAAACTTGTGACACCCCCCCCCCCCCCCCCCCCCTCCTAAATTATTTTAAGTGCCTCCTATCAAATTTTAAGTTTTTCGATATTTTTGGACACGTAAATAAAATTAAAAATTTATTTATAAAAGAGTATATTTGTACCGTCTTGAAATAATGGTGACCCGAATAGTACTGGTAAAAAATTCAGACATTTATAGGCATATAAAAAAAATATGCCCTTTTACACCTAAAATGTTGTCATTTTGCTATTGCTTTTCTCTTTCTTTTTCTTTCTTTCTCTTTCTTTTCTCTTTTCTTTCCTTTGTTGTATTCCAGCCCCGAGTTTTTTCCGTGATCCAGCCCCTCCTTTCGCCACTGCCACTGTCCCTCTCTTTCGCCCTGTCCACCGCCACTGGTCACCGGTTCTCCCTCCCTCTTTTCCTCTCTCTGCGCGCGACGGCAATAGCGTTCTTTTTCCCTTCCTTGCATTTTTGCTTCGAATTGTAGCCCTCATTTACCCTTTTTTGTCGGCACCGGTCATACTAGTGTGTGCTCCCCCAGAACTTGGGGACCTGGCTCCGCCACTGAGTATGAGAGAAAGAGAAAGTAATTTTTGTTTTTACCTACACGTGTTTGTCATGTGCTCGTTATATGTCGAGTGACATGTCCAGTGCTTGCACAACACGTGCTCTAGTTCATCCAATATCAGTGGTCAACTAATGGTTAAATGGTCAAACATAGTGGGAAGTAACTGTTGGGGCAAAAATCTTCAATTTTACAAACATTAAAGGCAAAATTGCCCATTTTAAAAAACGTTAGGGGTAAAAATGCACTTTTGGCCAATGGTTAATTATGTTTATTGTAAATTGATTTTACCTATTTTAATTAGATCAGGTTTTTTTTCTCAACAAGTTAGAACAATTCAATTGGCACATTTTCTTAATCCTACTATTTTTACTTAATTACCATTTTTAAAATTTAATTAAAAGGATCATTTATTAATTGTCATCTAATTTGTTTATTTTCATTTTAAATCAAACAAATAAATGCAAAACACATGTATGGCAATTTATAGTTTTGTTAAGTATTTTAAAAAAGAAATTCAAAAATAAAAGTATTTAAAAAAACTTTTCAATCAAATTGACTAGCTATTTTATATATATATAGAAAAATTTTACATAACACCCGTATTTTAATTTTTATATAAATATACATAATAATTTAGTCTGAAACAATTAATTCTATATATTTTAAATCAAATTATCATACTCTTCGAAATGGGATAGAAATAATATGTATATAGTTACTAATTAGGATTATAAGTTAATTAATTATTAAATATATCAACAGGATATAATAGGAAATGCTAAGACTATTGGCATTTGTGACCCTTTGGTGACAGTATAACTAATTACTATAAGTTGCTAACACTTTTATGAAAGGCTTTTTTAAATATTGTGACACTCCAAACTTTAGGGTGTGTTCGGTAAAATTTTACGTTTTTAGTTTTTTATTTTTAAAATCTAAAAACTATTTCTAGTTTTTGTTATTTATTTTTTAGAAAACTGTTTTATATATTTAAAAATTTTATCATATTTTTTTAATTATTCATGTATATTATAATAATAATTTTGCTGGTGACAATGGCAACAGCGGTAGTGTGGTGGCAGCAGTGGTGGCGATTGCAGTGTAATTGTGGTGGCAGCGGCAATGTGGTTGTGGTGGCAGCGGCGGCGGTAGCAGCAGTGTGGTGTGGTAGTGGCGGTGGTGCGGTTGCGACGGCGTCGGCGTGGTGGCGGTAGCGGCGGTGGTGTGGTGGCGGCGGCAGCAGCAATGTGGTTGTGGTGGTGGTGGTGGGCGCGACGGGGACATAGTGATGACGACGGCAGTAGCAGTGTGGTGGTAATGGAGGCAACAGCGGGAACGGCAAAGATGGTGACGGTGGTAGTGACAGTGATGATAATAAGGATAAAATAGTAAAATCGTAAAAATCACATTTTGAAATTTTTTTTTTGTTTTTGTTATGAAAATCATTTCTTTAAATTTTTGCAAAAAACGAAACGGAAAAAAGTTTGTCGAACATATTTTGATTTTATTTTCAAAAAAAAAAACAAAAAATCGTAAACAAAATTCTCCACGAACGTACCCTTAAATATCAGGACACTTTAAAAAGCGTCAAGAATTTTTAAAAAAATTGGTGCAGTTTATAAAATGACATGATACTTTTTAGAAAAATGTAGTCATATTCTATATTTGGTATTTTTGGAGTTTCTTAAAAAGCATCGTCAAAATTTCTAAATAAAATATCGCCAAGAAAAGAAATTGGTGATACTATTTTAAATATATCAAGAAATATCCAAAATTACTATGTGTGACATTTCTTAACTCATGTTAGTGCTGTGCGAAACCGAATCGAAACGAATAAATTTTGATCCATTTGGTTCGATTTTTTCGATTTTCGGCTCGTTCGGTTCGAAATCGAAATTAAATTTCGAATATTTTGGTTCTTATGATTGTAAAATCGAAAAAACCGAACCGACCGAAATTTATTAAACTCATCGTTTTGTTTATATATATATATATAACCTAAACCTAAATATACACTATAGTTATATTTATTTACATGTATATTTTTTTTTTTTAATTAAAGTACATTGAATGTATTATTAATAAGATTTTATGTTATATTTATTTTTAATGTATATTTTTTAGTGTAATTTTACTTAGTGTTTATTAGGAACATAATATGAAAAATTTATATATGCTTTTTCTTTTTAGTTATTTTAAACGGTTTTGTTTTGTTGAATATAAGTTAATTTAAATTACGGACCCATATAAGTTAAAAATCTAAAAAAAATACCTATATTAGTGAAGAACCGATTGGACTGAACCGAATCGATCAAAATTATTTCGATTTATTCGATTTCGATTCTAAAAATTTTGGTCTGCTGTTCGATTCTGAAAATTTTTCAAGTTCGATTTTCGATTTGTTCGGTTCGGTTTCCGACTATTTGCACACCCTTAACTCGCGTTATCACATTTCATAAATTGGTGACATTTCTCCACAAAATATCGCCAAGTACAAAAACATGAGAACCCTTCTCCAAAAAGCCTCGCCAAGTATAAAAACATGGTGATGCTTCTCAAGAAAATGTCTACATATAGAAAAATTTGAAGGCATTCAAGCATAAGTTGGTGACGCAATTGTAAAAGCGGCAATAAACTATCTAACTAACTAGCCATTCTTTAGGTTGACAAGCGTCGCCAAGTAAACTTGCTTATGGCGGGCAATCTTCATAATTTAGTGACATTTTTTTGAAAATCGTCAAGAAACTAGCTCACTGCGTGACGCTTTTTGAAAAAGTGCCATCCCATTCTATAAATTATTGATGCTTATTAAAAAAAATACTACCAAGTGAATAAATTAGTAACACTAATATAGAAACGTCATTAAATAGTTTATCTTAGATGGAAAATAAGTAAATAAAGGAAAATAAAACGTACTTGTTTGTAGCGCGGTAATCACGTTGCGGAAGCGGTACAAGGATCTTTCTTTATTGGTCACCGGTCTGGCTTTTACCCACTTGGGATAATAGCAGCTAGATCACAATCTAAAAGTCCCTGAAAGATTAACACAAAATAATCGTGAGTGGGAACGAGCAGCCTTGCGGCGTATAAGTTTTCTCGTTACCAAATTATGAGGACCTCACCTCTATTTATAGAGGTCCTAAAGGCTAGAGTCTTAACCCCAGTCTAACTCAGAATCCTTTCTGAGATAGGATTTGGTAATTTAATTTAGATTAAATAACTCAATTTAATCTGAATAGGAACTCAATCCTATATAGAGTCATGGGCGTATCATAACTCTATCATCTCCCACTCGCACATGACGGAATACATTCCATATATATAATCTTCAGTTATACAGACTAATAGATTGTGTGACCAGCATACCTCGAGAGCACATTTGCTATACACCTGTTAGGGATATATAGCTTCTCGAAAAGGCGATCCTTTTATTTCACGTATGCCTAACCCTAGACCACTTTCTCACAATCACCGTTTTAACTCATGATCTCATAAAACATCATTCGTGTTCACTATTATGTTTCTACTCATAGAAACAATAATAGACATGTCGGTGAACCACGAATTCTTATGAATGCGATCAAAAGGTTATCTTCCCCTCTTACTATATGCCATCCATCATGATTCAACTCGCTTTTCCAGTTAGATCCGCCAGGCCTAAATTTTTTTCCCAAACCTCTTGGAGACTAACCAAGCTAGCCACATCAAACCATACTTCAGGGATAAGTTAAGGGTTCTAAGGGTCGATATATATAAATAAATAGGGTCTCACAATAGGGAAAGTTGAGATCAATAGTATTAAATTCCCATCCCTTTGGTCACTTAAGCACACACGGTATAAACATGTGTTATGGTGTTCTTTCCTTCCCTTAATGGAGCGCATGTCTCACATTTTAAATAATGTGCATATAAAACACCATACAAAAGCGTAAGGCTGCGATGCACCGAAGCACCCAACTTTAGTTCGCTTACTTAAGAACTACTTCTGGCTTTTAAGACATAACATGGTAGTTACACATAACTAACCATCGGATCCCATACAATCCTTATTTTGGATCTCAATCCAAAGCATACAACCTTATGTATGACTTTATCTTGCGCCTTAACAAGACATATCTTGTAATTTCTGCAAGACGGTACTTTCATTTTGAACAGGCTCTCAAGCATACTCATTTGTTCAAAATTCGCCTCATCTTAGTCTTTGCCAACTCATTGACAAAACCAAGGTAAACACCCTTGTGAGTGGGCTACTTCTCTGTCTGACATGCTCAAACTCAAACAATTAACAGTAAATGTTCACACCTTAAACATTCACACTCATGTATTGCCAACAATGAACTTTATTATTATTCATAAATAATAATGCTAAGGGATTACAAAAATAAAGTCAGTACACATCAAATTCTACGCAAACCCTGAATTCTAATGTGTCTCGCAAACACATCTTTCGTTACAGGTTTAGTTAACGGATCTGCAATCATATCATGCGTAGATAAGTACTGTAAGTTCACATCTCCCTGTGCAACTACATCTCTTATATAATGATACTTAATGTCGATATGCTTAGTCCTACTATGAAATTTTGGATATTTTGTGTAAGCTATCGATAATTGACTGTCACTATAGACTGTCACTTGTCCCTCCGAGGTAGTTACTCTCAAATGGTCCAACAACCGTTTTAGCCAAACTGCCTCTTGTACAGCAGCTGCGGAAGCTACGAATTCAGCTTCCATTGTTGATAAGGCTACACGGGTTTGTTTCTTGCTACTCCACGAGATGGCACCCTTGCCTAGCAAGAATATAAAACCTGAAGTGGATTTTCTCTCGTCCACATGTCCAGCCCAATCAGCATCAGTGTATCCTCTCAATTGCAGATCCTTGCCTTCATAACAAAGAGAATAATCTGCTGTACCTTTGAGGTATCTAAGTATCCTCTTAACTGCTTTCCAATGTGCTTCGCCCGGGTTAGATTGATATCTACTTGCCATGCCCACTGCATAGCAAATGTCCGGTCTCGTACACAACATAGCATACATGAGACTACCCACGGCACTGGCATAAGGAACGTCTCTTATACGCTCCACTTCATCTGGCGTCTTAGGACACATCTCTTTGCTAAGAAACTGATTCTTGGCAATGGGGCAGTTTATGGGTTTACAGTTCTGCATATTGAATCGTTTAAGGACTTTGTTGATATATGTCTCTTGAGAAAGGGACAACAACCTTCTCGAACGATCTCTTAAAATCTTAACTCCAAGAATGTAGTCTGCATTTCCCATATCTTTCATTTCAAAGTTGGACGATAACCAATCTTTGATTTGATTTACGTATGCTTTGTCATTTTCAGCTATTAGTATGTCGTCTACATACAATGTTAAAATGACAAAGTTATTTTTAGAGCTTTTATTATACACGCAATGGTCTTCATCAATCATGTTGAACCCATTCGACATGATTGTATCATGAAATCTCAAGTACCATTGTCGTGAAGACTGTTTAAGGCCATAGATTGATCTTTTCAATCGGCAAACCTTATGTTCGCTGCCTTTTTCGATGAAACCTACAAGTTGTTCCATGTAGATTTCTTCATTCAATTCTCCATTGAGAAAAGCAGTCTTTACATCCATTTAATGTAGCTCTAGGTCTAAACTCGTCACTATGGCAAGAATTAACCTTATAGACATAAATCTCACAATAGGGGAGAAAGTCTCCTCATAGTCAATCCCTTCCTGCTGTGTAAACCCCTTAGCGACTAGCCGAGCTTTGTATCTTTCGATTCTTCCATCAGCTTTTCACTTCACCTTGAGAATCCATTTATTCCCAATCGGTTTGCGTTCTTCCGGTAGATCAACCAGTTCCCAAACATGGTTTGATCTCATAGATGCCATTTCTTCTTCCATTGCATTGATCCATTGTTTTTAGTTGGGCTTGAGAAGGCCTCTTTGAAATTTTTAGGCTCTTCATCGTCATGTGGGTTAACTAAAATGGCTTCGTTCAAGCCTTCGATCTCAAATCGTCGGCGAGGAACACTTATCCTTTTAGACTTACGTAGTTCCGAATCTTGATAAACATGTCTCATATATTCATCGTAATTCGGAATAGTCCCACTGGGACCATGTTCCATACTCCCACTGGAGTCAGAAATGCTCCCACTCAAATCAGGGTCTCGAACATCCGGATCATTTAGAGGAGGAAGATCTTGACCTTCTTTCTCTAATTCCCTCCCACTCGGATGGAGTGATCCTGACGGTTCATCTTCCTGAGTTTCATAGAAAGTGAAATCTTGACTCACTTCGCCCAATTTAGGAAACTCATTTTCCAAAAATATGACGTCTCGTGATTCAAATTCAGTCACAGAACCATCCTCTTGCTCACCCATGAATACGTATCCTTTTGATACTTCAGAATATCTCACAAAGATACTCTTTTTACCTCTTAGTCCCAATTTACCAAATTTACTTGAGGTATTATGGACGTAAGCAGCACAACCCCAAGGTCATAGATGGCTTAGGTCAGGCTTCCGACTAGTCCACAACTCATAAGGTGTGGATGCGACAGATTTTGAGGGCACTCGGTTTAGAACGTATGTGGCAGTTAGTAAAGCATCTCCCCAATAGGAGATAGGCAAATTAGCTTCTGCCATCATCGATCTAACCATATCAAGGATAGTGCTATTTCTCCTTTCCGCAACACCATTTTGTTGTGGAGTTCTGGGAATCGATAACTGATGTTCAATCCCTTTTTCATTACATAAAGCTTTAAATTCATCTGAAAGATATTCCCGACCTCGGTCAGTTCTTAAAGCTTTTATCTTTTTATCTAATTGATTCTCAACTAAGTTCATAAAAGTTTTGAAGCAACTCAATGCTTCTGACTTGTGAGAAATCAAATAGACATGACCATACCTTATATAGTCATCTATAAATGTGATGAAATAGTAGGCCCCATTCCTTGCCCTCACATTCATTGGACCACAAACGTCAGAATGAATTAATTGCAATGGAAAATCAGCTCTAGTTCCTTTTCCGAACGGTTTTCTCGCTAGTTTTCCTTTTAGACAATGCTCACAAGTAGGTAATTCGACCTCATTCCAATCACCTAGTAAACCAACTTTGGCTAACCGACTCATTCGATTTTGCCCAATATGGTTTAATCTAGCATGCCACAATTTCACGTGATTCTCATTATTATGTGAAGTAGAAGTGATTAAAGAAAAACTATTATTATTCATAAAGTTAGGATCGATATCCAAAATAATGAAATTGTTCGAAATAAAACCAGAACCATAATAGACATCATTCAAACATAAGTTCACACTGTCATCTTTAAAGTGTAAATCAAAATCAAGTTTTAATAACACAAGAACAGAAACTAAATTCCTGCGAATATCTGGAGCATAAAGCACATCATGTAGGAGTAAGGTTCGCCCTTTGCGTAAGACTAATCTACACGCGCCAACCCCTCGAACTGGCACTCTTCCATCGTTTCCCACATATAAATATTTTTCTCCATATGGTATTCGTCGGAATTCTAGAAAGGCATCTCGATCCTTTGCTACATGGTCCGTTGCTCCTGAATCAACCACCCACAAAGGACAAAATTCAGTTAGAAATACAGAACTAGATACACAAATTTCACTCACTCTTGAGTTAGAATAGTGTACCTGATTGGGCACAGTGCAGTCTCTTGCATAGTGTCTGTAGACACCGGGTCCCGAGCTCAACATAAAAATGAAAATTGTGATTTTTCATTATCCTTGATTATTCCCTCCGGAAAAAATGAAAAAATAATATATGTGATAATATATAAATATGTGTATGTGTAAAATTAATTAGTTAATGTTGTTAGTTAATTAATTACTCAATATTATTGTATTAATTAAAATGCATGTAAAATTAAAGATTAATTAGTTAATTAATTAGTTAAAATGTAGAGTGTATAATTAATTAGATAAATATATATATATATATATGTGATAATTTAAATGGATTAAATGTTTAATTAGTTAGATAAATTATAAATTAAGTTGATTAATTATATTAATATGTAATGTTTAATTATATTATGTGTTGGTTTAATTAAATTAGTATGTGTGTGTATTAATTTGAATTAAGTGAGATTAATTAACAAAAGAAGAAAAGGAGGAAAATTGAGGAAATGACTATTGTGCCCTTAACCCTAATTTGAGGGTGTATAAAAAGAAAATGATGAGCAAAAACATGGGGAGGTCGGGCTGATCAAGAGAAAGAAAAAGAAAAGAAAAGAGAGCAAGCAAAAGAAAGAAAGAAGAGGAAAGAAAAAGAAAGGAAAGAAGAGAGGAAGAGCAGACCCAGGCCAACGGAAACCCACAGCGCCGGAGAGAAGAGGAAAAAAAGGAAGAAAAGAGGGGAGAGAAGGCGTCGCCTTCGCCGGCCACCTCCGACGCCGGATTCAGGCACGCGCCCCACCGGAAGAACCACCACATCCGGGCGCACCCGGTCGTAGCCGCCGTTTCTCCATCGGACTCCGGCAGCCGGCGCGTGAGGGAGAAGAACCCGGACCGCTTTATCGCGTTTTCCGGCGACGGTGGACCTCCGATCGGCGCGTGGACACCGGATCTGGACTCCCGACGAGGCGATCTACGAGGCGGTGAGGGAGGTGCCGTCAACCGCCGCTCCGGCCAATCTCCGGCGAGGGAAATCCGGTAAGCCTATTTTATATTAATTTATTTTAATATATTATTAATTAATATTAATTAATATTATTATTATAATTAATATTATTATTATTAATTAATTAATTATTTATTATTATTATTATATTTATTTATTTAATTTCTGATTTATTATTATTATTATTATTGTTATTATAATATTATTATTATATTTATTTATTTAATTTCTGATTTATTATTATTATTATTATTATTATTATTATTATTGTTATTATAATATTATTATTATATTTATTTATGTAATTTCTGATTTATTAATATTATTGTTATTATTATTATTATTATATTATTATTATTAATTAATTGTTAATTATTTGTTTATTATTAAAGTTATTATTGATTGTGAATATTATTTGATGATTGTTGTTTAATTATTATTTGTTCATTTTAGTATTTGCTAATTCATGATGATTTTATGTTAATTTTATTATTGATTATTATTATCATGGATATGTTAATATTATTATTATTATTATTGATATTATTATTATTGTCTAATTTGTGTTAATTTTATGTTGATGTTATTATTTGATTGATTTGTGATTATTTAATTTTATGTCTTAATATTATTATTATTATTATTATTATTATTATTATTATTATTATTATTATTATTATTATTATTATTGTTAGAATTTAGTTATTTATTTATGCAATTATTTATGTATTCATTTATTTATCTATTTAGAAATATGTAATTACTATTTTAATGCATTTTATGTATTTGTGGTCTGTAATAATAAAATGATTTTCGACCGCGCTTAAAAGAACCACCACACAAATGTTGTCTACTAAATAGAATGTTTGCTAAATAAAACTTGGACCAATGTCCTATTTTTACCCGATAAAATCATCACATAAAAATTGTTTTCCATAATGAACACATGTGAGGACCAAAGTCTTCAAAATAAATGAATAACTCGTTTTATGCATGTATAGCACGTTTATAAATGGGAGTTGTATTCCGCTCCTAGTATTATTGTAAATTTATTTCATGCTTTAATGCTATTTTATTTTATGCTCTTAAATGGATGAATGCGCTTTAATTTCAATTGCATCGTGTGGAGAGGGAGCGAATCAATGATAATTAAAATTTAATCATAAAATAATCGAGGTAGAAATAGATGAGAAATCCCGAACCCAGCTCTGGTCTTTGGGCTCAAGAGGCTAGAGGTTATCCTCCAAGACACCTCTTGTGTCACGAGACTTAGACGTTAATCCTAGGCCTCATGGCCCAATATGGATAAAATGCGCAAGTCTTAGGCTCTCCGAGGCGAGAGAAACTTTCCCAATGTTCTATTGGGTGGCGACTCCATGAAACCTCTTTGTTGCCCAACATAGACGCACTTGCAATTTATTGCAAGCTGTCAACGGACCCGCAAATGCCCCGATTGCCCACGTGCGGGCGGTTCGAAAGGGCGGCGCTCGGGATCCGGCGCGCGTCACAGTGGCGACTCCACTGGGGACGATATGGTTTGAGATTTCAATTCGAAAATACCTCGTTTAACATTTATGGTTAAAATTTAATTCAAAAATTCGCCTTCACTCAAAATTGCATTTGCATATCATTAGAGCCTTAGAATACGCTAGTTTGGTCCCTCTTATTAGCCCCGGTGCGTTCCTGAAGCACCTCCTCATTTTCACTCAATTTGGGGAAGTGTTAAGGATAATCACCAGCCCAAGTCTCGTACCATCAAGGTATATCAAATGGTGACCCGATCGGTCGTTATGCTCGTGATGAGCTAGACCCGTCGGCAGGGATCATGCTTGGGTAGCCCTAAAGTAACACCACCTTTTGACCAAAGCTCATGTAATGGCAATAGAAACTTCCACTAGATGGCATGTACCATAATATCGTGCTTGCTATTTGGGCCGTCATATACTGAACAAAATTAATTGAATCAGATGATTTTCATCAAAGGCTTTCATGCCCAGATGGGCTTATCTTGATTTAATCGAATTATTTAAATATATAATGGCCAACATCCACTCGCATGTGCTTTAAAATAAGAGTTGTTATGGTGTCGGTTTTTTTTACCGTGCACTATACGCGTTCATTGGGTTCCCTGTTAACTCTTGGATAAATCCCGCCTAGGAAAGAGACCGCACGACCCCGTGTGTGGGAGAAATAAGGTCGGAAGGATCTATCTGCTTGCATGTGGCTGTGAATGCTGCACAACATGCTCACACATCACATGTCATTCATGTCAAAACAAAAAATCAAAAAAAAAATCAAAAAAAAAAATCAAAAAAAAAAACAACAAAAAAAAATATATAAAATAAAATACACTTCATATTGTGCATATATCCTTTTGTCTGCATATTATTTTTCACATACATATACTATCACATGTATTGCATCGCATAATTACAATTTATTGATTTTTTCACTCCATCTGCATAATTCACGATCATGCATTGTATATTGTCATGCATGCATCATTCTAACAATTTGAATTTTCAGCTATCATAAATTCATCCAAATGGATTAGAGGTCCCGACGGTCGATTAGTAAGGCCAGACTCGCCCTTTGGATTGCTCGAATTAGTGCTTGATTGGGATCCTGAGCCACTCTCAACATCTTGTACCTCATCCTCATGATTCACGAGCACCTACTATTCCACAACCATCTGTTGATCCACAACAACAAATAGCCCATGCTGGGGGCAAGCCGAACCACCTGCTGGTGGAGAGGCTCTTTTTATTGGCAATTCTATTGTCAACCTGTCAATGAGCATAGAGTTGTGACACTTATTGAGCCAAGAAGGGCAAGAGTTCATAATCCCGAGGAGGATTTTGTGGAAGAAGATGAGATTGAGGACATAGCAGCCCACCAACGCTGGCCAGTTAATGGATCAATGCTAAATTCTGAGGGATTGAATTCAAGATCTTATCAACAATAAAGAAATTGTTGACCCAGAGAAGATGGGAAAATAAAAGCTGATGACAGATGAACGACATGGGTTGCAGTGCTTACTTTGTTAGGAGATGTCTTTATATTTGAGCTTTTCAAATAATGACATATGCAATATTGGTCATTTCAATTATGCTTTTGCGTACTTGTATATTATTTTTAATGATTTCATTTCGTATGATCATGATACATTCATTCATTTTGACATTAATTCAATTAATACTACTGCATTTAATCTTGAAACTTTGGAAAATTCAAAGAAAATCTTGATGGCATCTGATATAACTCCTGAGGAGAGAGAGAGTCAGAGAGAAAATAAAAATAAGAAAAAAAACTAGTTGCAATTAGGAGATTGGATGAAAACTCACTAAGAGTACTAGAACCTTTCTGATTACCCGTCGAAGCAATCTCTGGATAAGACAGAACCTGGAAAATGATTTAGGCACTATTTCTTTATATAGCTCTTTAAATGACTATTTTCTACCCTTGTTCTGCAATCGCTTGCTAGCCCGTTGAGCCTTTATGCAGGTATGCTGAATGCGTGCCAATTTTGTTGTTACACACATTAAAATTACCCCCTCGCCTAAAATGATTTTGGCTTCCCCTTAGAAGAGTGGCCGCTTTAAAACTGATGGATGTACATTTGAACAATTCTTTGGGCTATTAAAAAAAAAATTGCCTTGATAACAGCAAGTTCAGACTTTGAAAAGAGGGTTTAGTCATGCATGAAATGTATGAGCTCAAAAAAAAAAAGAAGCGAAAGCAAAATGAAGAAAAAGAAAAATGAAAAATTCAAAAGAAAAAATGAAAAAAAAAAAGAAAGAAAAAAAAAAGCAAAGAAAACGAAAAGAAAAAAAAGAAGAATCAAAAAAAGGAGCTCAAAATGGTGACCATTTGACTAGTTTCAATGATTACCCTTTTTCTTTTGATCTCAAGGAGCTAAAATGTTATCGAGCCCAAATTCAAAAATACTTTTGAGCCAAGAACGGTTCATCCATCAGTCGAGAAAATATCACGGCCATTTTTCTCTAGCGACCTGATCTTTCTTTGACAGCCATCTACCCAAACCTATCATTACAACCAAAGTAAGACCTTTTGATTCTGGGTTCAGTCTTATCCAATTAGCAGAGATGACCTTTTAATAAGGTTTGGTACGTAAGAAGAGGCCTATGGTGTTTCTTGAGCTTCAAGCGAGAAGCCATGAGTGCATTCTTGCATTCGAGTTAAGTCTCGTCTCCGACGTTGCTTCTAGAATTTGCATTCAAAAGATTAAATGAGAGCAGAGAGAAAATATTCAATCATGACAATCAAAAAGAGAACAGATTGATAACAGGAGTTTGATGTTTTCAAGATCCATCCCGAGATTGGATGAGGTTTTGTATCTTGAAATTAATGCCAAATAATGATCATATATTATGAAATCAAATTGAAATATGTGCATTTATGCAATGGTATTGATGTAACCAGAATAGTTCATCTGATGTACAAAAAAAAAAGAAAAAAAAGAAAAAAAAGAAAAGAAAAAAATGGCCGTTAGAGATGAAAATCATAATTGGCGCTCTAAGCAAAAGTTAGGCCAAAGGACAGGGTGAAAACCTGAAAACAGGCAGTCTGTCCTAATAAAAAAAAAAGCCGCTGGATTGGGTTGGGTCCATTCCAGGCAAAAATAAGGCACAGGGTCATGTGAAAATCCGAAAGGACGCATTTCCCGCTAAGAAAAGCTAGTGTGAAAATCCACAAGGGACGTACTACCTTAAAATAATGACTACAGGTTTCAGATGAGAACCTCATGATCCCCAAAGAGCATGAAATTCAAAGGCAATTCCAGAAGGCACTGATCTTACTGCAAATTGCAATCAAATCGGCTGTCGCCTCCAAATCCACTTAGATTAATTTTTATACTGCATTTCTGCATACACATGCATCTCACGTGCATACTCACAATTTTTTCTGCATATTTGCCTTTCTAAGTCTTGCAGAAAAAGGGACTCGATGCGGACACCGGCAGAAACCGAGTGACGACATCATTCCAAACATCAATCATAATCAACCCAAGACCTCTCAGGGGGCAGATCTCAACCAAAGACCTCTCAGGGGGCACATAATCAAATCCAAGACCTCTCAGGGGGCAGATCTCAACCAAAGACCTCTCAGGGGGCACATAATCAAATCCAAGACCTCTCAGGGGGCAGTTCTCAACCCAAGACCTCTCAGGGGGCAGATCTTAACCAAAGACCTCTCAGGGGGCACATAATCAAATCCAAGACCTCTCAGGGGGCAGATCTCAACCAAAGACCTCTCAGGGGGCACATAATCAAATCCAAGACCTCTCAGGGGGCAGATCTCAATCAAAGACCTCTCAGGGGGCACAAAATCAAATCCAAGACCTCTCAGGGGGCAGTTCTCATCCCAAGACCTCTCAGGGGGCACAATCAACCCAAGACCTCTCAGGGGGCAGATCTCAACCAAAGACCTCTCAGGGGGCAGTTCTCATCCCAAGACCTCTCAGGGGGCACAATCAACCCAAGACCTCTCAGGGGGCAGATCTCAACCAAAGACCTCTCAGGGGGCAGTTCTCAACCAAAGACCTCTCAGGGGGCACATAATCAAATCCAAGACCTCTCAGGGGGCAGTTCTCAACTCAAGACCTCTCAGGGGGCAACCGCTTCTCAAAGGGCTCATAGACAGCACCACTTCATCATCCAATCGAAGGGTTAGCACGATGGCGGCACTACCACTCTAAGGAGGGTTAGCACGACCACGGCACTACCACTTCATCATCCAATCGAAGGGTTAGCATGATGGCGGCACTACCACTCTGAGGAGGGTTAGCACGACCACGGCACTACCACTTCATCATCCAATCGAAGGGTTAGCACGATGGCGGCACTACCACTCTGAGGAGGGTTAGCACGACCACGGCACTACCACTTCATCATCCAATCGAAGGGTTAGCACGATGGCGGCACTACCACTCTGAGGAGGGTTTAGCACGACCACGGCACTACCACTTCAGCATCCAATCGAAGGGTTAGCACGATGGCGGCACTACCACTCTGAGGAGGGTTAGCACGACCACGACACTACCACTTCAAAACCCCAAAGCCCTCTGAGAAGGCAAATTTTGAAGACCTCTGAGGAGGCAAATCCGACTCTCGGCAAGAAGGCAAGGTTTCCGCCACAGGTATGTAATCCTCTCTCTCTTCCTCTTTAAATTTTGGCTCACCTAGGTGTCTATGCACTAGCTTCTCCAAAATTGGGGGCAACTGTAGACACCGGGTCCCGAGCTCAACATAAAAATGAAAATTGTGATTTTTCATTATCCTTGATTATTCCCTCCGGAAAAAATGAAAAAATAATATATGTGATAATATATAAATATGTGTATGTGTAAAATTAATTAGTTAATGTTGTTAGTTAATTAATTAGTCAATATTATTGTATTAATTAAAATGCATGTAAAATTAAAGATTAATTAGTTAATTAATTAGTTAAAATGTAGAGTGTATAATTAATTAGATAAATATATATATATATATATATATATATATATATATATATATATATATATATATATATATATATATATATATATATATATGTGTGTGTGTGTGTGTGTGTGTGTGTGTGTGTGATAATTTAAATGGATTAAATGTTTAATTAGTTAGATAAATTATAAATTAAGTTGATTAATTATATTAATATGTAATGTTTAATTATATTATGTGTTGGTTTAATTAAATTAGTATGTGTGTGTATTAATTTGAATTAAGTGAGATTAATTAACAAAAGAAGAAAAGGAGGGAAATTGAGGAAATGACTATTGTGCCCTTAACCCTAATTTGAGGGTGTATAAAAAGAAAATGATGAGCAAAAACATGGGGAGGTCGGGCTGATCAAGAGAAAGAAAAAGAAAAGAAAAGAGAGCAAGCAAAAGAAAGAAAGAAGAGGAAAGAAAAAGAAAAGAAAAAGAAAGGAAAGAAGAGAGGAAGAGCAGACCCAGGCCAACGGAAACCCACAACGCCGGAGAGAAGAGGAAAAAAAGGAAGAAAAGAGGGGAGAGAAGGCGTCGCCTTCGCCAGCCACCTCCGACGCCGGATTCAGGCACGCGCCCCACCGGAAGAACCACCACATCCGGGCGCACCCGGTCGTAGCCGCCGTTTCTCCATCGGACTCCGGCAGCCGGCGCGTGAGGGAGAAGAACCTGGACCGCTTTATCGCGTTTTCCGGCGACGGTGGACCTCCGATCGGCGCGTGGACACCGGATCTGGACTCCCGACGAGGCGATCTACGAGGCGGTGAGGGAGGTGCCGTCAACCGCCGCTCCGGCCAATCTCCGGCGAGGGAAATCCGGTAAGCCTATTTTATATTAATTTATTTTAATATATTATTAATTAATATTAATTAATATTATTATTATAATTAATATTATTATTATTAATTAATTAATTATTTATTATTATTATTATTATTATTATATTTATTTATTTAATTTCTGATTTATTATTATTATTATTATTATTATTATTGTTATTATAATATTATTATTATATTTATTTATTTAATTTCTGATTTATTATTATTATTATTATTATTATTATTATTATTGTTATTATAATATTATTATTATATTTATTTATGTAATTTCTGATTTATTAATATTATTGTTATTATTATTATTATATTATTATTATTATTAATTAATTGTTAATTATTTGTTTATTATTAAAGTTATTATTGATTGTGAATATTATTTGATGATTGTTATTTAATTATTATTTGTTCATTTTAGTATTTGCTAATTCATGATGATTTTATGTTAATTTTATTATTGATTATTATTATCATGGATATGTTAATATTATTATTATTATTATTGATATTATTATTATTGTCTAATTTGTGTTAATTTTATGTTGATGTTATTATTTGATTGATTTGTGATTATTTAATTTTATGTCTTAATATTATTATTATTATTATTATCATTATTGATTATTGTTAGAATTTAGTTATTTATTTATGCAATTATTTATGTATTCATTTATTTATCTATTTAGAAATATGTAATTACTATTTTAATGCATTTTATGTATTTGTGGTCTGTAATAATAAAATGATTTTCGACCGCGCTTAAAAGAACCACCACACAAATGTTGTCTACTAAATAGAATGTTTGCTAAATAAAACTTGGACCAATGTCCTATTTTTACCCGATAAAATCATCACATAAAAATTGTTTTCCATAATGAACACATGTGAGGACCAAAGTCCTCAAAATAAATGAATAACCCGTTTTATGCATGTATAGCACGTTTATAAATGGGAGTTGTATTCCGCTCCTAGTATTATTGTAAATTTATTTCATGCTTTAATGCTATTTTATTTTATGCTCTTAAATGGATGAATGCGCTTTAATTTCAATTGCATCGTGTGGAGAGGGAGCGAATCAATGATAATTAAAATTTAATCATAAAATAATCGAAGTAGAAATAGATGAGAAATCCCGAACCCAGCTCTGGTCTTTGGGCTCAAGAGGCTAGAGGTTATCCTCCAAAACACCTCTTGTGTCACGAGACTTAGACGTTAATCCTAGGCTTCATGGCCCAATATGGATAAAATGCGTAAGTCTTAGGCTCTCCGAGGCGAGAGAAACTTTCCCAATGTTCTATTGGGTGGCGACTCCATGAAACCTCTTTGTTGCCCAACATAGACGTACTTGCAATTTATTGCAAGCTGTCAATGGACCCGCAAATGCCCCGATCGCCCACGTGCGGGCGGTCCGAAAGGGCGGCGCTCGGGATCCGGCGCGCGTCACAGTGTCCTTTCTGCTGGCAGTTAAAACATTTCACTTTTGAAATGTTTATCTTTTTCTTGCCTTTGGACCTTTTATAATTCTGCTCCTTTTTCTGCCTTTTATTTCTCTTGGCAGGTTCCTTATCCCGACCTTTGAAGCCCTTCCTTTTGTTTTGGTTGGAGCTCATTCCACCAGAACGGGACTGTGCCACATGCACCTCGGTATTGACCTTAATCGATACCAATCTGTCCTCTTCTAGCTCCAAATGTCTTGCGACATCCTCAAATGTCTTCACACTATCCATATGAGTCAGTTGCATTTTCATATGCTCCCAACTCTTGGGTAAGGAACGGATGAGAGCTTGCACTTGCTGCTCGTCGGTCAACTTATGACCATATTCACTAAGCTCGCTCATCATATTTTCCATCTCCCTGAGATGTTTTCTCATTGAATGATCAGCCTTCTTCTGATAAGTATCAAACTTGATCGTTAAAGATCGGAGTTTTGTTAGAGTCACTCCTCCAAACTTCTCCCGCAAAGCGATCCACAGATCCATTGCGTTCTGAAACTTGCGAAATTGCTTAGTTATATCATCCTCCATAGCACTCAAGAGAATGATACGAGCAGTGGAATTCTTTTTCTTCCACGCCAGATGTACATCTCGGTCCCGCCTATGCTGGGCCGTGTTGCCATCCTCGGGTTCAGCCATAACTGAACTCAAGGTTTCGAGAGCCTCTTGCTCCTCTAGCACATACTGGATCTTCATGCTCCAGATTTCATAATTGTCGCCATTTAATTTCAAGTATTTATTCAATTCAGCGATAATAGATTTGGAAGCAGATGCCATTTGTATCCTCTGATTCAAATGGAACAAAGTTGCACATTATTAGTGGGAGATAAGGCAATACATGCAATTTACTATACACCTGAAATAATAACCTAATAAAGTTTTCTATTAGACTTAAATTCGAAAAGTATACTTAGAGTACCAATTACTTTCTAAGTTCTAATGTCCAACTTTATAGGTTAAGATTTCATGCATGGTAAATTAGAATTATTGAATTACTAAGTTCTTAAACTTATGAGGGATATCTTATTGGTTTTATTTTATTAAGTCTCTACTTAATAAACATGCAAACATTTTTACTCATAAAACATTGCAAGGCAATTAACATTTTAAAATAAACACATTTATTAAAAAATAATCAAATGCCATAAGAATAAACTCATTCATTCAACCAATAAATAAATCCAATAATCCTCAAATAAGACACACATGTCAAATAATAATAATAATAATAATAGGAAACATAAATCCTATAAAATCAAACAAACGCTAACTATAATTGACACTCATGTCACTACTCTAGAAAACTATATCTCCTCAAGACCTTTACTGACATAGGGACTGATTCTTTGACCAACTTCATCAATTTATAAGGGAACTCATAAGTTCGCTGATGAAGCCATGGACGATACACTTCACGTCCGCTTCTCAATTTCATCACAGATGGAATGTTGCTCCTCAACACTCCTCTTTTGGCAACTCTAGCCAAAAAATGGATGATAGATTTCTTATAAACTCTATCTCCTATGTACCAAGTAGTTTCCAAAAGCTCTCTTAGGACTGGATGATATGCAAAAGAATTAACCAACGCTTTGATTTTATCTCTGTCATCCCTTCCTAAGCTTAAGCCTCCTATCCAAATGCACTCCTGTATTTGTTCATGCATAATCAATATATGACGCACAATAGCATCAATATCATCAGCTCGATAGGTCCTCCGCATTCTCATTTTGCTTAATGAACGCACTCTTGCATTTCTCAAAGCAATCCCATGCGGGGTTTTCGGAATCATAGGTGTCCTTATCATCATTTCTGAAACACATTACAGAAATTCAAATGGTTAATACACTCATGTATAAACACATATGATTGAAACACATTTCAATCCATAAATAAGGACAATAAAAAAATTCAAAATATTTAAAAATAGAAAACACATTTTCCATAAATATTTCATAATATTTATTTTTAAAAATAAACAAAAATATTCCATAGTCGTCAAAAAAATTTTAAAACATAGACCAATAAATCAGAAATATTTTAAAAAATATTTTCGCAAAAAATTAAGCTGATTTGGAGGCCGGAAAAGCCCCCACGCGCTGACGAGAGGGAGGGGGACGCACTCACACGCCCCCACGCGCCACACGCGCGTCTTCAACTGGCCAAACACGTGTCAACACCACAGTGTGACACGTGTCCAACTATTACTGGTCAACGTGTTGCCCACATGGCAACATGTGGACACGTGGCTGCCACGTGTCATGCCACGTGGCAGTGATGTGGCTTGACACGTGGCGAACTCTGATTGGTACACGTGGATCCCCTGACACGTCATCATGACATGTGGCAAGCCTCAGCTCTGCCACGCGTCGACCCCTTATTGGTACACCTGGCGCCATGTGGCACCCGGTGGACACGTCGGAGCCACGTGGCACGACCTCAGTCTACCACGTGGCTCTTTCCTATTGGGCCACGTGTCGATGACGTGCCATGTCATCGACACGTGTTTGCGTGCGTGTGGGCCACTGCCCACGCGCACGCGCCGCCACATCATCGACACGTGTTTGCGTGCGTGTGGGCCACTGCCCACGCGCACGCGCCCAACGTATGGTGGCGCGCGCAAGCCACGCGCCACCTTCTCGGCCTCTTTTGGACTCCGGATTTCGGCCGGCCCGGGGTTCTCGGGGTCTGTGAACACAGTGGAATGGTCAAAAATAAAAATCCCAATTTCTAGACTAGCGTTTCGAATATTCAAATTTATCCCTCGGATTTCGGTGTACACATACACGAAATTGAACCAAAATATACACGCATATATATTTTTCACACAAAAAACAAATTTTTGTTGCGTTTCATGCTTCCTAAATCTATAAATTTTACTCATAAAATTTTAGATTGATTTTAAAGCCGCATGCCAGGACGCAATAAAACGATGGCTCTGATACCAATGATGGAAAATAAGTAAATAAAGGAAAACAAAACATACTTGTTTGTAGCACGGTAATCACGTTGCGGAAGCGGTACAAGGATCTTCCTTTATTGGTCACCGGTCAGGCTTTTACCCTCTCGGGATAATAGCAGCTAGATCACAATTTAGAAGTTTCTGAAAGATTAACACAAAATAATCGTGAGTGGAAACGAGCAGCCTTGCGGCGTATAAATTTTCTTGTTACCAAATTATGAGGACCTCACCTCTATTTATAGAGGTCCTAAAGGCTAGAGTTTTAACCCTAGTCTAACTTAGAATCCTTTCTGAGATAGGATTTGGTAATTTAATTTAGATTAAATAACTCAATTTAATCTGGATAGGAACTCAATCCTATATAGAGTCATGGGCATATCATAACTCTATCAATCTTGATGACTTTTTTTAACATAAACATCATAAAGTCTTTTAATATAAAAAAAAGCATTTTTTTCTTCGATTGCAACAAATTAATTTAAATTTTAAAATTTATTTATAAATAAAATTTATATATAATTTATTTATAAATGAATTTATATACTTAGAATAAAATTATTAAAATATAAAATTAAAAATAAATTCTTTACTTTTATACTTGAAATGAATAAATAAACAAATTCATTTTTACTTTATTTTCTAAAATATCATAAATGCCAATTTTGATGCCTTCTTTTAATTATTTACATTAAAAAAAATTAACAATCATTAATCATCATTTTAAAATTTTCGACAAACACTTAATCAATGATAAAATAATTTTTTTTTTTAAAAAAAGACATATATATTAACATTGAGTTCGGAACAGCGGTATGAGATGGAGAAGAACGGTGGTGAAAAATGAAGAAAAATATATTACGTTAGCTGCATAACGATAATTTATTTTTAATAAATAATTAAGATGATATTATAGTTTTTTAAATTTAACTCTTAAAAATATAGAATTTATTTACAAATTTCACCTATTTTTGTAGAATTTGGTGAAAAAATGATAAATTTCATGAAATTAAATTCTTCAAATTCTTTTTAGAAGATCAAATTGTTTAAAAATTAATTATAATTATATAAATAATAAAAGACTTAAGTTATTTATGGTAATGTGAAATTTTAAATTTTGGAACCAAATCCAAAGATGTTTCAAATAGTAAAAATTACGAATTCAAGTCCCTATTTTGGAGTTTTAGACATTGTAAAGCCATTGTAAAAATTCATGTTGCTGGAAAAAACTTAAATTCATGTCGAAATTTCATAAATAAATAAATAAATTGCCACTAACAAAAGACAAGATATCCGATACATTAATAAATAAATAAATAAATCAATGTCAGAATTTTATTAATAAATAAATAATAAATAACATGCCACTAATAAAAGATAAGAGAAAATAGAATCCAATTCTATAAACGAAGAAGAAAAAATGTAAAAAAGGAAAAAGTACAAAATATCCTTTACATTTTTGTTCATAATATTAAAATGCCCTTGATCATTTATTTCCGAGTAAAAATACTTCGGATATGGCAAACAAAAATACCCATGTAAGTAATTTCGTCAATTATAAATTAACAGTACTGATCAAGTATTGACGTAGCGTTGACACATAACAAAATATACAATTTAAATATTTTTTCAGTTTTACAGAGGTGGCAAATGGGTGGGTTGGGCGGGTTTGGGTTGGGTCATAAATGGGTTGGGTCGTAAATGGGTGGGTCATAAATGGGTCAAAAATATATGGGTCATAAATGGGTCAATACCCAAATGGGTTGGGTGGGTTTGGGTCGACCCATTTGATATTTTTTTAATAAAAAATAATTATCGATATAATAACGGAATACTAAGAAAATTATTATAAAAATGTTGGTCCAAATGGGTCGGTTGAGATCCAAACGGATCGGGATATCGGTTGACTTATAACTGTCAAATTTACTATTCATTTGGTAAAAATTTTGATAGTATAACGGTTATATATATAACATACCCTTCCTGCAATTCAAACAATCCATAGTCACACACAGAGGTACAACAACATAATAATTCATAAACCAAGTGGACATTTTTCCATTTTTAAGTCAATTATGTAATTCTAAATTATTTCACTCAGTTTCTAAGCTCAATTTCTCTCAAAATTAATTTTATAATTCTTAAAATATATAAATTAGTCTCCCGGCAAAATTTCAGCTCAAACAGAGTCCGTTTCTCGATCCGGTACATTTAAATCAGTCAGTTTAGACAATTTTTCAGTGTTACCAAAAAATTAATTTTTCACTGTTAAAAATTTCTAAATATTAATCTAAGTCTATATATATCATTAAAATAATTTTTAGAGGTCATTTGCTATTTTTAGAGGTCCAGTCAAATGTTGGTCAAACCGGATAACCTTTAAAATGAGCCGGACTTTTTTTTTATTTTTGACTTTTAGAGATCTATTTGAGTTTATTTTTTCTCCACATTCTACCCTCGGACTCCTTGTGACTAGTATTTTCCGATGGTCAAATAAAATATTTTTTATTTTCAGGTGTAATTTTTGTCCCCGTGCACTATTTTCCATCGAAAAATACTATTCACGACTAACCCGATAACTCAGCCATTACAAATTTAACCAACAAAATACGCATACACATACACATTACACAATAATAATACAGCGGGACAGTTTAAGAAAAAGATCTTGTTCATTAAGACAAAAGTTTTAATATTAAAAAAATAATGAAAAAAACACCCATTGGGTTGAGGAAGAATGAAACAAATGGGTTGTATTTTATGTGGGTAGATTTTTGATGGGTTTAAATGGATCAATTTTTTAGTTGGGTTGGGTTTGGATCAATTTTTTTTGGGTGGGTTTGGGTGAGTTGTTGGGTTTGAATTAATTTTGACACCTCTAGTTTTACTTATTAAAAATTTATTTATTGATTTGACAAAATATGATACTAACACAGTATATTTTGTCATGTATCAGCATTACTTCAATGCCATATCAACACTAACTCAGCGCTGAAATGTACTTATAGGGACACTTTTGTATCAATTTTCACTAAATTATTAGCATTTTTGCTTCAAAATAAATGATAAAAACATTTTAATACCCCGAGGAAAAGCATGAGAGGCATTTTTGTACTTTTTTTTTTTCATGGAAAAATTTGACCACAGTACAGCCAAAAGCTGTAAAACATTGTTGAAAAGCTCGACGTTCCTCAGGCTCCTTGTTTGACAAACCTATCCAACACTGTGCTGCTTGCAACCTTTGGGTCCAAAATGTTGAGAGCTCCGCTTCACCATTTTTCTGCACAAGTAACAATAGTGGTTCTGGCATGCCCAGCAGAATATGTGATTGTTATTCTCAACCTGTAATATATACCAAAAACAATTTTATATCAACAACTTTACTATATATGCCAAGAACATAAATCAGACTTAAGCACACAACTTATAAGGGTAAGGTAATTTGCATAATAGATCCTTCAACTTTATGCCTTGTAACACTAAAATTACTTAATTTCAATTTGTACCACTAAAATCAACTAACTTCAATTACTATAATTAAAAAGTCCGATCTACAAATTTTTATTAGTTTGTTTAAGTTAATTGATGACATGGATAGTTTATTTTAATTTCTATAACATAATCAAAGTCAAATTAGCATTTTGCTTCTTCCATTTCCAATAATAACAAAATTGTTAGGCTATTCATTCAGCATTTTTTTTGCGGTTTGAATAGAGATGAGAGAAATTAAATACTGATTGAGCTTTGATTATGTAACAGAAATTAAAGAAATTATCCATGTCATCAGTTAACTGAAAGAAACTAATAGAACTTATTGTGTAAATTCCCCCAACTTATCATCAAGCTTTCTTAACTTTCACTGAAAATTATATAACTTAAAATAGATTTCCTGCAAGTCATTTATGTTTCATGAGAAGGAAACAAGATTAGTTTGAATTGGGAAACCGTAACACCAAAATATGAACATTGGAGAAGCACCTGATTTAGGTACTGAATCAACAAAGAAAATATCTATGCAGTTACAAACAGAATCTATATATTCAACGTTTCCCAATACAATATCTATGCAAAGACTTCTCCTCCACTAACCTTTGCATTGAGTTGACCACAATTAGGGCATGAGTGACCATGCTCAGCAAAGTGCTGAGCTTGAACCTGCGCCACAATCTGGCGGGGATTCATCTGCTCCTCCCACTGTCGAATTTCGTGCTGTGGGAATAATTCACATGCTCCACCCCTTCATAACAGTAGAAATGACTTTATTGAAGCTGAGCAATTCACAATTTAGTTTGCATGAACCCATAAAATGCACAATCAAATAAAACAAATGAACCAAACAATGATTCCGGACATGTTAAAAGGAGTTTTCAAGGGGAAAAGGAAAGGATGACCAAAAGAAGTCACTTACCAATAGTGATCATATCCATCAATTGCCTTATTACAACGGTAGCAGAAGTACTGCCCACAGTTATTACAAACCATCTTGTTGCAACCTTCAGTTTTTGAGATTGCCATCTTACAAGAAGGGCATTGCTTTGCATCACAAAGTATTTTCCTGACACTAAGAAGTTCATTGATCATCTCACGCTCCCTACGCTTTTGGGCATCCTTCAACTGAGATGAATTTTGACGGTCCTGCAGAGCCAAAATCAATTGACATTAGAGCACATTTATTTTTGCAAGTAGTTTTGAAACAATGTTTTTAGATATGCTATGTTGCAAAGCAGGATTCAAAGGATTAGTTAAGGCTCAAGGAAACATAAGGATAAGCATAATCATCTGAATTTGTGTGGGGTGGGGGGGTTTGTTGTTGGGCGGCGGACATGTGTGTGAGGATTCAGAGATAAAGATATTTTATTCCACCATGGAGATACTAACCATGAAAGTTGTAAAGCAACTGGAATAAGAAAGAGATTGTAAGACCACTATTTTGGACTCAAATGCAATAAATGTAGAAATAACATATGTTGATGATAATTAGAATACAAAGAAAAACAAATTCTGAACTTATATTGTTGGTTAATCATGTGAAATAGAGAAAGATTTGTGCCCTAAATCAAATTTTCCAGTCCATAATGATGTTGCTCTATTTGGACTAATAAGTCAGATCAACAAATGACAAAACAATCTTAACGAACAGGGACTTCAAAGGAGTACCTATAGATGATAAGATGGCCATTAAATAACGGTATTTATTCAGAGACAGTCTAATGGAGTGATATTGCATTAGAAAGAAAAATTGTTTATTTTTACAATTATATCATCACCAAAAAACAACTAATGTTATGACTTTACCAGTAACTGCAACTCTTTCTGAAGAACCACTGCTGTGACATTTGTTTAAAATATATGATTCTTTTACTAATATATGATTTCTTACTAATCTATCCAAATACATATAATAGTAAACCCTACAAATGCTATTAGTATATCCCCATTCTTCATAATAATGGAAAACCTTCTAGTCCAACAATACAGTGAAGAAGACCTCCCCAAACTCCAAAAACAACCCAAAACCCAGAGGAACTAACCCTGACAGATTCCTCGAGACATTAGACAGAAAACCCTCTCCCATGTTTCATCACTTTGAAAATTGGTCAGTTTGTTGGGTCCCCCATCAATTCACATCTCTCAAGAATCTTTCAATCTTCATACACATCATTTATATGAAAAAGCTGTTCACTAAATACAATTACCTTAACTCAAGAATAACATGGGTGAAAACAAAGCACTTGAGATAAGCAGTCAAAATTTACCTCTAAGACACGAAGCCTTATTTCCGGTGTTAGACATCCTACACCTACATGCCTCTGCTCTCTGCAAAGTGTGCAAAAACTAAAGAAGCACTTGGAGCACTGTGCATGCTGGTCTTCATCTTCTATGCAGGGCATTTCACATCGTGGGCAATAAGCAACATCAGACATGGAATCTAGTGTCTTTTGCAACATTAAGGACTCCCAACGTTCATATTCTTCTTCACCAAGCAGCCGTTTCAATAAACCAGGTGGGATCATACCCCCACACTTCGCATCTAGACACTGAAGATTGTTCACAGTACCTTCTGAAACATGCATGTCAGAAAAAGTCTTCATGCATTTCCAACAGAAGAAGTGCTGGCAAGGTAGCCTGATGAAGTCACTGCCTGTTAATAGAAATGTTTAAGGTCATTTGAGACCAATACAAAAATACATCTTAAATATCCTTGCATGTAAAATGAATGAGAAAATTCAGAAAAGAATTGAGAAAATTTTGTTGCTTGATTATTCCCACAAGCATCTTAGGGTATATATACAAATTGAGTGCATTTGCAAAAGGAAAGAATACACATTCACAGCTATCTAATTTCCTAAAACACGGCACAATTATCACAGTCAAATACATGTATTCGCATCTAACAGCTAGCATGTGTTCACACTAACAACTATCATCTTAACACTCCCCCTCATGCTGGAGCATACGTGTTACAAAAGTATTTGATTCTTGGTCCTCCATGAGTCTTGATAAGGATAAACGGAAACAAAATGGAAATCTTATGTGTTCATTAACATGGTCAATTTATATGCCCTCAGGATGTTAAATTGCACGCTAATGCTACTTTCATTACCAAAGAAAATAAAATAAAAAAAACATGAAAAAGAAATTGAACATTGGCGTTGCATATTTTACAATAACCAATACTAAAAAAAAGAAACAAAAGGAGGGCATACGCCATACCGGAATTTCGAATAATTTAAACTGAAATCAACACTTTTTTGAAGATTGAACTTACCAATATATTCATCGTAACAGATGACACATTGATGCAGGTTTTTGAGAAAGTTCTCAAGGGCCCGCTCATTGTTATAGCTTTTCATTGAACAAACATCAACATCCAAGGAGACACTTCCTGAAACAGAACGCTTGTCTCCAGAATGTGTTATGCCATAAGGACCAAGTGTTATCACTTGATCAACCCCAAGATGAGAAAGAGAAGAATTCTGAAGCCAATCAACCCATCGGTATATAACTTCTTGCCCTGGTTGTTCTGCCCATATGGTGTCCAGCATGGAGCAGAGACCGGAAATCCTAATGGAATCCAACCACTGAACCGAGATGGAAAAGTAAGGTGGCAGATGACTTGGGTATGATTTAGGTAATAAGCACGTCAACACAACTGGTGGAAGATATTGGACTTTGAATGAGTATGAGAAGTCATCCGAACTTTCTCTTTCCATCTTATGATCTTCAAATGAATTAGGCCTTGCTCTTATGACAAGTTCAGTGGGAGATTCAGGATGGATATAAATCTGCAAAAGCGTAACACAGATAATGGACAACTGTCTTCTCCACAACATAGAAAAATGAATTCAAAATTTATAGGCTTGTAAGATAACCTGAAAACATCGTAGGCCTCCTTGTTTGTCAAGAATAACAACGTTCTCCCCAAAAATAGACTCTATAGCTAGCACCTGCAGAACAGTTAGGGAAGAGAGAGCCATACAAAAAAATAAGCAAGCAGGGGAGAAAAGGATCCAAGGTATTAAGGGTAATCTTGAAGATCCTGATAGTTCTTCTGCTCCAAAACTAACTACTGCTTTTTCTTTTTCATTACTTCAGTTCAACCATTCTAACAAAAATTTTCTACACATCAGAAAATCCAGAGGATGGTCCAACATACAGGAGACAGGTGAGAAAACCCGGATTCAAATTGACTCATTGGGACATTTTCAGGGATTTGCTTGAGTTTTTTACATCAGTCAAACTAATTACTGGAATCAGGCATGGCAACCTAAGTGCCTCAGGGTTCTCTTTTGATCAGTTAGGATTTCATAAACTATACAGAACTTATGTAAATACTGACATAATATGCTAGCACATAGAAAATAGTTATTTCTTCATAAAAGAGCCAAAGAGAAGAAAATTTGTAATCGCTCATCAAACAGGTATGAGCAACTTAAAACGAAGAAATTGACTAAGGGTAGCAGATTAAATGTTGCAAAAGACCGCCAGACCAAATTAATAAAATTTCCAAGATAATACAATGTCTTTTGCATGCATGTCCTTGACCATATGCACACAGAGATAAAATAATGTCTTTGCAAAGAAATATCTGCCATTTTTTGATGGCTAACAATATACACAGTCGAACAAACTATGAGTTCCAACTGCCAGTGATGGGAAATCTGGCCTCCATGCACAGCAAATTGCAGATAAGCTATGTTCACAATGGCATAAAGTACAGGGCTGATCAAAGAGGATGGCAGACAGCCCATGTTACACACAGGATGGATATGAGTGAAACCCTAACTGTGACAAAGCATAACAGGGTAGTTCTTTGTACCTAATTATAACATCTGGCTATGGTGATTGGAAGTGGCTAGGTTGGAAAATTAAACAGCAAGAAATATTTGTTTATGCTTCCCCATGATATCAAAGGATTGATTTTTGTCACTTATTATTCTCAAGGTTCAGTCTTTTGTCTAAACAAATTCCCTAAGCTTTTAGTGAAGCCTTTAACCACATCCACTGAATCTTCACTCCCTCAGAAAAAAATAAATAAATCAAAATAAATCTTTACTTCCAATGCATTTTCACCCAAGTTTGGGAATACAGTAGTAGCCTCAAAAAGATTTCAATAGATTGCAGAGTATGCAAATGCAATTCGAGAAGCTCCACACAATAAACAGAAAATTAAACCAAGATTCAAATTTTAATACCTACTCAGTGTTATCAAATTACCTCATACTCTTGCAGTTGATCATTGATCATTAGCTGGTCCTCAGATAATTCTGGCTCCTCCACACCAAGCTGCAACTTTTCGAGTATTGAAACAACATCATCTACTTCATTTTCTGCATTGTACCCCTCATTACTACTTGCGCTTTTCTTTTTATCTGATTCTATATCATGCCTTTCTTCAATCTCTAACTCTTTATTCTCATCAGAACTCAACGGAAGCAGCTCAATTTTCGAGGAAGTTGGTTCAGCTGATGGAGAATTCGCTTGTGAATTCAACGAAGTCGAAGTTACAGGAGATTTCGAGGCATCGACTGCAGAATTCTCAACAGCTAGTTGTTTGGACGCAAAATTAGACCTATTGCGCGAAACCCACTTAGCGTTTTGGGGAGAGATTCGAGAAGAATAAGAAGCAGAAGTAGATGGGAAAGAGGAGCATTCAAAATTGCATTCATGTTCTTGTTCTTGTTGTTTATTAAATTGAGATCGGTTATGAAGACATGTCCAATTTGCATCAAGGTGCGCATGCTGTTGCTGTTGTTTACCAGCTCGTCTCTTAGACCCTGGCATGGCGATTTGCAGAGCCAAAATATCTTCGTCGTGGAATTTGAAGACGTGCGTTACACTGTTTGATTGAAGGATAGGAGAAAAACAAGTTCAAGTTGGAATGCGGCAAATTTTTTTCCTTTATTGTGTTTAAAACCTATGAATCAAAGTAGGATTTAATTTTTCATCCGTGTGGTGCGAGAATCATGTGAGTAAAGTGCCTGAATCTTTTCCTTACCGAACCAAAATATGAAAAAAAAAAAATTAATTAAGCTGTGTCATTGACTTTTTTTTAATTAAATTTAAATTGAATTGTATTTTTAATTTTATTTAAAAATATGTTATCTAAAATCAGATTAAAATCATATTTAACTATACGAATTGAATTGAAATAACCGATATTTATTAATTATAATATATAATACTAATAATTTATAAATAAATATTATTTATAATTTTTATTTTATATTTATCATAAAAATTTAATTTAATACCATTTGTATTAAATATTTTAATGCAAGAAATAAAAATAATAATTAGTTAATAAATTAAACTAAATATTTTAATTATTAATAAAATAAATTTAATTATATATATATATATATATATATATATATATATATATATATATATAACTAAAGCAATTTGTGTTTAATTTTATTTATTTTTCATGTCACTCAACTACTGTTTAATTTTATTTTGCACAAATATCTATATAAGTAGAGGTAGGCATGTACTGGTTAAGTCATAACCTATTTTTTAAGTTCAGTGTATTAAAGTCAATTTTTAAAATTAAAATTCAAATCCAGTCCATTAAATACTAGTTATTCACTAAATACGGTCGGTTAATCATAAACCATTAGTTAACCTTAAAAAAAATTAAATATAAATTTCATATAAAAAACTTCAATTCATCATCAAATTAAAATATGAATTATCAAAGTTTTAAATATAAAATACAAATCATTCAAATTAAGTAACAATACACTAAAATAAAATTATATTAACATTAATTTATCAATTATCTATTTTCTAATATAAGGCATAATATGGATACATATAAAAATTACTTTCATTTTCACATATAAGTGCAAAATTACATATAAACTAGTTTACCATTAACCAACGGTTAATTTGACACTTAAGTTCAAGTGCAAATCTATTAACCATAATTTTAAAAATTGAAGTCCACGTCAAAGTTCAATTAAAGTGGTTAACTGTTAAAGTCGGTTTGCACTCGATTTTTTACATTGGTTTAACGATTTTTTGGTTTTTTGTTCAGTGCTATATAGGTATGTAAATTAAACAATTTATTACCTGATCACCTTACAAATTAATTTCACTTACTTTTAATGTTACTTAACTAGTACTTATTTATTTTGGCACAATATCTATATGAATATGTAAATTAATAATATAATTATATATAGTTATTGAAAAACCTGAAAATATCAGAATGAGAAACATAGTGTGAGCCGATCAGATTGGCAGTGACCTAGAACCTACAACAAGGCTAGCCCGATCGGACTAGGCGTTAGCACTCTGAAACTTAAGTCAATGAGAGACTTAGACATAAAAAAAAATATAGAAAGAGAGACTCTCAAGAGTTCAATACCTGAGTCTTCATTTTTTGGCGTATTTATAGAGACTTAGTTGAGGCAATTGAATGGCCTACTCTAATGTCAGAGTAGGTAGGTTATGATGTGACAAAAAGTAGACAAGAGGATAAGGCGGTAGCGTGTGTCAGTGGACCGACAGGGGGCGTGCCCAGTCAGTCTGAACGGACATGCCACACTAACAGCTTGTTAACATCCTTGGGTGTTTTGTGTCATATGTCCAGGCCTTATGGCCTTGGGCCTCGACTTAAGCCTGATAATAATAGGTATTATCATTTGTCTCTCTTCGAATGAACCCGATTGAATGACGGTCAGGAGCCTCTAGTTGCTTATCGTTTCATCATTAGTGCTCATTAATGTTAATGCTTCGTTTTCAAAAAAATTTTGCTCACTAAGTGATAGGTGCTTTGTTCAACGCTGTGACGTGCCGAAACCCGCTTATGTGTTTCCCGAAGGGCCCGCTTTTAGGGTTCGAGAGTGTTTGCGTCAGTGCTCATTAATGGTAATGCTTCGTTTTCAGAAATTTTTGGCACACTAAGTGATAGGCGCTTCGTTCAACGCTGTGATGCGCCGGAACCCGCTTATGTGTTTCCCGGAGGGCCCGCTTTTAGGTTCCGAGAGGGTTTGCATCTGGATCTTGGGTAACTGAGATATTTTGGAATCCCTACCCAATAGAACATTGGGTAAATTCATCTAATCCCATGAAACCTTTAGACACCTTTCAGGTATTTTGGAGTCGCCACCCAATTTACAAGAAATTGGAAAAGTTCTTCTCGGAGATCTAAACCAGAGAGTGGTTCGGAACTTCACTCTTATTAATGCCTTGGTTAAATTATAAGTGAGCTTTTAACAATTAAATTTTCATATCTTTTCTCACATGTCATGCAAATTAATTTAAGCGCACATTCAAGCAACGAGGAAAGCGGTAAAAAAGCGGTAAATAAAATAACAAAATAAATTACAAAAATAAATTAAAAGATAAATTATAAAAATTAGGATATTGGTTCCATTTTATTAGAAAAAAAAATTAAATTTATTAATATAAATATTTTTGTGATTTTTTATTAAACGTGCATAAAATAAATGATTTTATTACTAATTATATGACAAATAAATTAAATAAAGACAAATAAAGAAAAATAATACAAATAACAAAAATAATAAATAAACCAAAATAAATCCCCATATCTCCTTCTTTGCGTGCAAATGTGCTTAAATATGATAAAAATAAGTATTGAAACAAAAATAAATACAAAAAAATTAATGTTAGTAATTAAATCAAGAAAATCAATTAAATACGTAAAATAATAAATAATAAATTAAAATAGATAAAAAATGCATTATGGATGACAAATAAATTAAATAACATATTAAAACAAATAAATTAACATATGCGTTTATGCAATGATATACTGGTATGATCCGAAAGGTTCATTTTGCATGATCAAAGTCGTCTACTGTCTACCCTCTACTTCTCTTACTGCTCAGATGCTTCGGCCGATTCATCCTGCTATCAAGTGTAATGCCAATTCTACAGCATCATCATGAGAAGAATCAAACTCATACAGCTATGGTCTAGGGCGTAAGTACATGCCGATCACCCTTGAAAGATATTTGGTAATAGCTTCAACCTCTCTTACAATTTGCAAAAAAAAAAAAAACGGTTAGAGATTAAAACCGTAACTACCTCTCTAAGCAAAAATTAGGAAAAACGATAAGGTGAAAACCTGGAAACAGGCAGTCTGTCCTTAAAAAAAAATCGCTGAATTGGGTTGGGTCCATTCCAGGCAAAAATAAGGTACAGAGTTATGTGAAAATCCGAAAGGGACGAATTTTTCGCTAAGAAAAGCTAATGTGAAAATCCATAAGAGACGCACTACTTTAAGAAAATGACTACAGGTATTAGATGAGAACCTCGCAACCTCAAAGGCATGAAATCCAAAAGCAATTCCAAAGGGCATCGGTCCAACCGTGAATTGCGACCAACCTGGCTATCGCCTCCAAAACTCACTTCGAAAAATTCTTGCCCTACATTTTTTGCATGACCTATGCATTTCACGTGCATGCTCACAATTTTCCTTCATAATTGGCTTTCTAGTTTTGCAATAAAAAAAAGATTCAACACGGACATCGATAAAAGCCGATTGACGACATTAGCCAAAACATCAATCCAAAAATCAACCAAAGACTTCTCAGGCGGCAATCAACCAAAGGTCTCTTAGGGGCATCACTTCAAATATCAGAAGGGTTAGCATGATGGTGGTACTACAATTCTACGGAAGGTTAGCACGACCACGGCACTACCGCTTCAGAAGGGTTAGCACGATGACGGCACTACCGCTTCACGGAGGGTTAGCACGATCACGGCACTACCACTTCAAATCTCATAAGGGTTAGAACGATGGCGGCACTACCATTCTACGAAAAATTAGCACGACCACGACACTACCGCTTTAGAACACGATGACAGCACTACCACTCCACTGAGGGTTAGCATGATCACGACACTACCACTTCAAATCTCAAAAGGGTTGGCACGATGGCGGCACTACTATTCTACGGAAAGTTAGCACGACCACGACACTACCGCTTTAGAAGGGTTAGCACGATGACGGTACTACCACTCCATAGAGGGTTAGCACGATCACGACACTGCCACTTCAAATCTCAGAAGGGTTAGCACGATGGCGGCACTAGCATTCTACTGAAAGTTAGCACAACCACAGCACTACCACTTCAGAAGGGTTAGCACGATGACGGCACTACCACTCCACGGAGGGTTAGCACGATCACGGAACTACCACTTCAAATCTCAAAAGGGTTAGCACGATGGCAGCACTAGCATTCTACGAAAGGTTAGTACGACTACGGCACTACCGTTTCAGAAGGGTTAACACAATAACGGCACTATCACTCCACAGAGGGTTAGTACAATCAGGGCACTACCGCTTCAAACCTTAGGGTTAGCACGATGGCGGCACTACCATTCTATGAAAGGTTAGCATGACCATGGCACTACCACTTCAGAAGGGTTAGCACGATGGCAGCACTACCATTCTACGGAAGGTTAGCACGACCACGACATTATCACTTCACAAGGGTTAGCACGATGGCAGCACTACCATTCCACGAAAGGTTAGCATGACCACAGCACTACCGTTTTAGAAGGATTAGCAAGATGATGGCACTACCACTCCACAAAGGGTTAGCACGATCACGGTAGTACCACTTCAAATTTCAAAAGGATTAGCACAATGGCGGCACTACCATTCTATAAAAAGTTAGCACGACCACGGCACTACTGCTTCAGAAGGGTTAACACGATGACGACACTACCACTCCACGGAGGGTTAGCATGATCACAGTCCTACCACTTCAAATCTCAGAAGGGTTAGAATGATTGCGGTACTACCATTCTACGGAAAGTTAGCACGACCATGGCACTACCGCTTTAGAAGGGTTAGCACGATGACGACACTACCACTCCACGGAGGGTTAGCATGATCACAGCATTACCACTTCAAATCTTAGAAGGGTTAGCACGATGGCGGTACTACCATTCTACGGAAGATTAGCACGACCACGACACTACCGTTTCAGAAGGGTTAACACGATGACGGCACTACCACGCCATGGAGGGTTAGCACGATCACGGCACTACCACTTCAAATCTCAGAAGGGTTAGCACGATGGCGACACTACCATTCTACGGAAGGTTAGTACGATCACGACACTACCGCTTCAGAAGGGTTAGCATATGACGGTACTACCGCTCTACGGAGGGTTAGCACGATCACAGTACTACCACTTCAAATCTCAAAAGGGTTAGCACGATGGCGGCACTACCATTTTACGGAAGGTTAGCATGATCAGGGCACTAACTCTTCAGAAGGGTTAGCAAGATGATGGCACTACCACTCAACGGAGGGTTAGCATGACACGGCACTACCGCTTCAAATCTCAGAAGGGTTAGCATGATGGCGGCACTACTATTCTACGGAAGGTTAGCACGACCACGTCATTACCACTTCAGAAGGGTTAGCACGATGGCGGCACTACCATTCTACGGAAGTTTAGCACGACTACGACATTACCACTTCACAAATGTTAGCACGATGGCGGCACTACCATTCCACGGAAGATTAGCATGACCACAGCATTACCATTTGAACAAGGATTTATACGATAATGGTAAATTCCACTTCAACGAGGGTTTACATGATCACGGTAACTCGCTTCAACAAAGGTTAACACGCCGATAATATGGTGACAACCACCCCAATAACATCATCTAGTCCGGAAAGATAGCTGCATCAGGTCGCGCTTCTTCATTTTTTCTCTGAATTTTGGCTCATCTAGACACCAGTGCACTAGTTTCTCCAACATTGGGGGCAACTATAGACACCGGATCCTGAGACAGCACAGATCAGGGTTACCCAATGATAAAATTATATGCCTATTCACAGGCAAAAAGGTTAGAAATGATGATTTCCTTGTGAAATTTGCTTTTTAGAGATAAAAAATGAAAATAAAAAAAATGTGAGTTTGGAAATTATAGTGTTTTGGTCAAATTTGTCTTAAAAAAAAAATCTTCGGGCGTTTGCGGCAGCCAGCGCACTGGAGGGACTGGCCCTTGCGCACCCCAAGCAAGGCACCAGCGTGCGGCAGACAGCCCCGCGTGTGCTGCGCTCAATGCAGGGGGCGTCGCTCACTCGCACGCGACCGACGCCCGTCACTTGCCCCAACGGGTGTCGGTCGCTCCTGGTCTGCCGAAAACGCCAATTTCGCCCCAATTTCGGATTTTTTTATTTTTTTTATTTTTTTCTCGCATTTTTCGAGATTTTTAATGATAATTCCTATTTTTGAACCCAAATAAAGGGGAATTTGATAAAAATTCAATTTGTTTCCTTAATTAATTAGGTTTTCCATTTTTATTCATATAAATAGAAAAATTTAGAAAGAGAAAGGAGGAGTTTTTTTGGGGAATTTTCTTTGCCTTTCTTTGATTTTTCAATTTTTGTTCTTTTTCTTCAATTATTTTTCTTTTTTTACTTCAATAAAATTTTTTCTAAACATTTTAGATTAAATTTTATTGATAAAAGATTGATTTTGAGATAAATAAAACAATTATTTGTTCTTAAAAATTCAATTTTCTCACTTGTTATTTTTTTAATTTTTTTTCTCTTCAATTAAATTTTTTCCAAAGATTTACATTGATTTTTTGATGAAAAATCAATTTTGAGACAAAGAAAATAATTCTTTATTTTTGAAATCCAATTTTTTCATTTGATTTTGTAAAAATAAGATTTTTACAATTATTTTTTCTCTAAAGAGAAAAATTTTTAGATATTTTTATTTCTCTAATCCAATATTTTGTGAATCAAAATAAGAAAAATCAATTATTTTCTCTCATTCTATCAAATTCGAAATCTGAGGGTAAACATTTTAGGCTCGATCACATACTTATTTTTATTTATTTTTTTATTTATTTATTTTTTGTATTACTTTTATTTCTTATTTATAATCATCAAATCAAAATGTAGATTTTTAGATTTATTGTGCTTTTATTTTATGTGATATTTCTCATAGATTTAATTTTATTATTATTATTATTATTATTATTATTATTATTATTATTATTATTATTATTATCATTTGTATTTTTATTTTTGATAATTTGTTAATATGTTAATTTATTTGTTTTCATATATCATTTAATTTATTTGTCATTCATAATGCTTTTTTATCTATTTTAATTTATTATTTATTATTTTATGTATTTAATTATTTTTTTTGATTAAATTACTAACTTTATTTTATTTGTGTTTTTTTATACTCATTTTTGTCATGTTTGAGCACATTTGCACCTGAATGAGGAGATCCAGGAATTTATTTTGGTTGATTCATCATTTTTCATTGTATTTATTATTTTTCATTTATTTGTCTCATTCAATTTATTTGTCATATAATTAGTAATAAAATCATTTATTTTATGTACATTTGATAAAAATTCACAAAAATATTTAAATTAATAAATTTAGATTTTTTTCTAAAAAAATAGGACCAATATCCTAAGTTTTAGCCAATAAAATTTCACTTTCAAAAGAAGAGTTGGTTTTCATAAAATGGGATCACTCATCCCGGTTTTCACAACAAACATCCAAAATAACTCTTCGATTTTTAAGTAAATAAGAAGGAATCAATGTTCCTACTTTGAATAAATATCCCGATTTATGTATGCTTATTTATTTATTTATTTATTTTATTTTGTTATTTATTTATTTATTTTAATGTTATATTTTGGGTGATTGTATTTTTGTCCCAATTTTATCTTTTAATTTATTTTTGTAGTTTATTTTATTTTATTGTTTTATCTCTTTCCTCGTTGCTTGAATGTGCGTTTAAATTAATTTCATAACTTGTGAGAAAAGGGACGGAAAATTAATTGTTAAAAGCTCACTTGTAATTTAATCAAGGCATTAATAAGAGTGAAGTTTCGAACCACTCTCTGGTTTAGACCTCCGAGATTAGACGAAATTTCTCAATTTTTTGTAAATTGGGTGGCAACAGCAAAATAACTTGCCACCCAATTGTGCCTAAAGGTTTTATGGGATTAGATGAAATTCCCCAATATTCTCAAAATATCTCATGTTACCCAAGATTTAGACACGAACCCTCTCAGACCCTAAAAGCGGGCCCTTCGGGAAACACGTAGCAGGTTCCGGCTTGTCACAAACGTGCTCATTATGGCGACTATTTGCTAGTACCGTTTTGTCTTCTCAGCTTTTCTGCCACGTGGCTTAAACCTTTTCAGCTTCCCGTCTTACAGAGCAAGTTTTCATCCTATAAATAGGTGATTTCTCCCGCTGCTTTTTTTCACAAGTATTTTTCAAATTTCTCTCTTCTGTAGCATTTTTTCTCATTGAGTTATTTAAACATCTGAAAATTTTTCTGCCTCTATTCTTCCCATCTTTTTGCTATTTTGGGAAGATGAATGAATTTTACTCCCTTTTTAGAGGGGGGTATGATCCCCTGTTCACAGTGTTTCTCTATGGCAGATGAAATGAAAATTGAAAGAGGTGCTCTTTGCTCCCAAATCTGTACTTTATTCTCCATTTTCCCTTTTTTCCTCTCTATTTTCCATTTTTCACTACTAGGAAAGTTCGGGAGAATGGTGATTCAGAGGTGAGGAGGGAGAGAATTGCAAGTTTCAAGTTCTTGCGAGTAGGGAGTCGCATTTTTTTAAAGAAATGCAAAAGCAAGTAAACTGGATATTTCTAAAGTATCTGGCAAGTGTAGTGCCCTATTTCAAAAACACTATATCCGATCGGCACCAAACTATTAGACAGGATAATTTCCTTTGTATTTCCCTTGTATCTTGGAAATTTTAATAAAATTCCCAATTTTTAGCTCACTGTTACTGTCTTTTAATTTTTTTTAAATAGTAAGCCGAATAGGATGCGCACATATGCTATCTGCTTCCTTTCTATTCGCTCCCCCTTCTCTTTCTTTATTCTGAGTTCAATCAAGCTTATCTTATTAGTATCTATGGGCTTGGAGTTTAAAGAATATGAATCCAAGGCTTGAAGTTGTTACACCTTTAAGCTTAGAGGATGTAATCCTCTGTTTAGGCTTTGGGATGAGTTTCGACTTGGGCCTAATGTATGATAATACTCAATATTATACTCAACTTGTCCCCCTCCTGAGTGGTTTGATCGGATCTAAGGGGGCGATCTTTCCAAGGAGAGACTATGTTAACTCAATCTACTTAGACCGCTTCTATCCTCATGTGCATTTTATATCTTTATTCATTTAAGTTGGTTCTTTGAACCCGTTGCTATTTTCTGCTGACGTCGCTCCTTCTTCCAATTTAGCCACCTTATTAACGCCTTATTAGTTGCGTTCATTATGGCTACTCCTCATTTTTGGGCGCCTTCTGAAATGCTATAATCCCGAATCGCCATGTGGCCTTGTCGTTTTAGTTCCCTGAGGGAAGGTATCCCTAAATGGGTGTCTTTATTTCCCTTCCCTCTCCAAAGCCTTTGCTTCTCCTTCCTCATTTCTTTTCAAAATTTCTTCATCATTTAGTTTAAACATCTGAAACCTTTTGAATTTTCTAGCTTCCTTATCTTTTCCCATTTTAGGAAGATGAATGAAATATTTTCCTTTGATCCAAGGAAATTTGTTCTTATTGGGAGGAAGCTCGAGCCCGTTTCTTAGAGCTTTACCTGCAGATAATAGGGATATGGTCCTTGAATTTGTATTTCCTTCTCCATTTTCTCGATTTTCCTCTTCATTTTCCCCTTTTTATGAGGAGTTGAAGGTTAGAAATGAGGAGTGTGGTATTGCGCGAAAGTCGTCGTGAGCACTTATACTGTTATCCCCTTATTACATTTGCCCTATTAGCAGTGTTGTTGTCGCCTGTTCACCGGATTGCCTCATAAAGATTAGATAGGAAATCTTTATTTGTATATGCCTTTGCTTGTGTACTCCGTATTTGAATCAATGAAATACATTCTCTCTTTCATGTTGCAGTTCATTGGTAATTAGAATGTAGGCTTGATTTTGTAAATCGATCGGATAATCGATAATCATCCTTTTAAATGAATCTTTCCTATAAGCAACTAATCGATTGGCCTATGCGATTAAAATGAATGGCCCGATCTCAATGGGTTGATTTTGTTTATTGACTCAATTCCATATTTTCTTCGTTTCCCATGCATTTTTTGACCGATTAATGTGGAAAAGGAATTCGCATTTCCTTAATTATTTCGATCGAAATACAACATTTTGTACGAAATTTTGTAAATGTCCTTGGGAATTCTTCAAGGTTTCTCGTATTATTTTCGTCATTCAGGAGTTCGTGGACTTCTTTAAGGTGAATTCTCATTCATTCGGCCTTCAGGAGTCTGTGGACTTCTCTGAGGTGAGCGTTTATCTGTTTGTCCGTTCGGCCTTTAGAAGTCCATGGATTTCTTTGAGGTGAACGTTTATTTGTTAGTTCATTCGGCCTTCAGGAGTCCGTGGACTTCTCTGATGTGAACGTTTATATGTTCGTCCATTCAGCGTTTAGGAGTTTATGGACTTCTTTAAGGCAAACGTTTATCTGTTCATCCTTTCAAACTTCAGAAGTTCGTGGACTTCTCTGTGGTGAACATTTATCTGTTTGTCTGTTCGGACTTTAGGAGTTCATGGACTTCTTTGAGGCAAACATGTATCTATTCGTCCGTTCGGACTTCAGGAGTCCATGGACTTCTCTAAGGGGAATGTTTATCTATTTGTCTATTCGGCCTTTAGGAGTCCGTGGAATTCTCTGAGGCAAACATTTATTTGTTCATCCGTTTGGCCTTCAGGAGTCCAAGGACTTATCTGAGGTGAACGTTTATATGTTCGTCCATTTGGCCTTTAGGAGTCCATGGACTTCTCTGAGGTGAACTTTTTGTATGGAGAACATCTCTTTACTAATGTTTCAAAACATGCCCAATCTTGTTAGGGGTTCATAGGCTGTTCTGAAGTGGGCTTATGCTGATTATTTTAGAGGTTGTTAAACCCAGCGATCACATTGTGACTTTATTGCTTTTGCTTTCTAAGAAGAGAAATGAATAATCAATGCAGAAAATTCTTAAGGATCTGCAATATTTATGTTTAATAATCAATTTGATTAGAATATAATATTACAAAGGGTGCATCTTTTTGTCCCATAGACATGATATTGTGTTAAATTTCCACTGTTTGGAGGATTGCTTCTACTGCAAGGGAGACAAATTCTTTAGGCTCTTTTGAATTTTCGCTCAGGAAGCTCTCCATCAACGTGTAAAATAGCTCATTTCATTTTAACTTAGAATGAGCATGGTTACCTTTATTTTACCATTGAATGAGAAGGATTTTGACTATCTTCCCTTATTAGGAAGTGCTTTATGTGAATAAGATTTGTGAGGAGTCTTGGCTCCTTTTTGCAACCTTCTTCTCTTGCGGACTCCAAAAGGATTGAGGCTTTATGGCCTTTTCTCGCCCTTCTGCCAAATGATAGATGTTCGTGCTTTATCTAGTGTTTGTTCTAGGAGGCATCCAGTCTTTTTGCGTATTTGTAGGTACATAAGTTCCTGTGTTGGGGACAATCGATTCAAGTTTCTATTGTCATGTGTGGGAGAGAGTTTTACTAGAATTACTGTATTCCCGATCAAATAGCTTCTTTACTCGAATCATATTTTCTCGTCTTTATCTTCCCTGAATCGTCATGGATGCATGCATAAGAGGAGCTTTTAGGTTGATATATGGGATATTTCTGGCTGTTAGGCAAAGAAAGTTGGATTAGCCAAAAATGTTTATAGCATTTCGTTCAACTTGCCTTGTCCCGAATAGAGCCTTTTCATTCTTTGGGCATTTTTCTTCTTCTTTCAAGTCATTTCTTATACTAAAAGAATTTAACCGGTTCTATTATCCAAATGTTGTCATTCAACGAATTCGATCGATGTGGCAGTATTCATGCTAATGCTCCTATTCTGCTTTTCTTTCCAGCACACTCTTCCTATTATATAGGTGTAATTGACCTTCTAGCGTTCTTGAAAGTTTCACTCGTCAAGATGATCATTGGCATAGAGCACTATTCATTTCCTCTTAGTTTGGAAGAGCGTGGGTTTTTAATCTTAACTTGGAATGAGAAGGGGTTTTGAAATCCTTTCAACTTTCCCAGGCATAGCGTGTTCTCTTTCCTTTTGAGCGGGTGGTGAGAGTGGCAACTTTTTATAGCCTTACCTAGTGTTTCTTCTAGTAGGAAAATACCTTTTCCTATCGGACATTATAGTGTGGTCTTGAAGGTTCTTCAATTATATTTGTAGAGACAATTTTGTATGTCATAATAGTTCTCTTTTAGATAGGGGTATTTTACATTTTGGTTCGAAAGGGTTCTTTGTGACTTGAGGGGGAATGTTCCTCTTCCGATCTATTCGTTGCAATTCGATGAGGGGTTATTCGTCTCTTGGCTCTAATTGTTGTTATTTAAGGAGGGATTTTTTGTCTCCTAATCTGACTGGTCTGATTCTTTGGCGGGATGCTTGCCTCAAGAGAACATTTTTTCCTTTGTTTCTTTTGCTCCACTGATAAGCATTAGAGTAGGTGCCGGGTTTTCTTAGGCCCACGTTCCCTGATTCTCGAATTAAAATCCCTTGCTTTATTTGTTTTTCTCCCCCTCTTCTTTTAGTGCCAGCTTTAAAGCTCCCTTTCGAGGCCCAATGTTGCTTACTTTTCTGGACATATTACATTATGCTCTTACTAAAGTCATCAAGAATTGCTCTTATGCACTCATGGTGACTAGGGTATGACTTGGCTATGCCATAAGCTCGCTGTCGAGCTTAAAGGCGGGGTTATCAGAAATGGGGGATCCTGAGAGTTCATCCTGTCTATTGGTAGGCCTCAACCTTACTCAATTGTTACCCAATTGATCATTTCTCTCTGCTCTGGAGCATCTAGAGTGTTTTAACTCTGCCATTCAACTCTCAATGAAAGCACCAAATGATAAATTTAAAAATATTAAAATGAGGAACGTAGTGTAAGCTGACCGGATTAGCAGTAACCGAGAACCTGCAATAAGGCTAGCCTAGTCGGACTAGGAGTTACCACTCCGAAACTTAAGTCAGTGAGAGACTTAGAGAAAGAAAATATAGAGAGAGTCTCAAGAGTTCAATACGCAAGTCTTCATTTTTTGGGCATTTATAAAGACTTAGTTGAGGCACTTGAACAACCTGCTCTAATGTTAGAGTAAGTAGGTAACGATGTGATAAAAAGTAGATAAGAGGATAAGGCGGCGGCATGTGTCAGTGGACTGACAGGGGCATACCCTGTCAGTCCGATCGGAGGGTTCACACTGACAGCTTATTGACTTTCTTGGATATCTTATGTCATATGTCTAGGTCTTATGGCTTTGGACCTGACTTGAGCCTCGACTTAGGCCCGATGATAATGGATATTATCAGTTATTAATATGTGGTATGCTTTGCCCATTTTATCCTCAATCTTTTTATCAAGTGACTTTTTTTTAATGCCTATATATATATATATATATATATATATATATATATATATATATATATATATATATATATATATATATATATATATATATATATATATTATCTTTTTATTGTTAACATCAATTTAATGGTGGTTAAAAAGATACTTGATGGTGTTTTAAAGGAAAAAAATATTTAGAAACTAATTATAAGAAATTAATAATTTAGTGATATTTAAAAAATTGTATGTTTATATCTATGTTGGTGTTTAAAACTGACAGTATTTAATTCATTTATATGTATGATGGTGTTAAAAAAATAGTTTAAGTAACATAATTTATTTAGATCAATGACGTAAGTTCAAAGTTCTATAAGTACTGTCATGAATATTATTTAGGACTAATTATTAAGCATACTAAAAAATTCATAGTAAGATATGAGTTTTAAGTAAACTAATTTTTTAATTTATCTAAATTTTAAATAGATTAAATTACAATGTAATGAAAAATCTTATATTTAGTTTAATTTAAAGAATATTGGAGTGTGATGATTCTTATTTGCAATGTAATGGTTCTTATTTGGGAATTTAAAATTCAAATTTATAGTTTTATTATACATGTCAAAATTAACCCAAACCCAACAACTCACCCAAATACACCCAAGAAAAATCGACCCAAACCCAACCCAACTAAAAAATTTACATTATAAAACTGTTTTATAATGTAATGAGAAAATTTAAGAAAATGAAAATTTAAGAGAATAATTTGTCATGTTTAAAATTTGTCATGGTTAAAGGTCATGGAAATACTTATATCTATTAAAGACACTAAATGATTATGTAAAATGTGCAATATGACATTAGTAATTTGGAGCTTAAAGTTTTTTAAAATATCCAATGTTTTTGTAATAATTCTTATTTAGTACTTTAAAATTCAAGAATTATAGTTTTATTTGTCATTTTTAATGTCACAATAAAGTATGATGGGATACATAAATGACATTAAAGATTGTTTAAATCATATTAATCTATAGTTTAAGTTATATTTAGGAAAAACACATTACTAGGTTACCGAACTATTCGATTTTTCTTGATTGAATTCCTGAAATTTGTAAACTACACATTGTAATCTCGAACTTTAATTTTACTCCTTTTTGGGTTTCTGCGTATTCTCTAAATTTTTAAAATTTATGATTTTGCCCAAAATTATTTTCTTTTTTACCAAAACTTATTCTTCATCTCAAAACACGTCCAAAAATTATAAAATCCCTCCAAAATTTTCTACCCAAGACTCTGATACCATTCAAAGTGAGCCAGCTATACAGTAGGGATTTTAATTCACTTAGACAAGAATTATAGAGCTATTCAGGGATCTTTATCATCTAATAAACATATCGATCACTCCAATTATATGGATATGTAACAATTATGGGTGTTTTGAGATTGGCTAACAAAAAGGACAAGGAAATATGGGTTTTAGGGTTTTGTTGAGATGAAGGAGACATGATAATTGTGTTTAGCATTCTTCAGAATGCAAAGATGATGGGAAATGTCAATTTAAATCTGTATAATGTAATGTGAGAGACAATTTTCACGTGGGATAATAAGCCTTTGTTGGAACGCACGCTTAAGGGCCTTTTACATGTTGCAATTCCAACTGTTTATGTAGTCTGAAGTTCAACAGTGAGAAAATTGCCTGGACCTTTGTTTAGGATAAAATGCAAATTCTCTTCTCCCTTACTGACCCATCGACTATCACATCAGTCCCTTGTATACACCACACTCTTAAAAGCCTTTATATGTCATGTATTAAAAGGCTTTTTATGGTAGGCCTCTTATAGACTGCATGCTTAAGGGCCTTTATAATGGGTCTTTTATATGTAGTAATTGGATGTATTTAATGAAACTGTATCTCAAAAGAGAGCAAATGGACAAGACCTTATTATTTTGGATCTAGTTTGCAAGGACTGAACTTACTGACCTTTAAGGTATCATCGAATTAGTATACAATGTGTGGTATAAGGTTATCGTAACTCTTCTCGATCTTGTTTAGAGTGGTATCAAATGGACGTAGTAGTTGGTGCTAAATCCTTTGAGGTGAATCATCTTCCATCTATGAACATAGTAATACTTGTCCACTGGTAACAACGTAAACCATTTCTTATTGTGTAATTTTTTCTAGACTACCAAAAATTTATACAAAATTTGGTCACACAATTAAATCCTTCAAATGTCTTCTCTCGGTAATGGACTTGAATTGGGATGCATCTAGGACTAGAGAATAGTTGTTTGAAAACTTGAGAATTTGATTGTTAGCATTAGGGTCTTGGTGGACACCAATGAAACTGACACCTCCAATGATGATGATGTTAAGTAAATGCCCTATAGCCTATGAATGATAGGGATTCCTTCTATATATAAACATTATTATTGAATAATAAAAAGCATTTCTTCATTTTTTTAGTACTTTTGTTTACAAACATTTGCGTGCATACAAATTAAACTAATGAGTGAAGTAATTGATATATAAACACAATACAAAGACAATTATAAAGAGTTCATGATATGAGATGCGTATCATATGCAAATATGTTAATATCAAAAATATATCTAGTCATATTTTTAACATGATAAGATATTGTTAATACGGATAGACTAACATATGTTATATATTTTGACTAGGTTAAAAAGTAGTCCTCATTATCTATGATTATAAGATGATCGAGTTAACATGTAGATATTTATTAGAAGAATAAGTACATTGGAGAACTAACATGAGAAACTTCATATGGATACGAGCTATATCAGTTAAGTATCTCACTATATCAAGGGTATAAGTATCCTCGGACTTATTTTACCAAGGTATCTCAGGTAGCAAGTGTTATGCTTTAACTCCATTACTTTTACTCCTTGAAGGAGGGGTATATATAGCTTAGAGATTAGGTATAAGATGAACTATTTGGAGGTAGTTAAGTGGGAAATAAAGGATTCACCACTACAGTTGTAATGGAAAGTTCTATCTCAAGTATTCTTAAACTTCTTTATTCAAGAAACTTTGGCCAAAGTGAAATGCAGGGTGAATGAGATTTATAAGAGCATTTTAGGAATAAATATAAAAGTATAAGAATATAATATGTTCATGAGTGAATTGGTATATGTCCATATTCAATTAAAGAATGAGATAAAAGAATAGTGAAAAGAGTAATTGCATGGTAACTTGATACAAAAGAGTGAAGTGAAACCGCTGACTTGTTGTCATTTGGGTAGTCATGATGCTTAATTAGAAGTCACTCATGATTTATACATATGTGTATGTAAATATCAATTGAGAATTAATAAAATGGTTTAAAAATTTTAAATCATACAATACTGATCTAACTTGGATTTGTAGGTACACTTTGTACTGGCAAAATTGGACAAAAAATCCAAAGGGTCACACATATAACAACATACAAGTTTGAGGTGAAATACAATGTATAAGTAGACATGGGATGTCATGGGAACTTATTAAATTAGAATATAAAAGAGGATATAGGGTTTAAGACTCACAATCCTAAGTAAAATGTGCATAAAAGCCTTCCTAGCCATTTATACACATGGAGCTATGAGTGATTTGGAGTGTTTTTCTCTTTAGCCCATTTCACAAATAATAATTGTTATAGAGCTTTAATAATATGTTATAAGGCTAGTTATGAGGTTACATTGGGCTTGAAGCTCAATTAAAATGCACATAGGGCTTCTCTCAGGGATTATTGCGCAAATTAGGGTTTTAGGCCTAGTGAGAGTTACTTAAGCCCAACTGAGTAATCCATGGCTTAATTTTTATCAGAACTTAACTGTGTGGTCATAATATTGAATTCACTATGTTTTATCCTCGAGAACTTGGTTGAAATTGTTATATTTTGTGTGAATTGATGAGAATTGGTTATGAAATGCTAATTCCTTTTTATAAGCCAATTTAGCTCTTAAAACTATGATTTATAAGAAGATGTGATTTTAGAGTTTTAAAGGGGAGTATAAAGTATAATTGTGATAAATTGTGAACTATACTTCTACTTATCTTGGTTGAGATTAATTGTTATCATTTGAAATTTTGAGTTTGAATTATTCAAAAGTGTGGATTATTCTTCTTTACTCGAGGACTAGTAAAGTTCAAGTTTGGGAGTATTTTGTTAGTAGGTTTTATATAGCTAATTTAGATCATTTTTAAGTCAATGTTTAAGTTAGAATGGTAGTTTTATAGTTAAGCTTCATTGTCTTTTCAATGGCATTCTTAGTTTTTAGTTTTTTTTTTTATCGTAATGTTCGTTTAATTGTGTTAATCTTTGTGGTTTCAGGTCTAATTTTACTACTCTTCAATAATTAATGTTGCTAAGGATCATTTAAAAGAATTAAATTTGCATTGGAAACTTTATAGGTTTAAAAAAAGTGAAAAGTAGAGAAACAGAGCAACTAGAGGATTCCACTACCTGAAGCTGTCACATTTAAGCAGGCAGAGGATTTCATCACCTGAGGCGATGACACTAGACATAAATCACCACTTGAAGGTGTGACGACGGGATTAAAATAAACCACCACTCAGGTCTCTTGGGAGCCACCACTTAGGTTCTCTAGTATAAATACCTTCAAATTTGAACTTTTGTAATATAATCGCTCATACTTTATCAATTATCGATCTAAAACCTAAAATAAACAATTAATTGTTGTGTAATTTTCTTTACATATAAGGTTTTAATTGAGATTTACATTGACAAATAATAGTATTGAAAATGGTTTATTGGCAAGGAAATGAATTTTAATGTAATATTACTCAGTACTCACCTTTCGAGAAAAGAATAAGAAAGGAAACAAAATATGGTTTAAATCTATTATTATTATTATTATTATTATTATTATTATTATTATTATTAGGGATAAGGGGTTTTTTTTTGCCCTCGAACTTTATGAAATGGAGTGAAAAAGCCCTCAAATTTTTTTTTTTTGTCGGTTTTTACCCCTAAACTCAATTTAATGGCTGGAAAATACCCTTATGTTGGATGGAAAGTTTGGCCGACAAATGGAGTTAACGATAGCCAATCACACGTCAATACATGGCATACACGTGTCATTATCTTTCTTAGTCATATTGCTGATTTTGACTCTTTCTCTCTCTGCAAATCAAGAATGTTCAACGAATGCCAAGGAAACTGAAACATCACCACAATCAACAATTACTGATGATTCAATGAAGATAACAAATGGGTTTTGCATTGATGAAGTTCCAATCATTGAACCCCACGAAAGCAACTTCAACATCTTCATCTTCATCTACATCAACTGCTTTTTCTCAAAAAACAAATAGCTTTCTTGAAGAGTTACAATTGTTATATTTTGATTGGAACATGAACAATGATATTGACTTATGGAGAGATGTGATGTGTAGTTGGGATTTACTGATGAATGATTTTAATTCTAAAAGAAAGCAAGATTTGGATCCTAATAATCTCAATCAGTCCACAAGAATGGCTTTGGATCAAGATTCTTGGACATTTGGGATATTGTAATTTTATAAGTTGAAAATTAAAAAGAAAAAAAAAAGAATTTCTTTGTTTGTTAGATTGCTATAAAGGACAAAATAATAAATCAAAAATCTGAGAAAATCCTTTTTTTCAAATCTTTGATCAGTGTGATTTTGCTTCCACTAGGCTTCCTAATTGGTTACTTTGCAGTTCTTGCGGATTGATTTTTTCGTAAAATCAGCAACAATACTTTTATCGATGTTTCTATTTTCTTTCCATTCTTTTTAAGAAAAAAAAGAACTTGTCTTTCTAAAAAAATGTGAATTTTTTTGTCAATCATGGATGGATTTTAATTTTTCTTTTCTTATTATAGGTAAAGGCCATTGATTTGTAGAGAGAGGGAGAGAGAGAGGGGGGGGGGGGGGGGGAGGGAGAGAGTCCAAATTAATAATCTGACTAGGAAAGAGTGTGTTACGTGTATGCTGACGTGTCGACGCGTGATTAGCTGCCGTTAACTCCGTTTGCTAGCTGGACTTTTCATTAGAATATTTTTCAACCATTAAACTGAGTTCAGCAGTAAAAACCGACCAAAAAAAGTTTAAGAGCATTTTCACTCCCTTTCAAAAAGTTCGAGGGCACCTTTGCCCTTATTGTTATTATTAATATTTCATGTTCCTTTTAACTTCACTCTAGGCTCAACTATTAATTATTCAATAAAACAACAACATTTCATATATCAAATTCTAAAGAAAAAAAGGTAGCACCAAATTAGAGTTTTACTCCTAACGTCATGAAAATAGGTGAAAATGCCTCATTTTGGACGAAAGTCCAGCTGGCAAACGGACTAAATGAAAGTCAATACAGAGATAACACATCAGCATCCATGCGGCAATTTCTTTCCTAGTCAGCTTAAAAAAAAAGAGAAATATGATGCGGCAAACATGCATAAATTCACCAACTTACAATAAATTCACTCTCAAACCCATAATCACTTAATCCTCTCACCAAACACACTTATTTCTATAACAAATGCTTTAATGGCTTAATCTAAAGAAACTGATAGCATGCCAGATTATCCATCCTCATAAGCCCTTTACTTTAATATTTACTCCAACATTTACAACAAGCATATTTCTTTCATTCATTTTTCTTTTTATTTTTCTGTGATGTGGGTATTTTAATTTCTTAATACAATTTCATTTTGATTTGAATTTCTTTTTGAAGTGAAAATGTTAGATCACTATGGAATTAAGAAGTGATGAAAATTTTTATTCCTTGGACATTGTTCAAAAATGGGTTGCCGAAAAGTTTGATTTTCTTTTGTTATGTTGTTTGTTTAAGTGGGAAATGTATGCAGAAAACTTTCCTTGAAATGAAAAACTAATAATCATATGCTAAGGAATTGGTAGTAGTTAAGTTTTTGGTGGTCAGATTTGGCTTGCTGGTTTGTAGAATTTTTATGCCATGGACTCGTTGAAAGTCGTCCCATTTCCATCAGAGTTAACTAGTTTAGGAGGCTTAGTTCAATTTTTCATTTTCAAAAATAAAAACAAATTTCTTTTAAGGATACTCTTTTATAAATGTTGTTGTCCCCCCAGCCCCTGTTTTTAACTATTAGATGAAGTAATAAATATAACAAATTTAAAGCTTTAACAACCTTTCAATATGATACCATGACCTCATTTTTAAGTGAATTACTTTATTTTTCTTATGAAGTTATGTATAGACACCGGATCCCGAGTCAGCTTAGATCAATAATGCAATTAAGTGTGCCTGTTTATAAGCAAAAATGAAAGTTGGAAGTGAGGATTTCCTTGTCGGTTTGATTTATTAGGAATAAATAAAAATATATTAAAAAATATTTTAAATGTTTTAAAAATTATTTTGAGACAAAAAGGATATGTTTTGAAATTATTATGTTTTAGGAAAAATTTTTTAAAAAATAATAATAATAATAATAATTTTGCGAGTGTCGGGGGTGCGGCAAAGCGTTGGGCGCGCGCGGCAGTGCCTTTGCGCGCAAGGCGCTCCCCCGCGCGCTGGGCGACGTGCAGCGCCCGGCGCACGCGGGCTGGCCGTTACCCGCGTGCGCGAGCAACGTCCTGCGCGTCGTGCGCGCGCTCTGCACGTAGCGACGCTCGTCGGGCGCGTAGACGGGCGTCACTCACCCCTGTGTGCGCGGTTTCGCCCCCGACAACTTCCAATCCGTTTTTTCTACATTTTAAGTGTTTTTAACTCATTTTTTTTGTATAATTTAATTCTAAAAACTTTTTATCTTCTAAACTCTTCAAATTCTTCAATTTTTTGGTGTTAATGGGAAATAAATCATTTTAATTTTTTTATTAAAAATATGGATTTTTGGGAAAGTATAAATGGTTTTTTAGAGAGAGAATTAGGGGGGATTTTTCTTAAGAAAAATATTGGTTTTCTCTCTTTTTCTTCTTCTTTTTCTTCTTTTCTTCTTCAAGAAAAATTCTCCAAGTGTTCTAATTTGATTTTATTAAGTTAATTCTTAAGACAAATAAATTAATTATTTATTCTTGGAAATTTACTTCTTATTTTTCATAATTTTTTTCTTAAGACAAATAAATCAATTATTTGTTCTTGGGATAAAATTTCATTATATTTTATTTTTTAAATCAAAGTAAGGAATTTATCATCCAATTTCATTTATCACATCACATCAAATTTGAGGGTAAGCATTTTTAGCTCAATTTTTAAGTTATTTTTTTAATATAATTTTTGTTTACAATTGATTAGCTATCATGTAAATTCTCCTAAATCTATTTTTTTTACTTCCTATTTCTCATGTTTATTTAATTGTTCATATTATTATTTCTTATTCTTATTATTTATTTAATTGTTCATATTGTCATTATTTTATTTCATATATTATTGTTACTGTTAATATTATCATTTAACATGTGTTAGCATGATTGGCTTATTTTATTTCTTCATTTTATTCTTGCATGTTTAATTGGATTGTTGATTTTCTTTGATGTTATTGTGTCATTATTATTATTATTATTATTATTATTATTATTATTATTATTATTATTATTGTGATTAGTGTTATTATTAGTTATTATTTATCATTACTACTATCATTATTTTTATTAGTTTTATTTATTATTATAATTTATTATTGTTATCATCATCATTATTATTTTCATGTTTTCATGCATATTAAATTTTATTATTGTTGTTATTTTTATTATTTATGCATGTTGAATTGTTCATGTGTTAAGTTATATTTTTTATTATGCCATCTAATTGATTTGTCATACATGATGTATTTTATTTGTTTTAATTCATTTTTTATATGTTATATGTTTAACTCATTTTCATTACTAACATTTCTTTCATTTGTGTTTTTTTATTTCAATAATTATTTTTATGTGTAAGCCTTTTCAATGGCGAGTGGGAGCCCATGGAAGTTTGAAGACACCATTTTTGTGGGATGTATCTTTTCAGCATTTTTAGTATTATTTTGCTTTTATTATTTAATATGTAATTTGTAATAAATTTGTTTATTTTCATGCACGTTAATTAAAAAGTCGCATAAAGTTTTATATTTATAAATTGGGATTTTTTCTAACAAAATGGGACCAATGTCTTAGTTTTTCATCCAAATAAATTGTCACTTTAAAATCATTTTCTTTAACTATGCATGCGAGGACCAATGTTCTCATAAATAATGAATACCCCATTTTATGTATGATTTATATTTTATTTTACAATGGGGGTTGTATTGCACCCCTAATTTTATTGTAATCTATTTTATTTACCCTTTTAATTTACCATTTTATTATGTGAATAATTATTGCATCAAAACGTATGAGCAAAGGGATGAAATTTTAAATTCAAAACTCAATTGTAATTTAACCAAGGTATGAATAAATGAGAAGTCCCGAACTATCTCTGGTCTTTGGGCTCAAGGAGGCGAGAGGGCCATCTCAATATTCTATTGGGATGGGGCCTGCAAGACACCTCTTGTGTCCCGTAAAAAGGCTCAAATTTGCATAGTTTTAGGCGCCCCGAGGCGAGAGGGCCATCTTAATATTCTATTAGGGTGGAGTCTCCAAAACACCTCTGGTTTGCCCAAGCGCGAGGCTGAGAGGGCCATCCTAATGTTAGGGTGGGGCCTCCAAGACACCTCCGACTTGCCTATGATGGACATAGTTGCGCTGTCTTTAGCTTATTGAGACTAGACGAACTTTCCCAATGATCTATTGGGTGGCAACTCCATGAAACCTCCTTGTTGCTCGAAATAGACGCCCTTGCAATTTCACTTGCAAGTTTCATGAACCTCATTCCCGAAAGCCCTAAAAGTGGGCGTTCGAGGCATGTTACAGTAGCGACCCCACTGGGGACCTAATAGATTTCGCTTCGAAAGTACCTTGGTTAAAATATATAATTGAGTTTTAATTTAAAAATTTTATCCCTTTTCGAAATTGCATTGTATTTCATTAGAGCCTTAGAGCTATGCTAGTTTGGTCCCTTTTCTAGCCCCGGTGCATTCCCAAAGCACGACCCTACGTTCACTCAATATGGGAAAGTGTTAGGGATAATCACCAGCCCAAGACTCGTACCTTATGGTATATCAAATGAAGACCCAATCGGTTGTTATACTCGTGATGAGCTAGACCTATTGTCAGGGACCATGCTTAGGTAGCCCTAAAGTATCATCACCGTTGACCAAAGCTTATGTAATGGCAATAGATACTTCCCTTAGGTGATATGCTCCTTAATACAATGCTTGCTATGTGGGCCCTTATATATTGAACAAAATCAACCAAATTAAGTGGTCTTTTGTCAAAGGCTTTCATGCCCCGGTGAGCCCATCTTAATATGGTTGAAATGTTTGAATACATAAAGGCCAAAACCCATACGCATGTGCTTTAAAATAAGAGTGTTATGCTGTTGGTTTTCCACCACGCACCATACGCGTTCATCGGGTTCCCTGTTAACCCATGAACCTAGCCCACCTAGGAAAGAGAATACACTATCTCGTGTGTGGGAGTGATAAGGTTGGAAGGATCTATCTGCTTGTATGTGATTGTCCATGCAGCATTAACACGATCATGCATTGTATATATCATTCATGCATCATCCTAACAGTTCAATCTTTTAGCCATTATAGATTCACCAAAGTGAACTAGAGGTTCTGACGGTCGGCTGGTGAGGATAGATCTGCCCCTTGGATTGACAGAATTAGTGTTTGATTGGAATTCAGAGCCACCCTCAACGACTGGAGAGTCATCCATAGAATCACAAATGGCAGAAGAGACTGGGGCCTTAACAACTCAAGACCTTGCTAGGAGGCTAGAAGATTTTGAGCGAAGAATGTTAGAAATAATAGGCGTTATGGCTGATAGGATTGCTCATCCTCCTGCTCCACAACCACCAGCTGCTCCACATTAACCCGTTGCTCCATAGCCCTCGATGGTTCATGCTGGGGGGCAAGTTGAACCACCTGCTGGCAGAGAAGCCCCCATTGTAGTTAATATTGCCCGCCAGCTTGTTAATGAACATATAGTTGTTGTGCCTGCTGAGCCAAGAAGGGCAATAATCCCTAATCCTGAGGAAGATTTTATGATGGAGGAGGGAAATGAAGAGGCAGTAGCACCTCAATTTGTGGGGGCCAGAGCACCCAGGGTAGAGGATGAGGCGATGAGAGGGATGAGATAATAGATTGAGGCAATTACCCGCATGCTATCAGCCGAAAAGGGGATCAACCCCGAAGACAGAGATTTGGGGGATGAAGAGCTGTTGCCCCAAAGGTTCAAAATGCCTGAGCTGCCGAAGTTTGATGGTACTTCGGATCCATCTGCACATATTAAGCAGTATACCCTAGTGATGAAAGGTACAGGGTAGACCAAGAAATAGAAGGTGGAATATTTCTGCCTTAGTCTGGTGGGTCCGGCTGTGGACTGGTACCATGGGTTAGACAGGAGGTCCGAGGAAGATTGGGACCTTTTGACTGAGGAGTTCATGAAATAGTATGACTGCAGCACCAGAATGGAGGTCACCTTAAAGGACCTCAAGCTGTTACAGCAGAAGAATGATGAGTCGTTCCATTAATACCTTATAAGATGGAGAAATAAGGTCATGGAGATGAAGAGAAAGCCTGACACTATTGACCAAATCAGGCTATTTATCAGGAACTCTTGCCCTTACTTAAGGGACTTGCTCAGCTTTAAGGGGCTCAGAGACTGGGAGTCGCTTAAGGACATCGCTGTAGAAGCTGAGGGGGCTTACCTAGTAAAGAAAGCAAGCCAAAATAACTTTGCTGGGAAAGGCTATGGCAACCAATCAGGGTACAAACCAGGCAGTGCAGGAAGCAGCAATAATAGAAGTCGTAAGACGGCCGAGTTTTTAGCCACCGAGGTTGGATAGGGTCAAAGGTATTACTCTAATTTGGGCCGCTCTCTATCTTGGGTACCAGAGAAATTGACAAAGGAAGGCAAGCAAAGACCATTGCCACCCAGGCCAGCCATGAATCAAGGAAAGCCGGGGCATAAAGAGGATCAATACTGCGCTTACCATCAGCACACCGGGCATCTAACTGACTATTGTCGAACTCTGAGGAACAAAATTCAAGATCTTATTGATTCCAAGGAGATCACTGACCTTGAGAAGAGAGATAAGAAGAAGAGGGCAGGCTATAATGCAGTCCCCCCACCATGAATGTGATCGGAGGAGAAAAATATGTTTTTTTAGTTGCTTTTTATTCCAAGAACACTTTTTATGACAGTATTTGCAGTATTTATAATTTTAATAAGATGAACAATTTTGTGTATTTGTATAGTGTCTCTATGATTTCATTTCTCATGATCACGAAGTATTCATTTTTTGATATCAATTCAATTAATACGATTACATTTAATCTCGAAACTTTGGGAAATTCAAAGAAAATCTTGATAGCATCTGATATAACTCCTGAGAAGAGAAAAATTTTGAGAGCTGAAAAAAAATAAAGTAGTTGCAATTAGGGGATTGGATGAAAACTCACTAAGAGCACTAGAACCTTTCTGATTCCCATCAAAGCGATATTTGGATAAGACGGAACCTAAAAAATGATTTAGGTAGCCCTTCTTTGTATAGCTCTCTAAATGACTGTTTTCTACATTTATTTCGCAATTGCTTGCTAGCCCATTGAGCCTTTGTGCTGGTATGCTAAATGCGTACTGATTTTTTTGTTATGCGTGTTAAAACTATCCACTTGCCTAAAATGATTTTTGCCTCCCCTTAGAAGAATGGTCGCTCTAGAAGGGATGGATGTACATTTTGACAACTCTTTGGGTTATAAAAAAAAATTGTCCTTATAAGGATGAGTTTACACTTCGCGAAGAGGGTTTATTCATGCGTAAAAGACATGAGCTCACAAGAGAAAAAGAAAAAAAAGAAAAATAAAGAAAAGAAAAAAAAAATGAAAAGAGAACGAAAGAGAAGAAAAAGAGGTAGAGCTCAAGATAGTAACCTCTTGATGAGTTTCTGTGGCAATCACTTTAACTTAATTATTATTCTGAGCTTGATAAGCTAAAGTATTATCAAATCCAAATTCAAAAATACCTTTATAGTACGCTATTGAGTTGAGCGGCCATTTCTTCTCTAGCAACCTGGTCCTCCTTTGATAGCCATCTACCTAAGCCTAACGTTACAACCGAAGTAAGACCTTTTGATTCTTGGTTCAGTCTTATCCAATTAGCGAAGATGACCTTCTAATAAGGTTCGGTACGTAGGAAGAGGCATATAGTATTTCTTGAGCTTCAAGCGGGAAGCCACGAGAGCATTTATGCATTTGAGTTGAATCTTGTCCCCAACGTTGCATCTAGAATTTGCTTCAGAAAAAGAGTATCCTGGCAAAAATTAAGGGCAGAGAGAAAATTTTCAATCACGAAAACTCGAGAGGGAGAGTTGATAACAGGAGTTTGATGCTTACAAGATCTATCCCGAGATTAGATGAAGTCCTATTTTTTTGAGATTAATGTCAAACAATGATCATGTTTAATGAAATCGAATTGAAACACATGCATTTATGCAATGACATATTGGTGTGATCAAAGCAGTTCACTTTGCATGGTCAAAGTCATCTACTGTCTACCCTCTGCTCCTTTCACCTCTCGGGTGCTTCAGTCAACTACTTATTCTTCTATCATCTGTGAAATCAATTCTACAGCACCATCATGAGAAAAATCAAGCTCATACAGCTATGACATGGGTGTAAGTACATGCCGATCATGCCTAAAAGATTTTTGGCAACAGCTTCAACCTCTCTGCAAAAAAAAAAGAGCCATTAGAGATGAAAACCGTAATTAGCGCTCTAAGCAAAAGTTAGGCAAAGGGATAAGGTGAAAACCTGAAAACAGTCAGTTTGTCCTTCAAAAAAAAATAAAAGAAAAAAAGAGCCGCTGGATTGGGTTGGGTCCATTTCAGGCAAAAATAAGGCACAGGGTTATGTGAAAATCCGTAAAGGACACATTTCCTGCTAAGAAAAGCTAGTGTGAAAATCCACAAGGGACACACTACTTTCAAAAAAAATGACTACATGTATCAGATGAGAACCTTGCAATCCCAAAGGCATGAAATTCAAAAACAGCTTCAAGAGGCATCGATCCTATTGCAAATTGCAGCCAGAACGGCTATCATCTCTAAGTCCACTTAGATGAATTCTTATCCTACATTTCTGCATAACCCATGCATTTCACGTGCATGCTCACTATTTTTCCTGCATATTTGGTTTTTTTAATTTTGCAGTAAGAGAGATTCGATGCGGACACCGGCAGAAGGCGAGTGACGACATCAATTCAAGCATCAATCCAAGCATCAATCCAAACATCAATCCAAACATCAATTCAAGCATCAATCCAAGCATCAACCAAAGACCTCTCAGGGGGCAACTAACCAAAAGGCTCTCAAGGGGCACCACTTCAAAATCCAAGCATCAGCCAAAGACCTATCAGGGGGCAACTAACCAAAGGGCTCACAGACAGCATCACTTCAAATCTAAGAAGGGTTAGCATGATGGCGGCACTACCATTCTACGGAAAATTAGCACGACCACGGCACTACTACTTCAAAAGGGTTAGCATGATGGCGGCACTACCATTCTACGGAATGTTAGCACGACCACGGTACTACCACTTCAGAAGGGTTAGCATGATGGCGGCACTACCACTCCACGGACGGTTAGCACGACCACGACACTACCGCTTCAAATCTCAGAAGGGTTAGTACGATGGCGGCACTACCACTCCACGGAGGGTTAGCATCACCACGGCACTACCATTTCACATCTAAGAAGGGTTAGCACGATGGCGGCACTACTTCAAATCTCAGAAGGATTAGCACGATGGTGGCACTATCACTCCATGGAGGATTAGCACGATCACGGCACTACCGCTTCAAATCTCAGAAGGTTTAGCACGATGGCGACACTACCACTCCACGGAGGGTTAGCATGACTACGGCACTGCCACTTCAGAAGGGTTAGCACGATGGCGGCACTACCACTCCACGGAGGGTTAGCACGACCACGGCACTACCGCTTCAAATCTCAGAAGGGTTTGCACGATGGCGGCACTACCACTCCACGGTTAGCACGACCACGGCACTACCACTTCAGAAGGGTTAGCACGATGACGGCACTACCACTCTACGGAGGGTTTGCACGATCACGGCACTACTGCTTCAACAAAGGATAACACGCCGACAACATGGCGATAACCATCCCAACCGCATCATCTAGTTAGGAAAGCCGACTGCCTCAGGTACGTGTCTCTTTCATTTTTTTTCTGAGTTTAGGCTCATCTAGATACTAGTGTACTAGGTTTCCCAAAACTGGGGGCAACTGTAGACATCGAGTCCCGAGTCAGCCTAAATCAGGATTACCCAAAGTTGAAATTAAGTGTGTCTGTTTATAGGCAAAAATGAAAGTTGGAAGTGACGATTTCCTTGTCGGTTTGATTTATTAGGAATAAATAAAAATGTATTAAAAAAATATTTTAAATTTTTTAAAAATTATTTTGAGACAAAAAGAGTATGTTTTGAAATTATTGTGTTTTAGGATCGATGCCTCTTGAAGCTGTTTTTGAATTTCATGCCTTTGGGATTGCAAGGTTCTCATCTGATACCTGTAGTCATTTTTTTAAAGGTAGTGCGTCTCTTGTGGATTTTCACACCAGCTTTTCTTAGTGGAAAATACGTCCTTTGTGGATTTTCACATAACTCTGTGCCTTATTTTTGCCTGGAATGGACCCAACCAAATCCAGCGTCTCTTTTTTTCTTTTATTTTTTTTTTGAAGAATAGACTGCCTGTTTTCAGGTTTTCAGCTTATCCCTTTGCCTAACTTTTACTTAGAGCGCCAAATACGGTTTTCATCTCTAACGGCTCTTTTTTTTTTCTTCAAGAAAAATTCTCCAAGTGTTCTAATTTGATTTTATTAAGTTAATTCTTAAGACAAATAAATTAATTATTTGTTCTTAGAAATTTACTTCTTATTTTTCTTAATTTTTTTCTTAAGACAAATAAATCAATTATTTGTTCTTGGGGTAAAATTTCATTATATTTTATTTTCTAAATCAAGGCAAGGAATTTATCATCCAACTTGTTTTTTATTCTTATTGTTTATTTAATTGTTCATATTGTTATTATTGTCATTATTTTTATTCATATATTATTGTTATTGTTAGTATTGTCATTTAACATGTGTTAGCATGATTGGATTATTTTATTTCTTCATTTTATTCTTGCATGTTTAATTGGATTGTTTATCTTCTTTGATGTTATTATGTCATTATTATTATTATTATTATTATTATTATTATTGTTGTTGTTGTTGTTGTTATTATTATCATTAGTATTGTTATTATTATTGTGATTAGTGTTATTATTAGTTATTATTTATCATTACTACTATCATTATTTTTATTAGTTTTGTTTATTATTATAATTTATTATTGTTGTCATCATCATTATTATTTTCATGTTTTCATGCATATTGAATTTTATTATTGTTGTTATTTTTATTATTTATGCATGTTGAATTGTTCATGTGTTAAGTTATATTTTTTATTATGCCATCTAATTGATTTATCATGCATGATGTATTTTATTTGTTTTAATTTATTTTTTACATGTTACATGTTTAACTCATTTTCATTAATAGCATCACTTTCATTTGCGTTTTTTATTTCAATAATTACTTTTATGTGTAAGCTTTTTCAATGGCAAGTGGGAGCCCATGGAAATCTGAAGACACCATTTTTGTGGGATGTATTTTTTTAGCATTTTTAGTATTATTTTGCTTTTATTATTTAATATGTAATTTGTAATATGTTTGTTTATTTTCATGCACGTTAATTAAAAAGTCGCATAAAGTTTTATATTAATAAATTGGAATTTTTTCTAACAAAATGGGACCAATGTCCTAGTTTTTCATCTAAATAAATTGTCACTTTAAAATCATTTTATTTAACTATGCATGTGAGGACCAATGTTCTCATTAGGGGTGAGCATGGTCGGTTAACCAGTCCATTAGCTTCAGTCCATTAACCAGTCCATTAATATCGGTTTTTTGAAATTACAGTCCATTAACCAGTCCATTACCATCGGTTAACCAGTCCAACGGTTTCGGATTTTCGGATCGGTTACCCAATATTTTTCGGTTAACCACTATAATTATAAATATATTCATAAATAAAATTAAAATGTTGAAAATACTTAAAAATTAAAATTTTTTCACTATAATATAACATTATTGTTGTTAAAATAAAAATATTTGGTGGATATAAGCAAATTTGTTTTTAAAAATTAATATTTAATAAGTAAATATATTAACCAGTTCATAATCACTTTTAATTAGATAAATTATTATACTTACTAATAGCCAATTAAAAAAACTTAAAAACTTTAAAATAATTAGTATAATAAAAAAAAAAGAACATGATCACTTTTAATTAGGATAAATTGTTATAAATTATTAAAAAATTAATAAATTAACTAAAAATTCGGTTTTGGTTTGGTTAACCAGTCACATGAGTCAAAAACCATTAACCAGTCCATTAATATCGGTTTTTTCAAATTACTAACCATTAACCAGTCCATTACAATCAGTTAACCAGTCCATCGGTTCGGTTTCGGATTTTTTTTTCGGTTAACCGAATCCATTGGTTTTTTTGCTCACCCCTAGTTCTCATCAATAATGAATACCCCGTTTTATGTATGATTTATATTTTATTTTACAATGGGGGTTGTATTCTGTCCCTAGTTTTGTTGTAGTCTATTTTATTTACCCTTATTTAAATTTACCATTTTACTATGTGATTAATTATTGCATCAAAACGTATGAGAAAATGGATGAAATTTTAAATTCAAAACTCAATTGTAATTTAACCAATATATGAATAAATGAGAAGTCCCGAACCATCTCTGGTCTTTGGGCTCAATGAGGTGAGAGGGTTATCTCAATGTTCTATTGGGATGGGGCCTCCAAGACATCTCTTGTGTCCCATAAAAAGGCTCAAATTTGCACAGTTCTAGGCGCCACGAGGCGAGAGGGCCATCCTAATGTTTTATTAGGGTGGGATCTCTAACACACCTCTGGTTTGCCCAAACGCTAGGCCGAGAGGGCCATCCTAATGTTAGGGTGGGGCTTCCAAGACACCTCCGGCTTGCCTATGATGGACATAACTACGCTGTCTTAGGCTCATTGTGCCTAGACGAATTTTCCCAATGTCCTATTGGATGACGACTCCATGAAACCTTCTTGTTGCCCGAAATAAACGCCCTTGCAATTTCACTTGCAAGTTTCATGAACCTCATTCCCGAAAACCCTAAAAGGGGGCGTTCGGGGCGCCACGGGGTTGGACGCGTGTCACATTATGCTACCAAGATATTGTTGAGGCTAGGGTGATTGTTGCAAGATTCATTATTTTAGTTAGCTTGTTTATTCAAGGTTACTATTTGCTTCTTTGATGTTTAGCAATTATAGTATTCTTAATAATTGCAAGCATCAAAATTATTTATCTTTCTTTTAGGTATGCTTTTCTAGATAATCTTATCATAGAACTCATTGCGGGTTCAACAGACAAGCAACCACTCCTTAAGACTCCTGGGGAGGTAAGTTAAGGTTTATTATTTTGCTTACTTTTGAATGACACAAGATTTGTAGGGCTATGCACACACCTATAAATTATCTTTTATTCTCAGTGAGTCATTGTCATATCATTTTTCTTTTTGAAGTTTTCAAGTGTGTGACCTTGTCAATTTCTAGTCTAATGGATTTTGTCTTCTAGATGTTTGTATTATTACTTCTTTCCCCATCACTGCATTATGACTTGAATATCCATATAAGCTATTACTTGTTTCCCAAAGTTCACTTCCATATCATTCAAGTAGAAAAGCCAAGAAGCTTTCTTTTTGAGAAATAAATTTAGATGTTACTGCACTGACATGGAATTTTGAATCCTTTTGGTCAAACAAACTTTTTTTTCAATACCTCTTTCCATTCCATTTTCCTTATCTTTTTCTCTATGAGTGCTTTCTGGAATATTTTTTCATAGGACTTATCTATTGAGTTGAAAATATGAAAATACAGATATAAAGTTTGATGAAATTATATAATTTGACTCTTTTTTTGTCCTTATTATAGCTTTTCTTTTGCTTTTGCTCTTTGATGAAATCTGAAGCACCTCTATTGAAATCCACCGTCTTTCAACTGGCAAAATTTAAAGGTATGTAAAACTATGTATCTTTCCATTGGCACCTCTTTCATTTTTCATCTTTCAACTATGCATTTTAAGTTACTTAAATGTGTAGTGGGTTACGTTCGAATCGATGAATCTGTTAATATTTTAGGCTGTATTTTTTCAATTTGCATTTTCATTGCATAGTTGCATCTGATTGTGAAAAATTAATTTATGGTATCATTATGGGGGCAATTGGGTAAAATGTCCTCACTTAGATTACCGTGGAAGTAAAATTCATCAAGGACACAAACTAGGCCCAGGCAATTTGTTTCATTTTAATATAGTTGCAATATTTGAAAAAAAAAATTAGGAATTTTGAAGGTCTGTAAGATACTGGTATGTTTGCTCTATGGAAGGGACATGAAAGATTTTATGTAATAAATGGTGATGAAGGCATTAGAAGTCTTAAGAGGATAGTGTCTAATAATTTGACTATCATAGACTTATACCATGTTGATGTAGGGGAGTTAGAAGCTATTGCATTCCTACCTGTATTAGAACATCCTAAAAACAAGTCAAGAAAGCTAAAACCTATTAGAAATAATGTCTCATTCGACAGAAATCTGGATAGTGCATCTAATGTTAATGAAGTAAATATGGATGGTGATCATGTTGATGAAGTAATTGGTGAGGTTAGAAATGCAAATGAAGTAGAAAATGATGATATGTTAAGTGATTAATTGGATGCAGCACAGGATGTGAATGGTAATGAAGATATCCATGCACATGTATGTGATAATTCTAATGATGAAAATATATGTTATAATTCTAATGATGACTCATAATGTGAAAAAGAGAGTGATCTAGAAATTCTAGAGGAAATTAAGGAGGCCAAAGAAAAAACAACCACTATAAAAAAAAAACAAGAAATTAGCGATGGCAAATTCCGTCGCTAATATGACAAATTCCGTCACTAATTGATTTTAGCGACAAAATGAATAACCGTCACAATTAGCTCCGTCGCAAGGAATTTTACGACTAAAACATAAAACTGTCGCTAAAATTAGCGACAGAAAAAACTGTCGCTAAAAACAAAATATTCCGTCGCTAAATAACACCTAAAATCAGTCGCTGTAACTATTATAAAATTATTAGTGCCAAAAAATGTCATCGCTAAAAATATTATTTTTAATTTAATTTAATTTAATTTATTATTATTATTATTATTATTATTACATCCAAAATTTAATTTATATAAATAATAATTATGCAATATTAATAACAATACTATTAATTTAAAAATATAATATTATAGAAGTACATTAAATTGTACAATTAGGGTGTACAAATGGTCGGTTTAGTTTGATTTTGGACTGAATGAACCGAATATATCGAAAACCGAACTTATATTCAACAAAATAAAATCATTTAAAATAACTAAAAGAAAAATAACGTACATAAATTTTTCATATTATGTTCCTAATAAATACTAAGCAAAAATACACTAAAAAAACATACATTAAAAATAAATACAACATAAATTTTGATTAATAATACATTTAATGTCCTCCGATTTTGGTCTAATAGCTTTCCTCTTTAAATTTTTAGATGTTGCCTATGATTTCGTATCTTGATTAGTCTCGGGCTGATTTTGCGTCTCACCTTGAATGATGAGATTTTGAGTCTCGTCTTGAATAGAGGCCCTAAAAAAAAGTAAACTAGCAATATATGTGGATTGCACAGCAAACCCAAATGAATTAATCTCCAAAAATTAATAATAAGAACAAAGTAGTTTGATGCGGAATAGATTGCTGTAGATTTTTTGGACCACACAAGCAGTTTATTCATACTCTTTATAGCCAATTTATTGCTCATTATTCATTTGTAATTTATCGGTATTAATTCTCTAATATACATATCTCATGCAGTATAACACAATCATTGTTTCATCGCAAGAGAGTCTAACTAAATTAACATAACTTATTATGGCTATACAACTATTATCAATAGTGTAGTCTAAACTCTCTCATTGCAAGTTAATAATTACTTCATCTTTTATTGTATACTAAAATTATCAACAGCCCCCACACATGTACATGTATGCTTTACACATATTTCATTTACATACATAAAATGAACATAATACCAATTCGTATATCAAGATTTAACTATCATAAAATTATTTACTACTTAAATCCTAACATTCAAATTAATCCAAATTTCTTCTACTCTTGCAGGTCCTGTACCAATTCATCAAATACAGAATAATTTACAGCTTTCCTAATTTTTGTCAAGACATCAAGTGAGTCTAAATATTTATAACTAACTTATATGATTTAACCCATGTTGACACTAGCCAAATTCTTTATATTTTTATCATGTTAATTAGCTCTTCGCAATATACTACCAAATTTCATTATTTCTATTCAACTCAAAAGTATACTACAACTTTCTATTCAATGGGACATTTCTTAATTTGGGTCCAACATATTCAAATATATATAGTATATGCATATTAACAATACTATGCTCACTAATATGCTTTTCCTATTTATTTTCATCCTAAACTGTCATGATAATCAATTCAAAATAATTAAACTCTTATAGATCCAAGTTTTATGGACATATTTCAAGTCTCAGATTAATGTCCATTTTTAACCAATAAAGAGTTAAAAAAAACAGGTCAGATGGTATTCTTGAAATTTATTCTACTGTGTGTTAACTTTCTACAGAAATTTAAATCATTGGATTCTGAGATTCTGAGAGGAAGTTATCACCAAATTCCCAAGAGCTGTTTCTACCAATTTATACAATTTTGGATTTGGACAGAATTGATGTCATATATTAGAGGCCAATTTCAAGTAAGTTAGACACATAATTAGGCTTAGCTCTCTTTATGAAATTTACAACCTTAAACACTGACTGCACTTAATTATTTCTACCTATTTATACTTAAATTTACACAACTTCCATCATTTAAATACCAATAGTTAATTAAATTCAATTTAAATCAAACCAATTCATCAAGCAACATTGCCAATTTAGCAACCCACAATAAAACACAAATTATTTTTAACAATTGTACCTAACAGACTTAATTTTATATAAAATTCATAGGGAAAAGAAATTTTGGTAGTCACATACCAGTTGAAGTCAGATTTTAGAATTTTTGCTCATTTCTACTGTCTCTTTTGCAGGTCACTTGTTGTCGAAGCATCGCCGGAGTCTCGCCATCACTAGAGGGAAGCTGGGACCATCACAAGTCCATCGGTGGTGGTCATACGCTGGCACACCGAACCATTTGATCGGAAGTCGCCTTAGAAGATGCGGCTCACCTCTAAGCTAATCTCCCTATCGCCGGCATATGAGAAGGCGTGAGCTACACCAAAAGACGTGCCTCGCTGCCAGGAGTCATCTGTCACTTGGCGTGTCGCCACCAGTCACCGGAAGTGGCTGGAATGGGACGAAGAAGATTTGGTCTCTCTCTCTCTCTCTCTCTCTCTCTGGGACAATGACGTCGTGAATAGGGAAAATCGACTGGCTAGCTGGCGCAATGGAGAGCGACGATTCATCGCCGTCGGTCATCACCGAAGCTGCTCTCCATCATGCTCTTTCTCTCTTCCTCTCTCGATTTTCTCTCTCCCTCCCCTACTCCGTTCTCATGTTAGTGTCATCCCCCTATTTCATTCCTTTTGTTCTATTATTTTCTCTCTCTCTCTCTTTTTATTAATTTATTATTTTTATTTTATTATTATTATTATTATTTTAGTATTATTATTTCTTTAGTGACAGAAAAATCTGTCGCTAATTCACGTGTGCTTAGCGACAACAATAATTTGTCGTTAAAATCGTCACAAACAAAGGGGCTAATATTACCACCAAATTTAGTGACCAATATTTCTGTCACTATTTTAGCGATAAATTATTCCGTCACTAATTTAGTCGCAAAAACGTGCCATAAATTGCCGCCATAATTTAACAACTATTTCATTTTTTCGTCGCTAAATTTGCCCCAAAATTGGAAAAATGGATTTTCATAACTAATTCTAAAAATGGTCACTAATTTTAATCGCCAATTTGAGTTTTTTTTTTTGTAGTGAATCCCATAATACAAGCTTAAAGCTTTGAGGGTTGAGGTTTCTGATTAACTTACTATGACTGTGTAGACACCGGGTCCTGAGTCAGCTTAAATCAGGGTTACCCAATGATGAAAGTAACACCTATTCACGGGCAAAAAGATTGAAAGTGATGATTTTCTTGTGAAATTTGCTTGTTAGAGATAGAAAATAAAAAAAAAATTAAAAATAAAAATAAAAAAAGGAAAAAAAGTTATAATGTTTTAGTCAAAATTGTTATTTAAAAAAAAATTCGGTCGTCAAAAAAGGCATAGCGCGCGTGCAAGAGTCGCCTGCCTGAGCGCCCAACGCGCTCCTAGTGCCCATCGACTGGCGTCTCTTGCCAGGCACGCTCGTCGGTCGCCCCTAGCTCGCCCATATTTGCCGATTTCAGCCAAAAATGATTTTTTCTCACATTTTTCGAGATTTTGTCGGTTTTTATGTTTTTTTTTCCATTTTTAAAATATAGATAAGGAATGTTGTCATTTAATTAAGGATTCTTTCCTTAATTAATTATGTTTTTCATTTTTAATCATAAAAACAAAAAAAAATTAGAAAGAGAAAAAGAGAAATTTTTTTTGGCAATTTTCTTTGCTTTTCTTTAGTTTTTGCAATTTTTTTGCTCTTGTTCTTCAATCTTTCTTCTTTCTTTACTTCAATAAATTTTTTTTAAACATTTTATATAAAATTTTATTGATGAATGATTGATTTTGAGACAAAAAAAATAATTCTTTATTCTTAAAAATTCAATTTTCTCACTTGTTATTTTTTAATTTGTTTTCTCTTCAATTAAATTTCTTCAAAAACCTTACTTTGATTTTTTGATTAAAAATTGATTTTGAGACAAAAAAAATAATTTTTTGTTCTTAACATCCATTTTTTTCATTTGTTTTTGTAAAAATAAGATTTTTACAATTATTTTCTCTAAAGAGAAAAGTTTTTAGTTTTTTTTTTCTTATTTCTCTAATCTAATATTCTGTGAACCAAAATAAGGAAAATTGATCATCTTCTCTCATTCTATCACATCTGAAATCTGAAGGGAAACATCTTAGACTCGATCTCATATTTATTTTTATTTATTTATTTACTTATTTATCTTTTGTATTGCTTTTATTTTTTGTTTATAATCATTTAATCAAAATGTAGTTCTTTAAATTTATTGTGTTTTTACTTATTTTATGTGACATTTGTCATAGATTTAATCCTTTTTATTTCATTTTTTTATTCTTTTTTCATTCACTTTTTTTCACTTTTTCTTTTGTTATTTATTTACTTATTATTGTTATTATTATATAATTATTATTGTTGTTATATTTATTATTATTATTATTATTATTATTATTATTATTATCATTATCATTATCATTATCATTATCATTATCATTATTATTATTATTATTATTATCATCATCATCATCATAATTTATGTTTTTATTTGTGTTAATTTGTTAATATGTTAATTTATTTGTCATCCATAATGTATTTTTTATTTATTTTAATTTATTATTTATTATTTTATATGTTTAATTAATTTTCTTGATTTGATTACTAACTTTAATTTTTTTGTATTTTTTTGTTTTAATACTTATTTTTGTCATATTTGAGCACATTTGCACGCGAACGAGAAGATCTAGGGATTTATTTTGGTTGATTTATCATTTTTCATTGTATTTATTATTTTTCCTTTATTTGTCTTTTTAATTTATTTGTCATATAATTGTAATAAAATTATTTATTTTATGCACGTTTAATTAAAAATTACAAAAATAGTTATATTAATAAATTTGAATTTTTTTTCTAATAAAATGGGACCAATGTCCTTATTTTAGCCAATAAAATATCACTTTCAGAATAAGAGTTAATTTTCATAAAATGGGATCAGTCATCCCGATTTTCACAACAAATATCCAAAATAACTTTTCGATTTTTTAAGTGAATATGAAGGAACAAATATTCTTATCCCAAATAAATATCCCGATTTACATATGCTTGTTTATTTATTTTGTCATTTATTTTAATTTTATATTTTAGAAAAATGTATTTTTGTCCCAATTTTTTCTTTTAATTTATTTTTGTAATTTATTTTGTTATTTTATTTGCTGCTTTTTTACCGCTTTCCTCGTTGCTTGAATGTGCGCTTAAATTAATTGCATGACGTGTGAGAAAAGGGATGGAAAATTAATTGTTAAAAGCTCACTTATAATTTGATCAAGGCATTAATAAGAGTGAAATTTCGAACCACTCTCTGGTTTAGACTTTCGAGGTTAGACGAACTTTCCCAATTTCTTATAAATTGGGTGACGACTCTAAAATAATTTAAAGGTGCCTAAAAATTTCATGGGATTATATGAACTTCCCTGATGATCTATTGGGAAAGAATTTCAAAATATCTCATTTTACCTAAAATCTAGACGCGAATCCTTCCCGGACCCTAAAAGCGAGTCTCCGGGAAACACATAAGCGGGTTCCGATGCATCACAGACTGTCTCATAGCACAAGTTGAAAACTGCAAATAAGCTAGTTTTTATAGCTCTTGAAGAAAGTTATGTGGAAGATTATAAGATTTTGGAAGCTTATACTCAAGAACTCGGGGATAGAAATCTAGAAGTAAGGTTGTAGGAGAACTTAGTAAGGAAGCAATAACTGAAGGAACAAGGGTGTTTTTAAGGATGTTTATATATTTCAGGGCTTTACAACAGAATTTTAAAAGTGGATGTAGACCTGTTATAGGTCTAGATGGCACATTTTTACTAGAAAAATGCAAAAGACAGCTCTTGTAAACTGTTAGTTAAGATAATAAGGACCATTTACTTATTGCATGGGCTGTTGTTTCTAAAGAAAATAAAAGACATTGGGGTTGGTTTGTTAAATTACTTAGTGAGTCACTAAACTTGGACAAAGGAGTAGGGATGACTTTCATGTCTGATATGCACAAGGTATGAAAATATGCACTTGTATTTCATTTAATCAAAGGTATATTCATTATGTTGAATAATTTTATGGCAATTATCATTATACCTATCTTACAATGTAGAGACTAATTAATGCAATACAAATATAACTTCCAGAATCTAGTCATAAATTCTGTGTGAGGCACATTGAAAGTAATTGGTGTATGATATGGAGAAGGGGCTAGTTTAGAAAATATTTATGGTGGTGTGCATAGAGCACACATGAAGAGGAATTCAAGGATAGTAAAAATGAACATATAGGCGGCTAAGACATTATTGAAATACCCTCCATAGATATGGTGTAGGGCATATTTCTCAACCACCTCCAAGAATGACATGGTTGACAATAATATGACTGAAAGTTTCAATTCATGGTTCAAAGAAAGCCTAGACACAAGGCAATTATTGGATTGATGGAAAGGATAAGAGTTAAGGTTACGAATAGGTTAGTGGAGTACGAAAAAATGGTTGAGACATGGAATTGTGAATGGTCACCAAAATATATGTTGCTGTATTATGATTATTTGAATATTGCTCATATTTGCAAGGTAGAGTTTAATGGAGATAATGGGTTTGAGATAATCGAAGGTGAGGATAAACAAGTAATTGATTTGAATAAGAAGATGTACACTTGCAGAGCTTGGGATCTATTAGGAATACCATGTCCTTGTGCCATCAAATCATATCAGCACCTAAAAATGAATCGAATGAAGAAAATATCATGGTGGTATCATAAGAAATCATACAAAATGACATACAACCATAAACTGAATTCAGTAAGGGGTAGGGATTGTTGGAGCATTGATGAAACACTTTCTATGGAGCCACTGCCAATCAAAAAGCAAATAGGCAGGCCTAAGGTCAATAGAATAAGAGACAAAAAATAAAAATATCCATAGAAAAGGAATCTAGAAAGCTTCAAGGAAGAAAACTATTATTAATTGCAAAAATTGTCGATTTGAAGGGCACAATGTTAGAAACTACAAATGGGTAAAATTCTAACCTTGAAATTTATTTTTTTATGGATATTTTCATTTTTTCTCTATTGAATTGATTTGTTATATAGGAAGCACTTTTTACTATTGATGGCACAGATTGACTCTATTTTTTTGTGGATCTCAATTTGCAGTTGGTGGATCTGAGGTTGGTGATGCTGGACCTACTAGACCTACTTCTAACATGGAAGCCGATGCATCTAAAGTTGTAGAGAATGAACATGGTGTTTTTGTCAACATTGCAAATTTATTTAAAAGAAATCCAAAATTTAAAATCTCTTTGTTGAATTTGCCATTGGAGATTTAGATGATGGTATGGCTGGAGATTCTAATGCCCAGCAAGAAGGTAATGGTGAGGGTGTGACTTGCGCGAGCCCGCGCAAGACCTGCATGCGGGCCCGCGAGGCACCCCGCGCAAGGCCTTGCATGCGGCCTCCAGCCCGCAAGTCGACGTGCGGCCTCCAGCGCGAGGCCGCACCTCGCATGCGGCCACCCACTTGCGGGCAGTGTCCCTCCTTTCCCTTTCCCACCCGCGAAACCTATTTTTTCAGAGATTTTGAAAATCATTTTTTTTTTCAGTTTTCAGGGATTTTAGGGGAAGAGAAATGGAAAGGTGGTTTTGTCCTTTCTTTTTTTGAGAGGAAAGGGAAAATAAAGAAGAGAGATTTCCATTTGACCAAGGGAGAACTTTTTCGGACAGCAAAAAAGAGAGGGAGAGTGTTCTTGAAAAAAAAAAGAATCAAAACCTTTCTAAAAGGTTCCTTTCTTCCTTTGATTTTCTTAAATCCAGAAAAAATATTTGGAGTTCGAGTTTAGCTTGAGATAGGGAAATCCATTCCCTCACCTTGGCTTTATCATCAAACAACAAAATCAAAAAATCATTTGTTTTCGTTTGAGTTTTTTTAAGTCATTTCGAATCTATTTTAAACTTTGACAAGGGAGTAGGATCGAAACACCTTGTTTCCAATATCATCAATTCTGAGAGTAAAGATTCTTGGATCTACCATTATTATCTAATTTCATTTTATTTATTTCATCTTATTTTTTTCTTGTATCTGTGAACATGTGTTTTTGAGGTTTGTTCTCCTAATATGATTTTTTGATTTTTATTTCGTTTTTGGTATGAAAATGGGTAAATATATATGATTTGGGTGTGAAAAATCGGATTTATTGCTTTTTTCTTTTGGTATGATTTTTGTTCTGATTCTTCCATTTTTTTTTATGTTTAAATGTCACTATTTTCTATGCCATGTTTATTTGTTTTCATCTTGTCTGCCTCTATAATTTTATCAGCCCATTGTTGTCATTTGATATTATTATTATTATTATTATTATTATTATTATTATTATTATTATTATTATTATTATTATTATTATTACTGTTAATGTTGTTGTTGTTGTTGTTGTTATTATTATTATTATTATTATTATTACTGTTAATGTTATTGTTATTATTATTATTATTATTATTATTATTATTATTATTATTATTATCATTTATTGTTAATATTATCATTATTGCTATTATTACTGTTATTATTATTATTATTATTATTATTATTATTGTTATTGTCATTATTATTATATTTTTGCATGTCTAATTTCTAATCCCTTTTGCATGTGAGTTGTTTGTGTATTAAATTGATGTACTCAATTTAACCATTTTCATTTCCTACATGTATGTTAACCATGTTTTACATTTCTTTTGCCTTTATTGTAACACCCCCATACCCCCGGTAAGGAATATCGGGGCGTCACGCGGCTCATACTTATACATATACATATATACACACTAGCGGAAATGATAACAATAAAATAATCAGACTATCTTTAGCGCCAAACAAAACACACTTCTCTTATAACATATTTAAACGGTACATATTACAAAAGCTTTATACATATACATCTTCGGTACATATACCAAACAGTTAACATATACATATAAACACTGTTCTTTCTATCTACATAATGATGTTACGCAAAATTGTAAAAACTCTATTTCTGTTTTATACAAAAAGAATCAAAAGTCCCTAGTGGCCTTGACCCGCAGATGTCCGCTCACTGGTCCGAACATGTAAACCTACACGGAAATAAACATTCGTGCTAAGCGATAACGCTTAGTGGGGATGAAAATAATGCAGGGGACTTTTTTCCAAAGTCACAAATAAATCACACAATTCATATAACAAAATCAACTAGCTCATGCATATAGCTTTTATACGTGTATAGGTTGCATGTTCAAATATCAAATACTATGAGCTCACATATATATAACATCTACTCTTTTACTTATTCAAGTACACTGCAACTTGTACATATCCTTTATTCAAATATACGCTATCATATGTCCACATTCAAGTAAATACACTCATGTATTCATATACTTGTATACAGAACTATAATGTAATTAAACATGACTTTCATGTACTATAACATCTATCCAGAATAATACTTTTAATCATCTCAAGTTCACTACACAACATTTAACAGAATGGGCCTGACTTCCTTTAGTTGCGGATACGGGACACTATAAAAACATTTTCGATAGACCGAAGTCACAAAACATTTTCATCTATCTCTATTAAATGACCATTCTCGGGGGTTGACCCGCTTCGCCCAAACGGGGCGGAATCTTGGCAGCTGCCCTCGATAATCCCTTTGTAAGCATGCTTATCTATCCACTGCTATGGCCAGTCAGGCTAAACATAAAGACTCTATACTCTATATCAGATACATTGCATGTACTCTACTGTTAATTCAAGAACACTATACACTATTTACATTTTAATGGAGCAAACCATGTGCATGCATATACCCTATGCATATACTCGCATGTAGCCATATAATATCAATGCATCTTTGCACTCTACTTTACTAACTAATCAAATACACAATGCAATTTACATGTTCATAGACTTCACACATTATGATTCAATCATAAATGATCAACATCACATGCATATCATGTTCAATAATTAAAAAGCATATATACATTTAATTTTATTATTAAACTCTTATGCCATAGCTTTAATCACCTATGTTTTCAATTGACAACCACTCACATACTCATTCCATAAGGTTAGAAATGAGTTGGACATGCTATAGGAGCTTACCCTGAAGTTCGGGTGCGATACGGGTTCAATTCGGGAAGAAAAACACATAAAATGGTCAAAATAGAAGGGGTGGAGGTCGTCATTACTCGTGACAGTGGCCTATTATCACGACTCGTGACAGTCGTCACTACTCGTGACAGAGCCACGAAAATCCAAACAGAAACCCAATAACATCAATTTTGTTTAGGCTAAACGGACATCGAAACGACATTTTTAGGCAAAACTTCCTTCTTAACAAATCTTCCCTAGGATGTTAAATTTCAAATGGGACAATTTTCAAGTCAAGTGGACATTTATAACATCATATATGATCTAAATAATATGAACTGGTCAAATGAACCGGCCAAGGTAGAGACACCTCTATTTCGGCCAATTTTCAGGGTCTTAGAGCAAGAATTTGCTCAAACTTATTTCTGTGACATTTATATATATATAAGTCAGTGTTCTAATGGATCAAGAAACACTCAATTTAGACGTCTAAAACTATACTTATGATAAAAACATCACACAGGGGTCAGATGACAAATAAGCAGAATTTGCCAAATCAAACTCTATCATTTACACACACACTCTCTTGACCAATTCACATACTTATAAGCATATACACACATATCATAAGTAGCACAAACAATCAAAATGATGTTCACACACGATCCCTACCTCTAGGAAGCTCGAACTAAGCTCTCTATTCAGCTCCAACCCCTTTCCTTTACTTTATCACATTTCTTGTTCATTGCTTCCACAAATCACAGAAAACATTTTGAGTTAGACTTTTTTCTCACTTTAAATTAAAAACAGAAAGAAAAAGGAAGTCAGATCGAAAAACTAACTAAACTTACCCTTTTCAATGATCAACTCTAGTTTTCTCAACTCTCTCTTTAACTAATCCAAGAGGCTCACTCAAAGAGCAAGGCAATTGGAGAAGGAAAGGAGCAAAAGCAAAATAAGAGAGAGAGAGAGAGGACGGCAAAAGACCAAAGAAAAAGAAAAGAAAAGCAAAAACCCAAGGCCACAAGGAAACCAACGGGAATAAGAACCAAAACAACTAGTCAACCCTCATCCAAATTCAATTACCATTATAAATGCCAACAAATCTCACTTAATACCACTTACCCTTCATTAATCCATCTCAATCTAAAAGTCCCATGCCACATGTAACTCTCTCTTGTAGCCATGTGTCACTTCCCTAGAATGACACTTGGCACACTCCTACAATGCCACTTGTCAAACTCTTATGCCGCCACTTGTCACTCTTCTACGATGACACTTGTCACTCTTCTATGATGACACTTGTCACTCTTCTATGATACCATGTGTCAACTCCCTACAACTCCAAGCCTCTTAGTCCCACGTATGCACACATCTCGCGAGGGGGTTCTGTTGTGCTCGCGACAGAACTCTCGCACATAAAACTTACCTTTTTCAAACAAAACTCTGTAATTCTTCTACCGCCATTTTGGGGTGTGACATTTATATTTATGTGGTTGATTTTAGAATTATTACTAATCTTTTTATTGTTGTTTTTATTGTTGTTTCTTGTTTGGGGTTAAAATGTGACCTTATTTGCATGAGCGCCTTCACGACCAAGTCGAAAGGTCACGACGCGTAGGAGAATACATCACTTGGGTGAGACCTTACCTACCCCTTGTTTATATGATTGTATTTATTTGCAAATCAAATAGTTTTATTTCATGCGTGTGTCAGTTAAAAAATTATAAAAATATTTTTATAACTAAATCGGAATTTTTATTAATAAATTGGAACCAATGTATTCGATTTTAGCCAAAAAATACAAAATATCATGGATTAAAATGAAGAGTTAAATTTTCTAAAAATTGGATCACTTATCTCGGTTTTCAGGCTAATAGCCGAAATAACTATTCGATCCCTCTTTAAGTGAGCGTGGAGGAACCAATGTTCCCAAACCGAATAAATATCCCGATTTATGTATGTCTCCTCTTTTGATTAATTTTACTTGATTGTTTAACTTTATGTTTATATATATTTTGTGGGCCCTTGTAATTATTTATTTTGTAGGCAACTTTATTTAGCTTTTCCTTTCATTTGGGGATTGTATTTTGTCCCAATTTCTTATTTGTAAATGGCGTGGCTTTGTGTATTTATCGCTTTATTTATCGTTTTTCTTTATAACTTTCATTTACCGCTTTTCTCGATGCTTGAATGCGCCTTTAATAAATTGCATTAATCGTACGAGAAGAGAGACAGAATTTTCTAATCTAAAAACTCATTTATAATTTAACTTAAGGCATTAATAAGAGTGAAGTTTCGAACACTTTATCTGGTTTAAAACCCTCGAGGTTAGATGACTTTTACCAATTTCTTATAAATTGGGTGGCTACTTCAAAATATCTTAAAGGTGCCTAAAGATTTTATGAGGCTAGATGACCTTCCCCAATGTCCTATTGCGTGGGGATTCCTAAATGTCTCATATTACCCAAAATCAAATAACGCGAATCAATCTATCGAGCCCTAAAAGCGGGCTCCTTAAGAGGACCTTCTCGGTTCGGCGCGCGTCACAGAGGGTATACAAACCCAAGAAAGTTAGCTTTCTTAAGGCAGTTCATATGTTCAAAGGGCGGGGAAAAAGAGGCCAGCTAAAATTAATGATAATAAATAAAAAAGATAAGCATAAGATAAAAATAATTTAGAAATGAAATCTGGCACATGAGAGGCATTTGTGGCTGAGGTAAGTGGACATGGATGTTTATTTGTTGAAATATTTTTTTATTATAGTGATAAGTTGGTAACATATTAATACTTCAAATTGTGGAGCAGGCATGATTGAAACCTACAAATTAAGAGGCCTATACCTAAGAAAAAGGAATCCAGATTGGAAATAAGGTTTATGCATCAAAAGCCTGTTGGTTAAAGAGGAATCCAATTTGTTGGAGACCAAATAGGAGCTTCACAGCCAACAGATCTGCCCTTCAAGCTAATGAGTTCGAAGTGGAAAGGAAAGGAGGCAATTGCAGGAAATACACTTATCTTGGAGAAGGAAGCAATGACAAAGAAAAGACATGACAATACTGCAATTTGAATGTGTTTGAATGCTATGGAAAATTTTTCGAGCCTATTTTTCCAATTTGTTTCGTGTGTAATATATTAATGTGGATGGCAACTCTTAGGACAATTCTGCCATTTAAATGGCTTTGAATATTTTGGACAAGTTTTGTTTGATTATATTAATTGTATTATTAATTATATAGCCAAAACTTCATTATTGTAACACCCCCATACCCCCGGTAAGGAATATCGGGGCGCTACGCGGACATTTACGTATACATGTACATGCATTAGCGGAAGCGATAGCACTATACACATTCGTATAAGAATAATAAAATAATACTACACTAGGGCCCACTTGCATTTCATATTAACTACATATACATTTACCTGTTCATATTACACTCTGTTTTCTTTTCACTTTACATATATTACATAATGATGTTACTCAAAATGTAAAGCTCTATCTCTAACTTGTAAAAAAAAAAATATAACAAAATTCCTAGTGGCCTTGACCCGCAGATGTCCGCTCATTGCTCCGAACCTGTAAACCTACACGGAAATAAACATCCATGCTAAGCGATAACGCTTAGTGGGGATGAAAATAATGCAAAGGACTTCTTTATGAAGTCACACATAAAGCACACATTTCATATGATAAAATTAAATATCAAATGCATATAGCTCTTATACATGTATAGGTAGCATGCTCAATTATCAAGTACTATGAACTCACGTGCATATAACATGTATTCATTTACTTTTTATATACACTACAACTTGTACATATCATGTATTCAAATGTACGCTATCATGTGTCCATATACATATAAACACGCTCATGTAATTATACACTGGTATACAAAGCTGTCATGTAATTAAACATTACTCTCATGTACTATGGTTTCATTCGAAGCAACACTATAATCATCTCAAGTTCACTGCACAACATTTAACAAAACAAGCCTGAGTTCCTCTCATGGTGGATACGGAACGCTCTATAAAAAAACATTTTCGATGGACCGAAGTCACAAAACATTTTCATCTATCTCTATTAATGACCATTCTCGGAGGTCGACCCGCTTCACCCAAACGGGGCGGAACGTTGGCAGCTGCACTCTCTAATCCCTTTATAAGCATGCTTATCTATCCACTATAACGGTAATCAGGCTCAATACCAACTCACACACTATACACAGACATGACATCAACTCATCAACTAAAATTCAAGTACATTTATCAAATTCAGAGACATTTAATTGATGTACAATCTTTAATTATACTCATATGTATTTTTCCATTAACAACTAATTTGTAATCATTTAGGAGCCCTAATCATGTATAAAACGTTAAGGGGAAAGGAAAGGGGTTGACCCATGCCAACCATGGGCTCAAAATGAAGAAAAAATAGCATAATATAGGTTGTTCTGTCGCGAGGTCGTGACCTGTGTTGCGCTCGCGACAGAGGCTCCGCTTTGGTGCCTCACAAGACTGCTTTTTACCCTAAACTTGTATCATCTAAATGAACCTCTAACCATCATTTTTAGGCAAAACGTTCTTATTAACAATTGTTCTCTAGGATATTAGCTTTCAAATGGGACAAGTTTCAGATCGTTTGGATACCTATAACAAAAGATATGATCTAAACAACCTATACTGTTCCAGTGAACCCGCCAGAACAGGGTCACCTACGTTTTAATTACTTTTTGGGATACTTAGGGCTAGAATTAGACTAAGCACCCTCTTAGACATTTTTTGACAAGGATCTTATCTTTCATATGCAATTGGAATCAACTCAATTGGGATCCTATAACTCTACTTATAACAAATACTATACACTGGGGTCTAATGACAAATAAGCAGAAGTTCGCAACATCAAACTCTATTATCAACACAAACACTCAAATGATCAAGTTACATACTTTAAACATATATACACTTGTCATGAGCACTGTAAGCAATCAAAATGAACATCTTGAGCTAATTAAAGCTCATCAAGCATCTCTTTATTTCTACATGTCTCTATTCAAATATTTTTCATCTAAACACATGCAAAATTAACAAGATCACACTCGATCCCTACCTCTAGGAACTCGATCACAGCTTTCTACTCGTTCCGATCTTCTCTTTTCCTTTATCGACTCTCTTGCCTCCAGCTTGTACCAAAACCACACACAAAACACTTGGGGTTACTCTTCTTTTTTTCTTTAAATCAAAACAGAAACCAAGTAGTAGAAGAAGACTAAAGCTATCATAATAGTACTACTTACCTCTTCTCAAAATCCACTCTCTTTATCCCAACCTAAATGATTCTCTTTAGGAGCAAATGGAAAAGAGAAGAAAAGAAAGGAAAGTGGAGCACGGCCAAACCAAAGAAAAGGAAAAAGAGGAAAGCCAAAAGCAAAAGGGCCAAAAGCTAGGAAATGAATAAAATGAACAAATGTTGGCCGGTCAACTAAATCCAATCCAAAGCCAACAAGTCCTCACATAAATGCCACCCACTTCCATTTAATGCCAACCACTCTCATTAATCCATGTATATCTCTTTTCTTAACAAAATACATACATGTATTTTGACCAAACCAAATAATATCTTATGCCACATGTCACATCCCTACAAAACCATGTGTCACTCCCCTAGGACGCCACTTGTCAAACTCCTATGCCGCCACGTGTCACTCTCCTACAATGCCACTTGTCACTCTCATATGCCGCCACTTGTTAATCTTCTACGATTTCACTTGTCACTCTTCTATGGTGACACTTGTCACTCTCCTATGACACCATGTGCCAACTCACTACAACTCCAAGTCTCTTAGTCCCACTTATACAAGCATCTCACGAGAGGGTTCTGTCGCGCTCGCGACGCTTGTCGCGCTCGCGACAGAATGCTCACATCCACTCTAACCAGTTGAAGTTCGAAAACTGCTGGAGGGCTCTGTCGCGCCCGCGACGCTATTCGCGCTCGCGACAGAACTCTCGCACATAAACTTACCTTTTTCGAACAAAACTCTGTAATTCTTCTAGGGCCATTTTGGGGTGTTACAATTATATTATAGTATGCACTATTTTTTGCTATAAATGATAGTTTGCCTCTGTAATCTAACTTTTGGACAATTTAATTTGACTCGAGTAAATTGAGACATAAAAATTTGCATAAAAGTGGAATGTCAAGTTGTCAACTAAATATGCTGCTTTATAGCAAGGCATACCTGTATAGTCACTAACAAATTGGTTGCATTGCTTGCAAGTGGACTAATAATAGCCACGGAAGAAATAGATTTCTCATCCAAAGATAGAAATTTCTTGTTATTTTTTAAAAGAACAATTCCATGCCGTGCTGTTTCAAGTGCTAATGCCTTATGCTCTTCAACACAAACATTATGTGGCCCCAATAACATTAAGTGCTTGTATGACTACAAGGTCATATTGATCCATTTTGTTATGTTTTAACAAATTATATATTTAGAAAGGAAAACAATCATGATACATAATCACAAAGCAAATGTGCTAATTTAATTAGTGTTACCAAGTAGTTGGCAATAATTACAATAAAATTTATTCATTACAAAATAAGACAACATTTACCTAACAAAAGTGACCATTACATTAGTCGCATGCAAAAAGTAAGTTAAATTGACCCCTTACATTAATTGTTCTTGGTCACAAGGCAATTACGTAATTAGCATCAAACAATAATAAATCCTAAACTAGTATAAAAAAAACATCCTTGCATTCTTCAAAGCATTATCATAGCAATGAAATACCCCATAAATAGGGACAAAGTTGCCACACAACATAAAGAACATATAGCTTTTGGTGCTTTATGTCCTTAATCTAGCGAGCCATCATTGCTACATTTTGTTTCCACATCTCCAGCTGGTTTGCCAATAATGTTTTTTCTACCTCTAGTTCCATAATTTTTTTTATCTCATTTCACTCTTCTCATTTTATAGTGCCTGAATTGATAATTGAAGCTCCATAATTTTTTCATCATAAGCAAGGTTACAATTTTCATCGACCTCCCATTCAAAATACCTGCAATCGTCTTCCTACATCACAAATTTTACAAACTAAATCATAGAGCTTATATATTGAGTTTAATGCCCCAAAAATTCTTAGTTCCATGCCTCTAAAATTCATAATAGGAAGTTTAAATCATTTGAAAAAAAGGCTCGTTTTATTAATAAAGAAGGAAATTTTTTAGAAAACGTGAAACAAAGGAGATGTTTGAACTGTTCTGAATGTATTTGATAGTAGATTTTACTTGATGCTTTCCCTTATGCAGTTTAATGCTGTTGGGAAGGTTCTAATATAATAGCTAATGATGAAAGAGCAATTTGTCCAATATTCATGCTCCAAAAATTCTAACATGTTGTTTCAAAAATTTATTTAAGCCAATATAACCTAATAACTACTCCATTCATATTCAACACACCCAGACATGAACCACTGAAATTAATTATCTATAATCTTTTAAGAAGTACAATCTTAGTTCAGTTAATGAATCCTAACAATTTCATAGCATCACATTATATAAAAAGAATAAAAATAAAACATACCCCATACTTATGGCATTTATGGATTGCCTTCCCTTCTTTTCCAGACGTTTTAGCTACCAATTTGATTGCCTCCACACCACATCGACAGAGCTTCCGTTTTGTACCAGCGTTGGAGTTTTGCGAACATGTGCTCCTTCCCTATCCCTTTTTCATTTTCAATTTCTTTGCCCTATTTTATGTGTTTAGAATGAAAACAGTGAGAGTTGGTAAGAGTAATTTGGGAAATTTATACATGTTTACCACATTAGATTTCTCTCTCTATTTTTTTTAAGCTGACTAGAAAAGAGATTGCCACGTGCGTGCTCGGTATTGACCTCCATTTAATTTATTTACGAACTGGATTTTTCGTTCAAATGAAGGCATTTTTCACCTATTTTTATAACTTTAGAGGTAAAAATAGTTTAAAAAATTGGAGAGCATTTTTACTCTATTTGTAATAATTTGAGGGCAAAAAATCCCTTATTTCAAATTTAAATATAATAGAAAAAGAGCAATTAGACGGTGCAAATGATAGAAAGTTATCATCAACGAATCGGATGTTTGTCGAATTACCGGTCATCTGTATATTATCTAATATCAGCCACGCACCATCAATCTTGGATAATTCGTTATTCAAAATTTTCATTGCATTGAAAATTTGCTTTCTGAAAACTGAAGTTTGCAATTAAAAAATCGACCATGGCTGTGTTTGGCATTGCTTTTGCAAGGCCAAAAAACTGCTCATTTGATAAAAAAATGATTATAAAATAAAAATAGATATTTGGTAAACGCTGATTTTAGAAAAATTAATTTTGTGAAAATTGAAAATACCTTCTATTAGAAAAAGAAAGAATTAAAATTTTTCAGAAAACCTGATTTTCAGTTTTCAAAAACAGCAGATTTAATTTTTTTTAGATAAAAATACTCATTATTTTATTTTATAATGACAATTATATCTAATATAAAAACTCTTTTACTCTTTCTTTTTATTCTACCATCCAAAATCATATAACATTAAAAACGACTCAATTCTTTTTTTTTTCTCTTCTTTTTTCTTATCACCCAAAATAATATATATGATAAATTATGAAAATAATATATATATTTTTAATTTTTTGTGTTATATTTATTTTTATTTAATTATATATAAAAATATATGGTTTTAATAGTTTAGTGAAATAAAAAAAATACAAATAAGTGAAAATTATTATTATTTTTAGTGAAATTTTGAATATAATATATTAAAATTTATATATGTCATTTTATTCTAAAAAGTTATTTTTAATCATATAATTTATCAAACAGTTGACAATTATTTTTAATTTTATAAATTATTTTTAATTTTATTTATCAAACAGTTATTTACTTTTTAAAATAATATTTTTTGAAATACAATTTTTTGAAATTAAAAAAACTGTTTTTATAAGTCTTAGGGTGCGTTCGGGAAGATTTTTGTTTCCGGTTTTTTGTTTATTTTTTAAAAAATAAAACCAAAATATGTTTGTCAAACTCATTCCCGTTTCGGTTTTTGCAAAAATTTAAAAAACTGATTTTCACATTTAAAACAAAAAATAAAAAACTTCAAAATGAGGTTTTTAAAATTTTGTTACTTTATTTTTATTACCATCACACCGCCACCACTACGACCACACTATCATATTGCCACCTCCACATTACCGCCTCCGCCGCCGCCTCCACCACCTCGCCGTCGCCGCCGCCTCTACTATCGCCGCCACCACCACACTGATGTCACCATCACCACCACGCCGCCTCCTCCACCATTACCACGCCACCGCCACACCGCTGCCACCTCCACCGCCACACCGCTGCCATCTCCACCACCACGGCGATGGCCACCACACCGTTGCCGCCACCACGACGACACCGCTGCTATCTCCACTACCACGGCGATGACCACCACACTGTTGCCGCCTCCACCATCACCACGCCGCCACCGCCTCTATCACCACCACCACCACACCGCTGCTGCCTTCACCACCACTACCACGCTACCGCTGCCTTCATCCCCACCGCCACTACCACACCGCTGCTACCTCCGCCACCGCTACGCCGCCGCCGCCTCTAGCACCACCACGATGTCGCCGCTGTTGCCTCAACTACCACTATGCTGCCGCCGCCTTCACCATAACCACGCGGTCGTCGCCCCCACCACTATGCCGCTGTCACCTCTTCCACCACCACGCTGCCGCCGCCTCCTCCACCTCCAAGCCAATTCCACCTCCGCCACCACCATACTGCTGCCGTTACCACCACAATATCGCTGCCGCTACCACCACAACGACACTGCCGTTGCTATCACTAGTACCACCAAAGTCATTATTATAATGTACATGAATAATTAAAAAATATACATGAATAATTAAAAAAATATGATAAAATTTTTAAATATATAAAACAGTTTTCTAAAAAATAAAGAACAAAAACTAAAAATAGTTTTTAAATTTTAAAAACTAAAAAGGTACAATTTTACCGAACACACCCTTACTTTATAATTTTTCATTTTCTTTTTTCATCATACTAATATTTTTTTTGGAACGTAGAAATAACAGGTTTGCACTTAGCGGCACCAGCTAGGGGTGTACACGGTTCGGTACAATTTGGAGATTTGCAAATCTCCGTATTGTATTGAAATTTCGGTTCCTAAAAATTTCGGTACAATTCGGTTCTTATAAATTTTAGTACAATTCGGTACGGTTTTTTTAATTTTCGGTACAGTTCAGTTCGGTTTTTCGGTTCTTTCGGTACAAAATAAGACAATATAGTACAATACAGTATTTCGGATAATTTTAATAATTTGTTTTTTAAATATTTTAAAAATTATCAATTCTTTAAATTTAAACTTTAATTCACTCCAAAAACTAAAAAAAAAAAATTTCAAATTTTGTTCTTAATAATATTGCTTTACAACTAAAATATTATTGACATTATTTTTAATAATCCTTGATGATGATTGGTGTGTTAATCATATATTAATTAAGTTTCTGATAATAAAAATTATACATATTATTATCTTCAATCATATATGTAGAGGTGGCAAATTAGGCCCAGACCCAAAAACCCCACCCAACCCGCCCAAGAAAAGAAGACCCAAACCCAACCCAATTGAAAACTTACCCATTTAAGCCCGTATAAAATAAGACCCGTTTAGGTCTGCCCCCTAATGCCCAACGGGCCTCCCTCTTCCCCTTCCAATCTCTGGCCCTCTATCTCTCTCGCTCTGTCGCCCTCTCCAGTTCTTCCACTTTCGCCTCCTCTCTCATTCTCCACTGTATAATCATCGCCGCGAAACCAGAGAAGCTGCGGCATCAGATCTATCATCTAAAGACCCAATGTAGAGAATCGCAATTTGTTCCCAAATTAAACATAAAATTGGCTCATTCGCCGCAATCAGCGGTAACCCTGGTTAAAATTAGTTATGCTGTGGGAATAATAGTCAAAACGCGCTTCATAAGGCCGTTGGCGCCGCATTTTTGAACAAGATTGAGTGCTTTATCAAGGACTTGCTCAGTATCCTCGATGATCCGGCGAGTGGGTCGTTCGTAGAGGTCGGAGCTAGCTCTAGAGGCTTGCCGGAGTAAAGCTACGAGCTTTTCGGTCTTGGATTTGAGCTCAAGGCATTCTTGCTTGAAAGAACTGGCTTCGTCTGCAGATTTAATTACTTGGTCTGCTAATTGAATAGGCTTGGCTAAGATTTGCTTCACCAAGTCCGCCATCGATTTAACCACAAGGCGGACCAAAAAACACCCAAAAAATTATCTTGAAAAAAAAAGAACCCAGAACAGAATTGACTCAAATCTTGAAGAAAAGAGTGTGATAATGAAGATCAGATCAAGAAAAAGAGGAATAGAGGAAGAAAAGAGGTTGAATGGAGGAGATCATAGATGGAGAAAATAGAGGTGGAGGAAAGATGAGCTGGAATTACCTGGAATGGCGTATGTATTCTAAGGGATTGAAATGGGCAATTGGGAAATTGAGAAAGTTTTTGGAGTAAAATAAATGGGAATTTGAGAGAAGCAGAGTTTGATTGTGTAGAATAAAGAAGTAAAAGCAGAAGAGTCTACTTACATGGGGGACGAGTTTTACAAGGTCAAACGCGTTTTTAATCTTTTCTCTCTCTCTTTTCTTGTATAGTAATTTATAAATTCTAGGCGTATATATATATATATATATATATATATATATATATATATATATATATATATATATATATATATATATATATATATATATATATATATATATATATATATATATATATATATATATATATGATTTGCATTCTTAGAGAATTATTGGCAATAAAACGATTTTGTTTTTAATTTATCATTTATTGATTTTTGTTTTTAAATTATTTAAAATATGGTGATTTTGTATGTCTATTAATTATATAATGTCATTTACAGTCTACTTTTAGAGTAAAATTTTTTATTCACACATAAATATCCACCTTTAAAAATGGATATTTATGAATAAGAATCAACTTAAAAAAATAAAATATATTTAAATATAAACTTAAAAATGTGCCTTACCACAAAAAAATATTTATTCCAACCATTTTGCCTATAGAATTTTAATTCTCTGTTTTTTTAAAAGTAAATTAGTAAAATTTAGAGTAATTAACAAATTTTTTAATTTTACTAAAAAAATAATATGAACACTTATTTGGAATGGAATGAATATTTATATTAATAAATTAAATTAAAATTTATTAAAAATATCAAATTACATCTCGGCCCGTTTGGGTCTCAAGCGGCCCATTTGGACCACTCAGTCCGTTTGGACCACCCGACTCATTTGCGTATTGTTATAAATTTTTTGTATATTCAAAGAGTTTTTAGCCCATGGATTGACCCAACCCGCCCAACCCATTTGGATATTTGACCCATTTATGACCCATGCTTTTTAGCCCATTTGTGACCCGCCCATTAGTGACCCAACCCAAACCCGCCCGACCCGCCCAACTTGCCACCTCTACATATATGAATTTATAAAAATAAATTGGTTTTGTTTGCAATTTATATAGAAACACTTGAGGTAGATTATTTATACATTTCATTATGTCAACTAAAAAGTGTATAGTAAAATGAAAGTATAGTAAAATGAAATAAAATTTTAATAGTAATGACAAACGTTTTGACATAGATTAATTCATATTATAGTAGTGGAAGGAAATTCTAGTTATTTTTTTGGATATATAGAAACTTTAAACTATATATAAAATGTGTACTATATTTATAATTTTGACGTATATATTAAATATAGGGGTTTTTGACTAAATATAATATTTTATCCGTGTTCAATTACTGATATAGATAATTAAATGTTGTGCTAGATATAAATGGGTATTAGTTGAGTGATATTAAATATAAATCAAATTAATTAATAAGAAAATTACTTACTCATATAATTAGTTATATATATAGCCTTAGCTAGTTATATTTAGAGAATAGAAGATAGCTATATAAACTATGATTATGTTTAGCGTTTATTCACATTTATTATTTTAACTCAATTATTATATTCAATTTCAACAGTTAAGAGATTGTTAATTGCTATTATAGTCAATAGTTATATTATAAGGGTGAATGTGAAATGCAGCCATCTTTTTATAGGTTTTGTAGTTTAATATAATATATAATTAATAATACATATTGAACTTTAACAATTACTTTATGTCTTAATTTTCTTTTATCAAATTATCCATATATAGAACAATTTTCATGAAAAATAAAATATTGTGATAATGAAAAACCAACATTTTTATAGTACTAATTACTAAGCTAATTAAATTATTCGTAAGATTATTATATTCTTATATATTTATATTAATTGGTAAAATTTCATTGATACAATAATTGTATATAATTATACTATTAAAATACATAATCAATTACTCATATAAATATTATTCCAAAAATAGATGAGTATTGGTTGAGTGATGCTAAAAATAAATTGAATTATTGATAAGGTGATTAATATTATATACCCATACATTTACATCAATTGGTAAAATTTCATTTTTAATACATGCTTATTTATAAATAGATTTTTAATTTACATACTCATAGAAAAATTGTGACGAAAATAGATAAATATTAGTTGAGTGACACTAAAAATAAATAAAATTAATTGCATATTCATATAGATATAGTAATTAAATTTATCAAATTAATAATTAAAATATCCATTTTAATTTATTAACTATTTATTATATTAATTTAATGCATTAAAATATTTAATACAAATAATTATGAAACAAAATTTATATAATAAATATATAATATATATTATAAATAATATTTATATATAAATTGCTAGTATTATATATAATAAAAAATAAATATCGGTTCTTTCTGTCCAAATCGGTTCAAAAACAGTTCGGTACTGTTCAAATACGGTTCTCGGTCCGGTTCCAGTACAATTTGATTCGGTCCTAATCAAAAAGTCAACGGTACAATTCGGTTTAATTCTAGTAAAAAAAGTCAACGATACAATTTAATTTTTGATCTTTTTTTTTTAAATTTCGATTGTACAAAAAAAATTTATACCCGTGTACAGCCCTACCACCATCTCACAATCATTCGGTGCGGACTATGGTTACTCTATTTTTAATGGAGTTTATTTAGAATTTAGGCGCAAGGATGGCTGGGGAATTTTAGTGATCAATAATAAAGCTCCACCAAGAAAAGGGAGGCAACCAGCTCGTCCCGTTTCTCTACGTCGCTTGGCGTCCGCCCCCATTAATCAAATCCCATTTCTTCTGCTTTCTCACCCGTGACCGTACAACTATTTTCTCTCTTTCTCTCTCTTCAGTCTCCCTCTCCATTTTCTCTCTCTAAAATATCTCTCAGCCTTCTCAATCTAGCGTTTATGTCCTCAGCAATGTCTTCCCTCACAAAACCCTAAATTCACTCCTTTTATTTTTCTATTTTTTTTATTGTTCTTTTCACTAGTATATTTACCGCATAAAATTAAATGGATGTAACGACCAGCAGTGGGGGCGATGCCAATGGAGGCAGTGGAGATTCTTCTACTAGCGGCACTTCCGGTGGCGGTGCTCTAGCTCCAGTACCGGTACCGGTTTCGACGCAGGCGAATGCTCCGCCGCCGTTTCTTAGCAAGACTTATGACATGGTAGACGACCCCGCCAGCGACGCGATCGTCTCGTGGAGTCCGACGAACAACAGCTTCGTGGTGTGGAACCCGCCGGAATTCGCTCGCGACCTTTTGCCCAAATACTTCAAGCACAATAACTTCTCCAGCTTTGTTAGGCAGCTCAACACATACGTAAGAATTTTTTGATGCCTCTCTTCTCCGAACCTTTTTTCGGTTCCTTTTTGACTTCATTTGAGTTAATTTACTTTATAGTGTGTTTATATGGTTTCATTGTAGTTGTGGTAATGCTGGTTTTGTGGATCCTAGGGAGAAGTTATTGACTTGTACTTGCAGCCTACTATAGAGAATAGTTTGCTCCGTCGAGCAAATGCTATACTTCTTTGGTTGCTGAGAAGGTTGGAGAAGAAAGAGGTTGCTTATGCTATGTTATATTAGGTGACTAAGATAAATTGTTTGGCAGTAACATTTAGGGAAAATACTTATGGAATTGCTGATTCATAGAATTAATTTTACATTACAATGAGGAACGCACCTTTTTTTCGAGGACCTTGAGGGAAGGATGCAACAACCTTAATGTTAGATTCCTGTGGGTTTTCAAAGGAATGAATATGAGCATGCTTTCTTCATTTCTCCAAGTTCCCCCTCCCACAGTTTTATTTATTTTTATTATTATAAAACGTGCCATGAACTACCAGATATAATCAGTTTGCCTTTCATTTTTCTCCAATGCCTGCAGATTTCTGGAAAATAGGTACTTATTTCCTTGCTTCCTTGTAAGAAGCAGAGTAAGAAAGCTTTTTTATTTTTCCACTTTTAGTCAAGTTTTGTACCATTAATTATGGTTTTGATCATTAAATAGTCATGCTTATTTGGTTGTCGGGTAGACTGGGGAGAGAGAGGTGATTTGATTAGAGTCGCTGAAAAATTATCTAAGGATAGTGTATATTCTTGGTGAACAAAGTTCTTATTTAGAACTGGAGATAAGGTCTTAGTTCTATTGTGTTAGGGAAGTGTTGTACAGTGGTAAAATATGATCCAGTTATCTTTTTGCTGCTTATAGATGGTGTGATCATGTGGATGAGAGTGTGCTCTATTTTGAACTCTGAAGATGCAGTTTTGTTGTTGTAAAGGAGCCTATAAGACTTGCAAAGAAACTATTCTGGCTGTTGGAAGTGACACAATTTTGTGGTTGTAAAGGATTAAATTTTACTGCCACAGTACCTCTTGTCTTTGATACGAGGGGCACAAGAAAGAGTAGGGTTTCAGCCATCTAATTTATTTCATTTGTTTTGGAGAGCTTTGGAATTTTTGTCCAATCGAGTTAACTTTAAGGAAACAGTTTGAAACTTTTATTACTAATAGTGTATTACACTCGCAGGAGATAAATACATAATTTGAAACCTTGCTACTTGGCTCATTATAATTATTAGTCAGTAAAATGAAGATTGTTTGTCGGGTACTTATTTGTTTATTTTTAATGCCTCTGGAAGGTTAGGAAGATACCTCTTCCTCAACCCCAAGTCAGATGATTGTGACGGGATTTATTTGTTTCTTTTCCCCTTGAAGATGGATATATAACAATTTTAAAATTTTGATTTATCTTCTCCTTGCCTTTTCTCAGCAACCAAATGGAGCAGAAATCCAAAAAAGGAAAAGAAAGCATAGCTCAGTTTGATCATGATAACAAGGTTACTAATGATTTTGGTTTTTATAGTATATCATCTTAGTTCTCAAGTAGAGTAGCTGAACAAAGTTAATTTATTAACTAGCAGTAGAGAGTATAATCGTATGAATGATGAATCACTTTATACGCGTGGCAAGAACACAACAGGAACCAATTCTATCATATTTAATTGGGTCAAAGAAATTTGTTTTGGTGTTTTAAGGCTAATATTGTTTAATGATTATAAGGATTTGATGGATGTACATGTTATAGCCCTCTAAATATTTTCTACACGTACCGATTCTTTCAAATTTGGTATTTTGTTAAGGGAAATTCTTTTGATCTCTTAAGGTCAGTTTTTCTTAATCATTATTTAGGATATAGATTTGACGGGTGCGCATATGTGCTTGAATACCATACTTGCTTTAGTATCTGTTTGTGGCGAGTCATTCCCTTCTTACAACTAGCAAATTAAGAATTCTCACAAGGTCTGCCCTGCATGAATTAGGAGTTAGCTAAACCTTTATCAGGAACTTTTTACAAATTTATTGTGGATTTTATTTCATCCATATGAAGTTGATAGTAATTGTGTTTTTTAGGGTCATTTAAAGTCATCATAGTAAATATTAAGTACAATAGATAAAGCAAAAGGTATTTCGTGCCTAAGGCAATTTTGCAATACTGATGGAAAAGAGTCAATATTGGGATTTTCATCTCCTTACATAAGCAGATTTGCTGCTTTTACTATTCTCTTTTTCTTTTGGAATAAGGATCTGGTTGATTCAATTGTATTTTATAAAACAATGCAATTGCATGAGATTATTATTGTCGTTGCTGTCATTATTATTATTATTATTATTATTATTAAGGAATGTGGCTGTGGTGGAATCTCATCAAATTTTTTGGATGTGACGTGTACATGTCAAACTGTTTTGTGCCTAATTACGGCGCCAATAATTATGGCTAAATGGTATGGTTTTATCGAAATGAACTTTATGCCCTCCATTGACAGTTACCTTTTCTCGGTTAAAACTATAATCACTATATATGTATGACATGATACATGTATTTTAATGTCCTGATATGCACAGATGAATAGATCAGCCTGATCGGATCAGGTATAAGTACTTAGGTAGCTGCAAAATGTTTTTAAGTTACTGTGTAAGAATGATCTAAAGTACTGTTATTGAATTTATTGCATGAGTTAAGAGACGGTTGTTTGATTGGATACTGCAGAAGAGCTTATAGTTCCATGCAGCCTTTGGGGGAAATGGAGTTTTTAGCCTTTGTACTCCTTGTTTTGATCGTTTGTTCTAGTGAAATAGGAATTTCATCAATCCACTTCCCAATTATTGATATATATTAGGCTAGAAGTTAATGCTGATTATCCAATGGACCAGAAGTTAGGTTTGAGAATTGGTTTACTAACTCCTATTGGCATTTGCAGATTACCTGATATGTAATTCTCAACTTTTGTCTAACGTTCTGATGGTAGGCACTAGAAGTATTTTAAATCTGTTGCACATTCCTCGACAAAATTTGCCAAAAGTGCTTCATAAACTTCATGTATCTGTTTGAAATAAGTGAAGTTGGAACACCATATAGCCTCACAACCTCACAAAATAATAATTCAGCAATGAGTCGAACTAAAGGTTTTAAAGCAAATAACAAATTTGCTGATTTCTAATAACTGAGCCACCACAACAAAGATTGTCAAATCCGTTTGATGTCTCTGGAAGCCTGTCCTAGTAATTATTTAAGTGCCAACCCTTGGAGGAAATTCAGAGGTGCTATTCTAAGGCTTAAATCGAAGGGTGTTATGTGTGAATGGGGGAAGTGAGTTGAAAAGCAACATCCAAGAAAACGCAAGCTAGAATTAGCCATTGGAAGTGCATAAAAACTAAGCTATGGAAACAATTTTAATTGCTACTTATACAATGGAATTGTGTTCGCAGTTCCATGTTTGAAGCAAAAATATAATATCTATTGAATTATGGGGTAAAATAACCTATCAATTTGAGTTGATTTATTGAAGAGTAAATAGAGTACTTCTTGCGACCTGGCAAGTTTGGAACACTTTGTCAGATGTGAGATGGGAGTAATTAGTCTGTACAGCATTGAGATGCTTGCCAGTTTGTTTTAACATCTAAACAATGAGTTTCATGCTATGGTGCAAGAAAGCCCGGATACAGAGGTATGACTAATAGTGTCCTACAAATTATCTCGGTCCATCCACAACTAAAAAAGGGGCAGCAATTCTCAAGTTCAATGTTTTGCTTGTGGAGAGGGGTTTCTTGTCCTATACGAGCATGAACTTGGTAGAGTTTGGGGAAGGGTAAGAACTGATTTTTGATGATTATGATGTGAAGGTAGAGGAAGCTGATGTTTATCCAGTGCAAGAAGCATCCTTAGTGATGCAAATAGTGACAATGACAATTTTCAAAGAGGAAGATTGGAGAAGAGCTGGTATGAGTCGGAACCAGTTTTTTATTACTATGATGGGTAGATTGAGGAAGCTGATGTTCATCTAGCACAAGGAGGGTCCACAGTGATAAAAAAAATTGTTAACGATTATGAAAGAGGAAGATTGGTGGAGACCCGGTAATTTTCATTCATATTTTAGATGTCAAGAAAGCACTGTCTCTGCTAGGCAACCATATATGCAACTTTTGGTGAAGTGGCTTGGCTTAGGCAACCCATGTATACAGTTGGCTTGGTAGACCGGCAAACAAAAGCACCTGTGCTTTTAAAGAACTACTTAAATGTGTTCCAACAATCTACGGGTATGTTTAGTTTTACTCATTGGGGCCAAGTTCTTTTGTGATGTAGTAAGAATGATAAATGAGATCAATCCTATTCAAAATGGGATTTCTATTTAAATCAAATTTCCTTAATTTCTTTTGTTCTATAATTTCGTTACTTGATTTGTGGAAACTGCTTACCATTCAACATTTCTGTGGATCAATGGCAATCAAAGTGATATGTTAGCTGTTTTAGTGGTATTATGTGTATAACATGCTCCTGTATTTTGGACTTCTGTGAACAAATCTATGCCATTGATCGGGATTGATGTTCATATACCCTTTGTTTAGTTCCCTTTTCCCTCTTTATTCAGACTTCATGTCTTTTATTACGAGTTGAGATTCCTTTTCTGTCAATTTAGAGTTTTTCTTTTAATTATTTTATATTCTTCCAATCACAATGATCCTATTCTAGTCCTAATTGTCCTAAACGCTTTTGCTACTTCATAATCAGGGACAAGGTAAACTATGAAATTATAAGGCTTTCTTTATTTAATGAAAAAGACTTTTTGTGGAAAATATTCTTTGAAGGCATTTTATTGGAAAGTGAATTAGTTTCTGTTGTTTGATAACAAATATAATTGACTTGAAATTTTATCTTTACATTTGAATTCATTGGAAGATGTTAATTTTCCAGTGGTTTCATGATAATAAAATGTTAATATTTGTATATTTTTCTCAGTTTAAAATGTTAACTTGAAGAGAAAATTATGCTGAAAATAGAAGAAATTTTAATGCTAGTTGCTGGCATCTGATGCTTTAGCTATTTGTGTGATTGGCAATTGGGCATTTCATAAGTGATTCTCTTGTGGGTTCTTTCCCTTTCTTTGTTGCTTTGTAGCTCATCAAGCAACTTGACAGGAAGTGGATTTTCCATCTTCATCTTTTTGTCTAACAACTCTTCAACAAATTTTCCAAGGTCCTTTTACACTAGAAAATGAAAAATTGATTCTATGAGAAGCACTTCTCCACCTAAAAAAGAAAAGATCATTGGAGATAGCTGCAATTATACTGAGAATAAGATACTCAAACTGTAATGGATAGAAAGTCAGCCCTTGGAATCTGTTTTTACCGGAGAGAACATAAATTTGAACAATCTTGCTTCCATCTACATCTTTCATATTTCTTTCCTTGAGGCGATGTTTATTTAACCATTATGAGAATCTATTGGAATTCTCGTTTCTATTTTTAAATCATCTTATGAAATGTTTACTCAACCATCAGGTGTTTTTAAGACCTGATATGTGGTCATAGTTAGAAACTCTCACTAGAGCTTTTTCACCATGGATTTCACAAACTGAAACTGAAGCAATTACTTGATTTTCAAGCTATCCTTTGGTCTGACCCTGAAATGTAGTCTACGAAGTGGGTTTCCGTGACTTAAGCTTCTAATGAAATTCCTAGAAGTGTGCTTAGAAGCATGTCAGTTGCTGCTTGCATTACATGAGATTATTCCATTATAAGCAACTTTAAAATTTTTTAAAGCACTGAACATTCTTTGTAAACATAATTGCAAGCCAAATCAATGTCTTTCCTGGATGCCCCATCACATCATGTACAGTAACGGACACTCTCTGTAACTCTGAAGGGTCATAATCTCTCTATTTGTTTTTTTATCTTTTATTTTATTTTCCTAGTTATCTCAATAATTCTTTCAGTGAATTTCATGCTGTTGTTACACCTCTTCTCTTCTGCAGTCTGTTAGTATCAATCTCAATATGTTGCCTCCTCTTCTTCTTCGTCTTCTTTTTTTTTTTTTTTTCCACAACAAGTTTCAGAAACACATTCTATATCTTCTAAGAAAGTGCATGTGATTTGGTTTCCTTTAGAGTAAATGGGTAGTTGTATGTTCTTCCTTCCATTATAAGCAAAGAGGTTAGTTGTGTGTCATAGTGGACGAAGTTTGAATCTGAGTCTTCAATCTCTGAACTGTTTTGTAGGGGTTTGATTCTGTTTCCTCTTTTCAATGACACTATACAGACATGCATGCACATTGTTCCTATTGCTAAAACAAAGAGGATTTGTAAAAGGCTCTCTCTATTTATTTTTTATTTTATTTTCCTTCTTACCTCAATAATTCTTTCAGTGAATTTCATGTTGTTGTTACACCTCTTCTCTTCTGCAGCCTGCATTAATATCAGTCTCAATATGTTGCCTCTTCTTCTTCTTCTTTTTCTTCTTTTTTTATTTTATTTTTTTTTATTTCTTACCCAACAATTTTCAGAAATACATTCTATATCTTCTAAGAAAGTGTATGTGATTTGGTTTCCTTTTAAGTAAATGGGTAGTTGTATGTTCTTCTTTCCATTATAAGCAAAGAGGTTGGTTGAGTGTCTATAGTGGATGAAGTTTGAATCTGAGTCTTCAATCTCTGAACTTGTTTTTTAGGGGGTTGATTCCTTTCTTCTTTTCAATGACAATATACTGACGTGCATGCACATTGTTCCTATTGCTAAAACATAGAGGATATGTAAAAGGACATAAGAATGTCTGCAATTTGAAAAATTGAGAAACTGTAGACTAGCTTTATTTTATCCTTGATCATTTTTGGCCCCCTCATAGATAGGCAGTTATTTTTATCCTTGATCATTTTTGGTCCCCTCATAGTAGGCAGTTGGTGTTCAATATATGTTTTACTGATTTTTTTGATCATGAATCATTTATAAGTGCAAGTGTGAAAGTAGTGCAAAGTGATCAATTGTCCAGATGAATTAGTCTATCCCGTGGGGATCTTTTTAGTCAATATAAGTATGAACTCAGGAAGTCCCTTGGGAGTGGGTATATGGGTAGGTTTCCTGTTATTTTTGGCATGCCTGAGGTTTCAATTTCTTAATAGTGGAAATTGTTGATTGGATTTTTATAAGGGAGAATTTAGAGAGGGTTGCTATTTTTATGCCTGAGTTTTTTATTCGTGGAGTATTTTCTTTGCCACTCGTTGATATAGCGACGTGGAGATGACAATGAATCTGAAACTAAATGGAGCCTTTTTGGCTTTGCCAAAATGTGCCTGATTGCTTGAGTTTTTATTTAATTTATTTGTCTTTTCCTCATGTTGACCAGAAAAAAAAAATAAAGCTTGGATTTATTTAATTTATTTATACCTTGTCTACTTCCTATACTTTGTGAGGGTTTATTCGCTTAGATTTAAAGTTATATAAAATTTGTATTCAAATCAGATAATGTTTTGTTTGAATTGTAAAGGCTGGATTATACAAGTTTATGTTTCAAAAGGAACGCTTGTCCCTGTACTTCTAAATTTGCACTCTTGGAAAGAGGAGTGATTTGGTGTGGCAATGCATTGTATATTTGTGATGAAATAGTGTAACTAGAACTAGCTTGCCTGTACACCTGGCCATATATTTAATTTAATTATGGTTCTGTTTTCAATTATTTTTTCTCTGTCAAGCAGGGTTTCCGGAAGGTTGATCCTGATCGCTGGGAGTTTGCAAATGAGGGATTCTTGAGGGGTCAAAAACACTTGCTTAGGAATATAACTCGGCGAAAACCTGCTCATGGACATGCTCATCAACAGACACAACAACCTCATGGACAGAGTTCTTCTGTTGGTGCTTGTGTTGAGGTTGGGAAATTTGGGCTGGAGGAAGAAGTTGAGAGGCTTAAGAGGGACAAGAATGTGCTTATGCAAGAACTTGTTAGGTTGAGGCAGCAGCAACAAGCTACTGATAACCAGCTGCAAACAATGGTGCAACGACTTCAAGGGATGGAGCAGCGGCAGCAACAGATGATGTCCTTTCTTGCAAAGGCTATGCAGAGCCCTGGCTTTTTGGCTCAGTTTGTACAGCAACAAAACGATAGCAATAGGCGCATAACAGAAGCTAACAAAAAACGGAGGATTAAGCAAGATGGTGTTTCTGAGAATGATGGTTCCACTGCTTCTGATGGGCAAATTGTGAAGTACAAGCCTTTGATGAATGACTCTGCAAAAGCCATGTTGAGGCAAATCATGAAAATGGACGGTTCTTCGAGGTTGGAATCTTATAACAATAGTCTTGAAGGTTTCTTGATGGGCAGCGATTCATCATCATCCAATGGAATGGAGAGTGGGACCTCTTCAAGCCGTATATCAGGAGTAACTCTTCAAGAGGTCCCCCTAACTTCAGGAGTATCAGGGCATGCCCCTCCAGCTGCTGTATCAGATTTCAAATCTTCCACAAGCGTTGCTGGTTCTGGGAAGTTAGCAGCTTCTGAGTTTCCAGATATAAGCAATTTGGTAGGATCGCAAGAAGCACCTGCTGTCTCCATTCCCGAGTCAGATGTAGCCATGCCTACTCTCTCTCAAATACCAGAACTGGTGCCTGAAAGTATTGTTGATATTCCTGGTGATGGTTATATGCAACCCGAGAGTGGCAATGATGGATACATGGATTTTTCATTAGGAATAGGTAATTCCCCTGATACCGATATTGATATATTGTTCGAAAATTCAAGCTTTTGGGATGAACTGGTGAGAAGTCCGGTGGCCGATGATATTGAAGCAAACTCCATGGATGGGAAAACCAAGGATAGTGATATGCAGCTGGTAGAGAACGGGTGGGATAAGTCTCAGCATATGGATCAGCTTACAGAACAGATGGGGCTTTTAACATCAGAAGCCGCCAAAAAGCTTTGATCTTGTTTACAAAATGTACATTTTCTGTACTACTAAAAAATCTAGATATACTTTTTTAAGATCATATGTTACTCTTCTTTTGGCCGTTGGAAGAACAACTCACCTTTTGTACCTGTTTACCCATGGTTTTGGAAACGCAAATCAATCATCTTTTATTTTCTTACGTTCTTTTTCTTTCTTGTTTTTCACAATTATAGTTTGATTTTTTTTTTTAAATCACTTAGATGGGAATTCATGGGATGTGATGTGGCGCGCATATTTGGACTGTCAATTTGGTGAGATGTCCTTGATTTGGCAGTTTAGATGTACATGCGCCATACGCAGTGCGCACATCTACTGAATTACTGCTCAGAATTCATGGATCATGGTATCCAATTAAAAGAAAATGAAAAGAAAAAGAAAATTCGTTCATGGTGTTTACAAGTCTTATTCTTGAACTCTAGCACTTAATATTCTTTATTGTGGTCATTGTTGCAAGTAGATCCATTCATGGCCGGATTTTTTGACGGGCTTAAATGGCTCTTTAAATTTTATTTTATTTTTGAAATCCGGCATACGATCATATTTGCAATGAGAGTCCTGCTCCTATGGCAGCATCCATTTTTAATTACAAATGATATTATGTGTTGTTGTTCATAGGCAAAATCCATTCTCAGTTCCCCAGCTTTTAATATATATATATATATATATGTATTGGATCATTATATAAAAATAATTTTTGATTAAATATCTATATTTTAATATGAGGTAATATGTAGTTTTTCATAACTGATATATTAGCTCATACTTTTCAATCGTCGTTAATAATGAATAATATTTATAAAATTTATTTTTTGTTAAATCTCTGAACTTCTAAAATTTTTTATATTGGATTCTTGAACTTTTGTAATTTTTTTATATTAGATCACTTTATAAAAAAATAATGTACTTTTTAATTACAATTGAAATAGTTTCGTTAATAAGAGACTGTATCTTACCTCATATCAAAATATAAAGACCTAATTAATTTATTTTTTTTAAAGAGATCCAATGTAAAACATTTTACAAGTTCAGGAACTTGAATTTTTCCTTTTTCATATTCCTCTAATTTATTCATCCATCGCATTCATTTTTTTTAATTGTGCCATACATTTATAATTTTTTATTTTCTCATTAACTTCTTATAAAGTTAATCTCGTTAATGAATTTAGTCTTTATCAAGATTGTCGGACCTGAATTGGATATAAAATCAGAGAAAATAGAGGATTAATCATTAAAGGTTTAATCGAAATTAAATCGGATTGAACCGAAAGTGAAAAAAAATGGTTAATGTATACTATATAAACATGTTTTAAATAATAATTTAGCAAAACACATTTATTAAGTCCTTATATTTGACAATATTATTGGACTTTTATTTTTTTGCACATTAATTAAATTATCAATGGACGAAAAATGTGAAATTAAATTATGCGTTTCATTTAATACGTTTTTCGTATTTACATAAAAACCTCAATTTTTATTTTGTTCAAAATACTAATATTTTATCATAATAATGTTCATATATATATATATATATTCAAAAATCATATTCATAATCAAATATTTAAAAAAAAAAAAAACTTAAAAATATTACTTATGTCATAAGAAAATAAAATACAGAAAATAAAAATATTACTCAGGAAGTCCTAACGATTTGACTCAACCTATTAGTTCAACTGGTATTAATAAGAATTGTTTTAATGATGAACCAATTAGAATAGAATATTGGGTCACGAGGAGTCTAATTGAACCGGCTAGTTCAATCCGATTTTTCCAGCCGTGATTTTTATTCCATTTAACTCCATAATTGGTATGAAGTTTACGTGGACAGCAAAATAGAGAGTTAAATGAAATGAAAATAGACTAAGGAAGTTGAAGGGCCAAAAAAAACATAAGTATAAAAGTCAAATTTTCTTAATTTTATCACAATATATTGCATTGTTAATGCTGTTACTTTTGTTGTTCCCGGAATAGAACAAAAGATAAAGTTCTTTTCTACTTATACATGCACTACCTTATACATACACTACCATATGCTTATTTGATCTTTTACTGCAAGAGTCATGACAATTGACAATATATATTTCTTTTTTTTTTTTTCCTTCTTCACATTTCAGGTCCGTTAATTATAATTTTTAAAAGTAAGTGTGGTCATTTTTTTTTTCTACTTAATTATAAAATTTAAATGTAAATTTAACTTTATTATTGTTTAATTTTTTACTTATTTGATCGTTTTTGTTGCATAATTATTCCAAAAGATATATGACAAAATTGAAATACAAGCTATAAAAATTTAAAATTTTGTAGTGGCTATCAAAACAATAAAAAAAAAGATATTTGATCATTTAATTATAAATATGAAAATCGGATTAATATTAAAATTATTAAAAATTAATTAAAGTTCATATGTTATTATATTTATTCATCTTCAATTTAATTAATTCACAATACATAAATATTAAATATACACTATATAACCTATTTAACTTATAAAATCCTTATAATTGATAATTTACATTAAACTAATTCCTATATTTTTAGTCAATAATAATATTCGTTCCAACATATTAATTTTATATCATATTTTATATAATTAAACTAATCTAATTATGTTTTAAATATTCATTAAATTAATTTAATTAACTATAATTCTAATAAATTCTAAAGAAATTAGATTCTAACTTTAATTGAATAAATGTAAATAGAAATTGAATTCTATTCCATTTTCTTAATTAAATGTTTTATAATTAATTATTTATCTAATTTATAAATTTATTTTTCTTTTAATTTGAATACACTTTGTTTCTTTTTTTTTTTTTAAATTGAAGGAAAATAAATAAATAAAGGAAAACAAAACGTACTTGTTTGTAGCGCGGTAACCACGTTGCGGAAGCGGTACAAGAATCTTCCTTTATTGGTCACTGGTTTGGCTTTTACCCACTCGGAATAATAGCAGGTAGATCACAATCTAGAAGTCCCTGAAAGATTAACACAAAATAATCGTGAGTGGGAACGAGCAGCCTTGCGGTGTATAAGTTTTCTCGTTACCAAATTATGAGGACCTCACCTCTATTTATAGAGGTCCTGAAGGCTAGAGTCTTAACCCCAGTCTAACTCAGAATCCTTTCTGAGATAGGATTTGGTAATTTAATTTAGATTAAATAACTTAATTTAATCTGGATAGGAACTCAATCCTATATAGAGTCATGGGCGTATCATAACTCTATCATCTCCCACTCGCACATGAAGGAACACATTCCATATATATAATCTTCAGTTATACAGACTAATAGATTGTGTGACCAGCATACCTCGAGAGCTCATTTGCTATACACCTGTTAGGGATATATAGCTTCTCGAAAAGGCGATCCTTTCATTTCACGTATGCCTAACCCTAGACCACCTTCTCACAATCACCGTTTTAACTCATGATCTCATAAAACGTCATTCGTGTTCACTATTATGTTTCAACTCATAGAAACAATAATAGACATGTCGGTGAACCACGAATTCTTATGAATGTGATCAAAAGGTTATCTTCCCCTCTTACTATATGCCATCCATCATGATTCAACTCGCTTTTCTAGTTAGATCCGCTAGGCCTAAATTTTTCCCAGACCTCTTGGAGACTAACCAAGCTAGCCACATCAAACCATACTTCAGGGATAAGTTAAGGGTTCTAAGGGTCGATATATTAACAGGGTCTCACAATAGGGAAAGTTGAGATCAATTGTATTAAATTCCCATCCCTTTGGTCACTTAAGCACACACGGTATAAAACATGTGTTATGGTGTTCTTTCCTTCCCTTAAAGGAGCGCATGTCTCACATTAAAATAATGTGGATATAAAAACACCATACAGAAGCGTAAGGTTGCGATGCGCCGAAGCACCCAACTTTAGTTCGCTTACTTAAGAACTACTTCTGGCTCTTAAGACAGAACATGGTAGTTACACATAACTATCCATCGGATCCCATACGATCCTTATTTTGGATCTCCATCCAAAGCATACAACCTTATGTATGACTTTATCTTGCACCTTAACAAGAAAAATCTTGTAATTTCTGCAATACGACACTTTCATTTTGAACAGGCTCTCGAGCATACTCATTTATTCAAAATTTACCTCATCTTAGTTTTTGCCAACTCGTTGACAAAACCAAGGTAAACACCCTTGTGAGTGGGCTACTTCTCTGTATGACATGCTCAAACTCAAACAATTAATAGTAAATGTTCACATATTAAACATTCACACTCATGTATTGCCAACAATGAACTTTATTATTATTCATAAATAATAATATTAAGGGATTACATAAATAAAGTCAGTACACATCAAATTCTACGCAAACCCTGAATTCTAATGTGTCTCTCAAACACATCTCTAGTTACAGGTTTAGTTAACGGATCTGCTATCATATCATGCGTAGATATGTACTGTAAGTTCACATCTCCCCGTACAACTACATCTCTAATATAATGATACTTAATGTCGATATGCTTAGTCCTACTATAAAATTTTGGATCTTTTGTGTAAGCTATCGATGATTGACTGTCGCTAAAGACTGTCACTTGTCCCTCCGAGGTAGTTACTCTTAAATGGTCCATCAACCATTTTAGCCAAACTGCCTCTTGTACTGCAGCTGCGGAAGCTACGAATTCAGCTTCCATCGTTGATAAGGCTACACAGGTTTGTTTCTTGCTACTCCATGAGATGGCACCCTTGCCAAGCAAGAATATAAAACCTGAAGTGGATTTCCTCTCGTCCACATCTCCAGCCTAATCAGCATCAGTGTATCCTCTCAATTGCAAACCCTTGCTTTCATAACAGAGAGAATAATCTGCTGTACCTTTGAGGTATCTAAGTATCCTCTTTACTGCTTTCCAATGTGCTTCGCTTGGGTTTGATTGATATCTACTCGCCATGCCCACTGCATAGCAAATGTCCGGTCTCGTACACAACATAGCATACATGAGACTACCCACGGCATTGGCATAAGGAACGTCTCTCATACACTGCACTTCATCTGGCGTTTTAGGACACATCTCTTTGCTAAGAAACTGATTCTTGGCAATGGGGCAGGATATGGGTTTGCAGTTTTGCATATTGAACCGTTCAAGGACTTTGTTGATATATGTCTATTGGGAAAGGGACAACAACTTTCTTGAACGATCTCTTGAAATCTTAACTCCAAGAATATAATCTGCATTACCCATATCCTTCATTTCAAAGTTGGACGATAACCAATCTTTGATTTGATTTACGTACGCTTTGTCATTTCCAGCTATTAGTATGTCGTCTACATACAATGTCAAAATGACAAAGTTATTTTTAGAGCTTTTATAATACACGCAATGGTCTTCATCAATCATGTTGAACCCATTCGACATGATCGTATCATGAAATCTCAAATACCATTGTCGCGAAGACTGTTTCAGGCCATAGATTGATCTTTTCAATCGGCAAACCTTATGTTCGCTGCCTTTTTCGATGAAACCTACAGGTTGTTCTATGTAGATTTCTTCATTCAGTTCTCCATTGAGAAAAGCAGTCTTTACATCCATTTGATGTAGCTCAAGGTCTAAACTCGCCACTATGGCAAGAATTAACCTTATAGACGTAAATCTCACAACAGGAGAGAAAGTCTCCTCATAGTCAATCCCTTCTTGCTGTGTAAACCCCTTAGCGACTAACCGAGCTTTGTATCTTTCGATACTTCCATCAACTTTTCGCTTTACCTTGAGAATCCATTTGTTCCCAATCGGTTTGCATCCTTCCGGTAGATCAACCAGTTCCCAAACATAGTTTGACCTCATCGATGCTATTTCTTCTTCCATTGCATTGATCCATTTTTCTTTAGCTGGGCATGAGAAGGCCTCTTTTATGTTTTTAGGCTCTTCATCATCTTGTGGGGTAATCAAAAGGGCTTTGTTCAAGCCTTCGATCTCAAATCGTCGGCGAGGAACACTTATCCTTTTAGATTTACGCAGTTCCGAATCTTGATAAACATGTCTCATATATTCATCGTAATTCGGAATACTCCCACTGGGACCATGTTCCATACTCCCACTGGAGTCAGGAATGCTCCCACTCAAATAAGGGTCTCAAACATCCGGATCATGTAGAGGAGGAAGATCTTGACCTTCTTCCTCTAATTCCCTCCCACTCGGATGGAGCGATCCTGATGGTTAGAAAGTGAAATCTTGATTCACTTCGCCCAACTTTGGAAACTCATTTTCCAAGAATATGACATCTCGTGATTCAAATTCAGTCACAGAACCATTCTCTTGCTCACCCATGAATACGTATCCTTTTGATACTTCAGAATATCTCACAAAGATACTCTTTTTACCTCTTGGTCCCAATTTACCAAATTTACTTGAGGTATCATGGACGTAAGCAGCACAACCCCAAGGTCGTAGATGGCTTAGGTCAGGTTGTCGACCATTCCACAACTCGTAAGGTGTGGATGCGACTGATTTTGAGAGCACTCGGTTTAGAACATATGTGGCAGTAAGTAAAGCATCTCCCCAATAGGAGATGGGCAAATTTGCTTCTGCCATCATAGATCTAACCATATCAAGGAGAGTCCTATTTCTCCTTTCCGCAACACCGTTTTGTTGTGGAGTTCTGGGAATGGACAACTGATGTTCAATCCCTTTTTCATCACATAAAGCTTTAAATTCATCTGAAAGATATTCCCGACCTCGGTCAGTTCTTAAAGCTTTTATCTTTTTATCTAATTGATTCTCAACTAAGTTCATAAAAGTTTTGAAGCAACTCAATGCTTCTGACTTATGAGAAATCAAATAGACATGACCATACCTTGTATAGTCATCTATAAATGTGATGAAGTAGTAGGCCCCATGCCTTGCCCTCACATTCATTGGACCACAAACGTCAGAATGAATTAACTGCGATGGAAATACAGCTCTAGTTCCTTTTCCGAACGGTTTTCTCACTAGTTTCCCTTTTAGACAATGCTCACAAGTAGGTAATTCGACCTCATTCAAATCACCTAGTAAACCAACTTTTGCTAACCGACTCATTCGATTTTGCCCAATATGGTTTAATCTAGCATGCCACAATTTCACATGATTCTCATTATTATGTGAAGTAGAAGAGATTAAAGAAAAACTATTATTATTCATAAAGTTAGGATCGATATCCAAAACAATGAAATTGTTCAAAATAAAACCAGAACCATAATAGGCATCATTCAAACATAAGTTCACACTGTCATCTTTAAAGTGTAAATCAAAACCAAGTTTTAATAACACTAGAACAGAAACTAAATTCCTACGAATATCTGGAGCATAAAGTACATCATGTAGGAGTAAGGTTCGGCCTTTGCGTAAGACTAATCTACACGCGCCAATCCCTCGAACCGACACTCTTGCGTCGTTTCCCACATACACATATTTTGCTCTATATGGTATTCATCGGAACTCTACAAAGGCATCTCGATCCTTTGCTACATGGTCCGTTGCTCCTGAATCAACCACCCATAAAGGATGAAATTCAGTTAGAAAAACAGAACTAGATACACAAATTTCACTCACTCTTGAGTTAGAATAGTGTACCTGATTGGGCACAGTGCAGTCTCTTGCATAGTGTCCTTTCTGCTGGCAGTTAAAACATTTCACTTTTGAAATGTTTATCTTTTTCTTGCCTTTGGACCTTTTAGAATTCTGCTCCTTTTTCTGCCTTTTGTTTCTCTTGGCAGGTTCCTTATCCCGACCCTTAAAGCTCTTTCTTTTGTTCTGGTTGGAACTCATTCCACCAGAACGGGACTGTGCCACATGCACTTCAGCATTGACCTTAATCGATGCCAATCTATCCTCTTCAAGCTCCAAGTGACGTGCGACATCCTCAAATGTCTTCACACTATCCATATGAGTCAGTTGCATTTTCATATGCTCCCAACTCTTGGGTAAGGAACGGATGACAGCTTGCACTTGCTGCTCGTCGGTCAACTTATGACCATATTCACTAAGCTCGCTCATCATATTTTCCATCTCCCTGAGATGTTTTCGCATTGTATGATCAGCTTTCTTCTGATAAGTATCAAACTTGATCATCAAAGATCGGAGCTTTGTTATAGTCACTCCTCCAAACTTCTCCCGCAAAGCCATCCACAGATCCATTGTGTTCTGATACTTGCGAAATTGCTTAGTTATATCATCCTCCATAGCACTTAGGAGAATGATACGAGCAGTGGAATTCTTTTTCTTCCATGCCAGATATACATCTCGGTCCTGCCTATGCTGGGCCGTGTTGCCATCCTCGGGTTCAGCCATAACTGAACTCAAGGTTTCAAGAGCCTCTTGCTCCTCTAGCACATACTGGATCTTCATGCTCCAGATTTCATAATTGTCGCCATTTAATTTCAAGTCTTTGTTTAATTCAGCGATAATAGATTTGGAAGCAGATGCCATTTGTATCCTCTGATTCAAATGGAACAAAGTTGCACGTTATTAGTGGGAGATTAGGCAATACATGAAAATTTACTATACACCTGAAATAATAACCTAATAAAGTTTTCTATTAGACTTAAATTTGAAAAGTATACTTAGAGTACCAATTACCTTCTAAGTTCTAATGTCCAACTTTATAGGTTAAGATTTCATGCATAGTAAATCAGAATTATTGGATTACTAAGTTCTTAAACTTATGAGGGATATCTTATTGGTTTTATTTTATTAAGTCTCTACTTAATAAACATGCAAACATTTTACTTATAAAATATTGCAGGGCAATTAACATTTTAAAATAAACACATTTATTAAAAAAAAAAAATTAAAAGCCATAAAGAATAAACTCATTCATTCAACCAATAAATAAATCCAATCATTCTCAAATAAGACACACATGTCAAATAATAATAATAATAATAATAGGAAACATAAATCCTATAAAATCAAACGCTAACTATAATTGACACTCATGTCAACTAATCTAGAAAACTAGATCTCCTCAAGACCTTTACTGACACTGGGACTGATTCTTTGACCAACTTCATCAATTCATAAGGGAACTCATAAGTTCGCTGATGAAGCCATGGACGATGCACCTTACGTCCACTTCTTAATTTCATCACAGATGGAATGTGGCTCCTCAACACTCCTCTTTTGGCAACTCTAGCCAAAAAATGGATGATAGAATTCTTATAAACTCTATCTCCTATGTACCGAGTAGTTTCCAAAAGCTCTCTTAGGACTGGATGATATGCAAAAGAATTAACCAACGCTTTGATTTTATCTCTGTCATCCCTTCCTAAGCTTAAGCCTCCAATCCAAATGCACTCCTGCATTTGTTCATGCATAGTCAATATATGACGCACTATAGCATCAATATCATCAGCTCGAATGTTCCTCCGCATTCTCATTTTGCTTAGTGAACGCACTCTTGCATTTCTTAAAGCAATCCCATGCGGGGTTTTAGGAATCATAGGTGTCCTTATCATTATTTCTGAAACACATTACAGAAATTTTAAATGGTTAATACACTCATGTATAAACCCATATGATTGAAACACATTTCAATCAACAAATAAGGACAAAAAATCATAAAAAAATTTTTTTTCAAAATATTTTAAAAATAGAAAACTCATTTTCCATAATTATTTTGTAATATTTATTTCAAAAAAATAAACAAAAATATTTTATGGTCATCAAAAAATTTTAAAACATAGACCAATAAATCATAAATATTTTGAAAAATATTTTCGCAAAAAAATGGAGCTGATTTGGAGGCCGGAGAAGCTTCCACGCGCCGACGAGAGGGAGGGGGACGCGCTCACGCGCCCCCACGCGCGTCTTCAACTGGTCGGACACGTGTCAACACCACAGTGTGACACGTGTTCAACCATTACTGGTCCACGTGTTGCCCACGTGGCAACATGTGGACACGTGGCAGCCACGTGTCATGCCACGTGGCATGACACGTGGCGGACGCTGATTGGTACACGTGGGTCCCCCTGACACGTCATCATGACACGTGGCAAGCCCCAGCTCTGCCACGTGTCGACCCCTTATTGGTCCACCTGGCGCCACGTGGCACTGGGTGGACACGTCGGAGCCACGTGGCATGACCTCAGTCTGCCACGTGGCTCTGACCTATTTGGCCACGTGTCGATGACGCGCCACGTCATCGACACGTGTTTGCGTGCGTGTGGGCCACTGCCCACGCGCACGCGCCCAACGTATGGTGGCGCGTGCAAGCCACGCGCCACCTTCCCGGCCTCTTTTGGACTCCGGATTTCGGCCGGCCTGGGGTTTTCGGGGTCTGTGAACACAGTGGAATGTTCAAAAATAAAAATCCCAATTTCTAGACTAGCGTTTCGAATATTCAATATTATCCCTCGGGTTTCGGTGTACACATACACGAAATTGAGCCAAAATATACACGCATATATATTTTTTTCACACAAAAAACAAATTTTTTGTTGCGTTTCATGCTTCCTAAATCTATAAATTTTACTCATAAAATTTTAGATTGATTTTAAAGCCGCATGCCAGGACGCAATAAAACGATGGCTCTGAAACCAATGAAGGAAAATAAATAAATAAAGGAAAACAAAACGTACTTGTTTTTAGCGCGGTAACCACGTTGCGGAAGCGGTACAAGGATCTTCCTTTATTGGTCACCGGTCTGGCTTTTACCCACTCGGAATAATAGCAGGTAGATCACAATCTAGAAGTCCCTGAAAGATTAACACAAAATAATCGTGAGTGGGAACGAGCAGCCTTGCGGCGTATAAGTTTTCTCGTTACCAAATTATGAGGACCTCACCTCTATTTATAGAGGTCCTGAAGGCTAGAGTCTTAACCCCAGTCTAACTCAGAATCCTTTCTGAGATAGGATTTGGTAATTTAATTTAGATTAAATAACTCAATTTAATCTGGATAGGAACTCAATCCTATATAGAGTTATGGGCGTATCATAACTCTATCATAAATAATCATAATATATTCATTTATATAATAATGATATATACATATTTATTTGTAAATAATGACACCAATTAAATTTGAATTTTGCTATTCTCTTACAAATTGAATTTTATAATAAAAATTGTTTTTATCTTATTTACAGTCTTTTTGCCAATCCTATTTATATTATTTATTTATATTTAATAGAATAAACAAATCTATTAGTAAAAAATTACGTGAATAACATGAATTATAATTTAGGGGTGTTAACCGGTCCATGAGACAAAAAAAAATCAGTCCATTAATAACGATTTTTTCTCAAAACACTAACCATTAATCAGTCCATTACAATCGGTTAACCATTGTATTGGTTTCAATTTTTCAGATCGGTTAACCAATATTTTTCGGTTAACCATTACAATTATAAGATGCATTTATAAATAAAATTAAAATGTTCAACCTATTAAAAATTAAAACTTCTCCATTATAATATAACATCATTGTTGTTTAAATAAAAGATTTTGATAGACATAAGCAACTTTGTTTTTAAAAATTAAAATTTAATAAGTAAATAAATTAACCGATCCATAATTACCCTAATTAGATGGACGGTTACACTTATTAATCACCAATTAAAAAAACCTAAAAAAATTAAAATGATTAGAATAATAAAAAAAATGTAGCAAAAATACTTAAAAAATACAAAATTTTTAAAATAAATCCATCCAATGCTAACAACTCTTTTCCTTTATTTTTTTTAACTTGACACACAATATTTTTACATAAATTAAAAATTTTAAATTTTTTTTTGAAAATTATTGAAAATTTTAATTTATATATTAATGTTATATAACTTTTCGAATATATTTTGATTTTTATTAATAAAAAATTGATAAATCAAGAAATAATAAGAAATACTAAATATGAATATGTTGAACAATTAATAAATGAACTAAAATGTCTTAAAAAAATAAAATGAAATTGAAATATATTTCAAATTAAATAAAAATTAAAGGAATATAAATAATTAAATATGAAAACAATGAAATAAAAATAAAGAAAGAGTGAAATAAAGTTAATAAACTATAGGGTTATTCATGTGTCGGTTATTGGTTCAGTTAATCGATCTATAAGCTAAAAAAATGAGTCCATAATATTGATTTTTTTAAAACACTAACCATTAATCATAAAAATCGATTTGATTAACTTATTTTCGGATCGATTTTTTGGTTAACAAAGTCCAACGGTTTTTTGAACACTTGTGTGTGTGTATATATATATATATATAAAATTTAATTCTATACTTCTATATTGAACAAAGAGGAAAAATTTTAAAAGTTAAAATATATGGTTAATTATAAAATCAAGTCTGAACTATATGGTAGGTTTTAATTTCATACTTAATAAAAAAGATCTTGCAATACACAAATTTTAATTATCCTTTTAGTTTTGGGACTCCATTAATTTTTGAGTTGAAACTAATGAAAATTCAAATTTTTAAGATTTTTTTTTTCATTTTTTTCTATTAATTAATATTATTAAAAATTAATAATAATTTATTATTGCAATTAATGAATATTTATAATAATTACCTAAAATGAATTAAATTGAAATTCATTAAAAAATTATGCCCGTATAATTTTTTTTTTATTTTAAGCATAGTTGAATAAAATTAAATTACGTTTATTTTTGAAAACAACTCTTATCCAACATAATAGATTAAATTGTGGACAAAAATATCAATTATTTTTAGAAAACATTAAATGATCTAAATACAAAATATTTTGTACATAGAGGGGAAATGAATTAGTGAAAAAACTAATAGTAATCTTATAGAAATTGGGTTGAGCAAAAAATATCGAAAAAACCAGTTAACTGAAAAGTTGGTCCGAAATTAAATCGTTTTTTTAGTTAACCAAACTGATGGTGTCGGTTTTTGATTAATGAATTTTAGACTTTTCGGTTTCGAATTCAATCCACGGTCTAAAAAACCGACTGTTTCGATTAACCGATTGATTTAGCTATAATTTTTTTTATTTTGATTTGATTTTCAATTTCATGATTTGGGTGCCGGTTAACCGGTTCATAATTGTTAACCAGTTCATATATATTATATTTTTTAAGCTTAAAAATTTTTATTTTTTTTATTTCTCTCTAAAACTTACATAGAGTAATATTTTAAAGTATATTTAAATTATATTTTTATTTTTATACCTTAATTTTATATATTTTTCTATAAAATTTATATAATACTTTAAACTATATTTAAATTATGTTATTATCTTTAAATTCTCTTTAAATTATGGACTACCCAATTAACTTTTATATACGTTATCTTTTTATCATATATACTTGTGTCCATATTTTACTTAATAACATTTAATTACATTTTTTTATATTCTAGAATTTATGTTTTAACATTTAATATTGTCCAAAATTTTTTTGACTTAAAATTAAGCATGCTAATTTCTAACAAATATTAAATTCATTTTATAATATTAGCTATTAATTTATTGAATAAGAATTTTGGCTAGTTGTAGACACCGAGTCCCGAATCAGGCGCAAGCCCGCGAGGCAGAGCTACCTCGCGTGTGAGGCACGGCCTCTGCGCAAGGCCGCACCTCGCGCACTTGAGGCACGCGAGAGCCGCACCTCGCGCGTCTCCTACCTCACGCGGATTTTTCACTGTTTTTTTACTAAATTTCAGTTAAAATTAAAATCAAATTCAAATTCTTTTTTCCGATTTTTAAAAGGATAAACTTGATTTCTAAGGGATAATTAAAGAGTTTTGATGGGATTGAAAAAAACTCCTAAAACCTAATTTTCAAGGAGGATATAAAAAGAAAAATATCAAACCAGAAACAGGGGGGATGATTACAACGGCGACACTGAAAATTCTAAAATAAGATTTTTGAGAGTTTGAGCTTCTTCCAATAATTTTTAATTGTTCTTGAGGCAAACAAATTAATTATTTGTGGTTAGGATTCAATTCATCACTTGTTTTCAAAGATAAGAGTTTTTAACTTTAATTTTCGAGTGACTGTGAGCTGTGTTTCAGCTTCCTTAATTCTTTCTTAATTTTTTAAGCAATCGACGAAGAAATTATCACTTTCTTCTTTTGCAGCCAGAATAAAAACTTCTGAGGGTAAATATACAGGTAGAGCTAAATCTTTATTCTTTCTTATTTTGCATCGTTAATTTATTTCCTCCATTATATATACTGTAAATTGCTATTAATTTATGTGTTGTTGTTTGTTATAATCATCCTGAATTTAGGTTAATTTAATTAATTTATTTACATGATGCATGCAACCTAATTTAGATCTATAAAATATTCAATAATAATTTTACTTTCAACCTGATTTTATTTTGTTCATTAATCCATTCAATTTATTTCCCGTTCTTTATCAAATATTATTCTTCTAATAATCATAAGTATGTTTCTCAATTATAATTATTTATTATATCTGCCTTGTTTAATTGCTTTATTTTTTATCATATTATTTATTTCATTTGCTTTATTGAATTGCTTATTTTTATTCTACGTTTGATTTAATTTTGCTAGTTGTATCCTTCTTTTTGTTGTTTGCCAAACTTATTGATTTCACTGTGAGTAATGTTCCTGTGAGAGCTAGAGAATCAAGAGATTAGAAGCCTTCAAGTTTTGTTTGCATTTTAATTCCTGTATTTTCTTTATTTTGTTGTTTTGTATATTTTATGCAAAATGATATTTTAATGCGTTATTTTAGAGAAATTCATATTTTTTTTACAATAATAAAATTAGAATTTTTGTTATTAAAATAAGACCAATGTCCTGATTTTAGCCAATAAAATGTCACTTTCAAAAAGGAGAGTTAATTTTCATAAAACGGGATCACTCATCCCTATTTTCTCCACAAATGCTCAAAAATAACTCTCAGATTTTTAAGTTAACACAAAGGAACCAATATTCCTAAAATCTAATAAATGTCCCGATTTATGTATTATGTATTTTATTTCATTCTTTTGTGTGTTTTTTTATTTTGGGCCATTGTAATTAAATTTTGGGGTAATTTGATTCTTTATTTATTTATGCTTTTATTATTTTGGGGGATTGTTCTATCCCATATTTTTCACTTGTAATTTATTTATTGCTTTCTTTACTGCTTTCCAAAATGCTTGATATGCGCTTTAATTTTATTGCATGATCGTGTGAAAAGAGAGATAAAATAATTAACTTTAAAAACTCAGTCATATAACATTAACCAAAGGTATAAATAAGAGTGAGGTCCCGAACTCTCTCTGGTTTTGGCCTCATAAGGTTAGAATTCATTTCCCAATATTTTGTTGGGTGGCGACTCCATGATACCTACCGCCCTCGTAGGTTGATTGCCAATAATGGAATGGGGGGTGAATCCCTGTCCATTGCAAAGCGATCAGCTTTTACGAATCTTAATGAACCTCCATCCGGTCTCGAGTCCTAAAAGCGTACCTCCGAAAGCGACCCGGATGCCGAGTTAGTGTTCTCGCGCATCACAGTGGTGACTCCATTGGGGATATCATGAGATTTTGCTCCGAAAGTACCTTTGGATAATCTAATATAAATGGGTTTAGGGTTAAGAAATTTTATTTCTTTTCAAAAAAGTTGCATTGCATTCATTAGAGCCTTAGAACTATGTTAGTTGGTCCCTTATTTTACCCCGGTGTATTCCTAAAACACTACCCTACTTTCATTCATTGTAGGGAGGTGCTCGGGATAATCACCAACCTAAGCCTTGTACTGTTAATGGTATAACAAATGGAAACCCGATCGGTTGTTATGCTCACGATGAGCTAGACCCATTAGCAGGGACCATACTTAGGTAGACCTAAAGTAACACCACCCTTGACCAAAGCTCATGTAATGGCAATAAAAACTTTATCTAGGTGATACGTACCTTAACAACGTGCTTGCTACGTGAGCCCTTATATATTGAATAAATTCAAACATATTAATTGGACCTTCATCAAAGGCTCTCATGCCCCCGATGAGCCCATTTTTAGTCTGTTTGAAAGGTCCAAATATATAATGGCCAAAATTCATACGCATGTGCTTTAAATTAAGAGTGTACGTCATGCTGCCGATTTTTCACTGTGCCATATACACGTCCATTGGGTTCCCCGTTAACTCATCGATCAAGCCCATCTAGGAAAGAGACCGCGCGACCTCGTGTGTGGGAGTGATAAGGTTGGAAGGATCTACCTGCTTGCATGTAGTTATGGATGCTGCACAACATGCTCATACACCCTGTGTCATTCATGCATACCAAAAACATGTGCATTTCATTTTGTGTGTACATTTTATCCTGGGTATATAATATTTCACGTGTACGTATCATCTTGTGTATAAATATTTTCCATGCATTGCATGCATCATCCTAACCCCTCTATATTTCAGCCATTATAGACCATTTGCCACCTAATAAGAGGACCTTCTTTTTGAACAACTAGGATAAGAATCAAAGGCAAGTAATAGGAATCCAAATATTCAAAAATGGCTAATCCACAAAAAGATGCAGATGCAACCCGCGCTATGATTGCTGAGGAAGTTAGGAAGAGGTTTGAAAAGTGTGAAGCCCAGATGATGACTATGATGGAGAATTTATCCACCGCAATGATACCACCCACCAGGCGATGGCCTATTGCTCCTACCATATCGCAGGAAGAGCAGGATCCAACTAGGGAAGTACGCTTACCACCAACGGAGCCTAGAGGAAGGACATCTTTTATTTCAATCCTTGAAAAGGGGAACAATATCATGGGAAGAGGTAACTGTGGGAGCTCGAGTCTCGGTGGTAACAGTGTGAGAGATGTTAGAGCCACCAAGGTTTTAACCATTGGAACAACTCAAGGTTGGTATACCATCTTGGATAAGCCTTTATCTGAGCACCTCTTTCTTTTCATTAACAAGGGAAAGTTACAACCGATGCCTGCAAAACTTGCCAAAAGCCAGGGGCATCCCAGCCATCGAGTGGATAGTATTATGCCTATCATCAGCATACTGGGCATGAGACTGATGGCTGCCGAGCTCTGAAGAGACAGGTTCAAGACCTCATTGATGAGGAGCTGAGAAGTGGGAATGATGGTTCCTAAGGATGATAGTTAGCCATCAATTACAACATCTGTGTCAGCAGCAGAGGAAGATGTTAGCTATTTAGATATTCTTTTTATTTTTTGAACTATTTAATAATGACACTTTGATTATGGTTTCAGTAATAAGATGAACACTTTTGCTTACTTGTGTGATATTTCTTATGATTTTACTATGCATAATTATGGTCATGACTCATTCATATTTGACATTGATTCAATTAATGCTACTCTATTTAATCTTAAAACTTTGAAAAACTTAAAGAAAATCTTGATAGCATCTGATGTAACTCCTGAAAAGAGATTAAAATTTGAGAAGAAAAGGAGTCTTTGCCTAGACTTATAAAGACATGCCAGGAGATGATCGTGATGTCATTGAGCACGCTATCCAGACATTCCCCGATCATAGACTAGTCAAGCAGAAGCTCAGAAGATTCAGGCCAGAAAGGGCAGAAAAGGTTAAAGAAGAGGTTCACAAACAAATCGAGGCCAAATTTCTTATTGAAATTTAACATCCGACTTGGTTGGTCAGCATTGTCTTGATAGTCGAGAAGAGCGAAAAGGTATCAAGAGTTCAATAAAGCTTGTCCGAAAAATAATAAATGAAGGAAGAAATTGATATGTAGATGTGGCCAAGTTCATTGATAAGAATTTAATATGGTCTTTGTGTCTGATAATGAGGGCAATTTAGGGCTGAAACTAAGAAAATACTCCAGAAGTATGGCTTTGAGCATGAAAAGTCTTCTTCATATCACCTTCAAGCTAAAGGAGCAGTTCAGGCGGCTAGCAAGAACGTCAGGAAGATCTTGGCCAAGATGGTTCAAAACTACAGGGATTAGGCAGAAAAGTTACCTTCTGCACTATATGGCTATAGAACCACTGTTAGAACTTCCACAGGAGCCACGCTTTATCCCTTTAGTATATGGGACAAAAGTAGTATTATCGATTAAAGTGGAGCTCAAGTCTTTAAGGGTAGTCATGGAAGCCCAGGTTCTAGAAAATAATTAGGCCAGCAACGATTACAGTGGCTGAGTATGTTAGATGAGAGCAGGTTGCGAGCTTAATAGCATAACTAAGTTCATTAGAAAAGGCTTGCTAGGTCATTTGAGAAGAAAGTAAGAAGGCAATCACTGAAAGAGGGAGATTTAGTCTTCAAGCAAATGTCACTGGGTATTCCGGACATATGGGATAAGTTCAGGCCAATATGGGAAGGTCCGATTGTTCTCAAGAAGTTCTTATCCAAGGGAGCAGTGATTCTAACGGACAGCGATGGGAACGAATTCTAGGAACCAGTCAACAGACTCAAGAGTTTTCATGGCTAAAGACTAAAAATCAAAAGAAGAGAATAAAAGCCCCACGGGCTGAAAATCGAAAAAAGGCGGCCTTACTAAAAATGGGCACCTCGTCAGGGTTAAATTGAAAAAAGGCTCCCTAGGTAAAAATTAGAGGCTCGAGAGAAAATATCCAATCAAGAAAACCCGAGAGGGCTGATTGGAGACAGGAGTTTGATACTTACAAGATGTACCTTGAGATTAGATATAGTCTTGCATTTTTAATCGATGTTAAATGAAGATCATGTATAGTGAAATCATACCGAAATGTACACAATTTTACAAAAAGGAGTAAAACAGAAGACACTCAACTCAAAAAAAAAAATAAAAAAAGGCTGTTAGAGATAAAAACCGTAATTGGCTCTCTAAGCAAAAGTTAGGACAAAGGGCAGGGTGAAAACCTGAAAATAGGCAGTCTGTTCTATAAAAAATATAAAATGAATAAAAGCCGCTGGAATTAGTTGTGTCCGTTCCAGGTAAACAATTAGGCACAGGGTTATGTAAAAATCCCTAAAGGGACGCATTTCCTGCAAATAAAAGCTAGTGTAAAAATTTACAAGGGACGCACTACCTTTAAAACAATGACTTTGAATGCCTGGAGCGATAAGCCAGCATTACTTCGAAAAACCTCCCTTCAGGCAAATAGTGCATAATGTAGGGGACGAGTTAGAGTACTGGGGGGTAAAACGTTGTAGGCTCATAGCAGGAGGCGCATGCTCATTGATCAAGGGGGCGAAGATGCACACAGGATTGTTCTCTCTGAAAGAATTATGGTGTGACGCACGCCGGAACCTAGCAAAGGCCCTGATTGAACTCGCTTTTAGGAATTGAGGGATTGGTTCGCGTATTTTTGATCTTGGACATTATGAGTCATTTTGGATGCCTCATTTCCAATATAACATTGGAAAGGATCATCTAGACTCACAACGCCTTTAAGCACCTTTGAGGTATTTTAGAGTCGTCACCTAATTTACAAGAAATTTGGAAAGGGTCTCTAACCTCTATTGGTCTAAACCAGAGATGGTGTTCGGAAATTCACTCTTATTAATGACTTAAGTTTATAAGTGAGTTTTTAAGAAATCAAAATTCCATCTCTCATCTCACGCGATAATGCATTAAATTTAAAGCGCATTTGCAAGCATATTAGAAAGCATTAAATAAAGCAATAAGTAAATAAATAAATTACAAAATAAAATAAAAATGGGACAGAACAATCTCCCAATAAATAAATAATAAATAAAAAATGGGACAGAACAATCCGTCAAAAATAAAAATAAAACGAATATAAATAAATAAAACTTGCTCAAAATAAACAAGTAAATACAAAACAATCAAAACGTAACATACATAAATCGGGTCATTTATTGAATTTTAGGAACATTGATTCCTTTCTATTGATTAGAAAATTGGAGAACTATTTTTAGGGTATTGATTGACAAAAACCGGGATGAGTGATCGTATTTTATGAAAAGTAGTTCTCTATTTGAAAGTGAGATTTTATTGGTTAAAATAGGATATTGGTCCAATTTATTAAGAAAAGTCCCAAGTTATTAGTTATTATAAAAAACATAATTTTCTATAATACGGATAAATATAAAATACATTTTACATACAACACATAAAAATAATAATAAAAGGAAAAATAACAATTAAAAAATTGCAAACCCTAAATTGGATGACCTCTAATTCTCCGATTTTCAACCCGAGCACGAGTGCAACTCGCAAAGATAAATAATTTTGAGACAAACAAAACAAAATGAATAAAATGATTAGTGAAGTAAATTAAATAATTATTGAACAAATAAATTAATTGAATAAAATAATTAATTGAAATGATTAATAGATCAATCAAATAAATAATCAATTAAACTAATCAGATATAAGCATTTAATTAAATAGAAATAATTAAAGATAAAACAATTGCATGCAAGAAAAAATGAAGAACATCAAGAGAATGGAATAGTGCAGAAAACACGGCTGTGTTTTCTTACGAAACACAACTATATTTCCTCAGCAAGGTGCCGGGCAGTGTAGAAATACAGCTTTGTTTCTTGCGAAACACAGCTGAATTTTTGCTCTGTCAAGCAAAAACACAACCCTTCTAAAGGAAAAAATCGATTTTAATTTTAAAAAAGCTAAAAATCACAAACCCAAATCAAATGGCATGCATGATCAACGATAACCTTAATCAATTAATAATAAAGTAAAAATGGAAAATAACAAAGTCAAATAAGATAGAAATATACAAGACAGAATGGGGAGGAAGGACGACTGGGCGAAACAGGGGAGACAGAGAGGGATCGGCATGCACGAGTCGTGAATTCCATTCACGAGTCGTGAATAGATTGCACGAGTCGTGCAATCCATGCACGATTGAAAATGGGTGATAAAAATTGATATACTGTCTGATCGGGAAAACAAGCAATACAGACTGATCGGGAGATTAAGATCCGATAGGAAAATGAAGAAAGAGAACAGAAAACAGCTCAATCAAAAAGGAAAAGGGAGAGAAAGCAAGAACACGACTCAAACGGCAAGTCACGACTCGAACAACAAAAATACGATTAGATGAATAACAAAACAAAGACGAACAGAGGATTAACAACAGAGGAACAAAAACAACATCATGCGATCAAAACATGTATAATGACACAACTAGCATGCTTATATATTCATAACAGCAACAAACATACTATCAACAAGTTAATAAGATCAAACAAGAAATATATACAATATATACAATATATACAAAGAACAAAACTTACTGGTTCAACAAAATGAAGAAAAGAAGTAAAAAGAAAGAAGGAAAGAAGAAGAAGAGAGAAAGAAAATAAAGGAAAAGAGGTGGCTAGTAAGTATTTACCCTCATATATTGATCGTTGGTATTCAAATGAAAGGTTCTGGTTTCCTCTTTGCTCTTCTTGAAAATGAAGTTAAAATAGAGACTCCAAACTCTCGATGAAAGTTTACTTTAAAAAAGAACACAAAAGGTGATTAAATCTCCAACTCAAGAATTGATTTCCTCGGCTTAAGAGACAATCTCAGAATGCCTTTTGAAAAATGAGAATTATTTTCTTGCTCTCAAAGTTCTTTCTTTCTGTGTTTTTCTTCTGTGTTTTTTCTTTTCGTTCCTCTCTCTAATGCTCTCTCTAATAATTCCTCTCCCCCCTTTTTCTTCAGCTTTCACTTCTCTTTAAATGTCTCAGATAGGATTAGTTGTTTTTCCTACCAAATCACATGTAAAACCATACTTTAAAACCAAATCTCCATGAAAAATGGAAGAGGAGAGTAGGAGCGCGTGAGGAAGGTGAGAGTCCCACCTTTCCCGTAAGATGGGCCTCACGTGGTGAGGCAGCATCTCACCAATGTGAGATGGGCCTCACAAACGTGAGGCTCCATCTCACATGGGTGAGATTGGCCTCACCCTGCAGGCCCCCAAAACACTTTTTTTTTTAAATAAAGCAAAATGAAAAATATTTTTTTTGAGAAAACCATCACTTCTATTTGTCCATTCGCCCGTGAACAAGCATCATTTTCATCATTGGGTAACTTCGGTATGAGCTGTCTCAGGACCCGGTGTCTACAGTTGCCCCCAGTTTTAGGGAACGTAGTGCCTGGGTGCCTAGGTGAGCCAAAACTCAAAGAAAAAGAAAAGAGATGCGTACCTGAGGTAGTCGTCTTCTTGAACTGGGTGATGTGTTAAGTCTGCTCTAGACTTACAAAACGCGGGATTCCTCATCTGAGTGGAGTGTTCTTTTGAACTGCACGGAGTCGAGGCTTACAAAGTACGGAGCTGCTCTTCTGAACTGCACCGAGCTGAGCCTTACAAAGTGCGAGGTGTTCTTCCAAACTGTACCGAGCCTGTTCAAGGCTTACAAATTGCGAGGTGTTCTTTCGGACTGCACCGAGTCCGTTCAAGGCTTACAAAGTGCGGGGTGTGCTCTCTTGGATTGAAAGGATTTGGAAAAACTTAATGCTCTAAAGAGATCAGGGATGTTTTAGAAGAAAGACTTAAGGGATAATGCTCCGAAGAGACTGAAAATGCCTTGAAAAAGGACTTAAAGATAATGCTTCGAAGAGACTGAGAATGCCTTTAAAAAAAAAGGACTTAAAGATAATGCTCCGAAGAGACCGAGAATGCCTTTAAAGAAGGACTTAAAGATAATGCTCCGAAGAGACCGAGAATGCCTTTAAAGAAGGACTTAAAGATAATGCTCCGAAGAGACTGAGAATGCCTTTAAAGAAGGACTTAAAGATAATGTTCCGAAGAGACTGAGAATGCCTTTAAAGAAGGACTTAAGAATAATTTGATAAAGGACTTTACAAGTTATCGCATGATTTCAACTTGTGCATGTTTCTTCTTAATTTCTTTGTACCGAAGCTATCGCTTGGTTTGGCCTTTTCCTGCAAAATCATTAGCACGAAGGCATATACAAAAGATTGTGTGTGTATAATGTGTGTGAAATGTATACATAAAGCTATATACACGGAAAACAAACAAATGATTAATGTACAAAATTATGTGTACACAACAATATGCATGAAGGATTGAATCCACGTGATATACAGGAGGACATGCAAAAGATCTATGCATGTGAGATGATAAAATGGGTAGACCACATCCTAGGTGGTTAAGAGATTTGTTGAGGGTACTGCTCGGCTGCTCACATTGTTCGATGCCCCTAAGGATCTAGAAAAGCATCATCTTGGCTTTATGGATTCCGACCTATAATCTTTTCAAAGAGAACTGACCCGTGCACATCTTTGCCCCCCGGTCAATGAGCATTTTGCCCTCACAACTTTAACTCATGTCCCGTGCCAGATGCCTAAAGGAAGTTATTCGAAGTAATATCACCTTATCGCTCCAGGCTTCAAAAATCATTGTTTTAAAGGTAGTGTGTCCCTTGTGGATTTTCACACTAGCTTTTCTTAGCGGAAAATGTGTCCTTTCGGATTTTCACATAACCCTGTGCCTTCTTTTTTGCCTGGAATGGACCCAACCCAATCCAGCAGCTTTTATTCATTTTATTTTTTTATAGTATAGACTGCCTGTTCCCAGGTTTCACCCTGTCTTTTGGCCTAACTTTTGCTTAGAGCGCTAATCACGGTTTTTTTTTTTATCTCTAATGGCTTTTTTTTAAAGAGAAGCTAAAGTCACCGTCAAAGATTTTTTAGGTATAATTAGCATGCACTTACGTCTTAGATCATGGTTGTACAAGCTTGATTCTTTATCGCGAAGGTGTTGTAGAATCGGCTCCACAGTTGATATAAGGATGAGTCGACTGAACCGCTTGAGTAGCAAGAGTAGATGATAGATAGTAACCATGTGCTGATTTTATACCGGAACCAGACAACTTTGAGTATGCAAGATGAACTTCTCTAGTCACATCTGCTTGCAAAAATCATCATACCGCAGGTCATAGACCACACCCTCGCTTCCACAAGTGCATATAAGAGAAAGGTATTTAGCGCCACTATAGATAATGGGACCCATCGGCTTAGGCACTGGTCGGTGAGAGTAAGAGTAGAGTATAGCCATTTAGATTTCACACATTCTAGCATGAACGGTATCCCTCTTTTTATAAAAGAACTGGGAAATGATGAGTTAAACTACTTTTGTCTTATATTTTCCTGCAAAATTGTATACATTTCAGTATGATTTCTCCATACATGATCATTATTTAACATAGATTCAGAATGCAAAATTATATCTAATCTCGGAGTGGATCTTGTAAGCATCAGACTCCTGTTTCCAATCAGCCCTCTCAGGTTTTCTTGATTGGATATTTTCTCTCAAGCCTCTAATTTTTGCCCAGAGTGCCTTTTTCGATTTTCACCCTAACGAGGCACCAAATTTTAGCAAGGCCGCCTTTTTTCGGTTTTCAACCCGTGGGGCATTTATTCTCTTCTTTTGATTTTTAATCTTTAGCCATGGACCTTCTTGGGTTTGTTGGTGCTGATCTGTTATCCGAGCTCATCTTCGTTACTGTCCATTAGAAACGCTACCCTTTTAGACAAAATTTTCTTAGGAGCAAATGGGTCTTCCTATTTCGAACTGAATTTATTTCGCGTGTCTATAAAATCAAGTCTTATTTGCCCGAAGACCGAATCTCTCTCTGAAGTGAGTGCTTTCTGACCTTTTCCAAATGATTGAACAAGGTGTTTCCTGATAGATCTGATTGCGATAATAATCCCACAACTTGTTTCCTTTTAACATGTTTAGCTATTGTAGTTGTTGCTTCCATGACTGCCCCTAAAGATTTGACGTGCTTCGACATGTAGCAGTACTTTTGCCTTATTCATCAAGGAGTAAAGCGTGACTCTTGTAAAGATTTCGGTTGCAAACCCTAGCATAGGTCTCCTCTATAATCTTCTTGGCCTTCTTCTTATTTAAACACCTCAGCTGTATGTCATCAACTCATCTTCTCGTACTGTACATCCTCTATATTGATGAACTGGGCAGATAGTTTGTGAATCAGTCTTTAGGTCCTTTTTAGTAGCCAAGAAGAACAGCAAAATACAGGCATGTGTAGATCAACGGGATCTGAACAAAGCTTGCCCCCAGATAATTGTCCCTTGCCCTACGTCGATAATCAATTTTTTTTATTATTATTTTTGCATACACTTTTTTTTTCTTTTTTCCTTTTTTTTTTTCAACAAACTTCGTCCAAATCCTGATAGTTTACACATACGCGCACTTCTCTTCTTAACCATTGGGAATGTTGTTGATCCTCCTAGTTGGGCGTTGCGCTTAAGTAAGAATTATGGCCCTGGTTATGCTTGTGAATTCTCCCTTTTTACCTTTCCTATCCCTCCTGGCTTGAATCTTCTGAGCTTCTGGTTGACTGGGCCATAATCGGGATACACTGGCATAGCGTGTTCGGCGACTTCATAATCATCTCCTGGTATGTCTTCATATGTCCAGGCAAAATTTTTTTTTATTTCATTCATTTTTTTTATCTTCTCTTTTAATCTCTCTTCAGGAGTCATAACAGATGCTATCAAAATTTTCATTGGGTTCTCCAAAGTTCCGAGATTAAATGGAATGGCATTATTTGAATCAATATTAAATATGAACGTGTCATGATTATGCATAGTAAAATCATAAGAAAATATCACAGATAAGTGAAATCATTCATTTCATTAAAAACCATAATTAAAAATGTCATCATTAAATAGTTTCGAAATAAAAAGAGCATCTAAATAGCTATTTTCTTTAAGTTTCCACCAGCACAGCTGTTTCGGCCAATGATTCATCACCATCTGTGAAAATCGTCGTCCTTCCCCACTTAGGTACTCAAATTATCTTCCTCTCCTTCTTTCACTATTCTGGGTCAGAGATCTGCTTGCTATCAATGAGGTCTTATACCCGGTCCCTTAAAGTCCGACAATAGTTCGTTAGATGCCTGGTGTGTTGGTGGAAGGCGTAATACTGATCCGCCCTATAACTTGGATGTCCTTGGCTTTTGGTGAGCTTAGGAGGCAATGGCTATAGTATCCCCTCCTTCATCAGCTTCTTAAAAATCCATGACAAGGATCTGCCCAAATCAGAATAATGCCTTTAATTCATTTTCGGGGTTGGCACTCCTGTCCTCTTAACAGTTGTTGCGGATACCCGGGATTTTATTTTTCAAGATGTGCATTCTTACTGTATCTCCACCCTCTTCAGGCACAATGTCCCATTCTAGAGTAGATCCCATAACTCCTCTTTTCTCAATTGGTGAAACAAGTGTAACCTTGTCTCTAGGCTTGGAAATAAAAGGAGACGCTATAGTCATCGCTGTATAGGCCTTCTCAATAGTTGCCGGTCCAACTTGGTTAAGGGTAATTGCCATAAGTTGAGCCTGAAGAACTAGCACCATGGCATCCATCCTTTCCTCAATTGTGGCCAACAATCTCTTTTCGAGCTCTTTAAGCCTTCTATCTATCTCTTGGGCAATTAAGGCACGAGTCTCTTTAATCTGTCGTGAAGAATTGGCCATTCTTAACTCTATCAAAAGATTTGAAGGTAAATTCTTACCGCCCTCCGAAAGTGAATTTGAACCCCAAAACCACTTGGACAAATGGTCTACAGTGGCTGCAAAATTAAGGAGTTAGAATGATGCATGAATGTCATGTAATGCATGATCGTGCTATGCAGATGGTTCTCGATGAGTGAAAGATCAAAAGATTACCGTGATACGATGTGATGTATGAAAAAAATTTGAACGTATGGTGATATGTACACGTAAAAAAAAATAATATGTAGGAAAAAGGATATACACACACAAAATAAAATGTATGTTCTCTTTTTTATTTTATTTTATTTTATTTTATTTTATTTTATTAATATGCATGAATGACATGTGATGCATAAGCATGCTGTGCAGCATCCACAACCACATGCAAGTAAATAGATCCTTCCAACCTTATTTCTCCCATACACGGGGTCATACGGTCTCTTTCCTAGGTGGATTTTATCCAAGGATTAACAGGGAACCCATTGGATGCGTAGAGTGCACGGTAGAAAACCGACAGCATAACGCTCTTAATTTAAAGCACATGCGTATGGGTGTTTGGCCATTATGTATTTAAACAATTCAACTAAATTCAGATGGGCCCATCGGGGCATGAAAGCCTTTGATGAAAGACCATTTAATATAATTAATTTTGTTCAATTTATAATAGCCCAAATAGCAAGCACAATATTACGATATTGGTGAGCTAAAGTACTACCAAGTCCAAATTCAAGAATTCCTGGACAGTATGCAATTGGGCTGAGAATGGTCCTTTCATCCGTCGGGTGAACGCTGCGGCCATTTTTCTCTAGAAACTTGATCCTTTCTTAGTAACCATCTACCTAAGCCAAACGTTACAACTGAAGTAAGACCTCTTGATTCTTGGTTCGGACTTATCTAATTAGTGGAGATGACCTTCTAATAAGGTTTGGTACGTAAGATGAGGCATACGATATTTCTTGAGCTTCAAGCGGGAAGCCATGAGTGTAATTATGCATTCTAGTTGAGTCTCGTCCCCAACGTTGTATCTAGGATTTGCTTTCAAATGGTGAAAAATTCTGTTTTGGCCTTTGGCACACACATACAGAGATTGCATGGTATGCCTTGTATTTACGTGTTGGTTTGGTAAACCTTGATATCTATATGTTTATCTTCTTGCCCTTTATTGGGAATAACTCCTGAATTCTTTTGCTAAAATTAAATCGGTTGAAAATATGGTTCATTCAGTGTGTTCAAGGGAACATACATTCATTTTACAATCTTGGGGTACTTCTTATTGCTACTCATGAAAGTGATACTTTGTATATACACCCAGCAATATTCTTTCTACATACGCTCTCTGTAAATATTTTTACACATAACTGTAGCAAACATTCTTATAAATAGTTTCACATGTATAACTCTTGGTGTATGTCTTTTGGCATAAGATCTTTAGCGAGCATATTTCACATATACTTTTGCGTACATGGCTCTCTAAACTTCATTTTTTATAATCACTTATTTTCACGCATTTTGTAGGCATATCCTTCGCATGTGTCTCACATGCACATTTTTTGCATGCATTCTATACACATATATATATGATTTTTTCTACATGTATTTCATATACATAGTTATCCATGCACACAACACACACACTCGATTCTTTACATAGCCTTCATAACTTTCCGCCTATCGTCGCATATGATTCTTTACATCTATGCCGGTGAATGACTCACATGCATGATCATTTGCACATATTTTGCATTCATAATCCCCTTACATATATTTCTCATGCCTAATCCTTTGTATATATTTCTCATTCATGATCATTTGCAAACATTTTACAGAATACGATTCTTTGCGTACATTCCATAATCTTTTACATGTATACAAGCCATGCACGTTACTATGGCATATATATCATATGCATAATTCTCTGCATGCATTTCATGTTCATAGTCCATGCATAGTACGCACAGTACACACTTCACATACACAACTCCTTACAATTGTCTCATATCGCACTCTAAGCATCCCATAGGTATAATTGTGACGCGCGCCGGAACCTAGCAAAGGCCCTCATTGAACCCGCTTTTAGGGCTTGAGGGATTGGTTCGCGTCTTTTTGATCTTGGGCATCATGAGTCATTTTGGATGCCTCCTATCCAATAGAACATTGGAAAAGATCATCTAGCCTCACGACGCCTTTAGGTACTTTTGAGGTATTTTGGAGTCGCTACCCAATTTACGAGAAATTGGGAAAGGTCTCTAACCTTTATTGGTCTAAACCAGAGATGGTGTTCGAAATTTCACTCTTATTAATGACTTAAGTTAAGTTTATAAATGAGTTTTTAAGAAATTAAAATTCCATCTCTCATCTCACACGATTATGTATTGAATTTAAAGGGCATTACCAACATATTGGAAAACATTAAATAAAGCGATAAAGAAATAAATAAATTACATGTAAAAATTAAGACAGAACAATCCCCCAAAATAAGAAACCATAAAAATAAATAATTGGGACAAAACAATCCCCAAAAAATAATAAAGCATAAAAGAATAAAATTTGCCCCAAAATTAATTAAAAGGGCCCAAAAATGAAGAAATAACACATATAAAATAATTAAAAGATGCATCATACATAAATCGGGTCATTTATTTCATTTTAGGAACATTGGTTTCTTTTTATTAGTTTAAAAAATAGAGAACTATTTTTTTATTGGGTATTGATTGAGAAAACTGGGATGAGTGATCCCATTTTATGAAAATTAGTTCTCCATTTTGAACGTGAGATTTTATTGGTTTAAAAAAGGACATTGGTCCCTTTTATTAAGAAAAGTCTCAAGTTATTAGTTATTAAAAAAATGTGATTTTCTATAATACGGATAATAAAAAGAATACATTTTACATACAACACATAACAATAATAATAATAATAAAAAGAACTACAACAATTAAAATGCAAACCCTCAATTTGATGGTCTCTAATTCTCCGATTCTCCGACCCGAGTACGAGTGTAACTCGCGAAGATAAAAAATTTTATGGCAACAAAACAAAAATAAAATGAATATTGGTAAAGTAATTAAATAGATGATATATAAGAAATAGTCAAATAAAGATTAATAAATAAACAAAACAAATAAGTCAATAAAAATAATCAAATGGTGACAAATGATTCAATGATAACATTAATAAATATTAATAGAGATAAATTGAATAAAAGCTAAAAACTAATAAAATGAATTAAGACAGAAATTAACAATGAAAAATAGAGAAAATTATATTTCATCACATGCATTTTTCGCAACTTCCTACGTTTGGGCACATGGAAAAAAATGAACATATAATGCACTACGAAGAGGTAGCACGGCGGCCCCTGCATGAGCTGAAAGAAAGGCTAGAAAAGGATGAAACCTGCCTCACGCTACCCCTCACTAACGTGAGAGTTGCTCCTCACATTAGTGAGATGGGCCTCACTACCCAGGCCCCCAAGAACCCACAATTCTGCAATTTTTTCTTTTTTTAATAAAAATGGAAAACACATTTCACGAGGAAACCATCACTTCTATCTGTCTCTTACCTATGAACAGGTATCATTTTCATCATTGGGTAACTTCGGTCTGAACTGCCTCAGGACCCGGTGTCTACAATAATCTCTTGCATATATTTAATATTTCATATGAACAATTCTGTGCTTAAATTTCACACATGCATAACTTCGCATGTCATTTCATACATGCATAGCTTTTCACATGCATTCCATGGTGCCCTGTGCCTACTGGACGGTGTACATCAGTCTCAACCGTGACTTCATATGTCGACATTTTTTGAAGTCCTATAAAGAGGCAAACCCTTCAAGTCCTCCTAAGAGACAAAGACCTCTCAGGGGACAGTCAACCAAAGACCTCTCAGGGGGCAGTTTAGCCAAAGACCTCTCAGGGGGCAACCAACCAAAGACCTCTTAGGGGGCAGTCAACCAAAGATATCTCAAGGGGCAGTCAACCAAAGACCTCTCAGGGGGCAATCAGCCAAAGACCTCTCAGGGGGCAGTCAACCAAAGACCTCTTAGGGGGCAGTCAACTAAAGACCTCTCAGGGGACATTTAAGCCAAAGACCTCTCAGGGGGTAGTCAACCAACCAAAGACCTCTCAGGGGAAATCCAACTAAAGATCTCTCAGGGGGCAATCAACCAAAGACCTTTCAGGGGGCAGTCAACCAAAGACCTCTCAGGGGGCAGTCAAGCCAAAGACCTCTCAGCCAAAGACCTCTTAAGAGGCAAATCAACCAAAGACCTCTCAGGGGGCAATCAACCAAGGGGCTCTCAGAAGGCACCACTTTAAATCTAAAATAGGTTAGATACTGACCCGGCTAAGACTAGACACCGCACAGGTTAGATGCCGCAATGAGGGAGGTTAGATAACGCACCAATAGGTTAAATACCGAAACAGCTGAGGCTAGACACCGCACAGGTTAGATGCCAAAAATGGAGGTATGACACCGAATAAAAGGCTAGACACCGCACATATTAGATGCCAAAACGATGAGGGTTAACACGTCGACAAGCAGACGATAACTACCCCAGTAACTTCATTCAGATCGGAATGACAATTGCCTCAGGTATGCGTCTCTTCTTTCCTTCTTCTCTGAATTTTTGCTCACCTAGGCGTCTAGGCACTAGCTTCCCTAAAATTGGGGGCAACTGTAGACACCGGTTCCTGAGTCAAGGGTAATATCTGTCCAAAAAATGGCAATTTTGGCTCTCCAGACAAACTTGATAATTTCTCCAAAAAAAATATAAAAACTTAAAATATATATATATATATATATATATATATGTAAAAACTAAAAATTAGGATTAGGTTAAATTTATTAGTTAATATTGTAAGATAATTAAAGTCGAAAAAGAAAATAAATATAGATTGTTTAATTAGGTAAAATATGTGATAATTTAAGAAAATTAATTAAATTAAAAGAAAAATTCAAAAATATGGAGAAAATCAATAGGGAATTAAAGGGGCTAAACCTACCCTAATTTGGAGTATAAAAAGAAAAAATGAAGCGAAAGGAGGGGGGTCGGCAGATGAGATGAAAGTGTGCTGAGCGAAAGAACAAGAAATTAAAATAAAAAGAGAGCAAGAAAATCAAAGAATAGAGAATAGGGAAAGAGAGAGCAAGGAACAAAGAGCCAAGAAATAAAAAGAAAGAAGAAAATCAAATGAGAAGGAAATAAAAAGAAAGAAATAACAAAATAGAGGGAGACCAGGAACGGGACACACGATGCCGGAAAAGAAGAAAAGGGAGGAAGAAACGTGGGGCGCTACCGGCCAGCCGCGGCCTCGGACCGCCGCACGCTCCCCACAGGAGGAACGAGCGGACCCGGACGAACCAGGCGGTGGCCACCGGTCTCCGCCACTCGCCGGCAGCAAGGAGATCGGAGGTCATTCCAGTGTGACATTCCGGCGCGTTTTCCGGCGAGACGGCATATCCTTTCGGCGCGTGACCGATGGCGACAAGCTCCGGCCGTGGCAATATGTCTTCCGGCACGGGCGGTGTCGACCACTCCGGCGGCTCAGGTGAGGAAAAATCGGTAAGGGGTTTATTATTTTATTTTATTAATATTAATATTAATATTATTATTATTATTCTATATTATTATTATTATTATTATTAATTAATACTATTTTACATTATTATTATTATTATTATTATAATTATTATTATTATTATGTTATGTTTATGTTTTATTATTATTATTATTATTATTATTATTATTATTATCATTGCCGTGTTATTGTTATTGTTATGATTATTATTGTGACTATTATTGTTGTGTTATATTATTATTGCTACTTATTGTTATTATTAGTAGTATTATTTTATGTTTATTTTATACTATAATTATTATTGTCATTATTGTCATTATTATTATTATTATTATTATTATTATTATTATTATTATTATTATTATTATTATTATTATTATTTTATGTTATTATTATTGTTATTATTATTTAGTTCATGTTCATTTTACTATATTATTATTATTATTGTTGTTCTTGTTGTTGTTGTTTTTATGTTATCATTATGATTATTTTGTGTTTTTATTATTATTGTTACTATTATTATTGTTATTATTTTATTTATTTATTTATTATTATTATTATTTTATATTTATCTAATTTAATCCATTATTGACCAATATTGTTTTCTGTCATGATCGCAACCGCGAGAGGCACGTGGCTCGTTCATGGAGCTGGGCGAAGCACGGTCAGGGTAAATAGTTTAGGATTTATTTGTTATTCTGAAATATGTATTTATTATTTTATTTTCTTTCATTTACTTGAGGACTGTAATAATAAATGATTTTCGACCGTGCTTAAAAGAACCACCACACAAAATGTTTTATGCTAAATTGAAAATTTGTTAATAAAACTGGACCAATGTCCTCGTTTTCATCACAAAAATGAAAGGTTCACATTATCATTAAAACAAGATCAGTTCATCCTTTTTTCATAAAGTCGTTTGGAAAATTTCGTACCTTTTTTTAACTAAGTAGTTGGAAACCAATATTCTCGTCTAAATGAATGTCCCGATTTATGTATGTATTTTCATTCTGTCACTATTATAAATTTTATGTTTATCTTTTTTAATTGTAATTATATTTATCGCTTTATTTACTACTTTTTTATGTGCTTGTAATGCGCTTTAATTTATTTGCATGAATCGTGTGAGAAGAGAGATAAAATAATTGACTCCAAAAACTCATTCATATAACGTTAACCAAAGGTATGAATAAGAGTGAGATCCCGAATTCTCTCTGGTTTTGGCCTCATAAGGTTAGAATTTATTTCTCAATGTTTTATTAGGTGGAGACTCCGTGATACTTACCTTATGATACCCAGTAAACGTCCTCGTAAGTTGATTACCAATAATGGAATAGGGGTGCATCCCTGTCTATTGCGAAGCAATAAGTTTTCACGAGTTTTAATGAACCTCCATCCGGTCTCGGGTCCTAAAAGCGGACTCCTGAGAGCAACCTAGATGCCGAACGGGGTTCGCGCGCATCACAATATGCTTTTATTATTTTGGGGGATTGTTCTATCCCATATTTTCACTTGTAATTTATTTATTATTTTTTTTATCGCTTTCTTTACAGTTTTTGAAAATGCTTGAGATGCACTTTAATTTTATTGCATGATCATGTGAGAAGAGAGATAAAATAATTAACTCTAAAAACTCAGTCATATAACATTAACCAAAGGTATAAATAAGAGTGAGGTTCCGAAATCTCTCTGGTTTTGGCCTCATAAGGTTAGAATTCATTTTTCAATATTTTGTTGGGTGGCAACTCTATGATACCTACCTTATGATACCCAATAGATGCCCTCGTAGGTTGATTGCCAACAATTGAATGGGGGGGGGGGGGGTGAATCCCTGTCCATTGCGAAGCGAGTCTTAATGAACCTCCATCTGGTCTCGAGTCCTAAAAGCGGACCTCCGAAAGCAACCCGGATGCCGAGTTGGGGTTCTCGCGCGTCATAATTACTATTGATATGTATATATGTAATGATTGTGACTTCATGATAAGTCCATTGCTTTTGTTATCCCCACTAGGTGTTATTGCTTAACACGGGTGTTTTTTCCATATAGGTTGTAGGTTGGTTATAGAAGTTGTGCATCTGTTGGCCACTAGGATCTTGTGTGGAGTTCTTTTTGTATATGAAACGATTCTTTTTGAATGATCAGTATAGATGATGAAAAGGCTTTTGTATATGACAGTGTAGTATTGTAAAAGAGAATGCTACAGTAATATATGTAAGATAATGGGTTTTGTAATGTGAGTATTAGAGTTTGTTAATATAAGTATGTTTTGTTTTAATGGTGTTTTTTTTCTGCTTATTAGTCGTTTTCGCTATTGTATGATTGTATCTCCGATATCCTTCCAGGGGGTATTGGGGTGTTGCATTCCTAGCGTATAACTTATAGGGACAACTAAGAGTCATGCATTTGCAAATAACTCTTTTCATATCATTAGTTGGAAAATGAAGTAAGAACCTGTTTCTAATGCTCCAAGGTCTACATGCCCTTTTAAGCTAATTTAGGCTCCTAAACTTCATCATGTAGCAGAATAGGGTTCTTCATGTGATTGTCCTCATTGAATTTAGGAAACCTAACCCTTGGTTCACTATTTGAGTATTTATCCCTTTAATAAAGCTCATTCATATCTAAATAATCAGAAGAATCATCAACTTCAAAATGCATAGATGGTATATACTAGAAACTTGAGGTCTACTGCTCTCATTCCTTGGCATTCTTTTCTTTCCATTTTTTACTTCAGGAGCAATATTGTCTTAGTAGCCTTCATCCCCCTCAAAGAGGTTATAGTCTATATCTCTGAATACTTCTGTGTTCTTTCGATTTACTATGCCTATATATATATAACGCAACATCAATATATTAATCATAATTAATCTTGATAAGTCGTTACAACATAACTGTAAAAGTTCACTTATAAAAAAAATGTAACTTAAAATTCCTAACCTCCAGGTTTTGCATTTTTAGCTTAACATTGTGTGTCATTCTGATGTCTGTCACCAATTTCTCCAGCATCCCTCCACGTTTATCACCAATTTTTCTATTATTCCCTCTATGTCCATTACCAACTTCACCATCATTCCTTTGATCTTAAGCATTATTATCAGTATCTTCATTGTGATTATCATTATAATCTACATTATCTCCTTCACCCTCATTACCTTCATCATTGTCTTCTGTATCACCTTCGTTACCCTCATCATTATTATCTTCATCCTTGTTTTCTATATTATTTTCATCGGGGATTTGATCACCATCATTACCCTCATTATCTTCTTTGACGACTTGCATTCCATCATCATTCTCATATGGTTCATGTTGATTTTTTGTAGGATGAGCTTCAAAAATATGCTCATCAATCATGCTTGGTTGACCAACTCCATATATTCCTATGACACTACTTAACCAACTTAGAAATGCCATCATCTACTTTTGCAGCTGCTTCTCTCATTCCAGCCAACCTTGCTTCTTCTAAGTTCTTAGCTAACAAAAGTTTTATTGGTACCCCTCTAAACATTCTTTTCAGTTCCCTAAAAGCCTTATTTAGTTCCTATTTGGTCCTATCTAGAGTGTAGTCTCTAGTTGGCTGACTCAATAGTTCATCCAAGTCATCATCTTCTCTTAAATACCTTATAAAAATATCAATCTCCTTATCTTTATCAACTTGTATGCACATTTTAAAAATACGAGTGTCTAGTTTCAAAGGCTTCAATCATCCTTTAAAAGGTTCTTTGTAGAAAAATTGTACAAAACCTTCACCAACAAGTCTTTGATAAAACCTCTCAATCATTTTGAGGTTAAGATTATCTATACTACGCCAGTCATAGGTAGAGACATCTCCACGTCTATAAACAGTGTAAGAAATATAACCATGATGGTGAATGTGAACAATAAAGTATTTTGATCTATCCCTTGTATAAAATTATTTAAAATCCTCATGAGTTGAAATATCTAAACATGATATAAAGAATAATTAATTCTACATGACATGAAAAAAAAATTAAAAAATAAACCCTAATCCTAAAACATGTATATGTACAAATAGAGAAAACCCAAACAAAATACTAGTTTATTTTACCAACATGAAAAAAGAATTAAATATAAAACCCTAACCCTAAAAAAAGAATATTAAATTACCATGCCACTCATTAAAAAATTGTAAAGTTTCTGGATATAGGACATATCGTTTTCAAATCCATATAGAAATCCTAATTTATTACACTTTTTACACAAAATACCAGCAACAACAGACAAAGAACAAATAACATTAAAATCGAATGAATACAAAATGGAACACACTAAAAGCGTTGAACTTACCATAATTTGGAGTAGGCTCATAACCCCATCTCAGAATAGGGTGGACCATTATGGCTTCTGTTTTCTCTCAATAGTCCAACCTTTTGCTTTTAGTAAAAACTACTTTAAAAAATGACCATAAAAAGAAAACTTAGTCACCTTCAGTTAATGCTATAATGTTCTCCTTGCTTAAATATTTTTTCATTCTTTATAATCAAACCTCCCTCATATGTGCAATGGCATTTTAGATCGTTAGAGAGAAGGGAGAGTAGAAAGATGGTCAATTCTTACTTTAAATATTAGAGAAAAGAGTAGAAAAGTTATCGAGAAGTGCAATATAGTTGTTGAGGATATTAGTACACAAAGAAGATTGACGTGTGTCCATTGGTGATTGGTTCCATATTACGGCACTCAACACATAGCAAATCTAATGCAGTAATAAAGGACTATTTTTGAGTGACATTTTGGTATCAATGTGGCAATATGCATACATGGCATTTACAATTGACAGGTGACTAGATGACCTAGTCTTAGCTTTTGTTGATATGACATGCCAGCTGAGCTTTTTCGATTAGGCCTCCACCTAATTTCTCGCAAGTGACTTTTTGGACTATATAAATAAAGTTCAGTTATTTTTATGATAAAAAAAAAATTTCTTTTGTTACTATTTGATTACTGACCGATAAATTCAGTAACTATAGGTGAAATTAATCCAATAATTTATTATATATCCTAAAGGTACAATAAAAGAAAAAATGGTTAATTACAAATTTGAGCTTGAACTTTAGAGTGTTTTTCAATGTTTGCACCATATTTTGAAAGCTTACAATGTGACTCCTCATCTTTAAGCCCCCTTTCAATTGAGAGACTCCGTCAACAAATTCGTTAAGTACTAACAGATTTGCTGGTTCAGCTTAAATGTGGATCCTACATATGCCCATTAGGCTGCCAACTTAGCCATCTCCTTCTTCTTCTTCTTCTTCTTCTTCTTTTTCTTCTTCTTCTTCTTCTTCTTCTTCTTCTTCTTCTTCTTCTTCTTCTTCTTCATCTTTTCACTCTAGGTTTGTCAATCAATGAATCAACTGTTAAAATTTTAGGGGTTTTAAAGAAAATAAGAAAACATGAATCTTTTCCTGATTCTCAGGTTTGGTTATTTTTCTAGTGTTTAGCGGTGGGTTTTAGTTTTTTCTTGGTTTTGATGGATGGATTTAAAGTGAAGGCTATAATTTTAGCGTCGTGAGTGAAAGCTTGGGTTGCGTAGAGAAAGGATAATGGAATTTTGAAGCCAAAAAGATCGAATTTCACTTACCTCAAACACCACAACCAGCAATTCGATTTCCTTGTTCTATTTCATATATTTTTTAAAAGGATTGCATATGTTATTGGCTGTTTTTGTTTTGTTTTATTTTTTGTGTGAATTTTTATGGTTTTTAATTTATAGGGAGAACTATTTGTTCATAGTTTAGTGAATTCATTTAGAATAAAGCATTGAAATGTCTTCGAGAAACAAGATTGACGATGATACCAACAGAGGCAGTATGTGGGATTTGGATGAGAAACTTGACCAGCTTATAGATGAAGAAGCTGAAAGGCTTAGAAATATGTACAGAGAAAAGGTGTTAGTACAATTTCTCTTTTGGGAATTATTTATTTCATTAACAATTCCTCTTTTCACTCTAGCATAGGACTCTCTCTCTTTTGTTTTCTTTGCTACTCGCTCTCTTGAGATTGTGAATTACAGTTTTGTATTTGACAAAAAATAAAAATTAAAAGGCAAAAAAAAATTACATATTGTGATGCGCTCGAACCCCGTAAAGGCCCTCTTTGAACCCGCTTTTAGGATTCGAGTGATTGGTTCGCGTCTTTTGATCTTGGATGAGACATCTTGGATGCCTTCTTCCCAATAGAACATTGGGAATGATCATTTAGCCTCACGACGCCTTTAGGCACCTTTGAGGTATTTTGGAGTCACCTCCCAATTTACAAGAAATTGGGAAAGGTCTCTAACCTCTTATCGATCTAGACCAGAGATTGGTGTTCGGAACTTCACTCTTATTTATGTTTTGGTTAATTATAAATGAGTTTTTAACTTACTAAAATTCTGCCTCTTACCTCACACGATTAATACATTTAATTAAAGCACACTATAGGCACTCGAAAGCAATAGAGTAAAGCAATAAAGAAAGCGATAAATAAAGCAATAAATACATCAAGCACACAATTACAAGGGAAATTGGGACGGAATACAACTCCAATAAAAGAAGATTAAAAATGTAACTTGGGACGGAATATAATCCTAAATGGAAATTAAATAATATTGCCTCAAAATTAATTACAAGGGCCCAAAATGTATGAACATAACTTAAACAAATAAATAAAATCAAACATAAGAAAAACATACGTAAATCGGGGCATTCGTTTGGTTTAAGAACATTGGTTCTTTCGCTCCTATTTGAAAAGGGAACGAAGAGTTGCTTTGATCATTAGTTTGAAAAATCGGGATGAATGATCCCATTTTTGGAGAAAATTTAACTCTTCGTTTTATTGTGACATTTTACATTCTTTGGCTAAAATGAGGGACATTGGTCCCAATTTTATTAGTAAAAAAATCCAATTCAATTATAAAAGTATTTTTGTGATTTTTTATCTCACGCGTGCATAAATAAAATATTTACTTACAAACAAACACAAAACGAGGAGCGGGAATAGGAAAGGTCTCACTGAATAACGCGGTCTCTTACGTGTTGTGACCCGCCCGGAAGGTCATGAAAATGCTCACACAATGCGAGTCAAATTAAATCTCATACAGAAAAAATAATATTAAAAATATTAGTAATAATTCTCAACAAAATTAATCAAGTAAGGACAAAATAAGTATAGGGCATATTAGTTTAATAAACAAATAATTTACACGCAGAGGAAATTAAAAATAAATCATACTAAAGACAAGGATAATGGTGACAATAATAATAATAATAATAATAATAATAATAATAATAATAATAATAATCGCATAAATAAAATAATAGTAATAGCGGTGACAGCATAATAATAATAATAATAATAATAATAATAATAATAATAATAATAATAATAATAATAAAAAACATAACATAACATAACATAATAATAAAAATGACCATAATAAACAATGATATGGCAAAACAAGTATAAATAATAATAATAATAATAATAATAATAATAATAATAACAATAATAATAATAATAACATGGTAACTAAGTTGACAGCAAACATAATAATAATAATAATAATAATAATAATAATAATAATAATAATAATAATAATAATAACTTCAAACGACAAATGTAAACACAACAACAATGATAACTAAAAAAAATAGCGATAGCAATATTACCAACAGTGGTCAAAATGACATCAAAATGCTAAGGATAGATGATAAATAGGAAAATAGTAACGAAAAATGGCAATATTAACAAGGATGAATGATGAACAAAAATAAATGTGATGGGTCAAAAAATGTTTACTCTTAGAATTTTACAAATTGGAGAAAGGCGGTGCTTAGATCCGTCCTCCTTGTCGAAATTTGTGGCGATAAATACTTGAAGAAAATATGAAAATCAGTGTTTTAAAATAGATTAACTCAAAAAAATATTTTTGATGAAAATATTTTTGGTGGATGATTGAGCAAAGGGAATTGATTTTTCTTCCTCAAAATCAATCCAAGAATGAAATATGTTTTTGAAGAAGAAAAGAAGAAAAATTTGAAAACTTTGAATTTTTAAGATTTTTTTTTGAAGAACCCGGCTGCCCTTGTTCTTGAGAGAAAACTCTCTTTTTTCTTGTGAAAATTGCAGCTCTCCTGAGAATGAAGGCAAATCTGCATTTTGTTCTCTCTCTTGTCCCAAAATGGGAAGAAACCAAATGTTCTTTCATTTTTTTGTTAATCAAAAATTGCACAAAACATGAAAAAAATAGACTGGAGATTGACCATAAAATGCAAGTGAAAGCGACGGGAGAAGGGGCAGAATGCCCGTAGTCGGAGTGGCGTGACATGCTCTCCCATGGGCGCATGTCGCGCCCGGCGGCATGCGCCCCCGAGGGGCACATGTCGCCCTTAGTGACATCACCCCAATGGGGGGCGGGGGGGCCGCATGCTGCCCCGCAGCATGCGGCACACATGCAGGAGTGCACCTCGCGGCCCCGCGTATGATGCCGTGCGGGCCCTGTGCCCCAAACTCCGGAACCCCTCCAAGAAACTAAATAAAAATAAAAAATAAAAATAAAAATAAAAAGGAATAAAAATAAGAGTAAAAACGCAAATTTTTGAATTAAAATTTTGGAAGAACCAAGGAGACTGTCGACAAGGCGAACATCATTTTTGACACTTTTGCTTATGGCAAGTATTTTTTCATCATCGGGTAATCCTGATCTTAGATCGCCTCGGGACCCGGTGTCTACAGTTGCCCACAATTTTGGGAAACCTAGAACTTAGGTCTCTCGGTGAGCCAAAATTCAGAAAAGAGGAAAGGAGCGCGTACCTGAAGCGGCGACCTTCTTAGTGGATCATCTCCTCAAGTCGCCGTCTAGATTGTGGGGCGATTGCCATCTTTCTGTCCTGCATCAATTTTGCTCTTAGACTTATGAAGTGCGGGTGGTATGAGATTTGCCTCCTCAGTGAATTTTGAGATTTTGCCTGCTCAGAGGACTTAGAGGTTTTGCCTCCTCAGAGGACTTTCAGATTTTGCCTCCTCAGAGGACTTTGAGATTTTGACTCCTCAGAGGACTTTGGAATTTTGCCTCCTCAGAGGACTTTGAGATTTTGCCTCCTCAGAGGACTTTGAGATCTTGCCTTATTAAAGGACTTTCAGATTTTGTCTCTTCAGAGGACTTTGAGATTTTGCCTCCTCAGAGGACTTAGGGATTTTGCCTCATCAGAGGACTTTGGGATTTTGCTTCCTCAGAGGACTTAGAGATTTTGCCTCTTCAGAGGACTTTGAGATTTTGCCTCCTTAGAGGACTTTGAGATTTTGACTCCTCAGGGGACTTTCAGATTTTGTCTTCTCAGAGGAATTTGGGATTTTGCCTCCTCAAAAGACTTAGAGATTTTGCCTCCATAGAGGACTTTCGAATTTTGTCTCCTCAGAGGACTTAGAGATTTTGCCTCCTCAGAGGACTTTCGGATTTTGCCTCCTCAGAGGACTTTGAGATTTTGCCTACTCAGAGAACTTTCAGATTTTGCCTCCTCAGAGAACTTTGAGATTTTGCCTCCTCAGAGAACTTTCAGATTTTGCCCCCTCAGAGGACTCAGAGATTTTGCCTCCTCAAAGGACTTTTAGATTTTGGAACCTGTACAGACTTCATCTTGACTTGGCTGTACATCATGGGTGAGTGCTACTGTTAAGCTGAAGATGCCCTGGACCCACTTTCGTGCGTGCGGTCTTCATTTGGACTTTCCCTGCAAAGCTACGTGCGCAGGAATATATAAAAGAGATTGTGCATGCATGTATAAAATGCCACATGCAGATATAAGATGCATGCAAAATAGGTAGACCACGTCCTGGGTGGTCAAGGGTCCATTCAAGGTACGGCTTGGCATTGTCTGATGCCCCCAAGGATCTAGAAAAGCGTCTTTGCGGCTCAGGAATTCTGACCCATAACCCCCCTCAAGGGGAACCATCCAGTTTGCATCTTCCCATCGAGGTTGTGACTCATGTCCTGCATTATACATCATTTGCCCGAGGGGAGGTCACCCGGAGAACCACAACCTTATTGCTCCAAGCATCGAAAGTCATTAATTAAAGGTAGTGCGTCTCTTGTGGATTTTCACACTAGCTTTTCTTAGCGGGAAATGCGTCATTTTCGAATTTTTACATAACCCTGTACCTAATTTTTTTCTGAAAAGGACTCATCCCAATTCAGTGAATTTTATTATTTTTTGTAGGATAGACTGTCTGTTCTCAAGTTTTTACCCTATCCCTTGGCATAACTTTTGCTTAGAGCGCCAATTATGGCTTTCATCTCTAACGGCCTCTCTTTTTTTTTTTTTTTTTTTTAACCATGACCTCTAGACCCAGCTGCTTGTAAAGGCCATCATGCCTCTGGTTGAAGATTGACCTTTTGTTTCTACAAGTGCATACAAGGGAAAGTGCTTAGCCCGGTGGTCGATAATGGGCCCCATTGGCTTAGGCATCTGGTCGGTGAGAGCAGAAGCAAAGTATAGCCATTTAGATTTCACACATTCAGTAATGAATGATGTTTCTCCTTTTATGAAAGAACTACGAAATGATGAGTTAAACTGCTTTTGTTTTATATTTTTTCGCAAAATTGCGTACATTTCAGTATGATTTCTCCATACATGATCACCATTTAATATAGATTCAGAATGCAAAATTATATTTAATCTCAGAGTGGATCTTGTAAGCGTCAGACTCCTGTCTCCAATCAGCCCTCTCTGGTTTTCTTGATTGGACATTTTCTCTCAAACCTCTAATTTTTGCCTAGGATGCCTTTTTTCGATTTTCACCCTGACGAGGGGCCCAATTTTAGTAAGGCCACCTTTTTTCGATTTTCAACCTGCGGGGCATTTATTCTCTTCTTTTGATTTTTAGTCTTTAGCCATGAACCTTCTTGGGTCTGTTGATACTGACTGGTTCTTTGAACTTGCTTCCCTTGCTGTTTGTCGGAATGCTGCTCCCTTGGATAACAACTTTTCAAGAACAAATGGGTCATCATCTGTTGGCCTGAATTTACCTTGTCCGTTTGGAACACTCGAACCTATTTGCTTGTCAAACGATCGAACAAGGTGTTTTCTGATAGATCTGATTGCGATTGTAATCCCAAACCTATTTTTGTTTAACGTGCTTAGCTGCTGTAGCCATTGCTTCCATGGCTGCCCCTTAAGGATTTGACATGCTTCAACGGGCAGTAGTACTTTTTTCCCATGCATTGAGGAATAAAGCATGACACTTATAGGGGTTCCGACTGCAGACCCCAGCATAGGTCTCCTCCATAACCTTCTTGGCCTTCCTCTTATCTAACATCTTAGCTGTATGTCATCAGCTTACCTCTCGTGCTGCACATCCTCTACATTAATGAACTGGGCGGATAGCTTGTGGATCAGTCTTTAGGTCCTTTTTAGTAGCCAAGAAGAATGGCAAAATACAGGTATGTGTAGATCAACGAGATCTGAACAAAGCTTGCCCCCAGATAACAGTCCCTTGCCCTATGTCGATGATCAATTTTTTTTTCTCTTTTTTTTTCCTTTTTTTTATATTTTGTTTGTTTGTTTTGTTTGTTTTTCTTTCCTTTTTTTTTTCTTTTTTCTCTCTTCTTTTCTTTTTTTTTACATGCATTTTTTTGCTCCCCAACAAGCTTTGTCCAAATCCTGATAATTTACACATACGCGCTCTTCTCTTCTTAACCATTGGGGATGTTGTTGATCCACCTAGTTGGGCTTTGCGCTTTAATAAAAATTTAGCCTTGGTTCTGCCTGTGGATTCTCCCTTTTAACCTTTCCTGTCCTTCCTGGCTTAAATCTTCTGAGCTTCTGCTTGATTGATCCATGATCGGGATACATTGGCACAGCGTGTTTGGTTACTTCACGATCATTTCCCGGCGTGTCTTCATAGATCCAGGCAAATACTTTTATATTCATTTTTTATTTTATTTCTCTCTTTTAATCTCTCTTCAAGAGTCATAATAGATGCTATCAAGATTTTCTTTGGGTTCTCTAAAGTTCCGAGATTAAATGGAATGGCATTATTTGAATCATTATTAAATATGAATGTGTCATGATTATGCATAGTGAAATCACAAGAAACGTCACACAGATGAGTGAAATCATTCATTTCATTTAATAATACCAAAATTAAAATATCGTCATTAAATAGTTCAAAAAAGTAAAAAAAACATCTAAATAGCTATCCTCTTCTTGTTTCCACCAGCGCAGATACTTTGGCCAATGGTTCATCGTAATCTGCGATAACCGTCTTCCTACCCCACTTAAGTACTCAATTTGTCTTCCTCTTCTTTCGTTCTTCTAGGTCAGAGATCTGCTTGCTATCAATGCTTGAACCTGGTCCCTTAAAGTCTGACAATAGTCTATCAAATGTCCAGTGTGCTAGTAGAAGGTATAATATTGATCTGCTCTGTGGTTGGGCTGCCCCTAGCTTCTGGCGGGCTTAGGAGGCATTGGCTGTAACATCCCTCTTTTCACCAGCTTCTCAAAAACCATGACAAGGATCTACCCAAATGAGAATAGTGCCTTTGATTCATTTTCGTGGTGGGCACTCCCATTTTCTTAACATTGCCCTTACTGTCGCTGCAGATACCCGGGCTCTCATTTTTTAGGGCATGCATCCTTACTGGATCGCGCCTTTTGGGCTCGATGTTATGTTCCAGAATGGGCTTCTTATCTCCTCTTTGTCAATTGGTGACTCAAGCGGCTCCATGCCTCTGGATTGGGAAGTACAAGGAGACGCTGCGGTTTCATTGCATAGGCCTTCTCGACAGCGGTCGGCTCAACCCCATTGAAGGTAGTTGCCATCAGTTGAGCTTGAAGAACTAGTGCTATGGCATCTATTGTTTCCTTAATCATGGCCGACAACCTTCTTTCGAGCTCCTCGAACCTTCTATCCATCTCTTGGGCCGTCAAGGCATGGGTTTCTTCAATATGTCGCGAAGGACTAGCCATCTTCAATGCTTGGTTAAACCCCTCTGGTTTTCCTTCCTCATTTTCCTCCCCACTCTTGCTGGTGGACCAATAATCTATCATTGCTACAGAAACCCCTCCTTCACTTGTCCTAGGGTGGGTGATGGCGGCGTGTTAATTACCAAACAAGTCTTGCAGTACATACCATTCCTACAAGCTTGAATTGATCATGGCATTATAGGTGGACTTTTTCTTACTTTCCCTCTTTTCAGGATCAGTGATCTGCTTACTGTCGATCAAGTCCTGAATTTCATGCCTGAGTCTCATGCTTGTCCATCATATGCCTTGTATGTTGGTGAAAAGCACAATACTCATCGTCTTTATGACCCGGTTGTCCTTGGGTTTTGGCTAGCTTAGGCGGCAGAGGTTGCAGCTTCCATCTTTTTCCAGTCTCTTTACTCTTTAACATCCAGGATAAAGGTCGGCCTAAATTCAAAAAGCACCTTCGGTTCACCCCTACAGCCGATACCTCAGCCGTCTTTTCGGTCCTATCACCACTGCTGGAGCCTGCCCATTTATTCGCCCCCTGACTGTTATAGCCCTTCTTAACAAGCCCCTTACCACTCGCCTTCTGGGCCATGTGTTCACCTTCTGCCTCTATGGCGATGTCCTTTAAAGATTGCCAATCCTTTAACCCTTTCATCTTGGGCCCTTCCCTTAAGTACGGGCTTGCATTTCTAATGAACAGGCTGATCTGATCTGATGTATTAGGCTTCCTCTTCATCTCTATCACCCGATTCCTCCACCGAGTGAGATAGTCATGGAAGGACTTGCTAGGCTTCTAGTACAATAGCTAAAGGTCTTTCAAGGTAACCTCTATTTGGGTACTACAGTCATATTGCTTAAGGAATTCTTCTGTCAATAAATTCCAATCTTCTCTAGACCTTCTGTCCAACCCATGGTACCAATCGATTGTCGATCCTGTTAGACTGAGACAGAAATACTCTACCTTCTGCTTTTCGTCAACCCCATGCCTTTCATGATCAGGGCATATTGCTTAACATGTGCAGAAGGATCTGAAGTACCATCGAATTTTGGCAAATTTGACATCTTGAACCTCTGGGGCAGCAGCTCTTCATCACCCAGATCTATACCTTCGGGGTTGACCCCCTTTTGGGCCGACAGTAGGCGTGTGATTGCCTCAATCTTTTCCTCCATCTTCTTCACCACATCATCTTCCACTTTGGGGACTCTTCCCCTCACAGTTTAAGGAATTATTGGCTCTCCTCTTCCTCCTCTATAAGGTCATCCCTAGGGTCTGAAATACTCTTCTCTACTCAGCTGGTGCCGCCGCTCTAGGCTCGACAAGTGGCTGCTATAGGAGTTTCCCCTACAATAGGGGTTTCAACTTGCTCCATAACAGGAGCCATAGACGGTTGCCTGACACTTGGTGCCATCTGGGCGACGATGCTCCCCATCATAGCTACCATTTTTCTCTCAAAATCCTCAAATCTTTTATCCAAATCTTGCATTATCAAAGCACCTGTTTCTTGCGGTAGATCTGCCATTAACCAATTCAAACTCTACTTGCTCCTCAGGCAACTACAAGGACCCCAAAACCTCCCAGGTGAATGGTCCATAGTGGCTAAAAAATCCAAGGGGTTAGAATGATGCATGGATGACATGTAATGCATGATCGTGCTATACAGATGGTCCTCGATGAGTGCAAGATCAATAGATTACCATAATACGATGGGATACATGGAAGAAATTATACGCTGGATGATATGTACATGTGAAAAATAATATGAAGACAAAAGGATGCACACACACAACATGAGTGAAAATATATTATTTTTATTTATTTATTTATTTATTTTTTTATCGACATGCATGAATGACATGCGATGCACGAGCATGCTGTGCAGCATTAACAACCATATGCAAGCAGATAGATCCTTCCAACCTTATTGCTTCCACACACGGGGTAGTACGGTCTCTTTCCTAGGCGGGCTTATTCCATGGGTCAATAGGGGATCCTATGAACGCGCAAAGTACACGGTGAAAAACCAGTAGCATAACACTACTAATTTAAAGCACATGCATATGGGTTTTGGCCACTATATATTTGAACAATTCAATTAAATTAAGGTGAACCTACCGGGGCATGAAAGCCTTTAATAGAAGATCACTCAATTTGCTTGATTTTTTCTAATACATAATGACCCACATAACAAGCACTATATTACGGTTCATACCACCTAGGGCAAGTTTCTATTTGTCATTACATGAGCTTTCGTCAAGGCGGTGATACTTTAGGGCTACCCAAGCATGGTTCCTACCAATGGGTCTAGCTCATTAAGAGCATAACGACTAATCGGGTCTCCATTTGATATACCGCGAGGTACTAGACTTGAGCTGGTGATTATCCTTAACACTTTCCTACAATGAGTGAAAGTAGGGTCGTGTTTTGGGAATGCACCGGGGTAAGATAGGGGACTAACAAGCGTAATTCTAAGGCCTTAAGATGATGCAATGCAATTTTTGAAAAAAGATAGACTTTTATGTTTTAAAAATTCAATTATAAATTTTAACCAAGACACTTTCAGAGCAAAGTCACAAACAATCCCCAGTGGAGTCGCCACTGTGACGCGCTCGAACCCCATAAAGGCCCTCTTTGAACCCGCTTTTAGGATTCGAGAGATTGGTTCGCGTATTTTGATCTCGGGAACTCTGAGACATCTTGGATGCCTCCTTTCCAATAGAACATTAGGAAGGATCATCTAGTCTCACGATGCCTTTAGGCACCTTTGAGGTATTTTAGAGTCGCCACCCAATTTACAAGAAATTGGGAAAGGTCTCTACCCTCTTATCGGTCTAGATGATAGATTGGTGTTTGGAACTTCACTCTTATTTATGTTTTGGTTAATTATAAATGAGTTTTTAACTTCCTAAGATTCTGCCTCTTACCTCACACGATTAATGCATTTAATTAAAGCACACTACAGGCGCTTGAAAGCAATAAAGAAAATGATAAATAAAGCAATAAAGGAAAGTAGTAAACACATCAAGCACACAATTACAAGAAAAATTGGGGCGGAATACAACCCCAATGAAAGAAGATTAAAAATATAAATTGGGACGGAATACAATCACAAGTGGAAATTAAATAATGTTGCCCCAAAATTAATTACAATGGCCCAAAATGTATGAACATAAATTTAAACAAACAAACAAAATCAAACATAAAAAAAACATACATAAATCGGGGCATTCATTTGGTTTAGGAATATTGGTTCCTTTGCTCCTATTTGAAAAGGGATCAAAGAGTTGCTTTGATCATTAGTTTGAAAAGAGTGATCCCATTTTTGGAGAAAATTTAATTTTTCATTTTATTGTGACATTTTACATTCTTTGGCTAAAATGAGGGACATTGGTCCCAATTTTATTAGTAAAAAAATCCAATTTAATTATAAAAGTATTTTTATGATTTTTTATCTCACGCGTGCATAAATAAAATATTTACTTGCAAATAAATACAACACAAGGAGAGAGAATAGGAAAGATCTCACCGAACAATGCGGTCTCCTACGCGTTGTGACCAGCCCGGAAGGTCATGGAAATGCTCACACAATGCGAGTCAAATTAAATCTCAGACAGAAAAAATAATATTAAAAATATCAGTAATAATTCTAAATAAAATTAATCAAGTAAAGACAAAATAAGTATAGGGCATATTAGTTTAATAAATAAATAATTTACATGCAAAGGAAATTAAAAATAAATCATACCAAAGATAAGGATAATGGTGACAACAATAATAATAATAATAATAATAATAATAATAATAATAATAATAATAATAATAATAACAATAATAATAATAATGGCATAAATGAAATAATAGTAATAGTGGTGACAGCATAATAATAATAATAATAATAATAATAATAATAATAATAATAATAATAATAATAAACATAACATAACATAATAATAATGATAATAATAAAAATGACCATAATAAACAATGATATGGCAAAATAAGTATAAATAATAATAATAATAATAATAATAATAATAATAACAACAACAACATGGTAACTAAGTTGACAGAAACATAATAATAATAATAATAATAATAATAATAATAATAATAATAATAACTTCAAACGGCAAATGTAAACACAACAACAATGATAACTAAAAAAAATAGCAATAGCAATATTACCAACAGTGGTCAAAATAACATCAAAATGCTAAGGATAGATAATAAATAGGAAAATAGTAACGAAAAATGGCAATATTAACAAGGATGAATGATGAACAAAAATAAATGTGATGGATCCAAAATTATTTACCCTCAAAATTTTACAAATTGGAGAAAGGCGATGCTTAGATCCGTTCTCCTTGTCGAAATTTGTGGTGATAAATACTTGAAAAAAAATGTGAAAATCAGTGTTTTAAAATAGGTTAACTTAAAAAAATATTTTTGATGAAAATATTTTTGGTGGATGATTGAGCAAAGGGAACTGATTTTTCTTGCTCAAAATCAATCCAAGAATGAAATATGTTTTTGAAGAAGAAACGAAGAAAAATTTGAAAACTTTGAATTTTTAAGATTTTTTTTAAGAACTCGACTGCCCTTGTTCTTGAGAGAAAACTCTCTTTTTTCTTGTGAAAATTGCAGCTCTCCTGAGAATGAAGGCAAATCTGCCTTTTGTTCTCTCTTTTGTCCCAAAATGGGAAGAAACCAAATGTTCTTTCATTTTTTTGTGAACCAAAAATTGCACAAAACATGAAAAAAACAGACTAAAGATTAACCATAAAACGCAGGTGAAAGCGACGGGAGAAGGGGCAAAATGCCCGCAGCCAGAGTGGCGTGACATGCGCCCCCATGGGCGCATGTCGTGCCAGGCTGGGGTGCATGTTGCGCCAGGCGGCATGCCCCTCGAGGAGCATGCCGCGCGAAGCGACATTGCCCCAACGGGGGGCGGGGGGGCCGCATTTTGCCCCGCAGCATGCGGCACACGCGTAGGCGCGCGACGCCGAGGGGGCCCTACGCCCCGAACTCTGGAACTCCTTCGAGAAACTAAAAAAATAAAAATAAAAATAAAAATAAAAATAAAAAGGAATAAAAATATGTGTAAAAACGCAAAATTTTGAATTAAAATTTTGGAAGGACCAAGGAGACTTTCGACTGGGCGAACATCATTTTTGACACCTTTACTTGTGGCAAGTATCTTTTCATCATCGGCTAATCCTGATTTTGGACCGTTTCGGGACCTGGTGTCTACACATATCATCGAAGCAAAATGGAAGGTGAATTCTTGGTAGATCCGGAGTGAAATGAGGAAGAAGAAGAAGAAGAAGAAAAAGAAGAAGGGCATCCTAAAGAAGGTGGAGAAGAAAGAGATGGCCGAGTTGGTAACCTAATGGGCACATGTTGGACCCACAAGTAAGCTGAATCAGCAAATCCGTTAGTACTTAACAGATTTGTTGACGGAATCCCTCAATTGAGAGGAGACTCAAAGATGAGGACTTATATTGTAAGTTTCCAAAGTATGGTCTTATAATTCAGGCCCAAATTTATAATTAACCAAAAAAAATTAGCCTTTGACGACATTTGCAAGGTGTAAAATTTCCTGTCCTGGCTATCTTAATGCTTTAATTTTGATGTTGGTTTGTTTTAGTGGTGAAGAAAAAAAAAATTGGAGGCTAAAGTAAAGAAAAATTAAATGTTTTTTTTTTTTAACCTTCAAACTAATTAATTTCATGAAAAGTTAACTTTAAGACACTAAATTAACAAATAGTTTTTAATTTTATGACAAATTTTCATTTTCATTAAAAAAAAATTTTAAAAAAAAAATTTTAATTTGACATAAATTTTTTAGAGCAATAATTTAGTGAATGGCATAAAAAAAAACAGAAAAAAGATAATAGCAGTATCATTATAGATGAAATGGGTCGAATTGCCTTAAATTAAAATTTGTATGATAACTTAACTTGTACAAAATTTTAATTTTTTGCTCAAACGATTTCACTAAAAAAATTTAATTTTTTGCATTTTTAGTTTTTCAATCAAATTGAGAATTTAATTTAAATTTTTTGGAGACCTGATATATATACAAATTTTTAAATATTTATAAGGGCCAAAGTAAAAATATATTTTAATTTTTGATATTTTCATATACTGAAAGATAAATATCAAAAAGTTTGGTCCCCTTCGTTTCAAAACCAATACATACATGAAAACAACTGATTTGAAATAAAAACAACAATTAAGCGTCTTTGCATGTTATTTTGATAGTGAAAAACAGTCCTTGAGGATGAGATTGCAACTGCACAATGTGTAAATTCCATAATCTTCCTATGTAAGTTTCAATAATGGTTCAACGAAAAGCAAGAAAGGAACGTATTTATGTTAATACATAATTCTTGGTAATTAAGTTTTATTCGATAAGTCATACATTCATAGAAAAAGAAAGTGATATTTATGTCCACAAGCCCTATGAATTGACAACCCATCAATTTTTTGTGTTTAAACTTCTTTTGTAATGTTTAAGCCACCGAGCCTTTATATACAATGCCAAAACTTTGATGTTTGATATAATTAATATTGTTGTGTAAACCTCACACTTTTGCATATACAAGTTTGTACTTTATAACATAAAAAATTAGTAGATAGTTTTTTTTAATCAATATCACTGAATTAAACATATTCATAATAATTTCTAAAAGATCTAATAAAATGGTAGAAGTCATTTTATTTTTGTTAATAAACAATTTTGAATTTGAATTCTGAGTATGAAATATATTTAAATTACTTGGAAGGAAACATTTTGTCCTCTTTTATGGACCTATCCACTCCGAATTCAAACTAATTGAACCAGTAAGTTGCAAATTTTGGATGATTATAAAAAAATATCCATAATATATTTTGGCTATTTCATTAATATTTTACTTATGATATGAAATTTAGTACTCACTCCATTTCATATTACGTGTCCATTTAAAAAGGAAATTCCATTTAAAAAAAAACACCCTTTTAGAAAAATAGGTGGTTTTGTTCACTTTATTCCAAATACAACCATTACTTTAGTCATTGCATTTACAAATGAGTATTCACTTTTCTTTTTGGACTAAGATTAAGAAACTCATTTATTACCCTATATTTTTACTAATTTTTCCTTTCAAACAAGAGACAATTAATTTATTAGTTATATTTTGAAAATTGAACTAATATTTATTGTATAGAGAGTATATTTAGAAAATCATATTCAAATAGACTTAAGGTGCAAATTTACCCTTAATTTTTGACAAAAGGCAAATTTTATCTTAATATTTCAATTGGTACAATATTACCATCTATGTTCTAAAATTGAGAGAAACTTCCCCTCTTGTGCTTAAGTGAGACACGTGTTTGCTTGATCGTTTTCACGTGTCAAGAGACTATTAAAACAGGGATAAAATTCTTTCAATTTTAGAACATAAAAGGCATTAATTAAAATATTAAGGGTAAAATTATATTTTTTTATTGAATGTTAAGAGCAAATTAATTTGTACTTTTAGCCTATTCAAATATATTATATTTTTGGAAAGTGAACACTTATTTGTGAATAAATCAAAATAAAAAAATTAAATACTTATTAGTGAATTGATGGAGTAATAAAGATTAAAAAAATGAGTAATTAATGTAGTCCATCATTTTCTAAGGACCAAAAATGTAAAGTTAATAAATAAATTTTTAAATTTTTGTTAAATTTTCTAGAAGAAAACTTAATATGAAATATGAAATGGAGGAAGTATTAAGATGTTTACCATTGACTCATTTAAAAATAAAAAATTGTTGGATTTGTAACCTTAAATTCAATTAAGTGTGTGTGTGTGTGTGTATATATATATATATATATATATATATATATATTTCTTCTAATTAGAATCTCAAGTAGTTATTTTTTTTTAGAAATTTTTAGTTTCAATTTGGAGTACAAGTAATTGTGTATTGTGTGAAAGTATTGGTTCCTTACAACATTTTTATGGATTTGAAATATTGATTCTATAAATATTCATATAAGTGATTTTATTATAATATTAATTGAGAACTTTGTTGGAGTTAATTTAATTGATTACTTTGTTGGAGGATAAAACTATTATAATGTTACAAAACAAAGTTAAATGTGAATCCACTCGGGAATATGGTGTCCAATCATGTTAAATGCATTATGAGCAGTTGCTGTAAACTGTCTGCTTCTATTTGTTTCAATCGGGTGAATAATCAATTTCTTTCAATAATTTCTTGGACCCAAGAACCTCACAAAGGTGTCCATACATGCCTCTATCCTCAGCCTTTTTAATATATAGATGATGCAACTAACTTTTTGTGCCTTAACTCTCCGAATTACATTTCTATTTTGATTGGAAATTCAAGACTTCCAATTTCTTATCACCAAAGTTAAGTTATTGATTTCAAATGGAAAAACGCATTCGGTTTTGTCAACTTTGACATTATTGTTTTTTTTTTTTATCATATTTCTATACTTTTAGATCACTCATATTATATTCAATTAAGACATAATTAATAAAATTAAAATGTACGTTCTGTTAATATCGTGTAAATTCAATTTAAAATCACTGTAAAAGCTACTAGGACATACAAAAATTAAAAAAAAAAATCAACTTGTCACATTTTGCATATTTAAAATAATTTTTTTTTAATTAGAGTTTTAACAAGTTATCTTATATTTTTAATAAATTCAAAAAATTATTTTATATAATTTTAAATAATATAAAAAATATTACTTAAAGGTTTAATATATTCAAAAAGATAATATGACACTCAATTAATTAAAGACGTAATGTATCATACGGTAATAATTTAATAAAAAAATTATGTGTTATCCTAATAATAATAACTCAAATGTTACACATATAATATTATATAAGATAAAGGAATATATGTATTATGTATGTTCTGCAAACGTGGAGTGTGTATATATAAATATCCACAAACATGACACGTCATTGTATTCATATTCGCTGAATTTTTAACAAAAAATTTGACTTCAATTCCCACTCTCATCTATATACTTATTGTACCTGTCAACTTCCACCCGTTTTGAATATATATATATATATATATATATATATATATATATATATATAATTCTACCAATTTTTTTTTATCCATCAATCTTTTCTAGCCGTCGTTATTTGAAAATTCGTTTTCCTAAATTAATTTAGTTTCAATCAGAACGACTCATAATGGGAATAGACTTCTCCTAATCAGAATGACTCATAATGGGAGTAGACTTCTCCTAATGCTATATATATATATATATTCCTTATACAAAACTTGAAAATAATGAAATGTACTTACAAATTAAATAAATAAATTCTTCTAACCACGACAATAAGAGTGGTAGTCAGGTGTGTGCATGCACCATATTCGGACTGTTCGATCGGTGTCACGCACGCAATGAGAAACTTCTCTTATTATTGTAATTTTTTCTCTCAAAATTCAAAAACTTTTCTATACTATTAATTGAAAGGCTTATAGAGTGTATATATACTCTTACACTCATCTAATATATTTAGAAAATTAATCATTAAAAAATTATTTGTAATTATATTATATTACTATAACATTAGAATTTTAATATATTTTAGAAATAAATTCACTAAATTCCAAATTTAATGCGTAATTATAATTTACAAAAATAAAATTTGCAGGGAAGTTCGGAAGTTGAAAAATTGAACACATGCATGGAAATAAGGGGCAAAACTGGATAGAAGCTGCCGAAACTTAATGCAAAAGTAGCAAGGTTGGTCCAACCCCAACCATCAAATGCTAATACAATTTAATGTAAAATAAAATAAATATAAAAAAAGGAAAAGCACATTTAGAGTCCTTCAAAAATTAAAATTGAATTTATATAGTTTTCGAATAATTCAAGCCCAATTTAAACAAAATTGAAGTAATTGAAATGCATGTTATATTTTTCTTGCATAAAATTAACTTTAAAATAATCTTAAGATCTACTAAAATATATTTTTTTTAAAAGAAAAACGAACTCATCGTCTCTTGCATGTTTAAAATGATTTTATATTTCATCAAATTTTTTATATTTTAATAGTTTTCAAAGTCATTTGAAGTAATCTCACATTATGCATTTCAATGCCACTAATTTTGTATAAATTGGACCCAATATTTATTGATTTAAAAAGTATAAAGATTATATGTAAATTTTAAAAATACAAGCTAGAAAAACGTTAAAATTAAGTTATCACTAAATCCATTTTTTCCAATAAAAAACTGTGGAGTTGATAATTGAAATGTCAAAATTACCCTTCAAAATCACAACGACAGAGACAGCCCTAGATACAGTCTTTAATGTGCCAAAAAAGTTTCATCATCTCCACACCAACTGTCACTCAAAAACACATGAAAAGTTGAAAACCCTAATAATAATAACAATAAAAATAGAGTTTTCCCACTTAAATTTATTTCTCATATCTAACTTCTTCCCATCTCTTTTTATTCTCTTCACATTAATTAATTCTCATCTCTCTTTCTTTTTCTCTCTATATTATCTCTCATATTTACTTGTTCTTTGCAATATTCAATGTTATTGTAGGAGTACAACTTATATACTCTCTCCTTTTCTTCATATTTGTTTCTAATTAGCAGCACTGTTGAAGAAGATTAGGGTAAAAATGAGTTCATTTTCTGGGAAAGTGGAGGAAAATGAAGGAAAAAACAAGAAGCAAGACGAAGAAGAAGAAAGAAAGAATAAGCAGCAAAAAGTTTCATTGCTAAAATTATTTGCATTTGCAGATTTATATGATTATGTGTTAATGGGTTTGGGATCCATAGCTGCTTGCGCTCATGGAGCTTCTGTTCCTGTTTTCTTCATTTTCTTTGGCAAATTAATTAATATTATTGGTTTAGCATATCTTTTTCCTAAACAAGCTTCTCACAGAGTCGGAAAGGTAACGCAATTTTCACTTCTTTTTTTTTTTTTAATAATAAAAGGGCACTTTACTGCATGTAAGCATGCATAATTAATAGTTTTTAATTTTCATCACAGCTATATTTATTCAATAATAGCCACCAGCCCAACTTCTAGTCATTAATTCTTATTTTTTTTTTTTTTTTACTAAAAGGTACACGTGTTTTTTCAGTTCTTAAGAAAAAGAGAACTTGTCGGTCGTACTAATTTTAATTAATTTTTGTATTTTAACAGTTCTACATGAATATATAAGTAGATAATTAATCAAGAATAATCTATACTAATTTTTGCAGTATGCATTGGATTTTGTGTATCTGAGTGTGGCTATATTATTTTCATCATGGATAGGTAAGCAAACCTGGTCTTTTTCTGTAGTTTCATTTCTTATATGTTATATGTTTGTTGTTATTTACAATTATTAGTGAAAAAATGGTAATTATATAGAGGTGGCATGTTGGATGCATACTGGAGAAAGGCAAGCAGCAAAAATGAGAATGGCATATTTAAGGTCGTTGCTAAATCAAGATATCAGTTTATTTGATACTGAGGCTTCCACTGGAGAGGTTATTGCTGCTATTACCAGCGATATTATTGTGGTTCAAGATGCCATTTCTGAAAAGGTAATTTAATAATTTCTTTTTCGAATATTAATTTTGTTGGAGTGTTAATAAGTTACTGCACACTATCGGATGGAATGAACAATCTATATTAACTACGTTGATTATCTCATCGGACGGTTGCACGCAACACATCTATATATTTTACAATCTTCTATTTTGGTGCTGTGTAATTAAATAAAAAAATAAATTAAAGTAAAAGAATGATATGTATTAGTTTAACAGTTTACAAAATATACTTGCAGTTGACAAAATTCAACTCTATTCCAAGAGAATAACAATATAATTTTATATGGTTATTAAGAACGTCAAAAGAAAAAAAAAATTAAAATAATATAAAAATTTAAGAACATTAATGAGTCGGCTGGGTGTTGTTGGGTGTTTGCTTGAGGTATTTATTTGCCAGCTACGATATAATCCTTTCCAATTCTCACAATAATGCTGGTAATATTATTAATTTTGATTGAGCTTTACACGTGAACGTACAATTTTTTAAATTTACGCCTAGTGTTTTCTTTTTTTAAGGCAAATTATGGGCTAATTTCATATCGGTTATAAAATCAATTTATATTATAATAACAACTCAGTTATAAAAAAAAAAAATTATTTTACAAAATTATTTTTATTTTTGAAATATTATTATTAAAGTCACTTTAACTAGAAAATTACAAATTCGGCATTGGAGAACTAACGTTAAATGTTACGTTAGCTTATAGAATGTTCTAAAAATGTAGAATTTTTCAGAATATGCCATGTAGAAGTCATGCTCGAGCTCCAACAGTAGATTCGTAATTTTCTGGCTGAAGTGACTTTAACAATAGTATTTTAAAAATTGAGATATTTTTATGAAATATTTTTTTTATGACTGATTCATTATTAGAATATAAGTTTCTTGATCATGAATTAAGTTAATCCGGCAAATTATGCGTTGTTTATATGCTAGTAATATATATATATATATATATATATATATATATATAAATTAGAGACTCTTATACAATAAATTAATTCTGAATGTTTGTTTTGTGTGAATTGTTAGCAAAATTAATTAAGTGGAAAAATGGATGCAGGTAGGGAATTTCATGCACTATATGAGCAGATTTTTAGCTGGATTTACAATTGGATTTGTTAGGGTTTGGCAAATAAGTTTGGTGACACTGTCAATAGTCCCTTTAATTGCTCTTGCTGGTGGTATTTATGCTTTTGTTTCAATTGGCCTTATTGCTCGAGTACGCAAGTCTTATGTCAAGGCTGGCGAAATTGCCGAAGAGGTCAGCTCTTCTGTATTTATTTATTTTCGTATGGTCTCTAATTTCTTTTAAAATTATTATGTATTTTTAATTTTTCAAATGTAAAATATTTGCTTCTATTATAATACACACTACAAAATACTTATTTATTGTCACTGTACTTTTCGAAATAGATATTTTTTATCACTATATTTTTTTAAATAGACATGATACGCTGCTATAATTTCTATTAGTCATTTTTTATCATTAAATTACATGAAATAGCTAGAAAATGTCATTTTTTATACGGCAATCTATCCTAGAATGCGATATGGTCGGACAAAATTATTCTATTTTGACAAATTAAATGGAAAAATTTTCTCCATTGTGAAAAGTACGACAGGGCCAAAATTGCTCAACTATGAAAATTACAGTGGCAAATTTTTTATATTTTGAAAAGTAAGGTGCAAAAGAAGAAAAAAAAAAGTGCATCATATTTTGACTTTAGTGGCAAAAATGAATTTATCCCAAACGAAAAATTTATGGATCAGTTAGTCTAAAAATTTCAGGAAGGTGATGGATTGAATGTAGTTCTTATTGGTTGATTGATTTTAAGCTGCAGGTGATTGGAAATGTTAGAACAGTGCACGCATTTGCAGGAGAAGAGAGGGCAGTGAAATCATACAAAGAAGCTCTAAGTAGTACATATGAGTATGGAAGAAAAGCAGGCCTAGCTAAGGGCTTAGGACTTGGAACCCTTCATTGTGTACTCTTCCTTTCATGGTCATTGCTGGTTTGGTTCACTAGCATTATTGTTCATAAAAACATTGCCAATGGTGGTGAATCTTTCACCACCATGCTCAACGTTGTTATCGCCGGCCTGTAATTCCCTCACTCAATCTTTTATAGAAATTTCAGTTAATTTGATTAGAACATAAAGCTTAGTGTTAAGTTACAATGGTTTTTCAGGTCATTAGGACAGGCTGCACCAGATATTTCTTCATTTGTCAGAGCAACTGCAGCAGCTTATCCAATTTTTGAGATGATAGAAAGGAACACAATGGCAAAAACTAGCTCCAAAACCGGGCGAACGCTAGCTAAAGTGGAGGGTCACATAGAGTTCAAGGATGTGAGTTTCAGCTATCCATCCCGTCCGGATACAATGATATTCGATAAGTTCTGCATAGATATTCCTTCAGGGAAGATCGTAGCTCTTGTAGGAGGTAGTGGATCAGGAAAGAGCACGGTCATATCTTTGATTGAACGCTTCTACGAACCCTTATCAGGACAGATTCTGCTTGATGGATATGATATCAAAAACCTTGACGTCAAGTGGCTTAGGCAGCAAATTGGGCTAGTAAATCAGGAGCCTGCCCTTTTTGCAACAAGCATTAGAGAGAACATTCTATATGGAAAGGATGATGCAACCCTTGATCAGATTACCAATGCTGCTAAACTTTCAGAAGCTTTGTCTTTCATTAACAATCTTCCCGACAGATACGAAACTCAGGTGCTAATTAGTGTGTTTTTATGCTCATTCGATGCATAATTTCTTGAAATAAGATTCATGTATAATGTGAAGATCAATTAATTAATGCAGGTGGGTGAAAGAGGAATACAACTATCAGGAGGACAAAAGCAAAGGATAGCAATATCACGAGCTATAGTGAAAAATCCATCGATACTTTTGCTCGATGAAGCTACGAGTGCACTTGATGCTGAGTCCGAAAAGAGTGTGCAAGAGGCACTTGATCGTGCCATGGTAGGAAGAACAACTGTAGTTGTTGCTCATAGGCTTTCTACCATAAGAAATGCGGATATGATTGCTGTTGTTCAAGAGGGGAAAATAGTCGAAATCGGTAGCCATGAAGAGCTTATCTCCAATCCAAATAGTGCCTATGCATCACTTATTCATCTCCAAGAAACAGCCACCTTGCAACGCCAGTCCTCTATCGGTCCTACAATGGGACGCCCGCTAAGGTACCGTTTCATTACATTCTGAAAACGATAGAATACTGCATATGAATTGTCAGGAAACTATGCATCTTGACTTTTGATAATTTCATTTTCAGCATAAGGTATTCGCGAGAATTATCCCACAGAAGATCAAGCTTCGGTGCCAGTTTCCGTTCGGAGAAAGACTCAACGATTAGTCGAGCTGGTGGGGATGGAATGGAGCCTGTAAAGCCAAAACATGTATCAGCAAAAAGACTCTATTCAATGATAAAGCCAGATTGGATATATGGGGTAGTAGGTACCATTACTGCATTTATAGCTGGATCACAAATGCCCCTTTTTGCACTTGGTGTATCACAAGCTCTTGTTGCCTATTACATGGACTGGGATACTACTAAGCATGAGGTGAAAAAGATTTCAATTCTGTTCTGCATAGGAGCTGTTCTGTCTGTTATTGTTTATGCCATTGAGCATCTTAGCTTTGGAATCATGGGGGAGAGACTCACATTTCGTGTTCGAGAGAAGATGTTTTCGGGTAATTTCTTAACATACTAACACTTTTTTTATCAAGTGAAACTCTAACTAGAATTGACTATATATATGTTTGAATATCGCAGCAATTCTGAAAAATGAGATTGGATGGTTTGATGACATGAACAACACGAGTTCTATGCTAGCTTCACGTCTAGAGGCCGATGCAACGTTGTTACGAAGTATAGTTGTTGATCGAGCAACTATTCTATTGCATAACTTTGGTCTTGTCGTAACCTCTTTTGTGATTGCCTTCATCTTAAACTGGAGGATTACACTTGTTATTATGGCCACTTATCCACTCATTATCAGCGGTCACATTAGCGAGGTTTCCTTTCTAATTCAATCACTTACCTTACTACATCTCAAAATTTTCCTTTTTCTATAAGATTGTTTTTTATTAATGAATAATTGCTGTTGTCGATTCAGAAACTGTTCATGAAAGGGTATGGTGTAAACTTGAGCAAAGCATATCTAAAGGCTAACATGCTAGCTGGTGAAGCTGTGAGCAACATGCGAACTGTTGCGGCTTTTTGTGCTGAAGAGAAGATCCTTGATCTTTATGCTCGTGAGCTCGTTGAGCCTTCGAAAAGATCATTCACTCGAGGTCAAATTGCAGGCATTTTCTATGGTATCTCCCAGTTCTTCATCTTCTCATCTTATGGGCTTGCCTTGTGGTATGCATCGCGCAATGCAACTTTAGCTTTCATCTTAATTTATTTAGGTGTCTGTAGATTTATTAAGCCTCGTGTTTATATATTTTCGCACATGTCTATGTAGGTATGGTTCGGTTTTGATGGGAAAGGGCCTTGCTGGATTTAAATCTATAATGAAATCATTTATGGTTTTGATTGTAACTGCATTAGCAATGGGTGAAACTCTCGCCATGGCACCCGATCTTCTTAAGGGAAACCAAATGGTAGCATCAGTCATCGAGCTGCTCGACCGCAGGACAAACATAGTGGGAGATACCGGAGAAGAATTGAAAAACATGGAGGGCAATATTGAGCTAAGGAATGTAGAATTTAGCTATCCATCAAGGCCAGATGTTATAGTCTTCAAGGACTTTGATTTAAAAGTTCGTTCAGGCAAGAATGTAGCTTTAGTTGGGCAGAGTGGCTGTGGTAAAAGCTCTGTTCTTTCTCTTATTCTTCGGTTCTACGATCCAACAGCAGGAAAAGTCATGATTGATGGTAAGTTTTTTGTACACAAACACATGTTCAAATTGTGTTTTCTTCAGCAGATTAACATAGTTTTATCAAATTTAACACAGGCATAGACATCAAGAAACTAAAGTTGAAGTATGTAAGAAAACACATTGGATTAGTCCAACAAGAGCCAGCGCTTTTCGCGACATCAATCTACGAAAACATTTTGTATGGCAAAGAAGGAGCAAATGAAGGAGAAGTGATAGAAGCAGCAAAACTCGCCAATGCACATAGCTTTATTAGCTCTCTTCCCGAGGGATACTCTACCAAAGTCGGGGAACGAGGGGTGCAATTATCAGGTGGACAGAAACAACGTGTAGCTATCGCGCGAGCAGTACTAAAGAACCCAGAAATTCTGCTACTAGATGAAGCAACAAGTGCTCTAGACGTGGAATCGGAACGCGTAGTACAGCAAGCTCTTGATCGATTGATGAGGAACCGTACCACAGTTATAGTGGCACATAGATTATCAACAATAAAGAATGCAGATCAAATATGTGTACTTCAGAATGGGAAAATAATAGAGCAAGGGAGTCACTCAAGTCTTGTTGAGAACAAAGAAGGTGCATATTACAAGTTAATCAATTTACAACAGCAACAAGGACACTAATTGCAACAATTATTTTTATTTTTCTACTTATGTTCTTTGATGTATATTTTTATTTTCATGTATTGATATCAATTGAATAATAACTAAATACTTATTGATATTTATACAATGCAAAATTTCCGATTCCACTGGATTTTGTTCCTATACAAGTCTAAAAACAATGCTTGAAGTTATTACATGAAGTTATTTGCAACTCTATTATTTTAGGTCTTACGTTTCATCCATGGTTTGTTAATTATTAAAGTGTATTATAATTAAAATGTAATTTTGTTTTTATTCATCTGGAACTACATGTACGGAGCTTTGGCGTCTATTTTTCGTTTTTTGAATTGTAAAATTAAATAAAAAAGTCTGAAAAAAAGGCTTGAGTGTTTTAAAACTATTTATTTATTTATTTTTTAGTTTTTTTTTGAAAATACATAAAACTATTTATGATTGGCTGACAACCAACAAATTATATTTTTCAGTCAGAACCGAATAAAAATGCCAAAAATGTTATCTAAATTGAAGAGGAAAAGTTCAACGCATCTTTAGCAAATTTTCAAGTCTGAAAGTAATTTTTAGTAAATTTTTCTAACTTCAAACCTTTTATTATGCTTAGCCAATGAAGAAAAATTGGCTTAAAATATTGATATTTACTTATATATATATATATATATATATATATATATGCATTCCATTCAACTATGTTTATCTTTTAATATTTAATTATTTTATAAAATTATGGTAAATTGTTATTATTGTTATAGTTCATTTCCAATTAGAAAAATGGGTGATTCAAAATCAAGCCAATGGAGTTTTCTTATACTTTGTTTAATGGCGATAGTTGTTACAATTGAAGCTGCTGCACCAGCTGCAAGTTCAGGAAACATTCCTCTTATCCTCCTGCAAAGTGCTGTGGCAAAAGGAGCTGGTAAATTTTATATTTTCTCGGAAATTTATTATTGTGTATTTCTGAAAAATTGTGGTATTTTTTGAAAATAAAATTATTTTTGTGATCAAATCGTTATTAATATAATAATTTAGTAATTATAAATAAAATTAACCAAAAACACACACATATATAGTGTGTGTGTGTGAGACCTTCAACATAAAATGATCGGGTTTAAATATATTTGAAAACCATTAATAATGAAAACCATTAATGTTGAGTTAATTATATTACACTCGTGATTACTAAGTTTTATTACTAATAACAAGTCGGTCATAAAAAAAAAATTATATTATAAATTAACTCAATTTTTGATTTTTCCTCACCTGAACCAAAATGATAGAAAAAATAGAACCTGCTATCGGATTGCTAATGTAATACTCCACGTAAACATAAATAGTAACTTCAATTATTCAAGCATATATATATATATATATATATATATATATATATATATATATATATATATATATATATATATATATATAAACATAAATAGTAACTTCAATTATTCAAGCATATATATATATATATATATATTTGCTCTAAAATGACATATTTGTGAATAATGTAGAGTTCCACGTCAGCAATTCAACATTAAAATTCTAAACTTATTTTAATCATTTTGATTTTAGGTAAATTAAAATTTAGTTATGTCTATGGTCAAATAATTAATTTGTGATCAGAACGTTATTCATGAAAAGTTAAGTAATTACAGATGTAATTAACCCCTTAATGTTACTCGTTCATAATACCTGCAATTGATTAAACTGATTTTATTATTATTATTATTATTATTATTATTATTATTATTATTATTATTATTATTAATTTTATGTTTGATTTTATGATTTGCAGTTTGTTTAGATGGAAGTCCACCAGGTTACCACTTTCAACCAGGATCAGGCCTTGGGGCTGATAACTGGATTGTTCTCATGGAGGTTAGTGTATATGTAATGTTTTTTTATTATTAATTTGTTGATCCATAAATTGGATAATTAAATGTACCAATCAAATTATAATAATTTTTTTTATTTTGTTTGGAAATTAATATAACTAATGGTGATGTATATATAGGGAGGAGGATGGTGTGATACTGTTGAGGTATGTCTTCAAAGAAGGGATACATATAGAGGTTCGTCATTGAAAATGGATAAGTTTGAGGGCTTTTCTGGCTTCTTAGGGAGCGTTCCAACAACTAATCCTGGTATGCATTGTAATTTCATAAATCTCCTTATTAAATTGAAAACAGGTAAGGTTTGATGGGTTTGTGTCGGATCATAACGGTAGCTCGTAATCAGACGGATTATATACGAACCATTAATAGATTGAATTCAATTTGCATCACACTTTTATAAGCGCTATGATCAAAATTGTTTCCTCTATTTAGTATATACATTAACTTTACATAAAATATTTAAAATTTTATTAAATTGTTATCTTACATTTTTTTTTTCAATTAAAAGTGATTTTTTGTTTCATGACTTGTTATTAATAACTATATAATCAGGGTATTACTCCACGATCTTCATATTTTGTGATTTTCTGTTTATATCTTATTTCCAAAATTTTCCATTTGGATTGTAATTTCTCATAATAATTATATTTTAAATAATATATTTTCATAAGCATTTACTATTTTATAATTTTCTACTAATTAATAATTAAATTATTTTATGATTTTCTATTTTGTAATTTTCTATTAATTAAATCTTACTTTATAATCTTTTTATTCATGATTTTCTATTTTTATGTTCAAAATTAAATATTTTAATAATTTTTTATTTGTATTTTAAGAAATTAAAACATACTGATGTTAGATTTATTTTTAAACACGCAGACTTTTACGACTGGAACAGAGTTAAGATCAAGTACTGTGATGGGGCATCCTTTACTGGTGATGTTGAAGCTGTTGATCCTGTAAGACAATCCAAATTTCTTTAATTAAATTAAAGTTAATTCGTTTGTCCATTAACACTTGTTAAAAAAAAGACAAAAATTATATATATATATATATATATATATATTTATTTATTTATTTATTTATTTCATTACTTCATACACTTTTTTGGTGATATGGTGCTAATTCTTATATATGTACACCATGCCGATAAGAAAAAAACAATTCTAAAGGTATTAAAATATCAAATTCAAGTATATTTAAGAATTTTCAAACATAAAATATATAAGATCTCTAAATAAATAAATGAGTGGTGATTCTATGCGTAGTGTGCAAATGTATCGAATGTTGCACACTGTTCAATCGATTGACATGTAGTAATAAAAAAATAAAAAAAAAAAAAACTAATTCGACGATGAGCATTGGGCGCATACTTGCATCTTGCATGGGTTGACAACTCTAAACGAGTGAGTATTAAATATACTAAACTAAACTTATAATGCTTAATTGTGTTAATTCTTGTGGATCAGAAAACAAACCTTCACTTCAGAGGAGCAAGGATTTGGGATGCCATGATGGATGAACTAATGGCTAAAGGCTTGAATAAAGCCAAAAATGTATTATTCACAATTATTTTTTTTTTAAATAAATAATAATTATTTTATTTTTTTTGGTTGTGAATAACTTGTTTTTTCATATTATCTTGACAGGCTATTCTTTCAGGATGTTCAGCTGGTGGATTAGCAGCTATATTGCATTGTGACAAATTTAAATCTTTATTACCAAAAACTGCTAAAGTCAAATGTGCTCCTGATGCTGGTTTTTTCATTCATGGGTAATTAACTAATTAATCACCTCTCTTCTCAAAAAAAAAAAAAAAAAAAAAAAAAAAAAAAAAAACTAATTAATCACCTCTATTTTATTTTTTTTTTAAATTTGTCTATATTATGATGTGCACGCATACACACTATTTATAAGGATGAAAAATTAAAAAAAAAATTATTTTATACCAATTAGAGGGTGTATATGTTTGCACATTGTTACATCCACTCACAGTAAGAGTATTCTTTTTAACACCTATAGTTTAGACTACAGTTTTTGCAAACCTTTGTATTATAGTATGGCCCTACTAGATCTATTTATACGTCATATTTTCGGGGTTCGGATTGGATTTTTACCGGACTTGTGTGATATTTTAAATATTTTTCATGTTCAAATCCAATCCATCATCAAGTCTAGATCCTGCATATATATCTAGACAAATTTGACAATCTTTGACTGTTGTTTCTTAGGAAGGATGTAAGTAATGGATATGCAATTGAAGATTTCTTCAGGCGAGTAGCTACCTTACATGTAAGTTTCCAAATTTAATCTTTCTTGATATTCATTTTTTTTTTGTTAAAATAATATATTTACTTAAATTGATTTTATTGGTGATTTTCATTCATGCACCGAGTTAATAATATAATATCACGTATAAATTATGAAAATTAATTTTTATTATTTTTGTATGTGTACAGGGATCAGCCAAGAATCTACCTGCAGCATGTACTGCTAAAAACAAGCCAGAATTGGTAAGTTCTGGCTCTTTTGCTACTTATTGGGTATATATATATATATAACAAACGAAAAAATTCATTAAGAACTTCTCAGAAACATCCCATAAGTGACTCTTCAGGCATCTAATAGCCGCATGTAAATGAGATTCCAATATCACATTAGACAGACCATGTTCCTTAACCCAACTAAGAGCTTCTCGGATTCCCAAAATTGCAGAGGCGAGAGGATCCAAAACACCATTAAATAACTTGCAACCTCTAGCAATAAATGAACTAGCATGATTCCTAAGGACCCAGCCAACACCTGAACTTACTAACTCAGAGAATTTGGCAAGCCAACCTTCAGTAGAGCACACCTAATTCTCCACCCGTTGAACAAAGCTACAAAGCAGGATCTAGATTCTAAACACCAACTTGAGCATGCTTCCAATCCCTGAGAAATGATAAGGCTAACTAAACCACTATCTCGAGAGATTGACACTTCCCAACCCACACAATTTTGTTTCCATAGTTCCAAATACCCTCACAAAATCATCGCCACCATCTGACAAGTCTTTGCACCCGAAAACTCAAAAAACCATGCTTCCCTTATATCTTTCGTTTCATAAAATGCAAAAGCTTAGTAGCCAAAATAGCATTATGATAATTATGATAATTAAGTTTAATTTTTTTTATTAAATCATAAATATTTATTGTGCTTTATCAGTTTCTTAAATTTTTATTTTATTACATATTAAGTTCTATTTTGACAAAGCAAATCAAATCATATTATTATAATTTTTTTCAAATTAATTTTTTTGTCAAAATCTGATGTGTATTAAAATAAAAATTTTAAAACTCAATAAAAGATAATAAAAAATTAGTTAATATATGTATAAAAAAAAACGTATAAAAACTTAAATTGAGAGAGTGTCTCCTATTTATTAATGGGATATTGATTTATTAATATTAGTTTTCTTTGGTTATTTATTTTTTATTTTTGGCAGTGTTTCTTCCCAGAATATGTGGCCCAGACTATGACAACACCCCTTTTCATCATCAATTCGGCCTATGATTATTGGCAGGTTAATTACCAAATTTCATAAATTAATTATTATTATTATTATTATTATTATTATTCTCTATCGCTATTCTTCAACTTACTTTCTTTGTTCAGTTGGAGCATATTTTTGCACCAAATGAAGTTGACAAAACAATGGCATGGAATGACTGCAAAAATAACTTAAGCAAATGTACTCCTGTTCAGATGAAAGCCATACAAGGTATACTATATTATTAAAACATGATTTCGGCATCATCAGAAGTTGGTCTGATAGTTAACATTTAATTAAAAAATATTAATTTCTCCATTGACGTTTATAATTATAATTAGACGTTGTCTCTTATGGAAAAATATTAATTTCTATTTGTTCGTCAACTTTCATTGCGTTCTATTAAGTTCACGATGGTTTCTGCTATATTGAACGTACTAGTTATGTACTATTTTTACAATTTGAAAAAAAAAAATTGTAATTAATTTTGTTTCAGATTGGAGGATGCAATTCATTACAGCACTAAACATGGGTGTAGCACACAAACCAGAGAATGGATACTTCATTGACTCCTGCTATGCACATTGCCAAGCTTCAAATGCACCTAATTGGCTTGGCCCTACAGCTATAACTTTGAATAATGTGGTAATTAATTTTATTTCTTTTCTCTTTTCTTCGTATTTACATATTACATTAAAGTTTCACACACACACACTAAGAAGCGTGACGTGGTTCCCATGTTGTTGGCTCAAATGAAAAATAAAAAAATTAATTTATTTTATGTTGATCGGATGGTACGTATACGTATGCACCGTCACTAGCAATATCTAACCTATACTAATAATTATATAAATATTTATCTTTTTGTTAATTGAAATTTTATTTTGCAGCCACTTGGAAAGGCAGTTGGAGACTGGTTTTTTGACAGAGCTTCCTTCAAAAACATAGATCCCCCTTACCCATCCAACCCTACTTGTCCTCCAACTAATGCTTCTACTTCAGTTTAATTTTGTCTGATTTACCTCAAAAAAATAATTGCATATTTTGAGATTGTATTTTTTTTGTTCTCATTCGGTGGATTTTACTTTAATTGGAAATTACCAATCGACCCAAATTCATGTATGTAGGAAGATACAGTTGAGAGATAATCCACCGAATATTTATTTATTTATTATTTTATTTACTCCACTATTTTAATTTTTCTAATTCTTTTTTGATATATAAGTTTACTAATATTTGATAGATCGATGTGTTATATATATATATATATATATATATATATATATATAACCCCCTAAAATCAAATTCTGCATTCTTCCCTACTTATAACGATAAAATATATTAGTTTATTGATATAGAATTGATTGGAGAAATTATAAAAATTACCCATCATATTGACAGTGATGTATTACTAACCTCCGGTCTAACAAAACCACAAGTAGAAAGGATTATATATATATATTGATGACAATGAAAATTTTCAGAAAACCTTTCTGGCTACGTCACCTGAAAACACGAGTAAGTCGGCGGATATCCGACAATAGAGACTCCGACGATCAAATTAGTGATTTATTTTTAAAAGGGAAAATGACTGAAAAAAGATTGTTTTTTCTTATATAAACTTACTCAAAAATGTACCTTTCTCATTCCTGTTATAGAATCATTTGCTTGATTCATAACAATTGCTTTTATGATGAGACTTTAATGAATAACGGCTATTATCATGATAAGACTTTAATGAGTAACGGTTGTCCTCATGATGAGTCTTTAATGAGTAACGGTTGTCCTCATAGTGGAAGCCAAGCTGTTCATGTTTTTCGAGCCTCTGCTGAGAGGTTCTTGGACGGTTCGGCAACTAGACTCAAAAGCACGGTAATGGCCGAACCTGCTGAGTGGATGGCCTCGGGGAACTCATGTTTCTCTAGGTTTCGGATTATACCGAACTGTTTATTGAGGGATTTCAGTTAGCTCGACTTTCCGGTCCTGTAAGCATGAGGGGCCGAGCTCATAAATAGTATTCGGCTATCATAAGTCCCCCCCCCCCCCCCCCCCCCAAGGCATATGATATTTATGTCATTTGGGCAGCCAATCAGGACTTAGACAACAACTGTCAGGCGCATGAGGCAAGAAAAGAGGAGAGAACAGCGCCTCGTATCTCGCGAAGTGACGACTAAGGCCTTCAACTGCCATCATTGTGATGTTTGGATAATTGTGCTTGCCTTAATGGGTCCTGACACCGCCTCTCAACATTTGCCACCTATCTCCTGATTATTAGCGCGCTCTGCCTATAAATGCCATTCCATTTTAGGGATTTCGCTTCTCTTTCACGCTTTCATCCCTAATTTCATTGTTCATCTTTTCTCCCTTTTCATCGTTTTTGCCTTCCTATTTTTGGTTTGCTGTTCTTCTCTGGTGATCAATAATGCCATGTTATCTAGTCTGTAAAGTTTATAGGTTTGTGATTTTAGCTTTGTTTGTTTTCTTTTTTCCAGCTCTTTATAAGGGAGCTCTGTTTGTTGTTTGAAGGCAGAACCTAGTTTATAGACACTACCCCCAGTTTGATAAATAAAATGTTTGCTTAAAATATTCCCTATCTCTTCTCTGATCATAATTTGGTATTATATGATGTCTTTCTTCTTCTCAACTGGTTCATGATCCTACAACGGGGAATTCCATAGATGTATATAAATCTGCTAGAGTGGATAACTCTTGTGACACCCATTCCCAACAGTTAAACTAGCTTAGCTAATCTAGTCAGGAATGGCCGTTACACAACAGCACACATGCACTTTCTTATCATCATACTCTTATAGAAACCTGTATAATAAAATTTCTCACTTCGTATTCACATTATCATGCATTTCATGCCAATTACTTATAGATCATTCACTATAAACATATACTTACTAAGCATACATACATACCCCATAAGTTAGTATACTTAGTCATCATATTATTACATGCCTTTACATACTCGTATACACATTAGCTATACCAAACTTATACATAGTTATACACAATTTCCATAACACAAACCCCAAAACCTACACTGGTAGCACTCCTAATGTTGACCGTTATTATGCGGGAGAGTCCTTCGATCACCTTACTTCCGTACCTACACGGATTAAGGTAAACCCATGCTAAGCGATAACGCTTAGTGGGGAACACATGCGCATAACAAGTAATACATCACACAAATAGAACATCATACATTATACGCAAGAGATCATACTTAAATGACCATATCACATTAAGTATCATTTTAGGCATGTCATGATTTATTTAGCATTCTCATACAAATAGAGCATTAACCAACCCATCTCATAATTCCAAAATATAACATACATAATGGTTGTATTATTATTATTTCCATTTTATCGTTAAATTGCCTGCAATTCAAAGACGCGGATAATGGGTTTCGCATTGGTACCACCGAGGTACTATAATCACATTTAAAATCTCATTTATACATTGGTACCCTCAGGTACAGTAATATCATTCCACATAAAATAAAATTCAGCAAGAATTATACGCATTATAATCGCATTGTGATTCCCAAGGAATCAGACACATTAAACGCATTGGGCTGCAGCACTTTGACCCTATAGGCATGCCTATCTATCCACTACTTGACTTGCAGGCTTAAGTTATTTAATTATGTTATCCATTTCACATTGATCAATTTTCATAACACATATACCATCCATGATCACATTCTCTTTTACACATGCACTTAACACATCAACTATTTACTTCACTTACGTACACATTACACTTCTCAAATTTACTTGTTCATGGTCATTAATTACATACTTAGTTAAGTTCAAGAATCACCATGTCATAGGCATATACACATCACTTGAGTTTAACATCGAGCTCAAACACATATATTTATCATTCCATTACTATTCTTCACATAATTATATGTATTGTTACTTTTGCTAATAGGTTTTATGGATTATTTTTAGGTGAATTTTAAGTTAATTTTATTAATCTTCAATGATTAATGAGTTAGGAGTTAAAAGAAATATCCATTGGAAGCTTTAGAGATCCAAAAAGAGTGTTAAATGCTGAAAGAAAGCAACCAGAATGTTTCACCACCTAAGGCTGTGATATTTTGAGTGACAGACTATTTCACCACCTGAGGTGGTGACACTGGGCAAAAATCATCACGTGAGGGTGTGACAGATTATTTCACCATCTAAGGGTGTGACAGATTATTTCACCATCTAAGGGTGTGACACTGGGCAAAAATCACCACAATTTTGTACAGCCCAAAACGATGTCTTACACCCAATTTTAGGGAAAAGTCCCTTCTTAACATTTATTCCCATATGTCTTATCTTTCAAATGGGACAAGTTTTAGGTAAATTAGACATCTATACCTTCAGATATGAGCTAAACAACTTATATTATTCAGGTAATCCGACCCAAACAGAGACACTACGGTTATGGCAATTTTGATGACCTTAGAGTCCTCAAATCAACAGAGCTATTTCTATAACATTTAAAGACACGGATCTTATGGGTCTAACCCAATTGGTCTAACCCAATTTGGAGTTGTAAAACTCAACTTATAATATAAACAAGTCTCGGGGGTCAATATAGACTTCCAAAAATAGATTTACACAATCAAGCTTGTAAAGCTTGAAAATAGCCAATTTGGCCAAATCAACTCTCCCAATTCAAACTATAGTTTCAATACACACTTATATGAACATTTATACTCAATCAAAATATCCATGCATCAATTACACACCATGATCAAACAAATTAACAAACACAATTTACATAATTTACACGTTTAAGGTTTGTTCCCAAACCTTGTCGTCTTAGCTCTTATTTTCGTTGAGTGCTCGCCTCTCCAACTTTGGCCTTTCCTTTATCCCTTTTCAATTCCTCAGCTACCAAAATAATTCAATTTACAGGTTCAAGCTCAATCCAACAATATCCCATTCAAACCAATCAAAACTAGGAAGAAAGAAGTAGATGATGAGAATATATATATATACTTAATCACTTACCTTCTAAATTTGGAACCTTAATCCTTGTTTTTAGCTACTCAAAGCATGCAACCAACTCACTCTTCAGCTCACATTCTCACTCACAAATGAACAAAAGAAAGACATAACAAAATGTAGAAATGAGTAAATGAAGTCCCACCGAAATCACCACCTTCCCCTTTAACAAAATCATGCAAAATGGTGAGTTGTCCACCCCACAATTAGCCACACAAAGCTTCCCTTAACACCTGTCCTCCACTCATCCTTTATTTAAACTTATTTTATTATTAACTACTCAATCTTTACTTAATTAAACAACCTTTAATTAATCATGCAAAAATTTGCATTCCAGCCACTAAACTATACCTAATCTTTTCAATCCAGTCCTCCATCTATTCAATTAAGTCCCAAAATACACATTCAACTACACACACATCCCAAATTAGGTCAATACTACTGGGGCACATTTGCGGGTATTACAATTCTCCCCTCCTTAAAGAATTTCGTCCTCGAAATTCATACCTGTGTCAAACAAATAAGGGTGCTGCTTTCGCATAGCGGCTTCTGGCTCCCATGTTGCTTCTTCTACCCCATGATGCTGCCAGAGTACCTTCACCAATGGTATTTGCTTATTCCGAAGTTGCCTCACTTCCTTTGCCAGTATTGCTTTTGGTTTCTCATCATAGGTAAAGTCCGACTGAACTTCTACTTCTTGCACAGGTAACACATGAGATTCATCTGATCTATACCTTCTCAACATGGATACATGAAATACATCATGAAGCTTGGCTAATGCTGGAGGCATTGCCAGTCGATATGCTACAGGACCCACTCTTTCTAGAACTTCATACGGCCCGATAAATCTTGGACTTAATTTTATTTCTTACCAAATCTCAACACTTTTCTCCAAGGAGACACTTTCAGAAACACCTTGTCACCTACTTCAAATTCAATATCTCTTCGCTTTAAATCCGCATATGACTTCTGTCTATCACTAGCTGCCTTTAATCTCTGTTGAATGAGCCTTGCTTTCTCTTCTGTATCACGAACTAAATCTGGCCCAACAATGTTGTGCTCATTCAATTCTGTCCAACAAACTGGTGTGCGACACTTTCTTCCATACAATACTTCATATGGCGCCATGCCAATACTAGTCTGATAGCTGTTGTTATAAGCAAATTCCATAAGTGGAAGATACTTATCCCAACTCTTAGAAAAGTCTAAAACACAAGCTCGCATCAAATCCTCTAAAACTTGAATAACTCTTTCTGACTGCCCATCAGTCTGTGGGTGAAAAGCAGTGCTGAAGTGCAATCTCGTACCCAATGCAACTTGCAGACTCTTCCAAAATATAGAAGTAAACCTGGGATCCCTATCAGAGATAATGGATAAGGGTACCCCATGCAATCGAACAATCTCCCTTACATACAATTCTGCTAACTTTTCCATCGAGTAATCCATCCGAACTGGTATAAAATGAGCTGACTTTGAAAATCTGTCTACTATAACCCACACTGCATCTTGCTGCCTAGAAGTCAAAGGTAAACCAGAAACAAAATCCATCGTGATGTTGTCCCATTTCCATTGTGGAATAGGAAGTGGATTCAACATTCCTTGTGGCACTTGATGTTCCGCTTTAACTTGTTGACATACCAAACATTTGGATACATACTCCACTATATCTTTCTTCATACCTGGCCACCAATATAGCTGTTTTAAATCCTGGTACATCTTATTTCCACCTGGGTGCATAGTGAAAACTGTATTATGAGCTTCGTGCATCAATCTCTTCTTCAACTCCTTATCATTTGCCACACATATTCTATTCTTGTACAGCAACACCCCACTTTTATTAACTGAATAGTCAGTCTTATCACCAGTACCAACTGACTGTAGAATCTGTTGTAACCTTGCATCATTCCTCTGTGCAACTAACAATTCATCTCTCAAGACTGGTCTCACTTTCAACTGTGCTACTAAAGCTCCATCCGCCGAAAATCTCCACTTAATTTGCTTTAACTGTAGTGCTGAAACTGATTTCCTGCTCAATGCATCCGCTACCACATTAGCTTTTCCTGGGTGGTAATCCATAATACAGTCATAGTCTTTAAACAGCTCCAGCCATCTTCGTTGTCTCAGATTCAACTCCTTTTGAGTAAGCAGATATTTCAGGCTTTTGTGATCGGTGTAAATTCTACACTTCTCACCATACAAATAATGTCGCCAAATCATCAAAGCGAATACTACTGCTGCCAACTCCAAATCATGGGTTGGGTAGTTCTGTTCATGCGGTTTTAACTGCCTGGACGCATATGCTACCACTCTTCCATCTTGCATCAGAACACAACCTACACCCACTCCTGAAGCATCTGTATACAGAACATACTCTTTGCCAGTCATAGGTTGTGTAAGAATTGGTGCTTCAACTAGCATTCTCTTTAACTGATCAAAACTTTGCTGACACTTCTCTGACCATTCGTACTTAACTCCTTTTCGCAGCAATCTCGTCAATGGAGAAGCTATCACTGAAAATCCCTTCACAAACCTTCTATAATATCCAGCCAACCCTAAGAAACTACAAATTTCAAGCACATTCTTAGGTGGCTTCCAATTCACAATCGCTTCTATTTTAGCCGGATCCACCTTAATACCTTCAGAAGATATCACATGACCTAGAAAGGATATCTCTCGCAACCAGAACTCACATTTACTCAGTTTAGCAAACAACTGATGTTCTCGTAAAGTCTGAAGCACAATCCTTAAATGCTACTCATGCTCCTTTTCATTCTTCGAATAGACCAGAATGTCATCAATGAATACCACTACAAATTGGTCCAAATACGGTCTGAACACCCGATTCATCAAATCCATAAATGCAGCAGGCGCATTAGTCAACCCGAATGGCATTACTAAGAATTCATAATGTCCATATCGAGTTCTAAATGCAGTCTTGGGTATATCTTCTTTCTTCACTTGCAACTGGTAATACCCAGAACGCAAATCAATTTTAGAGAATACACCTGCTCCTCTTAACTGATCAAACAAATCCTCAATCCGAGGTAAAGGATATCGATTCTTTATTGTTACCTTATTCAACTGCCGATAATCTATACACATTCTCATGGTACCATCTTTCTTCTTAACAAATAAGACCGGTGCTCCCCAAGGAGAAACACTAGGCCTAATGAACCCTCTGTCCAATAATTCTTGCAGCTGTATCTTTAACTCTTTCAATTCAGTAGGAGCCATCCTGTAAGGCGCCTTAGACACTGGTACAGTTCCAGGTATTATATCAATAGATAGCTCAACCTCCCTTACTGGTGGCACACCACTCAGTTCCTCGGGAAACACATCAGGGAATTCTCTTACTACTGGTATATCTTGTATCTTTGCAAACTCTCTTTTACTATCCAATACCAAAGCCAAGTAGGCTTCATACCCTTTTCTCAAACACCGACAAGCTTGCATTGCAGATATTACATTCACAAGTGAATTGGCACCTTTTCCCTTTATTGTCACTTTATTCCCCTTATCATCATTGAGTATCACAATCTTCCTTTTACACTTAACGTTTGCATCATACTTAGTCAACCAATCCATACCCAATATCAAATCAAACTCATCAAATGGTAGTTTAATCAAATCCACTGGAAACACACTACCCTGAACTTCTAATGCACAATTTTTATACGCTCTACTCACATTCACATTACTCCCTAAAGGACTCGTTACACATATATCATATGCTAAGCATTCCGCTTTAGGCATCTTTTCGCCTATCTTTTAAGAGCATATATATGAATGAGTAGATCCAGGATCTATTAGAGCAAACATTTCCACATCGTAAAGTAGAAAAGTACCTGCTATCACTTCCGGTGCATTCTGCTCCTTCCGAGCCTTCATTGCGTAAGCTCGAATGGGTGTTGCACTTGGCTTGTCCACTGTTTCAGAGTCAACTGCACCTCTAGATTGACTTCCTTTACCACGTCCTCTGCCTCGTCCTCTATTAACTGGAGGCCAATTCGAAGCACCCCTACTTTGCTCCTGCTGACTACCCATAGCCTCATATGCTTTAGGACAGTTAGCAAGAAAATGTTCTGTGCTTCCACATCTAAAACAAGCACCTGTTACCTTCCAACATTCACCTCGATGTTTCTTCCCACAGTGAGAACACTCATGTATCTCATTTCTGCCACTAGCTGTTCCTCGGCTCTGACTATATACTGAGAGATTTTCCCGCTTCTTTCCTCTTACTGCAGAACTAATACCAGATTCAGCTGGTGGTGCCATGATGGAATCTCGTGGTCTCTTACCCACATTGGAACCACCTCTGCTTGAACTCCTTCTCTGTCTCCATTCCCTCTGGGCTCCTAAAGTCCTTTCAGCTCTCAAAGCCGCTTGAACAATTCGATAATAACTTACATTCTGCTCCGTTGTTAAAGAAATCAGCAATGCTTTTATCTCCTCGATTAGCCCTTCTTCAAACTGTTGGCATCGAAATGCATCAGTCAATACCCCCTTTGGAGCATATTTGCTTAAACGACAGAATTCTGCCTCATATTCTGCCACCGTCATGGTTCTCTGCCTCAAATTCAGAAACTTCTTCCAATTTGCTTCTCGGTACGCCTTGGTGATAAACTTATTCTTAAATTCTTTTTCAAAGAAATCCCAATCCACTTGTTCAGGAAGCGTCGGATTCTGCAAAACTAACTTCCACCAATCATACGCGGCGCCTTGAAGCAATGATACCACACATTCAACCCACTGGCCTTGTGGACAACGTATTTCTTTTAGAATTCTCTCCACCTTCTCAATCCAATACTCCGCTTTTTCAGATTCATCTAATCTTGTACCATGAAATTCCTCAGCCCCATGATTTCTCAAAGACTCTATTGGAGCCTTTGGTGCCATCATACGCTCCATTACCATTGCCATATCCTGGGTCATTTTCATCATAGCTTCCATAGGCCCCACTGGAACCTCATTTCTGTATCTAACTGGCCCAGACTGTCCAGACCTCGTCACCTCAGCTTCTTGAGGGTTCATGCTTTCAGCAGTTCCTTCTTCAGATTGACGATCAGGATCCATCGTTACTACACAGATTAAACAATGACTTCCGCATTAGGTCAACATAACTATACACATCTTATCTACCCGATGCCCAGAAAAGATTAAACCTAGGCTCTGATACCACAACTTGTGACACCCATTCCCAACAGTTAAACTAGCTTAGCTGATCTAGTCAGGAATGGCCGTTACACAACAGCACACATGCACTTTCTTATCATCATACTCTTATAGAAACCTGTATAATAAAATTTCTCACTTCGTATTCACATTATCATGCATTTCATGCCAATTACTTATAGATCATTCACTATAAACATATACTTACTAAGCATACATACATACCCCATAAGTTAGTATACTTAGTCATCATATTATTACATGCCTTTACATACTCGTATACACATTAGCTATACCAAACTTATACATAGTTATACACAATTTCCATAACACAAACCCCAAAACCTACACTGGTAGCACTCATAATGTTGACCGTTATTATGCGGGAGAGTCCTTCGATCACCTTACTTCCGTACCTACACGGATTAAGGTAAACCCGTGCTAAGCGATAACGCTTAGTGGGGAACACATGCGCATAACAAGTAATACATCACACAAATAGAACATCATACATTATACGCAAGAGATCATACTTAAATGACCATATCACATTAAGTATCATTTTAGGCATGTCATGATTTATTTAGCATTCTCATACAAATAGAGCATTAACCAACCCATCTCATAATTCCAAAATATAACATACATAATGGTTGTATTATTATTATTTCCATTTTATCGTTAAATTGTCTGCAATTCAAAGACGCGGATAATGGGTTTCGCATTGGTACCACCGAGGTACTATAATCACATTTAAAATCTCATTTATACATTGGTACCCTCAGGTACAGTAATATCATTCCACATAAAATAAAATTCAGTAAGAATTATACGCATTATAATTGCATTGTGATTCCCAAGGAATCAGACACATTAAACGCATTGGGCTGCAGCACTTTGACCCTATAGGCATGCCTATCTATCCACTACTTGACTTGCAGGCTTAAGTTATTTAATTATGTTATCCATTTCACATTGATCAATTTTCATAACACATATACCATCCATGATCACATTCTCTTTTACACATGCACTTAACACATCAACTATTTACTTCACTTACGTACACATTACACTTCTCAAATTTACTTGTTCATGGTCATTAATTACATACTTAGTTAAGTTCAAGAATCACCATGTCATAGGCATATACACATCACTTGAGTTTAACATCGAGCTCAAACACATATATTTATCATTCCATTACTATTCTTCACATAATTATATGTATTGTTACTTTTGCTAATAGGTTTTATGGATTATTTTTAGGTGAATTTTAAGTTAATTTTATTAATCTTCAATGATTAATGAGTTAGGAGTTAAAAGAAATATCCATTGGAAGCTTTAGAGATCCAAAAAGAGTGTTAAATGCTGAAAGAAAGCAACCAGAATGTTTCACCACCTAAGGCTGTGATATTTTGAGTGACAGACTATTTCACCACCTGAGGTGGTGACACTGGGCAAAAATCATCACGTGAGGGTGTGACAGATTATTTCACCATCTAAGGGTGTGACAGATTATTTCACCATCTAAGGGTGTGACACTGGGCAAAAATCACCACAATTTTGTACAGCCCAAAACGATGTCTTACACCCAATTTTAGGAAAAAGTCCCTTCTTAACATTTATTCCCCTATGTCTTATCTTTCAAATGGGACAAGTTTTAGGTCAATTAGACATCTATACCTTCAGATATGAGCTAAACAACTTATATTGTTCAGGTAATCCGACCCAAACAGAGACACTACGGTTATGGCCAATTTTGATGACTTTAGAGTCCTCAAATCAACAGAGTTATTTCTACAACATTTAAAGACACGGATCTTATGGTTCTAACCCAATTGGTCTCACCCTTTTTGGAATTGTAAAACTCAAATTATAATATAAACAAGTCTCAGGGGTCAGTATAGACTTCCAAAAATAGATTTACACAATCAAGCTTGTAAAGCTTGAAAATAGCCAATTTGGCCAAATCAACTCTCCCAATTCAAACTATAGTTTCAATACACACTTATATGAACATTTATACTCAATCAAAATATCCATGCATCAATTACACACCATGATCAAACAAATTAACAAACACAATTTACATAATTTACACGTTTAAGGTTTGTTCCCAAACCTTGTCGTCTTAGCTCTTATTTTCGTTGAGTGCTCGCCTCTCCAACTTTGGCCTTTCCTTTATCCCTTTTTAATTACTCAGCTACCAAAATAATTCAATTTACAGGTTCAAGCTCAATCCAACAATATCCCATTCAAACCAATCAAAACTAGGAAGAAAGAAGTAGATGATGAGAATATATATATACTTAATCACTTACCTTCTAAATTTGGAACCTTAATCCTTGTTTTTAGCTACTCAAAACATGCAACCAACTCACTCTTCAGCTCACATTCTCACTCACAAATGAACAAAAGAAAGACATAACAAAATGTAGAAATGAGTAAATGAAGTCCCACCGAAATCACCACCTTCCCCTTTAACAAAATCATGCAAAATGGTGAGTTGTCCACCCCACAATTAGCCACACAAAGCTTCCCTTAACACCTGTCCTCCACTCATCCTTTATTTAAACTTATTTTATTATTAACTACTCAATCTTTACTTAATTAAACAACCTTTAATTAATCATGCAAAAATTTGCATTCCAGCCACTAAACTATACCTAATCTTTTCAATCCAGTCCTCCATCTATTCAATTAAGTCCCAAAATACACATTCAACTACACACACATCCCAAATTAGGTCAATACTACTGGGGCACATTTGCGGGTATTACAACTCTCCTTTGTTAATGGCCAAGTAATTATTATATTTGGATAAATTCTTAAATTATATATTTAATGTTTATATTTTTTGTGGTTTAATTATTTAATTTCTTTGTTATTTTTTTAAGATATTGCTCATGATTCTCAAATAAATAATGCAGAAAAATACTATCGAATGTTAATTTTTAAATTTTGTACTTTGACTTAAAATTTAATTGTACTTATTGAGATATTTTAATTGTATTTGTATTTATTATTGTATATATTTATTTTATAAATTTTTAAAAATATTGAATTATCTGAAATACCAGATTGTATTGTATTGAATTGTATTGTACCGAAAGAACTAAAAAACCGAACTGAACTGTACCAAATTTTATAAGAACTGTACCGAATTTTCAATACAATAACAATACTTAATTTTTAAAATATCCAAAATTTCATAACAATACATAGATCTACAAATCTACGGATTATATCGTACCGTATACACTTCAATTTCGTGCATTAACATCGACGAAAAAGGGAAGCAATGGATGAAAAAGATCATTGCTCCGATATCAATGTTATGTATTACTAACCCATAACTCATAATTCAGAAGATTAAGAGGGAAGATTGAGAGAAGAAACAGAGAAGAATTCAATTGAATGGAGAGAGAATATTCTTACTAAAAATTCCCATGCATTTACAATATGAGAACTGATTCTTATAACAAAACTCCTCCAATTCATTTTTGACACTACATGCCCATACCAGCTCATAACTAACTCTCCCTCTTAACTATAATTTGAAAGATGACAAAGTGACAATATAACAATATAATAAAAATTCAACACTTAACAGAAATACAGTTGGAATAGAAATTATCTAATCCAGCTGCCTAATTATAAGTCCATGCCATGGACACAATCAACTGCAAAAAGAATCTTAGTAGCAATGAGATTTTGCTACTAAAATTCTACTAATCGAAATCACTGTAAATAGAGGTTTGGTACAAAAAATAATTAGGTTTAGAACTTGAATCAATGAGAAGTTCTGCTTTTTGGATTCCTTTGTTGGATTAGGATTCGAATTTAAGATTGTAATTTTTTTATATAGAAGAGAAAACACCCTTAAGCAGCAACACTCATCAATCTAGGCCAAGAAATTAAAGTTCCATTATTAGGATGAAAAAGTTCAAATAGCCCAGTGAATACACCATCCGTTCCTTAATATGTGTCACTTTTGTTATTTTTACTAGAATCAAGAAATATTAATTAAGCTTGATTTTAGAAAAAAAATTGAGTAAGTCAATGCACATTGAGTGATTTAATGCATAAATTTAAATCTAATTAGTCAATTTTTATTGAAAATGAAAATTAAATTCAAAAAAAAAATAAATTGCATTGAAAATATAAAAATAACAAATAAATAGAATTTGAATTTTATTAAAAAATGACACCTAAAAAGAAATGGAGTGGATAATAAATATAGTGAATAAAGTAATTTCAGCCCAATAATTAGGGGTGAGCATGGTCGGTTAACCAGTCTATCGGTTTCGGATTTTTGGATCGGTTATCCAATATTTCTCGGTTAACCAGTCCATCGGTTTCGGATTTTCGGATCAGTTATCAAATATTTTTCGGTTAACCACTATAATTATAAATATATTCATAAATAAAATTAAAATGTTCAAGATACTTAAAAATTAATTTTTTTTTTCACTATAATATAACATTATTGTTGTTAAAATAAAAATATTTGGTGGATATAAGCAAATTTGTCTTTAAAAATTAATATTTAATAAGTAAATATATTAATCGGTTTATAATCACTTTTAATTAGATAAATTATTATACTTACTAATAACCAATTAAAAAAACTTAAAAACTTTAAAATAATTAGTAGAATAAAAAAAAGTACATGATCACTTTTAATTAGAATAAATTGTTATAAATTATTAAAAAATAAATAAATAAACTAAAAATTCGGTTTCGGTTCGGTTAACCAGTTACATGAGTCAAAAACCATTAACCAGTCCATTAATATCGGTTTTTTCAAAATACAAACCATTAATCAGTCCATTACAATCGGTTAACCAATCCATCGGTTCGATTTCAGATTTTTTTTCCGGTTAACCGAGTCCATCGGTTTTTTTGGCTCACCCCTGCCAATAATTAATGTGAGATGGTCGTGGTTTTTAGAATCCGACAAAATAAAGAGGATTAATTGCATTGAAAGTCAAACTTATATCTTAATTACTAAAAAGTTACAATAAAAAATGCTACTTTATACGATAAGTCATTTTAATCAAAAAAAAAAAAAATACTTCAAACTCGGCTAAAAATTTGACATGAAATATCATTTAAATTCTATACCTTTTAAAAAAATGATACGTAGCATGTAAAATGCAATTTACATCGTAAATAATAGTTTTGTAGTGAATGGAAAGAAATGACTAATTCTCACAAGTATTACTAAAAAGCCCTTAAACCTTGCAAGAAAAAACGAGACTGGATCGAATTACATAATTTGATGTAAAGTAAATAATAGGAAAAGTAAAAGAATGCAAGAAAATCTTAGTTGGAAAGCTAAGCCGGATCAATACTTGTTGTGGTCCACTCCCACAAGAAAGGAACTTTCTTTTTCCTTTTTTTTCTTTTAATAAATTTTAATAATATGTATCTATGACCGACCAGAATTCCTTCTCCATTCTCATTCCCCACATAAAGAAAAGACCATTTTTATTTTATTTTTGTTTTTGTTTCTTTTTAAGCAAATAAAAATAAAAATAAAAATAAAGAAGAGGAATGAAATCCGTAGGATGAGTGGGTGGGGAGAGACAAGTACTTATATTTTTTTAGGTAGAAAATAATAGTAATTATATGGTCCACATTGATTATTTCCGACTTAATTTGGTTCTCATCTCTTTTCATTTTCATTTTCATTTTCAGAATCTCCAAACTGTCCTTTTCCTTCCGTTGACTCTCATTAATTTTTTAGTTATACTTTTTTTTTAATGAAAATTCCCTTACAAAATTTTTAAAATTTAACCTTTTTTTACATTAAATTTTTATATTTTTAAAAATTTAAATTTATATCACATTTAGATCCAATTTAGACGGGATTGATACTATTGAAACTCACGTTCTATTAATCTTATATGATATCAATTTAAATTAATTATAAAATTCAGCAAAATTTTTTTAAAAAATATAAAATTATACAATCATTTCAGATATGTAAAATATAATGAATTGGTCATTTTTTAAAAAAATTTATATTTTGATAAATTTTAAATTAATTTTACACGAGAATAATACAGTGTGCGTATCAATTTTATCAATAACATTTAAATCAAATATAATATAAGTTATCCGAAAATTACCAGATACAATATACAATATCGACTTTTGCAATTGCATAAACCTACCCAAAAAAAAAGTTAAAATTCAAATGATCTTAAATATGTTTTTTTTTAAACAAAAATGTGTCAAATTAAACTTTGAAATTGACACCTCAGATCCCAGTAATCTAAACTTCTGATTAGTATTATTATAATTATATTTACCGATGAAAACAGTAAAGAAATTAAAGGTTAATAAGAGAAAGGGCAGCATTGTCCTTCAATTCAGTGATCCCATGTAACCATTATGATGATGACGACCACCCCCTTGTTTAATTTTTAAAGTAAAAGTCAGTGAGGGAAATGACTAATCAAAAAATAGTGATCCTAATAAAGCTTTTATTTAAAAAAAAAAAAAAAAAACCACATAGCTCACATCATAGGTCCACGGACAAGAAGATGAATTAAGCATCACATTGTATCAAGTAAGAATTGGGAATCCTACTACTTATAGCTCAAGCAATGCCATCCCCATAATGATATATGTATCTATATTTTATTAGAAAAAAATACATTTATAGACTCATATAATTAGAAATATTAAATTATTGTAAAAATACATTATGAGGTTACTAAACTATTCGATATTTTCATATTGGGTCCTTGAATTTTGATTTTAATTCTTATTAAGTCTTTGCATTTTTCTTGAATTTTTTAAATTTCTTATTTTGCCCCAATTCACTTTATTTTTTTTCCAAAATTATTTTTCTTTTTAAAATACATTCAAAACCTATAAATTACTTTATTCTATCTACAGTTCTGATACCAGTTAAAGTGAGTGTTCTTTATACTAAAAATTTTAACTCACCTATACGGAATTATAGAACTACTTAAAGATCTTAAAAAATTATTTTAGAGTTTAGATTTTAAAGTTTATGAATTTTCACAATTTTTCAAATTCATTAAAATATAAAAAACTCGCAATAAAGTCCAATGGCTCTATGTTCTTAAGAGAATAATTCACAAACTCGCTCTATTTTAAAGCCAATTAATATAAATTTTTGAAGAACTATCCATAGAAATTTTAAAATTTTCAAAAATTTTATTTAAAAAATTAATTAATACGATCTATAATAATATTTAACAATTTTACTAGTGGATCTTTATCTGCTCTATGATCTAGATGGAAACAATAAGTAAATTGACAATTATTGGACATTAAAAATTATCTTGCATTAATAGTTAATTTAAAAGATAACAATAACATTAAACAAAAATAAAACTCTTATATTTTTAATAAATGGTGGGGCCACAGGAGAATTCTTATTGTTGCCAAGTCAGCATCCTAAGCAGAATAAGCAAAAAGTTTGGGGTGGCAGCTGCTTTTTGCTCTCAGAGTTAACACCGCCTGCTTTTGAATTTCTTTTCATTCTTCTTTTCTGCTTTCATGTTCTTCTTCTACCCAACTCTCTGCAATCATCAAAAGCAAACACACTGCCATTCTTTATATAACTCTCTCTCTCTCTCTCTCTCTCTCTCTACGCTAAGAAACCAATGTTCAGGATCTGGTAATTCTAATTCAGAATCTTGGTGATCATCTAGCTTCTCAAAATGGTAAGCTCCCTTGTGATCATCATCAGTTTCTACTCTTTCATTTTACATTCTTCTCTTCTATACTCAAACATAATGCATTGAAGTGCATTTTCTTATCTTGATTTGATAATTCAGGGAACTCCAGTAAATATCATAGTTGGATCACATGTCTGGGCAGAGGATCCGGAAGATGCATGGATTGATGGTGAAGTCACAGGAATCCATGGCAGAAACGCCACCATCATTGCTTCAAATGGAAAAAATGTAAGCCCTTTTCAACTTTCCATTCACTTTATTCTTTTCGGTGTCAATGGCATATATTGTTTAAATCCATCTGCTCTATTAATCCTCTCATCAGGTTTGTTTCCAATAATAATGTAGCGGCAATCCTAAAAAAAACTTTATAAGCATAATCTGAAAATGAATTTTTATTTTTTATTTTTCCTACACGCAATACAAGGGATCTACTACATACACTCCAAAGTATGAATTCGGATATTCCTATTGAAATTTGAATACCGTAGCCATTCAGCTATTTTACGAAATTCTAACAGTTTTATAGTTGAAAGTAAGTCTATATAAAAAGCAAAGAAGTAGCAATATGTTGAATGAACCACGATTAATAAAATGAACATTCCTAAAGTTCAGCGTGTAATAGAAAACAGATTCCAGGTGCAAGAAGCCAATTGAACTGTATTTTTCGTATGGAAATAGTAATTTATGAACTTCACATCAGACACAACAGTTGAATGCTCTAGCAGTCTCTCAAAAGAAACAAGTTATGTCACCTCACCAGCTAATTTTGGTTATTCAGTCTTTTCTTGCTTAATTTTTATAATAAGAAGAACAAAAACTCATTACCTATCTTATTTATCATGTAATGGTCAAAGTTCTCCTCTTAGACAAGCCTTCAACATGAAAGTTTTGCAGAACATATAAAGCCTTGGCATTGCAAAAGCCATTGTAGCATGAAAATGATTCTCATTGAATTCTTACCTTTTGCCCGAACTCCAGGTAGTCGCAGATATTTCTAGCATATATCCAAAAGACACAGAGGCACCGCCAGCAGGAGTGGATGACATGACTAAATTGGCGTACCTCCATGAACCAGGGGTCTTATACAACCTTGCTTGTCGGTTTGCTCTTAACGAGATATATGTGAGTACACATTGAGTGACCTATATTGGCATCATTGTGAAATGAGTGTTATCTTTTAGAAATCAATTTGTCTTGAAAGCTTAAGAACGTAGATATGAATATAAACCACAATACTGACAACCAGAAATATGCAGACTTACACTGGGAACATTCTAATTGCGGTGAATCCTTTCCGAAGACTGCCGCATTTGTATGACATTCACATGATGGAGCAGTATAAAGGAGCTCCTTTTGGAGAGCTAAATCCTCATCTTTTTGCTGTGGCAGACACTTGTTACAGGTTGGTTAACAGATCAAAACAAATTGCACTAGCATCAAACCATTTCAAATAAAATGCGTTAATTAAACGTATAGACCTAATACAACAATTTCATGCATCAGAGCAATGATAAACGAACAGGAAAGCCAGTCAATATTGGTAAGTGGGGAGAGCGGGGCTGGTAAAACAGAAACAACAAAAATGCTTATGAGATACCTGGCATTCATGGGTGGCAGATCAGCCACCGAAGGAAGAACTGTAGAGCAACAAGTTTTGGAGGTAAGTTAGAAATATAACCACATTGTTCTTGTCAAATAGATAATTTAAAAGACGGAATTTAGAGTTATAAAATCCACTTCTGCAGTCAAATCCAGTCTTGGAAGCATTTGGGAATGCTAAAACTGTAAAAAACAACAATTCAAGGTAAAATTTAAGTACACTCTTTTCCCTTCTCTCCTTTCTATTTTACCCCCAATAAATTTTGTGTTTCAAAATTGGTTCAACTTAGAATTATGAATTGGGTGGTCTTACCAGTCGTTTTGGGAAATTCGTTGAGATACAATTTGACAAGCATGGAAAGATCTCTGGAGCTGCAGTCCGCACCTACCTTCTTGAAAGGTCCCGTGTTTGCCAAGTTTCTGACCCAGAGAGAAACTATCATTGTTTTTACATGCTTTGTGCAGCACCACCGGAGGTGATACCATGCATTTTCTCCAAAGTTAACCAAAGTTGTACATAATAATGTTGATGGGAAAGCTAGCTGACTGATGTTCTCTTTCAGGAAGTGAAAAAATACAAGTTAGGGGATGCAAGAACTTTCCACTATTTAAATCAATCCAACTGCTATGAAGTGGCCAATGTAGATGATGCCAGAGAGTATTTGGAGACCAGAAATGCAATGGATATTGTAGGGATAAACCAGGATGAGCAGGTGTTCATCTTTTCTGATTTATCATTTAGTTGGATGCATATATGAACATATTAATTGAGATTGGTATTCTTCCGTAGGAAGCAATATTTCGCGTGGTAGCTGCAATTCTACATCTTGGAAATATTGATTTCATCAAAGGAAAAGAAGTTGATTCTTCCAAACTTAAGGATGAGAAATCACGCTACCATCTTCAAACAGCAGCACAGCTACTAATGTTAGAACTCTGACCCCATTGATCCACCAAAGCTCTAGATTCTTTTCTGATGAAAAATATCTCCATTCAGGTGCGATGACAAGGCACTCGAAGACTCACTTTGCAAGCGTGTCATTGTAACTCCTGATGGAAACATTACAAAACCTCTGGACCCAGATCAAGCTACCCTGAGCCGTGATGCCTTAGCTAAGACTGTGTACTCTAGGCTGTTTGACTGGTGAGAAAACCAAGCTCGCTCAACTGAAATATATATTCAGAAACAAAGCAATCTGACAGTGACTATGAATTTTACATCACATGCAGCAAAGCCAATTTCTGTGCCTAGTAGTTATTGCTTTGGAGAAATGATTTTTGACTGACAGATAAAATAGGATTTAGAATTTACAAAGCCATCGAAATTACAGTTCTTACTAAAGCAAATCATATTGCTCAAGTTTGAATTGTATCTCAGAAACAAGTTTTTATCTCACTAGACAAGGATGTATTGATGATTGCAGGATCGTTGACAAGATTAACAATTCAATTGGTCAAGATCCTAATGCAACAAGCATTATTGGGGTCCTTGATATATATGGCTTTGAAAGCTTCAAGATTAATAGGTACTTCTGAAACACTTTGTATTTCCAAGATATGAACAAATATTTAAACATTTCTTAACCAGAATGTGCCATTTTTGATAGTTTTGAGCAGCTATGCATCAACCTAACAAATGAAAAGTTGCAGCAGCATTTTAACCAGGTAGATTTTCCTCTGTGCAAAGCGCTTACATACTGTTGTTGTCCCAAAAAAAAAAAAGCGCTCATATACAACTACTCTTATTTATAAATGATTTTTTATCCACAGCATGTATTTAAGATGGAGCAAGAAGAGTACACAAAGGAAGAAATAAATTGGAGCTATGTTGAATTTGTGGATAACCAGGATGTTTTGGATCTTATTGAGAAGGTATTGTTTAGGAGAGGGCTATTGAAATATCAAAGTAATGCAATATGCCGAAGATATTATAAGTAATGGTCTGATCTCCTTACCTGCAGAAACCTGGGGGAATAATAGCACTTCTTGATGAGGCTTGGTATGTAGATTTCATGCTTGCAAAACCATGTATCCTCTATGCAATCTAGAGTGATTTAGCTGTCAAATGCTACAACCAAAAGAACAAACCTACCATAGAAAGGATCTACATAATAATTCAGGCAATAAAGTATTTAGATCTCCAACCAAAAATTTATATGGATATAAACAAAAAATAGCTAAGTCATGCAGCTTCTCCTTGCTCAATATACAACACAAAAACAGAAAGTGAAGAAGTAATGCCTAGTTCCTGAAATTATTTGCATATAAATCTGAAAATCTTTGTAATGCAGCATGTTCCCAAAGTCAACCCATGAGACATTCGCGCAAAAGATGTACCAGACATATAAAGGACACAAACGCTTCAGTAAGCCAAAACTCGCTCGAACAGACTTCACAATCAATCACTATGCAGGAGACGTATGCTATAATTAGAATTTCATTCTTGATTATCCAGCTAATCAATCTAAATTTGTTGTCTTCCCATTAATGGAGCATTTGGTTAACAGGTTACTTACCAAGCCGATCAATTCCTTGATAAAAATAAAGATTATGTTGTAGCAGAACATCAAGCCTTACTAGACGCATCCAAGTGCCCCTTTGTTGCTAATCTTTTCCCCCCACTGCCTGAAGAGACATCAAAGCAATCAAAGTTCTCTTCCATTGGAACACGCTTCAAAGTAAGTCCCATCCACCTACAGTAGCAGCATTGGATATAAATATCCTTGAAACACTAGCTTACTTCTGGCTTCAAATTTAATATCTAGCAACAACTACAAGCTCTGATGGAGACATTGAGCACAACAGAGCCCCATTATATCAGATGTGTTAAGCCAAATACAGTTCTAAAGCCAGGAATCTTTGAGAACTTCAATGTGCTAAATCAATTAAGATGCGGGGTGAGATCAAATTTTCTCGTATCCTGTTAGCAAGTCAACTTTTGTTTCTAATATATGTGAAATATTACTCTTAAACTATTTGCATCCTATTGAGAATGATTATGCCAACTGATTTTACGATAGGGTGTACTGGAGGCCATTAGAATAAGCTGTGCAGGGTATCCAACAAAAAGAACATTTGATGAGTTCCTAGATCGTTTTGGGATGCTTGCTCCTGATGTCCTAGAAGGGTACAGATCATTGTAACATTTAGCTTTTCTTTTCATCAAGTAATTACCTTGCAGGAGGGGATAGAAATGGATTTCTTTTCCAGCTAATCTATAATTGATAACCACAAAAATTAATAAATAAATTGACTGCATACTTATCTCTAGCATTCACTGTTATCATCTGAACAGGTCAGATGAAAAATCAGCATGCATTGCCATCTTGGAGAAGATGGGTTTAAAGGGTTATCAGGTACTTTTTAATCATGAGTAACTAAAAGGCACAACGTCAGAAGAGTTTGTCATATGGCAATTCCTTTAATGCTTGATTCAGATAGGGAAATCAAAGGTGTTCCTTAGAGCCGGGCAGATGGCTGAGTTAGATGCACGAAGAACTGAAGTGTTGGCTAATTCTACTAGAAGAATCCAGAGACAAATTCGAACATATCTAACCAGAAAAGAGTTCATCACCTTGCGAAGGGCTACAATCCACATGCAGAAACTCTGGAGAGGTTACTAAACTTTTTCTGAAACAAATTCTACCTTGCACCATAACACAAATGCACACAGACACAGAACATCCAATCAATATAAATGAGTTACATACATGAAGGTTCGTCAGGTTTGCAAACCATTTTCGGTTGAAAAGCCTCAACATTTCTTTTATGAGAAAAAACATAACTCTAAGGGTACCACAAGGGAGCTCACCTGCGTAAATAAAATACAGAAATTATGTGCAGCCAAAAAAGCTAGAAGTTTGAGATAGCTTACAAATAGCTGCCCACCAAAAACAAGGAAAAAAAAAAGTCTGTCGCACTATCTGTGTTTTGGAGGTTAGGGAGGCAATCCTCACCTTCAAGAGCCCTTAAAAAAACAAAAAACCTCTGACAGACTCAAACACCTAGAAACATAATAACCACAGCAAATTCAATTACCTCACAGTTGATATTGAAAATGATTTTCATATATTTTGAGGATGCAACTGATGTATCGCACATTAGGTTGCATCAGTTTGGCTCTAATAGAAAAGTCCAGTCCCATTAACCCCATGAATTATCTAGCTATGATAGAACTGATTTCTATTTGCCTTACATCTTATACAGCACAACTTGCTCGTAAGATATATGAACATATGAGAGAAGAAGCAGCTTCTATCCGCATACAGAAAAACATCCGTGCTCACACAGCAAGAAAACTCTATTCAAACTTACAGACATCAGCAGTAGTAATTCAAACTGGAATGAGAGCAATGGCAGCACGCGATGAATATAGATACAGAAGAAGAACAAAGGCTACAACTATAATTCAGGTATAAAAGTCTGTAACTAGGCTAGGCCAGATTAACAATTTGACTGATATCTCAAACATAACAGACTCAATGGAGAAGGTTCCAAGCTCTTTTGGATTATAAACAACAGAAGAAAGCAACCCTAACGCTACAATGTCTTTGGAGAGCTAGGGTAGCAAGGAAGGAACTTAGAAAGCTGAGGATGGTAAGTTAAATGCATATAAGTACTTTGCTTCAGCTTCCCATACCCTAGCATTTCATGTCATTCCAGTAACCTTTTACACAAGAATTATGATTAACAAATGAAAATTGGAATTTACAAATATAATTATGCAGGCTGCGAGAGAAACAGGGGCACTTAAAGAAGCAAAGGACAAACTTGAAAAGCGGGTTGAAGAGCTAACATGGCGGCTGGAACTTGAAAAGCAATTAAGGGTATACAGCATATCAAATATTCAAAGTAAAAAAAAAAACAAACTAATTACTTAGCCAATAAGAATGGAATTTTGACACAAAGTGTCCAACATATTATCAGTGAAGAACTAAAATGTTAAAGCTGGATGTTGAATATTGCATGCCCATCCTTCTATATGGTGGTCTCAATTAGTTTTCTAGAAAGCTTGCAAGAAAAGCCTAAGTCAAGTACTTAGTATCATTCCAGAATCCAAAGACAGCATGACTTGAAATATGTCAACTTCCAGCTTCAACATTTTAGTTTTTCAAAATGCTCGCAGGAGAAGTCCTGAATCAACAATTTCTCAAATTACATTAACATGGATGACTGTTATTCCAGAATCCAAAGACACCATGACTTAAAAATTGACTGTTCCTAAACCCTGATTAAACGGTCACACTCAAACATGTCAGAATTTTGTATTTTCAAAGTCTTTTCTGCTTATTTATTTGATTATTTATTTTGCAGATTGACCTTGAAGGAGCTAAGGGGCAAGAAATTGCAAAGCTACAAAATACATTGCATGAACTGCAAGAACAGCTGGATAAAGCCCATGCTGCAATCATCCATGAGAAAGAAGCAGCAAAGCTATCTATAGAACAAGCCCCACCAGTCATCAAAGAGGTGCCAGTTGTGGACAACACCAAAGTAGAGTTGCTAAAGAATCAAAATGAGGAACTGGAGGTAGCATCTGACCTAGTTAGTTCATTCACAATTATAATAAGACATGTTGGTTATGTGTTTCAAACTATACTCACAACAAGGGAACCCTCTGAAAAAGTTAATGTCCCAAGTTAGGTCGGTATATCCATAATATTTACCAAGAAAAGGCACAGGAAAAAAGAATGCTGAATGACACAAAAACTGACCTAATTCCAGTATGGTTGAAACCTTAACTTTTTCTCTTAGTCTTCAAGTTCAGCAAGGTTTTCTTTTCTTCTTCAGTACACATCAATCGTTTGGCTTCAAGTCAAATGTTCTTCATTGACTTGTACATCAGCTAACATAGATGCCAAGTCTGACGTGGCTTCCATGTGAACATAGAATTTTTTTTCAGAAAAAGAAAACACTAATCTTCAAGAAAAACACATGCAGTAATTTTGTGTTTAGGAGCCAAAGTTTGACCTGAAAACTGAAGTGCATATTTTGTTCAACGTTCTTTGTTTCTAAACCATTGACAACTCAAAGACAAGAAAGCCACTCAGCAGAACTGCAGCCAAGTGGAATAAGGCACACAAACAAGCATGCATGCATAATAGAACTGTTTGACGAAAGATTTAATATGCATCCTAACTCAGGATAAGCTAAGAGAAACTGAGAGGAAAATGGAGGAATTTGAGAACAGGTGCAGTGAGCTAGAAAAGGAGAACAAAGCAATAGTAAAAGAGGCAGAAGAAGAACAGTTGAAAGCAATGCAACTCCAAGATACCATTGAAAGGTAATGTACCATATCTAAAATTGTCACATAAGCATTTCATTCATCAATTGCTGTTGATGGACACTTCATTATGGTAATCAGGTTGGAAGTGAACTTATCCAACCTCGAGTCTGAGAATCAGGTTCTACGACAGCAGGCTCTGGTTGAATCAATAAATGAGGACCTCTCTGAAGAATTGAATGTGTAAGAATCTGGAGTATTATTACACTTCCTGTCCTTTTTTTACTTTTCAATTTGATGGGATATGGAGTTGAATTTTTATTGCCCTTTCTGTCTTAGAAGTAACATTCCATGACGAAATCCAACAAATGATATCTGCTTCTAGATTATACAATTGATACCAATGTAGAAGGGTCTAGAAACATTTACTCTGAGATACCTTGTAACCGGTTGACACAATGAAATTGCTAGGAAGAAAAACAAAAAATAGGTGGTCTAGAAAATTGTTTACTTGACAACAATCTAAAACTAAGAAAATGTTATAATGTCACACTTTCTTTGCTCAGAAATCTGGCACATTACTTTTACAGTTGCTCAAAATCAATAGCCAAACTCACCTTTTCTTAACTAGCCTTGGCTGATTCAACAAGTTTCTTGGCAGGGATAGCAGATGACTAGTTATCCAAAATGACAAACAAACAAATATCATGTGATCTCATGTCAAATTTTTGAATAGGATTAGGGTCTAGAAATCAACAAGGCTTCCATGCAGAGTTTTCCAGTCAAACATTTTTTGTAGGGTAAACTAGTTAGGTTTACTTCTTTCTTTCTAAAAGCAACAGTGCCTTGGACACTAATATTCACTTCATCATGGAAAGCAAGGTATCCTTTCAAATTGAATATTCAATTATCCACCATCCAAGCTCTTAAAACCTTACAATCATCCTATGCTGGGCCCTACAACTACATGCCTCTCACATCAATTAAACCCCAGGTTCTCTACAGTCCAAACATCCTAGCAGCTTATTGCTTGAATTGCATTCCTTAAGTTTTCCAATCATTCAATGACAACCTCAATGGCTCTGAATTGAATAAACTAATTGCTTAAACCTAATCTCATTTCAAGTTTAAATGTTAACCACAATTTCCAAATTTTTCTCACCACAACCTCCCATAGCCACCAATAGGCATCCAGGTCTATGACACATATGCATCACTTTAAATGACTCAGTCTGCATGGAGAAAACAAAGATTGAGGCCAGCGCAAAGCAACTTCAGATTCTCATCTATAGCCCAGCAGAAACAAATGGAACTAATCAAATACAACCTTAAATTTTGCAATTCATTTTGAACAACGGTAGAAGCTTGGAGATGATACTGGTTATTTCACAAAATTTTTAAAAGCCAATGATTTGATCTGCAGCCTCAAGAATAAGATTAAGGATCTGGAGTCAGAAAATGACTTGCTCCGCAAAAGACCAGCTGTTGTGGAGAAGATAGTGACTCCTGAAAGGATTTTGTCTCAAGTCAAGGTACACTTCTCTAGCTGTTTGCACTGGCTAGTTATTTATATTGGTATGGGATTAACCCTCTATGGCATACAGGCTTTTGACAATGGACACCAAAAAGAAGAGCCTCAAATCACAAAGGTACTCCCAACCTCATTCACTATATAAAATACAAGAACTAACATATTGAAACTAGTCAAGGATTGTTTCTAGATCTCATTAGTTAATTTTGTTTCCAGGATCCTGAACCTCTTTTCCCACTATTAACTAAACAAAGATCACAAACAGACAGGCAGCAGGTAATCATTACCAGAAAGCTGAACTCATGCAAATACCAGGGCTACAATTAAAAATTGTATGGTTAATCTTCTTTTATGCAGTTACTGACAGTACAATCTGTTATCATCTAACTTGTCACAGGAAAGTTATGACATGCTCATCAAATGTCTTGTGGAAACTAAGCAGTTTGATAAGAATAGACCTGTTGCTGCCTTCATTGTGCACAAAGCACTTCTTCAATGGAGATGCCTTGAAGCAGAAAAGACGAACATATTTGACAGAATCATTCACACAATCAAATCATGCATTGAGGTAACATCCTTCAACCAATATAACAATTTTACTGTGGACTCAATGTGCAAGTTGCAACTAGTGCAATCATACAATAGCTCCTAAGAGAAAAAGTGCAAGACATCATTTATGTCCATATGCCAGTGAAGCTAAATAAAGGAGTTTCCATGAACCCCCTCAAGCTTTACTTAATTGAATTCATTAAGAAGCTTGCTTCAAGGATCGGTCATTGGCTTTATAAGTACCTTATCTTAAACTTATTTATTAATTACACGTTAGAAGAACTTCTAATATCATGTACTGTTAAAGAAAGTAGATGCTGCTTCTCTTTTTTAAAAAAGAGCAGTTTTACTTCATCATTGCACCTTTTCTTCTTATTCCCAAATGTGCAATTTCAACTAAAGGAGCTGCCTCCTCTATGAAAATCTCAATCAGCCTCCTTCCTTATTTTTGTGGGATTTAGGCCCTTCAGTTTCATTCTGTGACCCAGAAAGAATTCCTAATCTTATGCTTCCTTATACATGTAAGAGAAAGATCAGCTTCGTTTTAGCTTCAGCAAAGTAAACATTTTATAGAACTAGCCATGACCATTTCTAAACTCAGTTCAGCCTGGTCTAGATCCTTTCTGCAACTGCATATCTTGTATTTGATATTTGGTAAACCCCAAAGTTGTGATGCTGATTTCCAGAGTGATGTTCTTGAAGGGTCAGGATAATATCTGTAACCTAGCATATTGGCTTTCAACAACTTCTACCCTTTTGTATCTTCTTCAAAGTACAATTAAGGCTAACAACACAAAGAATGTATTTGCACAACGTAATCGACCATCCCCTGCCACGCTATTTGTTAGAATAGCACAGGTAAGCTCTATTTATTGAATTCACTACTACATGAGGTTTTATATTTGAAATTGTGATCCTCAAATGTACAACATCAGGGATTCCAGCCAGCTTCAATGGGTATGGGAATGTCATGTGGGTATAGTGGGATGGACGGAAACCCAAGTGAACAACTAAAAGTTGAAGCCAAGTACCCAGCACTACTGTTTAAACAGCATTTAACTGCATATGTGGAGAAAATATATGGGCTCATCCGCGATAACATCAAGAAGGAGATAAGCCCATTCTTGAATTTGTGCATACAGGTAAGCATGTGGAATAAGGAATTATGCATAGGAAGAAAATGTCAGAATTCAATGGCTTTTTGCAATCACAGTGACTGTAATATTGTAAATTACGGTGAACAGGCACCAAGAGCAGCAAGAGTTAGATCAATAAAAGGGTCCTCCAAAAATATCCATTCAAATATTCTTGCAAGACAACAAGCATCAAATATACACTGGCAGAGCATTGTAAATAAGTTAGATAGTGCATTGAGGATAATGACAGAGAATAGCGTAAGCAAAGACATTCTTTACCTTCCCTGCCATTACTTATGTGAGATATTTTCCAGTGTCTTGCAACTAAATTTTGGAAACCTTCAGGTCCCTCCTGCATTTACCAGAAAAATTTTCAGTCAGGTGTTCTCATTCATAAATATACAGCTCTTTAACAGGTAAGAGGTGCCTCTATGTAAGTTTCTTTTTAATCATACATAATTAAACTCTCATACGGAGCCCTCATACTCTTGCTCGAACAGCTTATTGCTTCGACGTGAATGCTGCTCATTTAGCAATGGAGAATATGTAAAGACAGGTCTACAAGAATTGGAAAAATGGTGCCTCAAAGTATCAGAACAGGTAAACTGAAAGTGCAAAATATAACTGGAAAAGACAAAAGATTAATTGTTCCATTATTTCACAGTTTGCAGGATCAGCATGGGAAGAACTCCAACACATAAGGCAAGCAGTAGGATTTCTGGTAAGAATTTCTTGAACCTAGACGACCAACCAACATAAATTTTTTTCAGTTCAAAATCCAGAATGTAATAGATTATATGCCTCGTCGATACAGGTTTTGCATCAAAAAGCTCAAAAATCATTGGACGAGATCACAAATGAACTCTGCCCGGTAAGCTATTCAGTTACATTGTTTAAAGTAGCCAAAACTAAACTTGCAATGAAAGGAAGTGAAGATAAACGACAATTCATAATGTAACTCAAAATTACAACAATTACATATCAAGCAAATTAAGAAAATAATAGAAGAACTTAATTGATATCAAGATGCAGAAAAAAAAGGTCAAAACTTTCTCTTTTTCACTCCTTCAACTGATTAATGTTTTTACTGATTATTAATCATAAAATCTGCTTCGCAGATATTGAGCATTCCCCAAATGTATCGAATTGGGACTATGTTCTGGGATGACAAATATGGAACTCAAGGATTATCTCCAGATGTAAGCAAATCCCTACCCAATTTACCTAATTTGAATAAAAATTACCTTCTCTATACTGAATTTCACCAAGTGAAATTGAAAAATTAATTAAACTTTGAAACAACAGATGATTAACAAAATGAGAACACTGATGGCTGAAGATTCGATAAACATGTCGAATAATTACTCTTTCTTGCTCGAGGTTGATTCAAGGTAATAAATAATTACTACTCACAAAAATTTAAGTATATATATTAAATTACTTGTTAAATGTTCAGCATACCTTTTTCAATGGAAGAGATGTTCCGATCCTTGGGTGCGATCAGCTTATCAGATGTGAATCCACCGCCATTACTCCGTCAAAGATCAGATTTTCATTTCCTTTTCCAAACTACAGATTGTCTTTAATTCTTTTACAAAAATCAGTTTTTAACCAAATGATTAGATTGGGAACATGAGTGAGTGAGTGAGTGATTGAAATTTTGCAAGTCTTTGGTTCGAGCTTTCAATTTTGTTCTGAAAGTGATGATTTTTGGGGAAGAAAATGTTATATTGAATCAGATTTTTCAGCATTGTTGAATTCATATGTTTCAACAGCAATACAAATTTCAGTGCAAACATGCACGCAATTTGATGTTTAATATAAAGTGCGAATACATTCAACAAAAAGATTTCGTTTCCTTCTCTTCAATTCAGGAGGCAGGCCGCGAAAAATACTCAATTTTCAAAATGCATAAATACCCCCAAAGTTGCAAAAAATAACAAATCAAATGCTTAAACTTTGAATTTTTTTTTTTTTTATTCACCCCCTAAAAGAAGAATAACCATAAGTAGGTGTGGGCAAAAAAACCGATGGATTCGGTTAACCGAAAAAAAATTCGAAACCGAACCGATGGACTGGTTAATCGATTGTAATGGACTAATTAATGGCAAGTGTTTTGAAAAAACCAATATTAATGGACTGATTAATGGTTTTTGACTCATGTGACTGGTTAACCGAACCGAAACCGAATTTTTAGTTAATTTATTAATTTTTTAATAATTTATAACAATTTATCCTAATTAAAGGTAATCATGTACTTTTTTTTTAATTATACTAATTATTTTAAAATTTTTAAGTTTTTTTAATTGGCTATTAATAAATATAACAATTTATCTAATTAAAAGTGATTATGGACCGGTTAATATATTTACTTATTAAATATTAATTTTTAAAAATAAATTTGCTTATATCCACAAAATATTTTTATTTTAACAACAATAATGTTATATTATAGTTAAAAAATTTTAATTTTTAAATATTTTGAATATTTTAATTTTATTTATGAATATATTTATAATTATAGTGGTTAACCGAAAAATATTGGGTAACCAATCCAAAAATTCGAAACCGATAGACTGGTTAACCGATGGTAATGGACTGATTAATGGACTGAAATTTCAAAAAATCGATATTAATGGACTAGGGCTCATGTACCGGTTAACTAACTATGCTCACCCCTAACCATAGCAAATCAAATTCTTTTTTGTTACTATGTTAGTTGGCCGTTAATAATATTGACCCATATTTTTAAAATCGGACCGGATATCGACTCGATCTACCAATTGAGTCAAGAGTTAATTGTTTGCATCGGATTAACTCAAAATTTTTATCTTTTTTTTAAATATAATTATTTTTAAAAAATTAAAAATATGATATATAAAAAATACATTCAAACAACTTATTAATTATCAAAAATTAATATAAAAATAGTAATTTTAAATCTAACAAATTTTACAAATATAAAAATCAAATAAGTTGTTCAGACATAAAAAAATCTAATGCTCATACAAATTTAAATAAAAAAATAAAATTTTTGAATTCAAAAAAATAAGTAATAAATTTAAGCAAAATAAATGCAATCCTTAAACTTGTATCAAATTTAAAATGAAAGAAAAGTAATAAAGAGAGATGAATCCCACATGGAAAGAAATAAATTAGGGAGACAAAGTAATTGTCTATAAATAAGAAGAAGTAATAAAAAAAAATTGTGAATTACACATTGAAAAAAAGAAATAAGGGGGGCAAAACAATTGTAAAGAAAATAATAAAAGGATGTGAATCCCACATTGAAAAAAAAATAAATAAAAGACAAAGCAATTATCTATAAATAAAAATAGAGGATTGAGTGAGTTTTTTAATTTTAGAAATCGATGGTTTTTTGTAATTAAAAACCGAAACTGAAAAATTTAAAAATTGCTAACCATGAATTGAAAAAATTGGTTCGGTTAATCGAAAAATCAGTTTGATTAATTTTTAATTGATTTTTTTTCCACCAAAATGACACCGTTTTAGTATTTTGGGACAAAATCGAGTTTTTCCCGGTTTAATGGTTGACTGGTTTTTTTCGGCTCAATTCGGTTTTTATCTATTCCCGTTTTTATATGTTTTCATAATTGAACCATTTGTCGGTTCCCGGTTAAACCGATTCGACCGGCCTGTCAGGTCCGATTTTCAAAACATTGGTATTAACGTGACATCTGATGTGGCATCCACATGTACAATTGTTATCCAACTTAACACAAAAGAGCAGAAATGGATTTAAGGGAAATAATGATATTTTGAAAATAAACTAAATAATGTTATTGAAGCGTAATTTAAAATTACATTAGATTGCTGACATTTATAAATTTAAACATAATAACTTTTCCTAAGAACAATCAATTACTTAGCAGAAAAATCTATCCTGACTAAGAGTAAATACCTTTTCATTTGACAGCTCATACTGACTTAGTCTAAGCCAAAGAAATAGCATCAGAAACCTAAGTAATGGAAACTTAAGTAAGATGCATTAATTTGTAACACTCCCCCTTAGTGCATGTAGCACCCTATACCCGTATGTGATATGGATACCGGATGCTACTACACTGAACTAACATACACTCTAATACTTTGTTATCTGATTAAATAAATGTTCCTTTTAATCCGGTTAACCTACTTAAACTATTCAGGTTATTAAATAGACCATTAATTAAAACCGGTAAATTTTTTTTTTCTTTATAGTGCCGTATACGTGAATAGTACAGTATACGTGAATAGTATCATATATATGAATAGTATCGTATGTATAATACTGTATAAATAGTACTATATGAATATTCAACTTACTTAAGTCTATTCATACTTATTAATTAATTATCAAACTTAATATTTACTATTTTTAATTCACCAATAACTATGTCGATTGACCTAAAACTGTCTAAATTACTATTTATTTAGTCAATATTCCTTTAACTTGAAAATCTATATTTTTATTTTACCAATGGTATTAACTTAATTTCTACTAATTATTAGGCATGCCAATCACAATATACTAGAGACAGTTTTAATAGTTTATTACAGACCAAAACCCAAAAGTAGTAATATTATAAGACACATACATGCCAAAATCTTAACATACTTAATTATTCCAAATGATACTCTTCAATACCACTTTCCAAGTGTGAGGTATGCTCTGCTCCCAAACTCCTACGGAGTACCTACACGCAGTCAAATAGAACTACGTGCTGAGCATTAATTATGCTCAGTGGTGATTGCAATTCCATAAATTTCCACTTAATTTAATTTTTCATGCATAATGATATTCACATAAATAATATCATTTAATATTCATGAATAAACATATTTAATTTAATTCCCAACTAGGCATGCAATATTACATGTAATTATTTTTCAATTACATAATTAGGGCAATTACACAATTAATTCACATAAATAATCTTATTACCATTTTACCCTTAACTTATGGTAATAATTCATTTATACTCTTAAACTTTTTCAAAATGACAAAAATGCCATTAGTTCAATTATGCTTCACCAAAATTACATTTATGCCATTAGTTCATTTTAACTTCATTATATTACCATTATGCCACTAATTCAATTAATTTCACTAACATTACCATTTTATCATTAATTTATATGCCAAATTACAGTTTTACTCTCCAATTAATATTTTCGTGCCAAATTACATTTTTACCCATAAAAAGTGGCCAATTATCATATTTAACCATTTATTTATATTTTTACCCTTATTAATTATTTTTAACAAACATATACACAAATTACAATTTTGCCCTCAAACCTTTTATTTAATAATATTTATGCCATTTTTCCACATAAATATTATTTTAATCACATTTTAACCGTTTTAATCTATTTTTTTACAATTATGCCCTCAAACCTTTTATTTAATAATATTTATGCCATTTTTCCACATAAATATTATTTTAATCACATTTTAACCATTTTAATCTTATTTTTACAATTATGCCCCTGTAACATACTGGCAGACTCTGAATACAGGATAAACGAGACGTGAACTCCAGAAGTTCACACAGAAATACCAGCGGAGTCCTGTGGGACCACCACTGTCTTTTAATACAGAATAGTACACTTCAGATTTTCAGATACAAATATTCAGATTTTCAGATACAGAAGTAGGACCATCATTGGCCTACTAAAAAGTGATATTCAGATACAGAAGTAGGACCATCATTGGCCTACTAAAAAGTGAGACGCCATGCTCACACCCGCGGTCTTATGTTCCTATGGCATGCCAACATATCTTGAACTAAACTTGACTACCAGATTACTACACAGGGCAATATTATTTTATTTTTCACCTTATTAATATAATATACTTATTATTTTTTTTTATTTTTCTTTTCATGGTATATCATCATAATATTTTATTCTTTTTCATGCCATTTCATCATTTCACATGTGATTATCATCATCATATCATCACATGCCATGTAAATTTATTATTTCATCATGGTACACATGCATACATACATACATGTATACGGCCCACATACCAATTTATTCATATTAATTCTTTTTATCAATTTTATCATTTATTTAGGCCAATTTCATGATGTATAACATCACTATGCCATCAATTACCATGAAAACACATTAAAATCATGACTTTACACATGATATACATTCGGTCATACATACATCACATACCATATGATGTTTTCACATGCTCCAACACATACCATTCATTAGTTCACATGCCAAATACCATAGATCCATCATAATTATGCATAAAACATAATGTAAACACATAAAATTCACATGAATACCATTCGGCCAAAGAAAGAACTTTTCACACAAAATTTATTTCTTCAATTTAATCACCCATACCATCATTTTTAACATCCCTAAGCATGAATATCATGTTAATTTTAATTAAACATGCATAAATCACATACTTTCTTCACAAACATAACTTAAATTCATGCTTTTACCATGGAATTAAATGGAATTTGCAATCACAAACCTCAAATCCGTGTATTATACTTCTCAATTAACCTTTTCCTTGCCCTTAGCTTGCTTAGAAGTTCCTTCACCTATTGGACATAATTATGTCCAAACACAAAAATTAAGATTTAATCAAATCCAAGGTTCCTTTCAAAAATCAAACTTCATAAACGTCTTATTAACATCCTAGAGTACCCTTAGGAACCTTAAAACCAAATTAAAATCACTTAAATCACTTACCTCAATTTTACACCTAAACTTCAAGTCTAGATTTCACCAATATTTACACCTCCAAACGAAATTTTGAGACCACCAATGGATTCTAGAGGGGCTGTATTATGTTAGAGAGGCTTGATCTTGAGGTGAGATGAAGAAAAATTGAAAGAAAAATGGTGAGAAAGAGAGGAGAGTGTATTCGGCCAAGAGAGGAAGAAGAGAGAGGATGAAATAAAAGGGAATCCAAGGGATTTCCAGAAATTTAAGTCTATTTAATTGGGTCAAATCGGACCCAACCAGGTCCAACCAAAGTGGTTGAGCCGATTTGGTTCGATTTTCACTTTTCGGGTCATTTTCCACTGTTTTGATGAAATTTAATGTTCCCGAATTCATTTTCACTCCAAACCACTTCCATAATTCTTATAATATTAAAATTAGTCTCTCTTAAAAATTTCAGCTCAATCGGAGTCCGTTTTGGGTCCGGTTCACTTAAACCGGTCTAATTCGGTTCAATCCGGTACTGTCGTAAAATAAAATTCTAATACTGTCAAAAATTTCTAAAAAATATTCTAAGCCTTTTATCCTCTTACAGTAGGCCATTTTATCCACTCTAAGTATTTATAAAAATTCGGTCAAAGTTCAGTCAACCTTAGTTCAATTGAACCGAACCAGAGAAACTTCAGACTGAATTTCGGAAGCCTATTTGATTTCGTTTTTACACCAAAATTATACCATTATACTACATTTTTCATTCTCTTTCTGATGGTGAAATAAAAATTTTTCGGGTACTATTCATCCCGGAGTCCCGATTTTTGTGGGCCCCATAGTTACTATTCACGGGCCCACGGTTACTATTTACAGATCTGGTCAAAGATGCCATCACTATTCAATGGGACCTAGTGGTGATGATGTTTCCAACATAATTATGATGTTTCCAACACAATTATGATGTTATACTTTAGAGAGACATAGTTACTATTCATCATCATGACATTGCTGATGTCATCATGGTCCCTCGTTTACTATTTAGTGGACCCCACCTGGGCCCACCTTTACTGATCAGTGGACCCCACCTGGGCCCACTTTTCACTTTTAGTGGGTCCCACATGGGCCCACTTTTTACTTTTAAATGGGTCCCACTTAGGCCCACTTTTCATTCGAAGAAAATACTTTTGTTTACTGTTTCAACCATTCCAGACTCGTTTGACCTGCGATTGACACGAAATTTGCGCCTACGGACTCGTATTGACGAGCTCTATCCAATGATCTAATAAAATATTTTTCGATTTCGGAAAATACTATTCACCTCGGAAGTACTATTCACTCTAGAAAAATACTATTTACGACTAACCCGGTATTGGGGTTATTACAGTGCATGTTTACGATCAATAACTCCAAGTGCAGCTCTGAAGTTTTCAAATTTTTCTTTTGCTAAAGCCTTTGTAAAAATATTTGCTACTTAATTGTAAGTAGGAATTCCTTGTAACTCAATTTTTTGATTCAACACTTTCTCACAAACAAAGTGGTGATGGACTTCAATATGCTTTGTTCGCCCATGAAAAATTGGATTTGAAGCAAGTTTGATGGCACCCTTATTGTCACAATAAATTTGCACAACATAATCAACCTTAGAAAAAATATCTTCCATCAAACACTTCAACCAAATGCATTCTTGTACAGCCATTATTGCAACCACATATTCAACTTTAGTGCTTAACAGAGCAACAATAGATTGTTTCTTACTACACCATGAACAATATCCCAAAGTTGAACGACGATCAACTGCATCCCCTGCCTAATCTGCATCAGTTAAACCTCTTAAGACAAAATCACTTCCTTTCTTGTACATAAGACCATAAGCAGTCGAGCTATTTACATATCGCAGAATTCTTTTACCAGCATCTAAATGATGAGTTGTTGGATTTTGCATAAACTGAGAAATAACACCTACAAAATATGCAATTTTGTGATAGGTAAGTAGATTAAACTATCAACAAGTTGTTGAAACCGTTTTGTATCCTTCAATACTTCTCCTTCCGCTTTCTTTAACTTGAGATATGGCTCCATGGGAGTAGCCATTTCTTTTGACTCCCTCATTCCAAAATGCTCTAATAAACTCTTTGTATATCGTCGTTGTGATATGAAATATCCCTGATATGATTTCTCTACTTCTAGCCCAAGAAAACATCCAATCTCTCCCAAATTCTTCATTTTAAATCGAGTTGACAAATTATTCCTCAATTGAGAAATTTCAGCTTCATCATCTCCGATGATTATCATATCATCCATGTATAGTAAAACTAGCAAGTGCATCTGTGATTCTAATTTTACAAATATATAAACTAGAATCTGAATTTGCAACTTTAAATTAACAAAAGATGAAGTATTGAGCAACTTTATCATACCAAGCACGTGGTGCTTGTTTAACGCCATACAATGCCTATTTCAACCAATAAACATGCTGAGGAAATTGCTTAGATATGAATCCTTTGGGTTGTTCCATGAACACCTCACGGTCTAATTCACTGTAAAGAAATGCATTTTTTACATCAAGTTGCCATAACTTCCAGTTTCTAAAAGTAGCAAGCGAAATAATAGACCTCACCGTCACCATTTTTTCCACGAGACTGAAGGTCTCCTCGTAATCCAACCTATAGCTTTGAGAAAAGCCATGAGTAACTAGACTTGACCAGAGTGCAATTTTTTGGCTTAGGCATAAGCTCCCATATCTCGTTTTTCCTTCAGACTTCAGTTTTTTTTGCATTGCCACTTCACATTCTAGACAACCTTTTGCTTCTTTATAACATGCAGGTTCTTCTTTTGTTAATGTTCTTATAAACACGCAAGTTATCACAGTATAATGATTGAGCTGCATACAATCTTTGAGGTAGGCTGGTTGTTTTTTTCTCCCTTGTTGATATTCTAGTTGCTTGCTCACCATTATTTGAACTTGAGGAAGTTAAAGACTCACCATTTCTTTGTTGACTAAAGTCACCGTTATCAGATGTCTGTGTGTTAATTTCAGAAAATAGCTTAATGTTATCTTGATCATGATTAGAATCTAGATTGTGAACAATTAATTTTTGAGCTGGATATGAAGATGACACCTCATCAAATACGACATCTCTAAATGTGACAAATTTCTTTATCTTTGGATCTATGCACATCCATCTTTTCCTGCATGAGTCATAGCCAACAAAAATACACTTATTTGATTTCAGATCAAGTTTGGTTCGGTTAGTTTTAGGAACATAAACATAACAAATAGAACCAAACACCCGAAAGTAGTTCACATTTTGTTTTACATTGTATATGATCTCAAATGGAGCCTTTTCTTTACCTGGCCAATAAGGTAACCTATTTATCACATGGCATGCACATTGAACTACTTCTATCGTAGCCATAAAAGACTGACTAATGTAAGATGTGCCAACTTCCTTTCTATAACCCCATTTTGCTGAGGGGTGTTTGGACATGTCATCTACCGTTGAATACCATTGTTATCATAATATTGAAAGAAACCAGCTAACATAAATTCACTACCATTATCACTCCTTAAACATTTGATTTCTGTCCAAACTCCTTTTCAATAGCCTTATTGAATTCACAAATGTAGATAATGCTTCACTCTTCTCTTTTAAGAAATATATCCAGGTATACCTGGAATGATCATCTACTAGCACCATGACGAAGTGATAACTGTTATAACTTGGTGTTCTTGTAACACCCCCATACCCCCGGTAAGGAATATCGGGGAGCTACGCGGACACTTACGTATACATGTACATGCATTAGCGGAAGCGATAGCATAAACACGTCCATATAAAAGTAATTAAATACTACACTAGGGCCCACTTGCATTTCATATTAACTACATATGCATTTACATGTTCATATTACATCTGTTTCCATTTAGCTTTACATATATATTTACATGTACCTTTACTTTGTGATTTTTCTACTTATATTACATAATGATGTTACTCAAAATGTAAAAACTCTATCTCTAACTTATACAAAAAGGAGATCAAAATAAAACTCCTAGTGGCCTTGACCTGCAGATGTCCACTCACTGATCCGAACCTGTAACCTACACGGAAATAAACATCCGTGCTAAGCGATAACGCTTAGTGGGGATAAAATAATGCAAAGGACTTCTTTACGAAGTCACAGATAAATCACACAATCATATATCTCATGCATATAACTCTTATACGTCTATAGGTTGCATGCTTAAATATCAAATACTCTGAACTCACATATAAGTAACATCTACTCTTTCACTAATTCCTGTACACTACATCTTGTACATTTCATTTATTCAATTATACATTATCATGTAACCACATTCATGTCAATACACTCATGTAATCATGTACTTGTATACAGAACTGTAATGTACTTAAACATTACTTTCATGTACTATAGCTTTATTCGAAGCAACACTATAATCATCTCAAGTTTACTGCACAACATTTAACAAAACAAGCCTGAGTTCCTCTCATGGTGGATACGGGACGCTCTATAAAAAAACATTTTCGATAGATCGAAGTCACAAAACTTTTTCATATATCTCTATTAATGACCGTTCTCAGAGGTCGACCCGCTTCGCCCAAACGGGGCGGAACATTGGCAGCTGCACTCGGTAATCCCTTTATAAGCATGCTTATCTATCCACGATAACGGTAATCAGGCTCAATACCAACTCACACACTATACACAGACATCAACTCATCAACTAAAATTCAAGTGCATTTATCAAATTCAGAGGCATGTAATTCATATACAATCTTGTTCAACAACTAGAAAGCATGTAACATTCAAATTCATTACATAAACATATAAATCATGCAAAGAAAGACAAAAGGAAACACTCTTTAAAACAAGTAAAACAGGACGCGAAGAGGTTCACTGTCGTGATCGCGACAAGAAGTCGCGCTCGCGACAGAAGCCAAGTTCATTGTCGCGATCGCGACAAGAGGTCGCGCTCGCGACAGAAGCTAGATTACAAAAAGGCTCTATACTCGATACCAAATGCATTATATAACAATTCCTAAGTTCATACATATTTATCATGTCATTTACTATACTTCCTACAACTATACATTATTACTTTATTAGTTAAATTACCATCTTTAATCATACTCATATGTATTTTTCCATTAACAACTAATTTGTAATCATTTAGGAGCCCTAATCATGTATAAAACGTTAAGGGGAAAGGCAAGGGGTTGACCCATGCCAACCATGGGCTCAAAATGAAGAAAAAAGAGCTTAATATAGGTTGTTCTGTCGCGAGGTCGCGACCTGTGTCGCGCTCGCGACAGAGGCTCCGCTTTGGTGCCTCACGAGACTGCTTTTTACCCTAAACTTGTAGCGTCTAAATGTAAACGTCTTTTTTAGGCAAAACGTTATTCTTAACAATTGTTATCTAGGATGTTAGATTTCAAATGGGACAAGTTTCAGGTCGTTTGGACATCTATAACAAAAGATATGATTTAAGCAACATATACTGTTCCAGTGAACCCGCCAGAACAGGGTCACCTACGTTTTAATTACTTTTTGAGATACTTAGGGCTAGAATTAGATCAAGCACCCTCTTAGACATTTTTAGATACGGGTCTTATCTTTCATATGCAATTGGAATCAACCCAATTGAGATCCTATAACTCTACTTATAACAAATACTATACACAGGGGTCTAATGACAAATAAGCAGAATTTCGCAACATCAAACTCTATTATCAACACAAACACTCAAATGATCAGGTTACATACTTTAAACATATATACACTTGTCATGAGCACTGTAAGCAATCAAAATGAACATCTTGAGCTAATTAAAGCTCATCAAGCATCTCTATATTCAAACATATTTCTACTCAATCATTTTTCATGTGAACACATACAAAAATAATAAAACCACACTCGATCCCTACCTCTAGGAACTCGATCACAGCTCTCTTCTCCTTTATCGACTCTCTTGCCTCCAGCTTGCACCAAAACCACACACAAAAACACTTGGGGTTACTCTTCTTTTTACTTTAAATCAAAAACAAAGAGAAAAAGGAGGTCAGATCGGAAAACAATTTAAGCTAACCTTCTGAAGAGACCCAACTCTACCCTTCTCTTGCCCTCTTCACACCATTCAAGTGACTCTCTCTTAAGAAGAAAATACAAATGAAGAAAAAGGCAACCAAAAGATGGAGAGTGGAAGAGCACAGAAAAACCAAATAAAGCAAAAGAATAAAGGAGAGAGAAGGCCCAAAAGTAAGAAAAATAAGATGGGAATAGGTAAGTGGCCGGTCAAACTAAAGGAAATACCAAATTAATCACCCACTAACCACATTAAAAGCCAACCACTTCCTTTAATTCATCCCTATCCTAAGCCAAGCCAAGCCAAACTAAGCCAAGCCAAGCCAAGCCAAACTAAGCCAAGCCAAGTGTCTCTTCCCTACAATGACACTTGGCACACTCTTACAATGCCACTTGTCAAACTCTTATGCCACCACTTGTCACTCTTCTATGATGACACTTGTCACTCTCCTATGACACCATGTGTCAACTCCCTACAACTCCAAGTCTCTTAGTCTCACTTATGCACACATCTCGCGAGGGGGTTCTGTCGCGCTCGCGATGCTTGTTGCGCTCGCGACAGAACGCTCACGCCCGCACCAACCAGCTGAAGTTCGAAAACCGCTGGAGGGCTCTGTCGCGCTCGCGACAGAACTCTCGCACATAAACTTACCTTTTTCGAACCAAAACTCTGTAATTCTTCTAGGGCCATTTTGGGGTGTGACAGTTCTTGTTGGCCCCATCAAATCAGTATGAAACTAAGTTAAACAAAATGGATCTGCAATTTAATGATCTTTTGAAAGGAAGTCGATGTGATTTGCCATATTGGCAACCTTGACAAATTGCATTTTCTTGTATATTTTGAAGATTTGGTATGCCATCTATTAACCTCCGCGAAGAAATTTGTTGTAGCATTTGATAGCCCATATGTCCGAATAGAGTATGCCAAATTGTTGCACTATTAGCTTTGCTTGTCTTCTTCACATATGCCTTCCCCACTGCCATGAAAAATAAAGAGCCTTTCTTTTCACCAAAAAGAACAACATCAACCCTAATATTTTTTACATTATCAAGCACTTTCACATCATTTAGGCCAAATAAAACATATTTTTAAGAATCAGTAATTTAAGAAACTGAAATTAAGTTTTTCTTCAAACCTGGTACATGATAGATATCATTCAACTGAATACTTGTATTAGCGGCACCATTCTTCACAACACCTTCTTGTACCACTGGATAGGTTGTGTTGTCAATTGTAATGTGACTCGTTCTCCATTGTGTTGATGCAGCTCTGAGAATAGTGAATCATTTTTAGTCACATGATATGAGTAACCAGAATCAATGATCTATTCATCTTTGACATAGCTGGCTGTCGTTTGATTTGGTGTTGATTTGCGAGCAATGTTATCTATTCCTTCAATCACCTCAATAGTGAAATATTGCTCCCAATTGAGTTGGTCATCTTCTTCCTTATCACAAGTAATATTTGCTTTAGAGAGCTTCACATGACAATTTCTCTTAATATGCCCAAGTTTTCCACACCTGTAACACTTAAAAGATTTATTACTTTATGGGCTATTTCCATTACCCTTCTTCTAATTCATGCTACTTTTAGAAAACTTTTCTTTTGAAAAAAGAACATTATCTTGTTGTGAATTAAAACTCTGAGCCATTTGCTTAGCTGAGGCCTCGTGGTTAAAGAGTAAGCTCTCTAATTCTTCAACTGATGGTTATTTTCCCATCCCTGAATGGATTTAATAAAGGGCGTGTACTCCTTCTATAAGCCACAAATGAGAAATCACTGTAGATGAGCATCACTACTCTTTTCATTTGGATCTAGCTCAAAAATTTCAACACAAAGATTTTTGCCACGATGGAAATATTTTGAGATTGATATACGTTCTTGCTTCAGCATAGCCAACTTCTTAGAGAATAATGTCTCAAGAGTATCCTAAACATCCTTTGGTGAACTAACATCACGAACATGATCAATGAACTCCTTGCTTATTAATGTTTTGAAAGCAAATAATGCCTTTCTACATTTGATCTTCCATTTCCTTCGTGACTTAACATTTTCAGGAGTCTCAGTAGGAATTTCTTTAACACCAGAAAGAAGTTCCCAAAGATCTTGACCTTGAAAAAAAGCCTCCATACACATTCTCCAATACTTGTAATCTGTGCTTATAAGTTTCTCCACACCATATTGTGTGTTAAAACAGTTTCCCCCATTAATTTCCATTTTGATTTTTAATCTTCTCCAACAAGATGAACCTGATAGATAAGAAGAGTGAAATAAACAAGAACCTTAACGAGGCTCTGATACCATAACACAAAAAAGCAGAAATGGATTTAAGGAAAATAATGATATTTTGAGAATGAATTGAATACTTTTATTAAAGCATAATTTAAAATTACATTAGACTGCTGACATTTATAAATTTAAACATAACAACTTTTCCTAAGAACAATCAACTACTTAGCATAAAAATCTATCATGACTAAGAGTAAATACTCTTTTATTTGACACCTCACACTGACTTAGTCTAAGCCAAAGAAAAAGCAACAGGAACCTAAGTAATAAAAACCTAAGTAAGATGCACTAATTTGTAACACAACTTACAAGTAGAATCTTTTACTCATTAAATCATAGTGCAATGTGCTATTTTACTCTATACAATATGGGGAAGTACATATTTATCCTTAATGTTTTGTAAAAAGTGTTATTTTATCACTCATTTTTTTTATAGAACATACTTAAATATTTCCAAATGATGGGAAAATAATATCAAATAAATAATTTATGTGAAGGTAACATTAGAAAATAGTACATACCTCTTGTAGCGCAGAAATACGTTGTGTAAGCGTCTACAAGGATTCACTTTATTTTTGGTCATTGGTCTGGCCTTTACCCACGTGCGAGATAACAACAGCTATTTCACAATCTAAAAGCCCCTGAAAGATCAAGACAAAAACAAGTGTGAGTGAAAACGAGCAGCCCTGCGGTTTATACGTTTTCTCATTACCAAATACTGAGATCTTCCATCTATTTATAGAGATTCTAAAGGCTAGAGACCTATCTCTAGTATAACTCAGGCTCCTTCTGAGATAGAATTTGGTAATGTTAATCAGATTGAATTACTTAATTCTATCTGGATTGGAATTTTATCCAAATTAGAGTTATGGGCGTACCCAAACTTTATCATCTCCCACTCACACATGACAGAATGAATTCCAATTTAATCTTCAGTTATACAGGCAGATAAATTGTGTGACCAGCATACCTCATGAACACTAGTACTATACACCTGTTAGGAATATATAGCGTCTCAAAGAATGAGATTCTCTTTTTCACATATGCCTAACCCTAGATGGCCTTCTCACATTTACTATTTTAACTCATGATCTCATAAAATAATTTTCGTGTCCACTATTATGTTTCTACTCATAGAAACTATAATAGGGGTTAATTTCTTCGGTGGTCACTCAATTTTGTGGCTTGTAATGATTTGGTCACTAAACTTTAATTTGTAACAAAAAAATAATTAATCTATTATTTTGTAAAGAAAAAATCATAATAACCGAAAATTGCATTCGCCGGCAACCGGCTCGTGATCGGTACGGCAAACCCCAATGACACGTCAAAAATTTTGTCACGTCAGATTAGAGTTAATTTCTGTGGTGGTCACTAAACTTTGTGCCTTGTAACGATATAGTCACTAAACTTCAATTTTGTGCCGTGCAGATCATGCGCCGGTTACCGGCGAGCACAATTTCCGATCATTGTGATTTTTTCGTTACAAAATAATATATGAGTTATTTTTTCGTTACAAATTGAAGTTTAGTGACCAAATCGTTATAAGCAAAAAGTTGAGTGGCCACCGAAAAAATTAACCCCTATAATAGGCATACCGGTGAACCATGAAATAATTGAATGTGATCAAAAGACTACCTTCTCCTCTTACTGTATGCCATCCATAATGATTGAACTCACTTTTCTATCTAGATCCTTTAGGCCTAAATTCTTTTTGGACCTTTTAGAGACTAACTAAGCTAGCCACATTGAACAATACTTTAGAGATAAGTTAAGGGTTCTAAGGTTCAAAATATAAATAAGGTCTCACAATAGGAAAAGTTGAGATCAATACTACTTTAAATTTCCATCCCTTTGGTCACTTAAGCACACACGATATAAAATATATGTTATGGTGTTCTTTCCTTCCCTTAAAGGAGCACATGTCTTACATTTAAAAATGCATATATATAATACCATATAGAAGCGTAAAATTGCGATGCACCGAAATATCCAACTTTAACCCGCTTACTTAACGACTACTTCTGGATTTTTAGACAGAATAGAGTAGTTACATTTAACTTACCATCGGATTCCATACAATCCTGATTTGGATCTCAATGCAATACATACAACTTTATGTATGTCTTTATCTCGCACCTTAATAAGACTCATCTTGCAATTTCTGCAATACGACACTTTTATTTTGAACAGGCTTTCGAGCATTCTCATATGTTCAAAAATTACCTCATCTTAGTATTTGCCAACTCATTAACAAAACTAAGGTAAACACCCTTGTGAATGGGCTACTTCTCTGTCTGACATGCTCATTCTCATACAAATAACAGTAAATGTTTACACATAAACATTCACACTCATGTATTGCCAATAATAAACTTTGGTTATTATTCACAAATAATAACATTAAGGGATTATATTAAAATATAACAGTACCAATTAAATTCTACGCAAATGTCGAGATCTAATGTGTTTCTCAAAACACATCTCTCGTTACAGGTTTACTCAATGGATCTGCATGCGTAGAAATATACTGTAAGTTCACTTCTCCTCGTGCAATAATATCTCTCATGTATTAATACTTAATGTCAATATGCTTAGCCTTACTATAAGCTATCGATGACTGACTGTCACTACAGATTGTCACTTGTTCCTCCAAGGCGGTTACTCTTAAATGGCTCACAAACCATTTTAGCCAAACTGTCTCTTGTACTGCAGCTGAGGAAGTGACTAATTTAGCTTCCATTGTTGATAGGGCTACACTGGTTTATTTCTTACTACGCTATAAAATAACACTCTTGCCAAGCAAGATTATGAAACCTAAATTGGATTTCCTCTCATCCACATCTCTTGCCTAATCAATATTTATGTATTCTTTCAATGCATATCCTTTTCTTGATAATAGAGAGAATAATCTGCTGTACCTTTAAGGTATCTAAGTATACTTTTAATTGCTTTCAATGTGTTTTGCCTGGGTTAGATTGATATCTATTTACCATGCCCACTGCATAGCATATATCATATCTTTAATATCGCGTACATAAGACTACCCACGGCACTAGCATATAGAATGTTCCACATACGTTCATTTTTTCTAGTGTTTTAAGACATACATCTTTGCTAAGAAACTGATTATTGGCAATAAGGTTATTTATGGGTTTGCAGTGTTGCATATTAAATTGTTCAAGGTTTTTGTTGATATATTTCTCTTAAGAAAAAGACAACCTTCTCAAACAATCTCTTAAAATCTTAACTTCAAGAATATAATATGCTTGATCCTTATCCTTTATTTCAAAGTTGGATGATAACCAATCTTTGATTTCATTTACGTACCATTTGTCATTTTCAGTTTTAAGTATGTCGTCTACATACAATGCCAAAATGACAAATTACTTTCAAAGCTTTTACTATAAACACAATGATCTTCATTAATCATGTTGAACCCATTCGACATGATTGTATGATGAAGTCTCAAGTACCATTGTGTTGAAGACTATTTAAGGCCATAGATTGAGTTTATCAATCAGCAAACCCTATGTTCGCTGCCTTTTTCGATGAAACCTATATGTTGTTCCATCCAATTCTCTATTGAGAAAACTAGTCTTCACTTCCATTTATTTAGCTCTACGTCCAAACTTGCCACTATGCCTAGAATCAATCTTATGGACATAAATCTTACAACAGATGAGAAAGTCTCCACATAGTCAATCTCTTCCTGTTGTGTAAACCCCTTAGTGACTAGCCGAGTCTTGTATCTTTTGATACTTCTTTCAGCCTTTCATTTCACTTTGAGAATCCATTTATTCTTAATTTGTGTCCTTCCAGTAAATCAACCAGTTCTCAAATATGGTTTGATCCCATATATGTCATTTCTTCTTCCATTGCTTTAATTCACTTTTCCTTAGATGAGCATGAAAAAGCCTTTTGAATATTTTTATGCTCTTTCTTATCTTATAAGGTAACCAAAAGGGCTTCGTTCAAGCCTTTGATTTTAAATCGTCGGCGTGGAACACTTATCCTTTTAGATTTTTGCAGTTCTGAATCTTGATAAATATGTCTCATATATTCATCGTAATTCACAATACTTCCACTGAGACCATGTTCCATACTCCTACTGGAGTCAGAAATACCATATTCTTTCCTCCCACTGGAGTGAAGAATACTCCCATTCAAATCAAGTCTCGAGCATTCGGATCGTTTGAAAAATGAGGGTCTTAACCTTCTTTCTCTAAATCCCTCCCACTTGGTTAGAGTGATTTGATGGATCCTCTTCCTGAGATTAATAGAAAGTGAAATCTTAATTCACTTTGCCCAACTTTGAAAATTCATTCTCTAAGAATATGACGACTCGTGATCTGAATTCCGTCATAGTGCCATTTTCTTGATTATTCACGAAAATATATCCTTTTAATACTTCAGAATATCTCATATAGATACTCTTTTTACCTCTTGATCTCAATTTATCAAATTGAGGTATCATGGACGTAAGTATTATAACCCAAATATCGAAAATGGCTTAAGTCAGCTTATCAACCAGTCCACAACACATAAGGTGTGGAAGTGACAGATTTTGAAGGCATCTGGTTTAGAACATATGTGACAGTCGATAAAGCATCTCCCCAATAGGAGATAGGCAAATTTGCCTCTGCCATCATAAATCTAACCATATCTAGAAGAGTTCTATTTCTCCTTTTCGTAACACCGTTTTGTTGTGAATTTCTAGGAATGAACAACTAATATTCAATGTAAGGGCCCAACTTATACCCTAGTCGTTTTAACACCATTAGGGTATGAGAGTGGTTTAATTTGTGTATTTGGCTAAGTATTTGTATTTGGAATATATCTAATTTTAAGTGTGAAGTCAGGGTTAAATTGCTATTTGATCCATTTGGATTTATTGCTTGTAAAGAAAAGTAATTGGGTGTATGTGTGCTTTTATGTGTTGGGCAAATTTTTTTTTTGTTAAGGACCATTAGATGAGTGACAAGTGGAAGGTGAGGATTTGGAGAGAGAAAGAAGGGATAAGCTTTGATTTAAGGTAAGTGAAGAAACGCGAGAGAGGGAGAGCTGAATTTGTCCCTCCTCTCTCTTGTTCTTCTCCTCCTCCTTCCCTCTTCTTTGTGCCAAGAATTCCTCCCATCTACTTGCTGCTTCTCCAATTTGTTAAGTGATTCAAGGTTTGTGAAGGTAAGTGGTTAGTTTTCTTCTTCTCCTCCTCTTTTCCTTCAGTTTTGGGTAGGTGTGATTCCAAGTCAAAGTTTGATTTTTATTTGTTTTAAAGTGGAGAAACCAAGAGAAGCCAAGGGTAAGGAGAAAGCTAGTGAAAGTGCAGCCAATTAAGCTTTTTAGAGTTAAGGAAGTTCAGGTTTGGGAAATTTATGTTCTTGAATGAATTTGTGTAATTGATATGTTTGGGATGTTTATATTCGATATTGAGCTTGATTGAGTTGGATTAAGTATGCTTGTGTTGTGGTTGAAGTGGTATATTAAAGATGTGGTATGGATTTGGGTTAGAGAGTGGAAAATAAAACGGTGTTCTTGTGTTTTTGGTAGATTTTCATCGATTCACACGACGGTCAGAAATTTCTTACCGCCATGTAATCGCATTCTGGAGGTGTATTTTGGTTTGTCCAGCAGATCATATAGCTGTCAGGGTTTTCCTTACCGCCGTGTGACAGCCTACACAGCGGGTAAGAGTTTTCTTACTGCCGTGTAAATGCATTCTGTTTGCATTTTCTGGATTTTGTGCATTTTACACGGTGGTCAGGTTCTTCTTACCACCATGTAAATGCATTATGTTTTCTGAAAGTCCAAACTTTGGCATTTTACATGGTGGTCAGGTTTTCCTTACCACCGTGTGGAATATTTTACACGGCAGTCAAGATTTTTATATCGTCGTGTAAATGCCTTCAGTTTGGTAAAATTTTATTTTCAAAGTTTTACACGGTGGGCAGGTTTTTGTGACCACCGTGTAAACCGTATTTTCAAATTTTGATTTATATTATACTTGCCTCTGTTGAATTGAGCACTGCTATTATTATGCAATAATATGGCCAATGCATATCGAACGATGTTTAATTGTAAAGTTTCACATGAGATGTGTGAATTGCATATGTTATTATTATCAACGAAGGATAATTACAGTTAATTTAACATGCGTAATGTTATGTTATATGAATAAAAGGATTTATGTGTCATTAGCTTGCAATAGTCGAGTTATGGATAGTTAGGCATGCCTATAGGGTTCTGTTGCTGCAGCTTATGCGTGTTCGGGATCCTGATCAGATCCCTATACATTATGGACTCTGATCAAGTCCCTATGCATTTGGATTCCTTAGAATCCATATGTGTTTGGATCTTGTTTAAGATCCCTATACATTTTCAAAAGAAAAAGAAAATGATTTTTGTACCCACGTGTACCTATGCGTTCTGTAACGATCCAAAAAGGGGCTAGTCAAAATTCACGTGTTAAGTCGAAAAATTAAGGGTATTTCAGTAATTTAGGCATGTGGAAATTTGAGTAATTAAGGACTTAATTGAAGAAATTAAGCAAAGTTTTAAAAGTGGAGAGTTTATGTAGTGGATTTTTTATATGGTACAAGGATTAAAGTGTTTAATGAAAAGTCTATCTAGCGTGTGTTGTGTATGGTGCCTTGATGAAGAGTTAGTCAAGATCTTTGACACTTGGGACCATTGGAGTGTGACACATGGCATGGTAGGTGTGCAATTAATGAGGAAAAGAAAGGGAAGTGAAGGGAAGAGAGAGGGAATGCAGATTTTGTTGGCTTCCCGTGGAAGCTACCCTCTCCTCTCTTCCTTTTTTCGTTTTCTCCCTCTCTTTCTTTTCCCTCATTTTGCTGCTCTCCACTCCTTCCTTGTGTGGTTTCTTCAAGATTTGAGTAGAATTTCTGAGTTTGAGCTGGGTTTTGAAGAGGTAAGTGTTTGGGTTTGCTTTGGGTTTCTTCATCTCCTTGTTCTCCTTTATTTTCTGGTTTTGGATGAGTGAATGAATGGCTTGATTTAAGTGTATTTTGGCTGGGTTTTGTGCAAGAATCGAAGGAGAGAAGGAAGAGCAAAGGAAAAGAGAAAGTTGGATTTTGAGTGGACGGTTTGAAGCTTCAATTTTGAGGTTTGGGAGTGTTTTGCCTCTTATCTCTTTGGATCATTTGTGTGTTGTGCTTTAAATTTCTGGTGTTTTTGAGTGTTAAAATTATGTGTAAATGCATGTTTGATCTTGAGTTGGATTGTTGGTTTAGCATGATTCAAGTTGTAGTGATTTGTATGTAAAGTGGTAGTGAAATAGCATGAGATAGTGTAGGTTATGTTTTACTTCTTCTTGTGATTTCTTGCTTAAATTAGTGTAAATTGAGTGTATATTGATGATAAGCATGTCTTGGTATGCATTGAGTGTTGAGGTAAGTGTTAGTGCATTATTGAATGGATTTGAGTTGGTTGAGTTGGGAAGATGTGTAGTGAAGTGCAGGTTTCTGGGCAATTCTCGTCTCTGTCGCGAGCGCGACAGAGTGCGAAATAGCCTTTGTGTTGCTGAGGAGCCCTCTGTCGCGAGCACCACAGAGAGCTTGGTAGGCCGAGCTGCGAAAAGCCGAGCCCCAGAGCGAGCATGCCTCCGAGCTCAAACGCGATGGGGAAGTGCACGATCTCTGTCGCGAGTGCGACAGAGCCCGGTATTGTGTATGTCTACGAGTTGTGCTTCGTCGCGAGTGCGCCTTGTCGCGAGCACGCGATGGGGTACCTGCGCTCTGTTGCGATCGCGACAGAAGCCCTTCCTGCCTGCCCTATTTTCCGAAGTGATTCTTTTTGTCCCACTTTGCATAGTTTCTCACTATTGTATGGTACACGGTTTTGCTTATGCCTTGGTGGTATATTGTCCTAGTGTTGTATTAATGAATATTAATAATTGTAGTGTTTTGATTCGTGTACTTGAATAAATTGAAGTATTGTATTTGTGAGTGAGTGAGTCGAGCCTAAAGTGACATGTTAGTGGATAGATAAGCATGCTTATAAAGGGATAGTGAGTGCAGCTGCCAGTGTTGGCCCCGCTTTAGGTCTAGTGATTACGGTTGACCTCCGTTATGGTCTTAGTGAAAATATTTTGAGACTTCGGTCTCCCGTGCTACCTTCGGGTAGAAAATGTTTTGAGGCTTCGGTCTCCCATGTAGTGTTCCCGTATCCACCACCACTGAAATTCAGGCTATGGTTTGAAGTGTTTGCCATTTTGTTTAGTGAAGTGTTATGATTAGTGAGTAATTCCAATTATGGTATTTGCTTTAAACATGCTATTATTATGTTATGCTTTCTGATAGTAATTATGATTCATGTATCTCTGCTTTGTTATTTAGCGATCTCAGTCTATTTATGCTTATATATGTTATTGCATGATATTACTGTATAGTGTTCTGTTATCTTTGTTCCTTCCCACTAAACGTTATTGCTTAGCACGGGTTCTTTTCCTGTGTAGGTGGCAGGTTTTGTTCCGTTCGCGTCGCGCATCTGCAAGGTTGGCCACTAGGAGTAGAGTCTTGTTTATTTTGTACTCCTTCTGTATATTCTTTTTGTATGTGTATTGTTACCTTTCGTATAGTGGCATATGTAATTTTGTAATAAGGATCCTTATGTAATTTTGAATGATGTATATTTATAATATATATATTTCTGATTATATAAATAATTTTGGGTACAGTGATATATGTATTTAATGATGTATATAATATATTTCTAATTATATGTTAAGATTATAAGATTTATTTTTGTTAGTGTATGCTTCCACTGCGATGTATGCATATTTCTGTTTAAGTGTCGGGTAGCACTCCGGTGTCCTTCCAACGGGGGTATCAAGGTTTTACACGTTCCACCTCTTTGAGTATGCAGGCATAACTATGTTGGTATAATTATGTGTATAAGTAAGAAGTGAACAATATGAAATGTATGAATTGATGTATAAGATTTGATGTATGGAATTTTAATATGAACTTAGGATTCCTTTTGCTTTATTGTGTCTATTGTATGTTATGAATTATGATATTATGCTCATATGTTACATGCGTATGTGTTTTGCATTGACGACCATTGTGAGTGGTTGTTCGTTGCATCTTTTCCTCACTAAACCTTTGTGCTTCGCACGGTGTTCCATCCGTACAGGTTTAGAAGTAAGAGATTTTGTAAGGACGGATCCGCAGCCTCGAAAGCCAACACAATAGGACGAGTCTTGGTTTAGGTCCTTAAGTTTTGATTTTGTAATCTTTTTGTTGTAGTATGTTGAACTGTATTATGAGGCCTAATATGTATTATGTTAATTCAGATACTTCTGTATAGTTTTGTAATGTCAAAAATGATGTTCATATTTTTGTATATGGATGATGTATCTTTTTGAAAAGAAATTTTTTATATCCTTGATTTGGTTATAAGATTTGTTAAGTTATCTCTTTTGTTATGTGAATGATTTGTCTGTGTGTAGCAACCCTTACCGATTGTGGTAACTACCCTCTTCAGGAGGTGGTTCACTATGTACGGGTAAGGGTGTTACATTCAATCCCTTTTTCATCATATAAAGCTTTAAATTTATCTGCAAGATATCACCAATCTCTGTCAATTCTTAAAGCTTTGATCCTTTTGTCTAATTAATTCTCAACTAAACTCATATAAGTCTTGGAGCAACTCAATGCTTCTGACTTGTGAGAAATCAAATAGACATGACCATATATAGTATAGTCATATATAAATATGATGAAGTAGCAGGCCCCTTGCTTTGCCCTTAAATTCATTTGACCACATACGTCATACTGAACTAACTACAAAGGAAATTTGGCTCTAGTACCTTTTTCGAAAGATTTTCTAGCTATTTTTTCTTTTAGGCAATGCTCGTACGTAGGCAATTTAACCTTATTTGAATCACTTATTAAACCTACTTTGGCTAACCAACTCATTCGGTCTTTACCCGATATGGTTTAATCTAACATGCCATTATTTCACATTGTTCTCATAACTATGTGAAAAAGAAGGAATTAAATTGAAAAAACTAGTTTTCTTCAAATAGTCATGATATACATCCAGAATAATTAAATTGTTCAGTATATAACCAGAACTATAATAAATATCATTCAAGCACAAGCGTACACTGTCATCTTCAAAATGTAAATTGAAAACAATTTTCAATAAAACAAGAATAGAACCTAAATTCATAACAAAGACATCTCTATCCCTTGTTACATGTTCCATTGGTTCCAAATTTATCACCCACAAAGGATGAAATTCAGAACTGGATACATAAATTTCACTCACTCCTGAGTCAGAATAGTGTATCTTTTTGGGCACAATGCAGTCTCTTGCATAGTGCCCTTTCTATTGGCAATCGAAAAATTTCACTCTTGAAATGTTTACCTCCTTTTTGCCTTTGGACCTATAGTGATTCCATTTTTCCTTTTGCTTTTCAAGCTCTCGAGCCTTTTTTAAATCCCTACTTTTGAAGCTTTTTGTTGTTTTGGTTAGAACTCATTCTACCAGAATGGGACTATGCCATATGCACTATGGTATTGACTTTAATCGTTACCATACGGTCCCCTTTCAAGCTCCAAATAATGAGCGACATCGTCAAATGTCTTTATGCTTATCCATATGAGTTAGTTGCATCTTCATATGCTCCCAATTCTTGGATAAGGAATGGATAATAGCTTGCACCTACTGCTTGTCAGTCAACTTATGACCGTATAACTAAGCTCATTTTTCCCTTTTCCATCTCTCATATTTTTTCGCATCGAATAATCAAACTTTTTCTGATATGTATCAAATTTAGTCAGAGTAACACCTCTAAACTTTTCCCGTAAAGCGATCTATAAATCCATTACATTTTGATACTTGTGAAATGGCTTAGTGATAATATCATCCATTTCACTTAGCAAGATGATGCTAGCAGTGGAATTCTACTTTTTGCATGACACATAGGCATCTCGGTCCTGCCTATGCTGGGCTATGGTTTCGTCCTTAAGTTCAAACATAACCGAACTTAAAGGTTCTAGAGCCTCTTGCTCTTCAAGCACATTTTGGATCTTCATATTCCAGATTTTATAATTATCACCATTTAGCTTCATATTTTTACTAAGTTCGGCGAGAATTGACTTGGAAGCAGTATCCATTAGGATCATCTAATCTCAAATGGAACAATATTGTACGTATTTAAGGGAGATAAGGCAATACATGCAATTTACTATGCATCTGAAATAATAACCTAGTAAAATTTTCTATTAGGCTCAAATTCGAAAAGATTACTAATAATATTCAATTACCCTCTAAGTCCTAATGTCAAACCTTACAGGTTAAAATTTCATGCAAAGTAAATCTGAATTATTGGATTATTAAGTTCTCAAACTTATGAGGGAATTTTTTTATTAAGTTTCTACTTAATAAACATGCAATCATTTTACTCATAAAATACTGCAAGGCAATTAACAATTAAAATAAACACATTTATTATAAAGTTAAATGCCAAGAATAATAATTAAACACATTTATTTAACCAATAAATAAAATTCAATCATACTAAAATAAGAAACTCATGTCAAATATCAATAGGAAACATAAATCTTATTTAACAAAAGTAAACGCTAACTCAAATTGACACTTATGTCAACAATTCTATAAGTCCAGATTTTAAAAAATCTTTTTAGCTATTAGGATTATTTCTTTGACCGAATTCATCAATTCATCACGTAACTCGTAAGTCCATTGATAAAGCCATGGATGATGCACGCTTCATCCATTTCTCAATACCATCACAGATTTTGTTTTTTAGTGTTACTTCTCAACACTTCCCTTTTGGCAACTTGAACCAAAAAATGGATAATAAATTTTCTATAAAATCTATCTCCTTTGAACTAGGTAGTTTCCAATAACTCCCTCAGTTCTAGATGATATTCAAAAGAGTCAGGTAACACTTTAACCAAGACTTTACCATCCATTTCCATACTCATACCATCAATCCAAATGCACTCTTGCATTTGTTCTCACACATGTACATTATGATGCACTATTGCATCAATATCATCAGCTCAAATCTTCCTTTGCATTCTCATGTTGCTTATTAGTTGCACTCTTACATTTCTCAAAGCAACCTATGCATAATTTAAGGAATATCTAGTGTCCTTATTTAACATTTCTGTAATATATTACAAAAAAATTTATACACTCATATATAAATACACATAATTGAAACACATTTCAATTAATAAGTAAGGACAGAACCTCAAAAAATTTTCAAAATATTTTTAAAAATGTCGGAAGGCAGAAAACACATTTTTACACCTTTTTTATAATATTTTTGAAATTTTAAAAATAAAAAATAATTCTCTTGTCATCAAAATTTTTGAAAAAATGATAAAAAAATCAGAAATAATTTTAAAAATTTATTTGACAAAAAATAGAGCCGAAACGGTGGTCAGAAATGTCAGCATGCGCCCACATGCGCCACTAGAGGGAGGACAGACGTGCCTATACGCCACCACGTGTGCCTCCCACTTGACTTGCCACGTGTCTGCATCTCATTAAGCCACAGGTCGACACATCATCAGTAAGTCATGACACCTGTCAGGACCCTATTGGTCCACCTGTCACCCACGTGGCACACAGGTTGAGCAATAAGAAATTGACATGTGGCATGACAGGTCTAACGCGTAGCCCAATAAGGTGTTGAGACATGGCAATACATAATTAAAAAAATAGGAGGTGGCGTGTGTAGGTGCGTGAGCGCATCTACACGCCTTCCACCAGTGCTTGAGGGCACGTGAGCCCACCTCCGACCACCAAATCAGCTCCTATTTTTGGCAAATGAGTTTTTCAAATTTTTTTTTGATTTTTTGATCATTTTTTAAAATTTTTTAATGACCAAAAAATAAATTTTTATTTTTATCATTAAAATATATATTATAAAAATTATAGAAAATGTGTTTTCTGCCTTTGAATAATTTTTAAATATTTTGAAATTTTTTTTGAGGTTTTGTCCTTATTTATTGATTAAAATATGATTTAATCGTGTGTATTTATACGTTAGTGTATTAACCAATTAAACTTTCTGTAATGTATTTTAAAAATATTAATAAGGACACATATGCTTCTTAGAATTCCGTATGAGATTACTTTAAGAAATGTAAGAGTGCAATTAGTAAACAATATGAGAATGTGAAAGATGATTCAAGCAGATAATATTGATGCAATGGTGCATCATATAGTGCATATGCAGGAACAAATGCAATAGTGCATTTGGTTTCATAGTTTAAGTATGGGAAGCGATGATAGAGTCTTGGTTAAAGTGTTGGCTGACTCATTTGAATGTCATCCAGAACTGGAGGAGTTATTGGAAACTACCTAGTACATAGGAGATAGATTTTATAGGAAATCTATTTTTCACTTTTTAGTTAGAGTTGCCAAAAGGGGAGTATTGAGGAGCAACACTACATCTGTGATGAAATTAAGAAGTGTACGTAGTGTGTATCGTCCATGACTTCATCAATGAACTTATGAGTTATCTGATAAATTGATGAAGATAGTCAAAGAAACAATCCCAGTGTTAAGAAATATTTTGTTGAAATCTAGACTTTTAGAATAGTTTACATAAGTGTCAACTTTAGTTAGCGTTTATTTATTAAATAGGATTTGTGTTTCCTTTTATTATTTGACATTAGTGTCTTATTTTATGGATTATTGAATTTTTATTTATTGGTTGAATAAATGCATTTGTTTAAATATTATGTTGGCATTTAACTTTTAATAAATGTGTTTATTTAATTGTTAACTGCCTTGTAATATTTTATGAGCAAAATGATTGCATGTCATTAAGTAAAGACTTAATAAAATAAAACCAATAATATTCCCCTCTTAAGGTTGAGAACTTAATAATCCAATAATTTAGATTTACTATGCATAAAATTTTAACCTGTAAAGTTGGACATTAGAACTTAGAAGGTAATTGAATATTATAAGTAACCTTTTTGAATTTGAGTTTAATAGAAAATTTTGCTAGGTTATTATTTCAGATGTACAGTAAAGAACATGTATTGCCTTATCTCTTTTAATAATATGCAACTTTGTACCATTTAAAATTAGATGATACAAATGGCTACTGCTTCTAAATCAATTATCGTATAGCTAAACAAAAATTTGAAACTGAACGGTAAAAATTATGAAATCTGGAGTATAAAAATATAGTATGTACTTGAAGAGTAAGAGACTCTTGAACCCTGAAGTTTGGTTATGGCCAAACCTAAGAATAGCACTATAGCCCATCATAGGCAGGACCAAGATGCCTACATGGCATGAAAAAAAAAGAGTTTCATTGCTCGTATCATCTTGTTAAGTGTGATAGAAAATGATATCACTAAGTAATTCTGCAAGTATCAAAATGCAATGGATTAATGGATCACTTTGTGAGAGAAATTCTGAGGTGTGACTCTGACAAAACTCCAATCATTGACAATCAAATTTGATACTTATCAGAAAAAGCCTGATCATCCGATGCAAAAACATCTAAAAGAGATAGAGAATATGATAAGTGAGCTTAGTGAGTATGGTCATAAGTTAACTGATGAGTAGTAGGTCCAAGCTGTTATCTGTTCCTTACCCAAGAGTTAGGAACATATGAAGATGTAACTAACTCATATTATAAGGACCTAAAATACATATAATGGAGATCAATTATGTATGATTTTTTGACGGAAGTACCGAAAGGATGTAATTGTCATTTATTGGGAAGTTTTGACAAGTACGGCTAATGGTAAATTTGTAAAGTATGAAATTGTGACTTGTTTGTATAAGTGAGAATTATTTTAGTGGGCCAATGCATAATTAAAAACTAACAAATAGGTCAATGTGTGAATAAAAGGAAAAATGAAGGATTAAAATGGAAATTGTTAAAAGTAACCTATAGGATGCTAACACCTATCCTTCTAGAATTATGAAGATTATATAAAGTGAGAAAGAGGGAAAAAAGCTGGCCATATTTGCTGGAAAACTTAGGAATTCTCTCTTCATTCTCATTTTATTTCACTCATCATTTAGCACTAGAAGGTCCTAAGAAGAACAAGCTAAATTTATGAGCAAACAAGGTGAGTTCTTATAGTAATTTAACTTATTTCTTCTTCTTCTTCATTCTATTTAGCAAAAATATGGAAATAATGAATTATGGATTGATGATGGTGTAATTTTATGGCAAGATGAGTTAGAAAATCCAACCAAGAGAAGGGAACAGAGGAAGTGGGAGTTAGTATAGTTTGAAGAAGGAATTTGATGAACGAAAGAGAAGTAAGGCACCAACCAGGTTTGGGAACTTTCCTATTTAAGTGTTGTGCGTGTGTGATATATATGAAGGTGATATATGCTTAAATGTGTGTTAAATTGACTCAAAAGGGTAGAATTGAGTTGGTTGTACATGAATTAGAATGAGGAGAACTCTATGTGCTTGAAGCACAAAATCTATCAATGGAGCCTTTTGAACTAGTTTTTGTATTTTGAGCATATCTCACATTATAGTGCTCCAAATGGAGTGATTCCAATTAGTGAATTTTCTTAAGATATAGATCTACATATATCTAGCAGAAACCTTAGCTTAATTCTAGCTCTAAGACTTCTAAGTTGAGAATCTAAACAGTTGTCTGAATTTGTCCCTCCTTGAGAGCAGTTGTTGTTCTCAAGATTGTATCTTCTTTAAGTTATATCCAAATTGAGTGAATTTTATCCCATTGGAAATTTAAGACATAGAAGAACAATTTTCTAGAAGATACATTTGCTTAAAAATATTTCTAGCTTAGTGAAAACCTTTATGCAAATAGACTCGTAAATATGTCTAAAACAAAGCCTGAAATGAGCTAGTTATACGGTGGTCAAGAATTTTTCCCATCATATAAACAGCTATTGAATTGCTGGAAATTGCCTAAAATCCATCTTACATGGCGATCAAGAACTTCTGCCGGCCGTGTAGATCATTTTGCCCGTCTTGTGGATCATTCTACCCGCCGTGTAAATTGTCTCCCCGCTATGTACCTAGGTTCTATCTTGGCAGAACCAAATTTCAGACTGCCGTGTAACCTCCAAATTTCAGCCTTTAACATAAGGTTTTCATTTCATTTTGAGTCAAATCTCAACCCGAATTTTTAGAAACCTATCTGACACATTTTTAATGACCTGAAACCAATATCTATGTATATGCTATACTAAATTATGATAGATTCGTACAAATATAAAGTATGTTATATATAATTACGATTTATATTATAAGGTAGGAAATGATATTTGTATGCGGGTAGGACATAGACACTTTGCTAGCGGTTCTGAATTATTTGAAATGTTGTAAATGAGCATGAATTAATGTTATAACTTGATGAAATACATATAAAATGAAAAGTGAATAAGAGTATAAATAAAACTCACACTTGAAGTATTAGGCATGTGATTATTGTTTGTATTCTAGTATTACATGGGATTAACTTGGCATGCTATATAGGTATATGAGATAACAGTCAAATCATGAATGAGTAAATATGAATGTGATAGATGCTAATAATGATAAGGAAATTGTATAACCACTGGCAAGTACAGAAATTAACATGTTTTGTGATAATGATCATGAATAATGAGTGTATGAAGATATATGTGCTGATTTTATGATACTTGCCTAATACAATATAGTGAGATGAGACGATCTTATACATATATATTGGTATGACTTAGGTAACTATATGAGGACTATGGTAAGGATCTGATTTACATAACAAGTATAATGTTTAATTATTTTCCAATATTGTTCTAAAAGAAATGACCTGCATTCTGATTTGGATGAGTAGGTTTCTATGATTATGGAAATACATACTTGGAGTGTGTTTATATTCTAATATATAACAAATATATATTAAGAATGTATTTGTTATTTAAGATAATAAGGTAACAATGAAATTATTATAGCCTACTTTTGAGTCTAGGTTGTGGTTAGATAGGCATGCTTATAGGGAGCCTGGTACAGCTACAATATTTATGATGCTACGGTGTCATTTTGTAGAGACTTATGTCTCATTTTTCTTATACGAATACCCGTTCTGATATTTATCTCTTTAGGTATTCTGATATGCTTTTACCCTCTGGGATTCTGTTCTGATTTACTTCCTTCAGGGATTCCTGATATTTCTCCCGTTTATCCACACCCATAGGAAAGTAGGCAAATGACAGTAAGTGAGATATGTAAAGAACGCTGATTATGATATGAATTTATGAATTCGGACATCTAATTTGATTGTCAATAAGTAATGTGATCTTTAATTAATATTTGGATTAATGAGAAATATACGGATGATTAAGATTCTAATATGAATGATAGGCTTTTACTTAATTATGTGTTTGTATATTTTTTTATTGTTATGGGTGAACCGATGTGTAACATCCTTATATCCCCCTGAGAGAATATAAGGGTGCTACACAATCTAATCATGGTTATCTTACATAATTAACTGTTAATTAATTAATCGATTTAAACTATCATACATAAATACTTTTATGTAATAACTATATATGTATATATAATATATATTATATTCACAATTTACAATAACATTTTAAGATATTACATATTTATCCAAATGCTATTTATCAATACATGTCACTTGCTTTACAAAACACTATATTAATTGTACATTCCAAAATGCTATACCAAAAATAAAGCTTGAGTCTTCCCTAGTGGCTTGCAGATGTGGACTTCACTCTTCTACACAAATGTACCTACACGGGAAGTAAACACCCGTGCTGAGCAATGGATCAGTGGGGATATAACAAAGCAAACTGACTTCTAAATGAAGTTATAAATATAAAGTTATATTTTAAACACAACAAATAAAATAACGAAAGATGTTTATTTTATTTCATTAATTGCACAATTTCTTTAAATAATTTCAGCATTCAATAAAGTATTTTCAATACATTATTCCATAAGCATTTTATAGCAATACTTTACTCATTCAATAAAATTAAGAACTCTTATATTGCCTGAATCAATAATAGAAATGGATAACGAGAACACTAGATACCAAAAATGGTATCAAACATTAGATACTGAATAAAAAGTATCAAGTACTAGAGACACAATAGTCTCAATTCATTAGATACCGAGAAGATATCAAAACACTAGACATCATTTAGGTGTCAACACTAATAACTGGAAGCATTATCCCCTATAGGTATGTCTATTTATCCATAACTCTAAATAATTCATGCGCAGAATAACAATTTCATATATTAATTTTTTTTCATATTACGTGTATTTCATTATATTCATATTATTAAGTCAATAATCATTTAACACGTAGTTTTGAAAAGAATTCAATAAGAAAAAGTGAGCAAATATCATTAATTCATAGTGAAGAAGTTGGGGGTTACACAGCGAGCAAGATTTCTTTACCGCCGTGTAAGGTGGCATGAAGCTGAATATTCAAAACAGAAGCTATTTGCATGGCGAGCAGAAATTCTTGACCGCCATGTAGAATAAACTAAGCAATTTTAACAATCCAGAATACAACTACACGACGGGTAAGAATCCTTAATCGCCGTATAACTGGGAAAATGCAGACATAAATTCTGCAAATTTATGGGTCCATCTTCATTAGCATAATTCAATTACTTAATATTATTTTTAGGCCATACATTCTTCACAATAATTATTCATATACCTCTTAAGTTTATCATAGAATAAAAATCACATTAATTAAACTTGATAAACAAAAATTAAATCCATTAGAACACAATTTATTTCCTAAGCTAAACATAATTTCATTTCAAATCTCCACAGCAATTTAGCTTAAGACAAATTTAAGGATCCATTTCTTTTAGACACCTAAAAAACTATGTCTCATAATTCTCCAGCAACTAAAATCACCTCAATTGGACAATTAGAGGCCAAATTATAGCTAAAATACAAAAACTACACCAAGAAGTTCAAGAACATAGTACAATTTCTATCACTTTCTATACTTCATCGAATCTAAAAATTCCTATCTCAAATATGATTGCTAACACAGAATGAACTATTATATTCTTTTAACAATCCACAATTTAAACAAATTTAAATTTTCATGCATTAAATTGAAAACATTAAAATTCCAAACCTGTTGAAGCTAAAATTCTCAAGCTCGCTCCAATGGTGATTTCCCTTTTCCCTTCTTCTTATTATTAGATTTTTCTACTGTTTTACATATTTAAAATCCATTGTTAACTTTTAACTCCCCACTATCCAACAACTCATCCAAAGAAACAGAAAATGAAGAAAACAACCAAAAGGAGAATTAAACTTACCAATTACACTTGAATTTCAGAATCTCTATTCAACATGCTTAATCTCTATTAATTTTCTTAAGCTAAATTTCATGTGTGGATTAAGAAGAGAAAGGATGGTAATCTTCCAATTTTTCTGCTTTAATTCCACCGAGAATGAAGTTTTTAGATAATTGCCATTCATCTACTGGGTCTTAAAATCTTGCATGTTACCTATATATAACTATTGCCTAATCTTCCATTTAATCCCTTAAACTTTTTCTTAATTCCATTTAGTATAATTAAACTTCTTTATGCAATTTAATCCCTCATATTTTCTTATTAATATAAAATATAATTTAATATTCACACAAATTACTATTGAGGTATACTTCAGGGCCTTCCATTCCCCCCTCCCGCCCCTAAAAGAATTTTGTCTTTGAAATTCCTTCTATCACATATCATTTCTCTTTTCATTCAAAGCTTTATGTAGATATATAAATCAAATCAAATTTAAACAATAACTATAAAACATACCACGTAAAACCTCTTGATTATCCTTGTCCTCTTTTACATTCATAGCATACACCCTAGCTAGGGCAGTCAACAATATAGGTTCTTCCACTGTTTCAAAAATAATACTAGAACGCTACCCCATTTGACCAGTTCTACTCCTAGTTCTTCCTTTCTAATATACTCCTGAGGCAGATACAATTTCTCATCTTGATTGAGAGATCAAGTTTTCCTGGACTTGAGAAAATTTAGCCACTAAATGATCAGTGCTACCACACTTAAAACAAGCCCTAGTGAGTTTCCTACACATACCCCAATGCATTTTTCCACAATGTTCACATATTAATGGGCCATTGCCTCTGCTCGATGGTGCTAGAACACCAACTTCAAAAACTGGTGTCATCTTATTTAATTTTTCATGACTCTGTATTTTTATGCTACACTATGTATATTTTGTCTACCCTAAGCCTCATAAACTTTCTTATTACTAGCAAATCCAACTTCACTATCCTGCAATTTTCTCTTTTGTTCCTTTCTTTACTGAACTTGTTCAGATTTCTCTACTTTTAGTGCAACTAATACCAGTTGATAATAGCTTACTGGATATATGGATGTCATTTCTACTAACAATTTCTTGATTACTTCATTTAAACCATCCTCAAATTACTGACATTTAAATTCTTCAGTCATTAATCCATCAGGTAAGTACTTGCTAAGTCGGCTAAATTCTTTCTCATAATCTGCCACAGTTAAGTTTTTCTGTTTAAGACTTACAAATTCTTTCCATTTAGCTTCCTTATAAGCTTTAGTAACATATTTATTTTTAAACTCCTGGACATAAAAGTCCCATGTTAGCTCAGCAGGTCGTTAGGGATTCCGGAGTACTAACTTCCACTAATCATAAGCTGAACCTTGCAATAACAAATTGCATAAGGCACCCGTTATTCCTGTGGGCAATTTATTTCTTACAATATTCTTTTTGTCCTTTCTAACTAAAACTATGCTATGTCAGACTCATATACTATAGTACCTCTAAATTCCTCTGCTCTTCGATTTCTAATTACATCAGAAAGAGCCTTTGGAGCAGTTAATCTATCTATCACTTGCATCAACCCATGCACTAACACTTGATTTTCTGGAGCAAGGTTCGGGTTCCTTGCTGGTGGTGGCTTAGGTACAGGTGGGGTTAACATGTTACACGTCCAATTGTTTCGCCTATATCTTCACCAGAATTCGATTCCATATTCACTCTACAAAAAAAAAAGACAACATCTGCATTAAGGCCTCATCTCTAAACAGACTCATATCAAATCTATTCATTAACATCCTATAATCTAGAACCATCTAAACTTGGCTCTGATACCACCTAATTGTAACACCCTTATATCCCTTTAAAAGAATATGAGGGTGCTACACAATCTAATCATGGTTATTTTACATAATTAAGTGTTAATTAATTAATCGATTTAAACTATCATACATAAATACTTTTATGTAATAACTATATATATATAGATAATATATATTATATTCACAATTTACAATAACATTTTAACATATTACATATTTATCAAAATGTTATTTATCAATACATGTCGCTTGCTTTACAAAACACTATATTAATTTTGCATTCCAAAATGCTATACGAAAAATTAAGCTTGAGTCTTCCCTAGTGGCCTGCAGATGTGGACTTCAAAAGCTTCATTCATGCTTTTACACAAATGTACCTACACGGGAAGTAAACACCTCGTGCTGAGCAATGGCTCAATGGGGATATGACAAAGCAAATTGACTTCTAAATGAAGTTATAAATATAAAGTTATATTTCATACACAACAAATAAAGTAACCAGAGATGTTTATTTTATTTCATTAACAACATAATTTCTTTAAATTGTAACACCCCATACCCATACGTAGGGGAGTTCATTCTAAGAAGGGAGTGAACACTCGTATGGATAAGGGTATCACCAAACAATTCACATAACATGCATAAACAAAATAAGTAGATAGCAGAAGAAATTAAAACAACATAATTCTCAAAGATCTCTTTTATTGATAAACCAAAAGTTTCATTACAAAATGTACATTACAAAAATTGTCTTTACAGAATTTCCAAAATACATAATTATATTGCCAAAGGATTACAAAAGATAAATACACATAAAGTCCAAAAGATTACAAAAGATATACAAAAATAATCAGCTTCCCTAAAGCTCCACTCCTACTGTGTTGGCTTGACCTGTGGATGCACTCCCAAAAACTCCAAACCTTCCAAAGCTGCACGGATGAAACACCAGTGCTAAGCGATATCGCTTAGTAGGGAAACATACAATAATATGAATGGCCATTCATAATGGTCATTAAAGTAGAACACATATAAATGGCACATGCTTATAAATACATATAATGAAATCACAGTTTAAGCATTATCAATTACATTTAATAGGCTCATAATCGGAACATATGTCATAATGATCTCATAATCACATAATAGACAAACAAAACCACCTAACTCAGAATAGCGGATAACGAGTGAACACATTGGGGTACCCATGGGTACAGTTGAAAAGCAACATCTTTATTTCTCATTCAAAAATATTTTCACATTAGGGGATCTTAAACAAGATCCGAACACATTGAGGATCGCGAGGATCCAAATGGGGACCTGATCAGGGTCTGAAACGCATAGGGGTTGCAACTACAGAACTCTATTAGGCATGCCTAACTATCCACTAATTTGACTCTTGCAGGTCATGCATCATTCATCATATCAATTACATAAGGTACATAAAATCATCCATGCATAAGCATAATGACATCATAGGGTCGGAAATCAAGTATCAAAAGCAAAGAAGAAAACTTGTTTTGAAAACCAGAGGAGTTGCACTCGCGATAGAGGTAAAGATCGCTAAGTGCCGCACTTGCGACAACACTCGTGCTCACACAAAGAAATGCTGATGAGCCTGTATCGCGCTTGCGATGAATGTCATGCTCGCAACAAAGGGCCAACAGAAGCACTGTCACGCTCGCAACAAAGGAGTGTCTAGTACTAGCTTGGCGATGAAAGTCTGACACAACAGGAGCTTGGAACCCAGGGCTCTATCGCGTTCGCAATGGGCATCGCGCTCGCGATAGAGTCGATTTTTAGCTCTCAACGCTTAGAAATTTACATAAACTCATGCACCAAAATTACCCAAACATGCAATTGATCTACCAAACTTCAACCCAAACCAAATCAAGCATCCAAATCATATAATACAACATAAAACCCAATCTTTATACCAATTATCACAATTAAAACATCAAAATTTACCAATCAAAATCTCAAATTCAACCAATCCAGAATTTTGTTCCAAAAGTTCATCCAATTACACATTCTGGTTCAATATATCACAACCATGGTATCTCAATTCAAATCAATCAAAAATCCATAACATTAACACCAACATAATCAAGTTAAACATCATAAATTTCCAGAAATTAACGCAAAACACCAAATTGAACAAATATGCATCAATTCAAAATTTTCCAAACCTTAAGCTCCTTTCCTCCACAAAATCAAGGGGCTGAGCTACCTTTAACAACTCCTTTACCCTTGGGATCTCTAGGAGGAACTTTTGAACATAAACACTCAAAATACACCAAAGCTAACCTAAGAACAAACTAGCAAAATCAAAGAGAAGAGGAAAAAGGAGAAGAAAATCAACTAAAACTTACCAATAAACTCAAGAATTGCTAAATTCCACCAGCAATTGCAGCCAAAAGAGTAAGGATCAAGTAAAGGAAAGAAAGGAAGAAGAAGAAGAAGAAGAAGAAGTTGGCGCGAGAAGGAGGAGAGAACTGGAAAGTAAAGCAGCAAAAGGCTACTCTCTCATTCTCTCTCCTTGCTTTTATAGCCTCTCTCACATGCCACATGTCAACAATCTATTGGTGGACTTTACCAATTCACACCCTACTTCCATCCTCCTCACTACACCCAAGTCTAACCCCAAACATAACACACTAACTCCAAACATGCAATAACACCCTATCAAAATCCCAAAAACATGCAATTAACCCAAAAAAATAAAATATCACACACAAAAATTCACATACAAAATAGCTCAAAATACTAGGGTGAAAAACAGGGTGTTACAAATCTCCCCTCCTAAAAAGAATTTCGTTCTCAAAATTCTCACCTGAGCCAAACAACTAAGGATACTGAGACCTCATCACTGACTCTGGTTCCCAAGTCACTTCTTTAACACCATGATACCTTAACCAGAGGAACTTGCTTACTTCTAAGTTTCTTCACTTTTCGAGCTAGAATGGCTTTCGGTTCTTCATCATAAGAGTAATCAGATTGAATTCTTATATCCTGAATCGATAACACATGGGATGGATCCAATCGGTAGCAGCGAAGCATGGAGACATGAAACACATCATGCAACTTAGCTAATTCCATCGGTAAGGCTAATTGATAATTATAAAATTAATGATGTTTTTAATGTGTTTTTATATATTTATTTAAGTTAATTTAGTGTTTATTTAGTTGAATTATAGTTGAATTAGTTAATTTTGTATTTTAGAGTTTAATTGTTGATTTTTGTGTTTTTCAGGATTAAAATAAAGGAAAAAGGATTTAATTGAAAAGAATGCTAAGTTTTGGATTAATTTGGTAATTTTCAGATTTTTGAAAGCCAGAGAATGGAACAGAGCACATTTACACACTGTTGGGGAGGAATTAGGAGCGGCCGTACTTGAATTAATGCTTGAAACAATTAAAAATTCAAAGAGCAGTAAAGCATCACTTGGCCAAGTGACTCAAAGGCAAAAATCTCACTTGGCCGCGTGATCACTATTTAGCCTAATGCACGGGAGTGCAAAATCTCACTTGGCCATGCATTAACAAATGGAAAAATCAACACGGTAGTGCATTTTTATGACTTTTTCACCAGCTGGCCGCGTTTTAGGAATTCAAAATCTACCAAACTTCTGAAGAAAAAGAAAAAAATCATTTTCCCATTTACCGACTGATAGATTTTTTTCCACATAAAAGTCAAAAAAAACACCGAATCAGGAGGAGATCAGATCGGATCAGAAGAATAATCTTTCTTTTACTTCAAATTAATTTAGTTTTAGTTTTGTGTTTTAGCTGTGGATAACAAATTCAAGGTGCAAGAAGCTACTTCTGATAAATCTGTACATGATTATTAAGGGAGCTTCTATAACTCTATGTTTTTGTCTCTTTTTATCGATTGTATTTTTAATTTCAATATGAATCGTGAGTAATTTCTTTACTTTTGCTAGAGGATACTTGAATCCTTGATTTTTACTGTAATGATATGATTGAGCTTTAAATTTAATATCAGTTGATTATTTCTTGGTTTTAAGCATATTCTTATCTTTGATCGTGTTAGAATTAATTGTTGGTTTATGGATCTAATAACTAAAAATTGATTTAGGCACCGTCATAGATCAACATGTTCTTGGATTAATTTATTATTATCTGTGCATGATTATTTTCTTAATTTTGAGGTAATTATGTGCTGATTTTATTAGTTAATACTAAGAGAGAAAGAACTGGGAATAGACTGGAATTGAATGTTCTTGAATAGAGATTCGATGAATATTTAGGAGTTTAACTGGATTTATATGCTAAGTGTTAAATTGTTCTTAATAAGGGAATTTAATACTTAAGAAAGATATTCTTGAATAAGGTATCAGGGTTAATTTGATCTAGTTTTTCCATAATCACTGGTATTTCTTAAGAATTTACGTCATTACAGTAATAAGTTAAGGTGGATAGTCCTCTAGTGAAAGTTGTTTTAACTATTGATTTTTCTCAATTACTGTTTCTATTTACGATTTTATTTGCTTGTTTAATTTTTATTCATTAATTATTTAATTTTCTGTTTTTCATTTGATTATATTTTCATCATTATAAACTCTGGGATTTCTTTTCTCTCTTTCACACTCAAATTTCATTCTAAAATTCAAAAATTAATTCATGCAACATAAGTTTCCCTTGGGTTCGATATTTAGGGTCTTAATCTATATTTCCCTATATTACTAGCCGATCTAGTACACTTACTAGACACCGGTCACTAATCTATAAGCAACGGGACCAATCTTTTCCAACACCTCATAGGGTTCCGATAAATCTGGGACTAAACTTACCTTTCTTGCCAAAACGCAACACTTTTCGCCAAGGTGACACTTTAAAAAACACCTTATCTCCAACCTTAAACTGAATGTCTTTTCGCTTCAAATTAGCATAGGACTTCTATCTATCCTTAGTCTCCTTCAAATTCTGCTGAACTACTCGGATTTTCTCTTCAGTATCTCTGATCAGTTCTGGTCCAACAAAAGAACGCTCGATCAATTCCGTCCAACAGACTAAAGTCCTACACTTTCGTCCATATAGTGCCTCAAACGGCGACATTCCGATGCTTGCTTGATGGCTATTGTTGTAAGCAAATTCCATGAGCGACACATACTTATCCCAACTGCTCGAAAATTCCAAAGCACACCCCCGAAGCATGTCTTCCAAAATCTAAATAACCCCATTCTGATTGCCCATCTGACTGAGGGTGAAATGCAGTACTGAAATTCAACTGAGTACCCAGAGCCACTTGCAACTCTTTCCAAAATTTCGATGTGAACCTCGGATCTCGATCCAATACAATAGACAACGGAATCCCGTGAAGTCTGACCACTTCATTCACATAATTAGCGGCTAGCCTATCCATTGAATAGTCCCGACGAACTGGCAAAAAGTGAGCCGACTTGGTGAGTCGATCCACAATGACCCAAACCGAATCATGCTTCCTCTGAGTCAATGGTAAACCCGTCACAAAATCCATTGTGATATCATCTCACTTCCACTGAGGGATAGGTAAAGGATTGAGCAATCCAGATGGAACTTGATGCTCGGCCTTTACCTGCTGACAAGTCAAACACTTGGACACAAACTCCACAGTACTCCTCTTTATCCCAGACCACCAGTAAAATTGCTTCAAATCTTGGTACATCTTCTCACTACCGGGATGCATAGTAAAAATCGTAGTGTGTGCATCACGAAGAAGTTTCTTCCTTAACTCATCATTCTTAGGCACACACAAACGATTCCTATACATAAGCACCCCATCCATAACCGAAAATTCAGTCTGCTTACCAATCTGAACTTCCTGCAACTTCACATCATCTTTCTGGGCATCAACGATCAACTGCCTCAAAGATGGCTTACCTTTCAATTGGCGAACCAAAGCCCCTTCCGAATCCAGTCTCCACTTATAACGCTGTAATAAAGGGGCCGAAACTAACTTCCGACTTAAAGCATCTGTAACAATATTTTCTTTGCCCAGATGGTATTCCAAAATGCAGTCGTAGTCCTTAAACAGTTCTAACCAATGGCGCTGTCTCATATTTAGCTTTTTCTGTGTGAGGAGATACTTTAAACTCTTGTGGTCAGTGAAAATCCTATATATCTCTCCATACAGATAATGGTGCCAAATCTTGAGAGCAAAGATCACTGCAACCAACTCTAGGTCATGCGTCGGATAATTCCTTTCATAAGTCTTCAACTGACGGGACGCGTAAGCCACAACCTTACCCACGTGCATTAAAACACATCCAAGTCCAACTCTTGAGGCATCGCTATACATCACAAACTCTTTATCCGAAGTGGGTTGAGTAAGTACAGTAGCCTTAATTAACAAACTCTTTAGCCGCTCAAAACACTCTTGACACTTATTAGACCACTCGAATTTGACCCCTTTCCTTAGAAGTCTAGTCATAGGTGCGGTGATAACTAAAAACCCCTTTACAAACCGTCGGTAATACCCAGCCAAACCCAAGAAACTTCTCACTTTCTGTACATTCCTAGGCGCCTTCTAATTCACAATAGCCTCGATCTTTGCTGGATAAACTCGAATTCCTTCTGCCGAAACAATATGGCCCAAAAAGGACACCTCCTTAAGCCAAAAATCACACTTACTGAGCTTCGCAAATAGATGGTGATCTCTCAAAACCTGAACACTAACCGAAGATGCTCTTCATGCTCACTCTCATTCTTCGAGTAAACCAGGATGTCATTAATAAATACCACAACAAATCGGTCGAGATATGGCCTAAACACTCTATTCATCAAATCCATAAAAGCCGCTGGTGCATTAGTCAAACCAAACGGCATCACAAGAAACTCATAATGGCCCTATCGCGTCCGAAATGCGGTCTTAACCACATCTGCATCCTTAGCCTGAAGCTGATAATACCCAAACCATAAATCAATCTTAGAAAAGATTCTCGCTCCTTTAAGCTGATCAAATAAATCTTCAATCCTAGGCAATGGAAACTTATTCTTCACAGTAACCTTATTAATCTACCGATAATCGATGCACATCCTTAACGTACCATCCTTCTTCTTCACAAATAAAATCGGAGTACCCCATAGAGATACGCTGGGTCTAATAAAGCCTTCATCCAATAGCTCTTGTAATTGAGTTTTAAATTCCCTCAATTCTACAGGAGCCATTCGATAAGGTGTTTTAGAAATTGGAGCAGTACTTGGCAATATCTCTATGGATAAGTCCACTTCTCTCTCTGGAGGTAACCCAGGCAACTCACTAGGAAACACATCCTCAAACTCCCTAACCACTGGAATATCTTCAATCTTAACTTAATTACGCCTAGAATCCAACACCAAAGATAAAAATGCCTCACAACCTTTCCTCATAAACCGCCTAGCTTGCATGGCTGAAATCACATTGCTCAAAGAACCTGAGCCTAAACCTTTAACCATAACCAGAGACTAATCTCTACCCCACAACACAACAGTCTTCTTATGACAATCTACAACTGCCCGGTGCTTAAATAACCAATCCATCCCCAAAATCAAATCAAATTCCCAAAAAGGCAAATCAATCAAATCTGCTGAAAACTCTATACCTTGAACCAACATAGGGCAATTCCTAAACACCCTACTCACATTAACACTATGCCCTAAAGGACTGGTCACACAAATTTCATAATCTAACTGGTCAACTTCATGTAACTTATCATGTAACTTATCGGAGCAAAAGCATGAGTGAGTGAAACTAGGATCTATTATAGCATACAACTCAGTGTTATAGAGTAAAAACTTACCTGTAATCACATCTGGCATATCTTGCTCATCTCAAGCTCTCATAGTATATGCCCTTGCTGGCACCATCTGAGGACGATCTACTGACTTCGATGGAGCTCCCTCTCTAGGCCGACCACCTCGACCTCTATCTCTGCCTCTACCTCGACTAGCTTGAGGAGCATTAGACCCCGACCGGCTAGCCTCTTACCGATCCCAGTTGTTCTCACTCAACTTTGGACAATTGGCCAAAAAATGATTGGTGCTTCCAAAATGAAAACATCCTCAAGTGAGCCAACGACACTCGCCCTTGTGGCGATTACTACAATGAGAACATTTCGGCACCATCTCACCTCTAGCACCAGAACCACCTCTACCACCACTAGGAACAAATGAAGATCCCTGCCTCCTACCCCTTGAAGCCGGACTAGCAGAGGACTCATCCTGAGCACTTGCATGTGGGTTTCTCGGTCTCTTACCCGAGGATGAACCTCCTCGAGGGGGATTCCTTCTCTGAGCTCTCTCCCTAAAATAGATTCTAATCTTTTCGCACGCAAAGCTGCTTGAACAATCTGGTAATAGCTGACAGTAGGAGCACTCATCAAGGATATTAACATGGCTCTCAAATACTCATTCAACCCGGCTTCAAAGTGTTGACACCAAAACTCTTCTGTCAATAAACCTGGAGGAGCATACTTACCGAGTCGGTTAAATTCTTTCTCATATTCTGACACTGACATTGCACTTTGCTTGATACTTAAGAATTGAGCCTACTTAACCTCCTTGTATGGTTTGGTCATGTACTTATTAGTAAACTCTATTTCAAAGAACTCCCTCGTGACCGGGTCTGGCAACTGGGGATGGCTACGGACCAACTTCCACCGGTCGTAGGCCGAACCTTGCAACAAAGCAACTACACATTCAACTTGCCTCTCTGGAGGGCAATGAATCTCCTCAAGAACTCTCTCCACCTTCTCAATCCACTTCTCTGCCAACTCAGACTCATCCAAACTCGTCCCGTAAAAATCTTTCGCCCCGACTTTCCTCATACTCTCTATCGGGGCTCTCAAAGCAGTAACCCTTTCTAAGACCCCAGCCATGTCTTGAGATATCTTCAATATCGCCTCAAAAGGCATAGTTGCAGCCTCAGGCTGCACCCTAGCTGGCTGAGCCGGACTAGACACTGATGGATCTTGCTCTTGGGGATTAGCACACTCAGTCGATCCCTCGAGGGACCCACGTGCAGACTCCATCTACTACAAATACAAAGACATCCATATTAGGCCAACACAGTCCTAAACACACATCTAAACCTATGATCACCCAGAAATGCCTAAACCTAGGTTCTGTGTAAGCACCGTGTCCCGAGGTAGTCCAAATCAGAGATTACCCAATGAAGAAATCGATGCCCAAGTCCGAATGAACGGTTGAGATTCAGGGATTTTCGGCCCTCTAGATTCACGAAAATGTGTTTTCTGTATTCCTGACAAAGAGGAAAAGAGAATTGGGGGTTTTAGGGTAAAAAAGGAAGTTTACCTCCATAGGCAGCCAGACCGTCGGTCACGAAATGACCGTCGCTCAATGGAAAGCCCCGATGCCCGTCTGTGGCTTCAAGCGTCCGTCGGTTGAATCCTGTTTCCCATAGGAAATAGGATTCAACCGACGCCCATCGGTATAGTTTTAACGGCCGTCGGTATTTCAAGGCCTATAAAAACCTATTTTTCCCCTGTTTTGGGGGTTGGCTGGTTAGTTGAACGAATCTGCATTTTTTTTTACCTAAAAACCCATTTCTTAGCATTCTTTCTTTCATCTCAAGATTTCTCCATTTTTATTTTTAATTTTGTGAATCAAAGTCAATTCAAAGGAGCTAAAACTGATTAGTTTCTAAGAATTTTGATTCCAACATTTGTGCATTTCGTGAAAGTCAAGAAAAAAATGAATCAAAGTCAATTCGAAGGAGCTAAAACTGATTAGTTTCTAAGAATTTTGATTCCAACATTTGTGCATTTCGTGAAAGTCAAGAAAAGAAAAGTCCAAACCTTCTTTTCTTGATTTTTACCCATTTCTCGTGAAGCGTGCGGGACTCGAATTATCAAGAATCCAACCTAAAAGGTAAAATCCAAGGGTAAATATTCTGGACACATATTTCATTTAGTTCATTTTAATTATTTTGCTTTTTTTAAGCTTTTGTGTGGAAAAATTATTCTATTTGAGAAAATTTGGTTTTTTTACTGTTTTGCTTGAAGAACAGTAGCGACCGACGGGTCATAAGGCCACCGACGCTCGTCACTCGTTTCAGCGACAGCGCGTATGTGACGCGTTACTGCCCGTCGATCACCCCGGTATAAGCCCGTCTCTCGGATGAATGACGGCATTCCAACCCGTCGGTCGCTTCTAGAGACGCCCGTCTGTCATTCGTTAGATGCCGTCCCTAGGATCTGTTTGCAATTCTCAAAACCTTTTTCTTCATTTCCTTTCCATTCTTTATTTCTATTTTTTCTAAATCTTTTCCCTTCTGTCTTTTATCAATAGTTTTATTCTATATTATTTTAGTTCAGAATTTTAACCCTTATTTTCGTTAATATTTATTAATGTCTGTTCTCTTTTATATTAACATTATTGATTATTTTGTGAGATCATTTTCATGTCTTTTGGATAATTTGGAGCTTAAGAGGAGTTTTGCCATGGGAAACTCCATTTGGTTTACCTCTTCACCCTTTATTTATTTATTCATTTGCTATTTATTTATTTATTCATTCTTTCGCTTATTTAATAATTTATTCATTCATTTTTATTGATTATTTTGTAATCACAATGAAATGTTTTATTCCGTGTTAAATAAGAATGGATAAACATTTTATAGCAAATACAATTGGGGTTTTCTTTTTAACTCAAGGATCCAACGTCCTAATTTCCACCCAATAAAAGCATCATAATAAAAATTAGTTTCTTTTATAATAAATACATGTGAGGACCAAAGTCCTCAAAATAAATGGATCCCCCATTTTATATATGCATCGCACTTTTACAATGGGAGTTGTATTCCGCTCGTAATATTATTGTAATTTATTTTAGAATGTTTATTTTTCTCTTTGTTTTATTTATTTATTAACGCTTTTGATGTGAATAAGTGTGCTTGTAATTAAATTTCATCGTGTGGAAGGAGAGCGAATTAATAAACTCAAAATCTAACCGTAAAATTAATCAAGGTAGAAATAGATGAGAAGTCCCGAACCCAGCTCTGGTCTTTGGGCTCAACGAGGCGAGAGGTATCCGATCACTCATTGGAACTTCCAAGACACCTCTTGTGTCCCAATAAAAGACTCAATTAATAATCCTAGGCTCCAAAGGAGAGATCATCCTCCAAGACCCTTTTGGTTTGCCCAAAATGGATATATGCGCTGTCTTAGGCTCTTCGAGGCGAGAGAAACTTTCCCAATGTTTTATTGGGTGGCGACTCCATGAAACCTCTTTGTTGCCCAAAATAGACGCACTTGTAAATACTTTTACAAGTTGCCAACGGACCCTCAATTGCCCAATTGCCCTCAACCGGGCGGTCAAAAGGGCGGCCCGCGGGGTCCGGTGCGCGTCACAGTGGTGACTCCGCTGGGGACTCTGGTTCGAGACTTTGATTTGAAAATACCATTGATTAAGATTTATGATTAAATTTTAGTTTATAAATTCGCTTTCTTTCATATTTGCATTTACATCCCATTAGAGCTTTAGACTATGCTAGATTGGTCCTTTCTAAACCTCGGTGCATTCCCGAAGCACAACCCTATGTTCACTCAATGTAGGGAAGTGTTAAGGATAATCACCAGCCCAAGTTTCGTACCAGTTGGTATATAAAATGGAGACCCAATTGGTCATTATGCTCACGACGAGCTAGACCCGTTGGCAGGGACCATGCTTGGGTAGACCTAAAGTAACACCACCCTTGACCAAAACTCACGTAATGGCCGTAAATACTTCCCTTAGGTAATATGAACCGTAATACCTTGCCTGCTGTATGGGTCCTTATGTATTGGGTGAGTCCAAATGTCTTGCTTGGTTACCTAGCCAAAGGCTTTCATGCCCCGGTAGGGCCACGTCGATATATTTGGATTATTTAAATATGTAATGACCATTTCCCACGCGCTTGTGCATTAGTTTAGGAGTGTTATGCTGCCGGTTTTTCGCCATGCACCATGCGTGTCCATCGGGTTCCCTGTTGAACCATGGGCTAATCCTGCCTAGGGAAGAGACTATGACCACGTGTGCGGGAGTAATAAGGGTGGAAGGACTTATCTGCTTGTATGTGACTTGCGGGTGTTGCATATCACGATCATGCATTTCATTTGCATTCATGCATCATTTTAACTCCTTATTTCTACAACCATCATAGATCTGCCCAGGTGGACGAGAGGACCCGCGGGGCAATTGATCCGAACTTCCGTATCAGAATCACCAGAAAGGGAGAGCTTCTTAGACAACTATCTAGAGACCAGCTGTACCACATCAAAGATGGCTAACTCGCCAAGGGGAAATGATGCCACTAGGGCTTTGATTGCTGAAGAGGTTGGTAGAAGATTCGAGGAATTTGAGGGTCGGATGATGAATATGTTGGCCGCTTTGACCCAACGCACTGCTCCGTAAGACCCACTTCCTCCTCCCATGAGACAAAATGAATGGGGGGAGGATAGAGAAGAAAGGCAGGAAGAGATCCGACCACCGCCGATAGATTTGAGGTCAGTAGCATCGGGGGTTCAGAGGAGAAGACCGGTTCAGAGGTTAGAGGATGACCACGTGGATGAGGATTATGAAGAGAGTGTCATGTCAGAAAAGGGGAAAGTGCCCCAGTCAGAAGAGACCATGTGGAAGAAAGTGGAAGAGAAGTTCGAGGCAATGGCTCGAATGTTGAGTAGGGGTCAAGGAATCAATCCTGAGGATAAGGAGCTAGAAGGAGAGGATCCTATTCCCTACAATTTTAAAATGCCGGATGTTCCCAAATTCGATGGTACCTCCGACCCAACTGCCCATGTGAAGCAGTACTCATTGATCATGAAGGGGACCACCTTGACAAAGAGACAAAAGGTGGAATATTTTTGCTTAAGTCTGACTGGTCCGACTATAGATTGGTACCATGGTCTTGACCGTAGAACTAAAGAAGACTGGGATTCGCTGACAGAAGAATTTTTGAGGCAATATGATTTTAATACGAGGATGGATGTGACCCTCAAAGATCTAGAATTGCTGCAGCAAAATGTCGGAGAATCTTTCCATGAGTACTTGACTCGCTGGAGGAACAGAGTGATGGAAATGAGAAGGAAGCCTGAGACTCAGGACCAAATTAGATTATTCATCAAGAACGCGAGCCCATACTTGAGAGAAGGGTTGAAGATAAAGGGGTTAAAAGATTGGGAGTCCTTAAAGGATATAGCCATCGAAGCGGAAGGAGAGTACCTGGCCCGAAGAGCGAACAGTGATAGCTATGCCAAGAAGGGGAACGGTAGCCAGGGGGCAAGTAGGCCGGTGGGTCCCAGCGGTAGCACCAGAAGAACGGTTGAGGTGTCTACTGCTGACGCAACCACGAGACATTTTTCAAACTTGGGGAGATCCTTGTCATGGGTTCTGAGGAGACTGATGAAGGAAGGAAAATTACAGCCATTGCCTCCTAGACCTGCCATGACACAAGGAATGCCAGGTCATAAGGAGAATGAGTACTGTGCTTACCATCAGCACACGAGTCATATGACGGACAATTGTAGGGCTTTGAGGCATGCAATCCAAGACCTGATCGATATAAAGCAGATTACAGACCCTGAGAAGAGGGAAGGCCAGAAGAAAGTCGGATATAACAAGGTGCCCCCACCCGTGTTCATGATCGGATCCAGTTTACCAGAGGAGTTTGTCTTGAATGAATTATACAGCATCGATGTAAACACTGCTGTCACGAGCCTCTATGAGGTAAGTGAAAAAGGGATGCCCGCTGCAGTGATCGATTGCTGGTCCACTAGTGAGAGTGGAAGTGATGATGATGGAACTGTTGAGTTTCCTGACCCATGGGGTTCGGAGGAGGAGGAAGCGGAAGAGCGCAAAGAAAAAATGAAGGTAGGAGCAGTGTCCCGCAGTGGGAGAGTAATGCCGGAAGTGGCAGTGCCTCAAGAGTCGGTGGAAGGTCAGAAACAGAAGGGAAAGGAGCCCGAAGGAGATCATATAGTCAAACAGTTGCAAAAGACACCAACCCAGATTTCCATCTGGGATTTATTGAGACAGTCCCCCTCTCATAGGCAAAGACTGGTAGAGGCTCTATGCATGACGACTGTGGCTACAATGATTTCGCCCACTGAGCTGCTGGAAGTGGTGAAAGGAGGTGCTGGAGAGAGTGTGGTGTTCACAAATGCTGATTTACCCGCGGAAGGCCGTAACCACAATCGCCCTTTGTACATTAGGGCTCAAATCAATCAGAAGCACACTTCTTGCGTGATGGTGGATGATGGGTAGTCAATTAATGTATGCCCTCAAGTAGCCATGGCAGCCTTTGGAGTGACGGGGGACATGCTAGCCAAATCAGATTCGATGATCACAGCCTATGACAATTCTCGTCGACCTGCTTTAGGGACTTTCAAGGCATTAGTCAAGACGGGGCCAGTGGAGACTGAGGTAGAATTCGTAGTCTTGCCTATTCTTGCAAATTTTTCAGCACTGCTGGGGAGGCCGTGGTTCCACAAGTTGGGAGGTGTTCCCTCTACTCTCCACCAAATGGTCAAGATACCACACGAAGGACAAGTGGTGACCATCAAGGCTGCAAGGGAGAATCAGGTGTCAATACTAGAGATAGCAAGGCAGCCTTTTAGTGGATTCCACGTGGCCATGATCAAGGAGGAAGGGATAATAGGAGGAAGCCCACAAGTGCTAGCTATGATGAAGAAGATGTCGTTCCTTCCGGGTGCGGGATTGGGTAAGAACTCCCAAGGAATGCCAGAGGCCATCGCCACTAAAGGTCAGAAGGATAGAAAGGGCCTGGGCTATAAAGGAGGAGTGTAGAGAGGAGTGAAGCCAGCAGAGGGGATTCCCCACCTTTGGGAAAGTTTTGTGCCCGCAACAACACTTTGCGCTTATACCGGGGAGGCCGAGCCTCAGTTAGTCGATGGGAGGATTGTGCCAGGTTTTGAGGTATTCAGTGATGTTTATGATTGGGACATCGGGATGATCAAGCCAACTGATGACTTCTGGGATGAAGAGGTCTTGACTAACAAAGCTATCTGGGACAGGGAAGAGCCTGAGGAAGTGGTGACTGAAGCTATGCTGACTGCTCATGTCAAAGGGAAGGGAAAGATGGAAGAAGCTGCTCAAGAGGTGGATGAAGAGCCTCTGGTCAACCCTGATGATGCAGGACCATCGGCTTTGGCACATCCAGCGGGAGATGAGGAAGAGACCGGTTTAGATTGTATTTTCATTCCTGAACTTTTTAATGATGTAAATGACAATTATAATTTTATTAATGAAATGAATGATTTTGCTTACTTGTGCGATGTTTCTGATAATTTCAACATGCATGATCATGATCATATCCCATCCATATTTGATATTGATTCTACTAATACTACACCATTTAATCTTGGAACCTTGGAAAATCCGAAAGAAATCTTGATAGCGTCAAACATAACTCCTGAGGAAAGAGAAAAATTTGAGAGGATAATTAAGAAATTTGAAAAAGTCTTTGCCTGGACCTATGAGGACATGCCGGGAATCTATCGGAACGTCGCAGAGCACGCCATTCCGACTTATCCAAACCACAAGCCGGTGAAACAGAAGCTGAGAAGACTTAGGCCGGAATGGGCAAATAAAGTAAAAGAAAAGATTCGGCAACAAATTGAAGCTAAGTTTCTGGTAGAAGTACAGTACCCCACATGGTTAGCCAATGTAGTCCCTGTGGCTAAAAAGAACAAAAAAGTGAGGGTATGCGTGGATTACCGAGATCTGAACAAGACTTGTCCAAAGGATGATTTCCCACTGCCCCATATTGATGTATTGATAGACAGCACCGCCAATTGCGCGATGTATAGCTTTGGGGATGGTTATGCGGGCTACAACCAGATCCTCAATAAGATAATTGATCGGATCAAAACGGCTTTTATCACAGAATGGGGGGCATATGCCTATAGAGTGATGCCTTTTGGATTGAAGAACGCAGGGGCTACCTACCAGAGGATGGCGACAAAGATCTAGAGTGACTTAATCCATAAAGAGGTGGAAGTATATGTAGATGACATGATGGTCAAGTCAGCCACCAGGGAGGGCCACTTTGAAGCATTAGAGAAGTTTTTCGCTAGAATAGATAAGTACAACCTGCGGCTAAATCCCAAAAAGTGTATCTTCGGGGTAATTTCAGGAAAGTTGCTAGGACATGTGGTTGGCCAAAGGGGGATCGAAATTGACCCAGATAAGGTGAAATCCATCAGGGAAATGCCAGTGCCACAAAAGGAAAAGGATGTAAGAAGTTTCCTGGGCAAGTTATAATATGTTAGCCGGTTCATTGCAAAGCTCACCTCGATATGCGAGCCAATTTTCAAGTTGCTTAGAAAGAATCAGCCTGTGGTATGGAACGAGGACTGCCAGAAGGCCTTCGACAGCATCAGAGAGTATTTGTTGAACCCACCAGTACTGAGGCCGCCACAACCAGTCAAGCCGCTCATTTTGTATTTGGCAGTGGAAGATGGCTCTGTAGGTGCCATGATGGCTCAGGAAGATGAATTCGGAGTGAAATTTGCAGTCTATTATCTCAGCAAGAAATTCCTCGCGTACGAGGTAAAATATGCAAAAGTAGAAAAGATCTGCCTCGCCGTGATTTGGGTATCCAAGAAGCTGAGACACTATTTCCATTCATACAAAGTACAGGCAGTGGCAAAGCAGAACCCTCTGAGGTATTTGCAAGAAGCGCCGTCTTTGCTTAGGAAGATGGGAAGGTGGTTACTATTACTACAAGAGTTCGATATCGAGTATATTACTCGAAAAACTATCAAGGGGCGGGCAGTAGCTGAGTTCTTAGCCGATCATCCCATCCAGGGCGATTCACTTGAGTTCAATTTTTCGGATGAAAGCATAGCGGCAATCTCTGTTCAAGGTTGGCAACTGCACTTTGACGGGGCTGTTAATAATAAGGAGGCAGGAGTAGGAATCATCCTGACAACCCCGGATGACGAAAAACTCCCTTTGGCTAAAAAGTTGAGATACATGGCCACTAATAACGAAGCTGAGTATGAGGCATACACTTTCGGACTGGAAGCTTTAATTGCTCTGGGGGCAAAGGATGTGGAGGTGTACGGAGACTCATCCTTAGTAATCAACCAGATTCGGGGAGAGTGGGCTATCAAGGAAGAGCGTTTAATGCCGTACGTCGAATATATGAGGGAGCTATGTAGTCGGTTTGAGACTTGCACGTTCCATTTCGTGCCAAGGGATGAAAACCGGTTGGCTGATGCACTGGCAACCCTAGTTGATGTGGGACAATCCGGAAGGAGTAGCCATGAAACCAGTTCTAATCTCGAGTTTTGAGAGGCCTAGCTTTGAGGTCAAACCAGTAATGGAAATAGAGATAGCGGACGGAAAGCCGTGGTATTTTGATTACATGAATTATTTGGAAGGCACGAAATTTCCGGAAGAAGCTACTGAAAAAGACCAAAGAATGATCTGCAAACTGTCCACTCAGTTCATAGGCATAAACGGAGTATTGTATAAGAGGCAGGCCGATGGTATTCAGCTCAAATGTCTGGATGAAAGGGAGGCCCGGAAGGTGATGGAAGAAACGCATGCAGGTGTATGTGGAGCTCATATGAATGGTTTGACACTGGCCAAGAAAATCATGAGACAAGGATTCTACTGGCTCACTATGGATAATGATTGTTCAAAGTACGTGAAGCAGTGCCAGCTTTGCCAGCAGTATGCAAATTTGAGGCATCTGCCTGTGTCAGAACTACATAGCTTAATGTCGCCTTGGCCGTTTGCAGCCTGGGGAATAGATATCATTGGGGAGATCCATCCTACAGAATCTAATAGGCACAGATATATCATAGTCACCATCGACTACTTCACCAAATGGGCAGAGGCAGAGTCCTTTAAGAAGATCAATGCATGGGATATGGCAAAGTTTATTGAGAGGAATTTGATTTGCAGATATGGCCTCCCGCATCATGTAGTGTCTGATAACGGGGTCCAATTTATGGGAGAAACGAGGAAGCTACTCAAGAAGTATGGGATTGAGCACCATAGGTCTTCTCCATACCGACCACAGGCCAATAGAGCAGTAGAGGCCGCTAATAAGAATGTCAAGAAGATTCTAGCCAAAATGGTCCAGACCTACAAAGATTGGGCAGAAAAGCTACCTTTCGTGCTGTGGGGTTACAGGACAACGGTTAGAACGTCTACGGGTGCTATGCCATTTTCTCTGGTGTATGGGACGGAAGCAGTGCTGCCAGTGGAGGTAGAGCTTAAATCACTTAGGGTGGTCATGGAAGCCCAGATTCCTGAGGCTGAATGGGCACAACAAAGGTTGCAACATCTAAACCTGCTCGATGAGAGCAGATTGAAAGCCTACTATCACAGCCAAGTCTACCAGAAGAGACTCGCCCGATCCTTTGGGAAGAAAGTTAAGAAGCATTCATTGAAAGAGGGTGACTTGGTATTCAAACAGATGAGACCTGGGGCACCGGATATCCGAGGGAAGTTCAGACCAACCTAGGAAGGGCCGTTCATCCTCAAGAAGCTACTGTCCAAAGGAGCTGCAATTCTATCGGATAGTGATGGCAGCGAGTTTAAGGAACCGATCAATATAGACAGACTCAAAAGGTTCCACGGCTAAAGACTAAAAATAAAAAGAAGAGAATAAAATGCCCTGTGGGTCGAAAACCGAAAAAAGGCGGCTTTGCTAAAATTGGGCGCCTCGACAGGTTGAAAACCGAAAAAAGGCATCATGTGCAAAAATTAGAGGCATGAGAGAAAATGTCCGATCAAGAAAACCCGAGAGGGCCGATTGGTAACAGGAGTTGATGCTATCAAGATTTGGTTTCATGAATTAATAGGGCGTACACAGTCGAGTTAGTGTAAAAAAATGATCATGTATGCCGAAATTCTGTGGAAATGTACACAATTTTGTGAAATAAAACAAGAATTATTGTTTTCATTTCAGTCATTTTCTAGTTTTGTTTTGAAAAGAAACATAGTGCCCCAAAGGGGTGTACATGTGTAAGATAAGCTAGGTCCTACCGTTGCTCTCACCGGCCAAATGTTTAAGTCCTCGCGTCCTGTTGTCAGATGCCGGGCTGAGAACCCATCTCTTATATTCGCTGGAGGAGGTCACGGAATGAGCTCCGAATCGAGGTATGACAGTCTTAACCGAAAGTTGGCTCCACAGCTCATAATAGCGAGAAGCAAAGGCAGTAGAAAAAGCTCCTCCTCGAAAGGATAAAGAGACCCTCACCACGTCTTGGGTCATCCCGAGCTGACGAGCACATCGAGCCGCAATGCAGAAGGTGGCCTAATGAAGCCCGCATAGAGGAATACACCCTGATGATCCGTCAACGACTGCATGAGACAAAGGGAGCCAGGCAGACATGAAACTGATGTCATCATCCGATAGCTCGCCAAATCTAGCGGTGCCTTCATCAGGAGTTGTGAAAGAATATAACCGTCGACGCGGGAGGAAGTGTCTTGGCGAGTATTCTGCGATGACTCGAGGAGGTGGCTATGATAGCATCTTCAGTTTCTCCTACAACCATATCTAAAAAAAAAAAAAAGCCGCTGGAGTAAGTTGGGTTTACTTCAGGCAAAAAATAGGCATAGGGTTGTGTGAAAATCCGAAAGGACGCATTTCCCGCTAAGAAAAGCTAGTGCGAAAATCCACAAGGGACGCACTACCTTTTAAAATAATGACGTACCAGGAGTAATAAGGGGCTTCCGGTGAATGAGGTGGTGGATCCAGAGCGTACAACATCCAGGCCCAAAATGGTTTCAGCCAGAATGAGGGGAAAAGGGGATAATCCGCGGTGAAAATCATCTAGAACCCCAAACAGGCGGAGATCGCCAACCAAGTCCCCTGGAGCTATGGTCAAGAAGCTCATCATACAGAATAAGAACACAATGCTTACCCGATATGTAGGGACATCAGAAAGTCTGTCTAGAGCCTCGATTAATGGCTCCAGCGAAAAATTAGGACTCTGTGAGACCAGCCGAGCGGCCTCGGAAGGAGCTATGCCCAGAGATAGGGTGATATCCCGAATCTGAATCAAACCACAGCAAGGGACGCAGGGTAGAGCGTGGGGAGGATACCATGCTCCAGTGATAGCAGCGAACTCCTTGGGCAGGGGGCACAACTCCTGATAAGTAAACTTGAAAACATGGAAGCAGGGATTCCAAAAATGGGTTGCAGCTAGGAGTAAGTTGTGGTCTATTTTGGCTCTCCGTAAGTGTTTTAGCCCGGATAGCATAGTAAGGACGTTATTTTCCCAGGTGTGAGCGTCATCCAAGATGCGGTACATCTTATGGAAAGGAGGAGAAGTCATCCTTTAAAAGTCAAAGATTGAAGATAGAAAAGGGTCAAAATAAGAAAAAGGCACAAATCCCAAGAAAAATTGGTCAAATTTATAGGGATACTCCACAGATGGCGTGCCCGTGCCTCGGTGGCGGTAGCCTACCCGTCGGAAGACATCCACCTGGCAGATGCATGCATCATCATTGCATTTATCACGCGCATTAATTATGCATTAAATAAGGGAATTTTGAACGACAGACGGGCAGCCCGTCGGTCGCTCCTGGAGGCGCCCAGCCAGTCGGTCACGAAAAGCTATATAAGCAGGCAGAGACCGACGGACAGGCAGTTTTTGGCCTTTGTCTTTTTGCTTTCCTCCTTCAAAACCGTCCCTCATTACGGTTTTTCTTACTGTTCTTCATCTTTTCACATTTTTGTCTTGCATTTTCTCGTTCTTTACACTACCGGGCACCCAGTGAAGTATATTCTCTCTGTTTTCATCATTTTTCTACCAATTACAGGTTAGTAACTATTTTTTTATTTTATTTTCTTATAATTATTTTCTTCTTCTTGTCTCAATTTCATATAAATAATTTTAATTTTTTTCCATTTTTATTACTAAGGATTGTTAGGGTAGATAATTGTGCCTTAATAATTAGGTACTGCTTAAATAATTAATTTTGGTATATATTTTCCTCAATTACATTGCTGGACAATTTTAGATGAAAATTTTGTTGCCTTGAATTCTAATAAAGCATGCTTGCTTAGAAATGAGAAATGCTTACGCATATATTAGTTGTGAAACCAATAAATATTGTGCTGCTGTTGGGGCATGAGGCCTGTGGTTTTGCTGTTTTTCATGCAGGGAGTGGGGCACACCCTTGCCGGGGTGCTGCCCAAATTTTTATTGACATCTATATGATTGATTATTGGGGCCTGAGGCCTGTCATTATTTTGCTTTTCCTAATGCAGGGGGTGGGTACATCCCTACCGGGATGCTGCCCAAATTTTTATTTTATTATTATGTTATTATTATCTATTTTTATTCTCATTTTTATTTTTATTTTTTATATTTTATATTTTATTTTTATTTTTTTATTATTTTTTATTATTTTCCCTTATTTCTTTTTCGGGTTAGACCCTCCTTGTCTGGAGGATACCCGATTTGCCTCATACCATGAATCAGGTCTATTTATAGCCGTTATGTTAATTTAATTGCATAACTTATTTCTTGTAGGATGCCTCTACGACGACGTGTTCCACAGGGCCAGCCTGAGCCGCAGTCTCCGGGTTGGATGGACGCTGAGGCTGCGCAGAGATACAGAGCACTGGTTCAGGTGGAGTTCCGAGCCAGTCGCTTCATTTCTAGGCCATTCCTAGAGGCCTTGGGGATGGCTGAGGAGATCGACATACTTATGGAGGGCACAGGCTGGACGGAGTTCTTGACACCGGCCTTCCAGACGCATCCAGAGGCAGTGCGATAGGTCCTGGCCACATTGCACTACGGAGGGTACCAGAGATCCGACACCGAGCCTGGAGTGATACAGTTCTAGTTCAATGGTTAGCAGTTCAGCATCACGCGTCGGCGTTTTGCAGAGGCCATGGGACTCCCACGGGGCGATGGAGTGATGGTACCCCAGCGAGCAGTGAGACGCGCCCATTGGGCGGCCATAGCCCTACCCGGAGTGCTGTATGACCATGATACAGCAAAGAGTACCGTGTTAATTTTGCAGGCACTCCGGTACTTGCACAGAGTGCTCTCCAGCTCATACCTCGGACGGACTGGTAACCCCGGGTCGCTTAATGCGGCGGAGATCTGGAGCCTCTGGGCCATGGTGGCAGGCCGGCGTCTCAACATTAGCCATGAGATATTGGCTAACATGGCCAGGGTTTCTAGGGGGACAACCCCAGTGGTGATTATCGGCGGAGTTATTACCAGATTACTCCTGGGATTGGGAGTCGCCCCGGACAGGCTTGGGGTTTTCTTTTTAACTCAAGGATCCAACGTCCTAATTTCCACCCAATAAAAGCATCACAATAAAAATTAGTTTCTTTTATAATAAATACATGTGAGGACCAAAGTCTTCAAAATAAATGGATCCCCCGTTTTATGTATGCATCGCACTTTTACAATGGTAGTTGTATTCCGCTCCTAGTATTATTGTAATTTATTTTAAAATATTTATTTTTCTCTTTGTTTTATTTATTTATTAACGCTTTTGATGTGAATAAGTGCGCTTGTAATTAAATTGCATCGTGTGGAAGGAGAGCGAATTAATAAACTCAAAATCTAACTGTAAAATTAATCAAGGTAGAAATAGATGAGAAGTCCCAAACTCAGCTCTGGTCTTTGGGCTCAACGAGGCAAGAGGTATCCGATCACTCATTGGAACTTCCAAGACACCTCTTGTGTCCCAATAAATGACTCAATTAATAATCCTAGGCTCCAAAGGAGAGAGATTCATCCTCCAAGACCCTTTTGGTTTGCCCAAAATGGATATATGCGCTGTCTTAGGCTCTCCGAGGCGAGAGAAACTTTTCCAATGTTTTATTGGGTGGCGACTCCATGAAACCTCTTTGTTGCCCAAAATAGACGCACTTGTAAATACTTTTACAAGTTGCCAACAGACCCTCAATTGCCCGATCGCCCTCAAACGGGCGGTCAAAGGGGCGGCCTGCGGGGTCCGACGCGCGTCACACTCTGATACCAAAAATTGTAATACCCCATACCCACACATAGGGGAGTTCATTCTGAAAAGGGAGTGAACACCCGTATGGATAAGGGTATCACCAGACACTATTTGGGTGTCAATACTAGCAGCTACAAAAACTATCCCTTATAGACATGCCTATTTATCCATAACTTTAAATAATTCAGGCATAGAATAATAATTTCATATATTAATTTATTTGCATATTACATGTTTTTCATCATATAATAAAAATCAAATCAATTAAACTTGATAAACAAAAATTAAATCCATTAGAACACAATCTATTTCTTAAGCTAAACATAATTTCATTTCAAATCTCCACAATAATTTAGCCTAATTTAAAGACCAATTTAAGCATCCATTTCTTCTAGACATCTAAAGAACTATGTCTCATAATTCTCCAGCAACTAAAATCACCTCAATTAGACAATTAGAGGCCAAATTATAGCTAAAATACAAAAACTACACCAAGAAGTTTAAGAACATAGTACAATTTCTATCATTTTCTATACTTCATCGAATCTAAAATTCCTATCTCAAGCATGATTACTAACACAAAATGAACTATTATATTCTTCTAAAAATCCATAATTTATACCAATTTAAATTTTCATGCATTAAATAGCAAACATTAAAATTCCAAACCTGTTAAAGCTAAAATTCTCAAGCTTGCTCCAATGGTGCTTTCCCTTTTCCCTTCTTCTTATTATCAGCTTATTCTACTATTTTACATATTTAGAATCCATTGTTAACTTTTAACTCCTCACTCTCCAACAACTCATCCAAAGAAACAGAAAATGAAGAAAACAACCAAAAAAAGACTTAAACTTACCAATTACAATTGAATATCAGAATCTCTATTCAACATGCTTAATCTCTATTAATTTTCTTAAGCTAAATTTTATGTTTGGATTAAGAAGAGAAAGGATGGTAATCTTCTAATTTTTCTGCCTTAATTCCACCAAAAATAAAGTTTACAGATAATTGCCATTCAACTATTAGGTGTCATCTTACAATCTTGCATGTTACCTATATGAAGCTATTGCCTAATCTTCCAATTAACCCTTTAAAATTTTATATAAAATACAATTTGATATTCACGCAAATTACTACTAGGGTATATTTGGGGCCTTATACGATGTGAAAGAGATTTTCATGCATTGCATGATTTTTGAAGGCTATGATATATATATATATATATATAAACTTCTGTGAATATGCATATGTAGTCTAAACCAGTTGTAGCTCATTTATTTTGGTGGGACTTGTATAGTTATGTATGAAACATGCTCAAATGAAATAAATGTGATGTTAGTTTGATAGTAAAATGAGATTAAATCAGGATACTATTATAGGTAAGAAGATTAATTTAAGAAACAAAGAATATGTAAAACTTGTTATATAGTTAGTTAATATGTTTAAGTATAAACCGAAATATGTATGTGAAAATAAGCTAAGTAAATTAATAAGAACCATAAAAGAATTTCAATATATGAATATATAGACTTAGATATACATGTGTATACATTTGCAACGCAATAAAGTAAAAGGATGAACTATTAAACAAGTTTATTGGTATATGATTATGAGGTTGCAATGTAGTTTTAAAAAAATATGTAACTTAAGTGAGAATGGGATTAATTGTATACATAAGCAAATAAAAGTAATAAGTATTGATTGATTAATATGTGTTCATGAATGTAATAGTGATATACTAATTGTAATCTTGAAGATAAATGTATATGTTTATGCACTATGATTGAGAAATGTTCTCTTAAATATATCTATTTTTAGATGATTTTGGATTGATTGAAGGATTGTGTATTTCAGTATTTTGAAACTCGTATGCTTTTCCAACAACTACTGTGAGTGGTTGTCCAAATTTATAAGTTTCCCACTAAGCTTTATGCTGAACACGGGTTTTAAATCCATGTTAGTACAATCTCGATATTTCTTCTAAGAGTCATGTGCAGGAGTCCGGCAGCACAAGGTTAGGAAGAAGCCTTTGATGTAAAAGTTCTCTAAGATGGGAATATTATATAGAAGATTTATATTTTAAATTATCTGGATTGTATAAATATCTGTAACAGTTTTGTTGTAGCAAAAGTGTGTATAATGATGTAATTTTAAAATTTTGTATATGAACCAAAATACAAGAAACAATGTTAAATGAGTTGTTATATATAATATACACCTTATTGCAAATTTTTGAAGAATTAAAGTAAGTATATTATACTATGAATTAGATACGAGTATAAGCCATAGTTCTGACATCGATAGCAGGATTTTATGTCTGGTGGTAGCATTTCTCTACAAGTAAACCTATCTCGCATAATGGGTTTATAGGTTGCCTATAAGAGGTGTTACATATATGGATAACATTAAGACATTTAAGGATGTCACTCGTCATTTAGAGCTTGAAGAAGATCAATTGGCAGCGATCAAGGTCAATGCTGAAGTGCATATGGCATAATCTCGTTCTAGTGGAATGAGTTCAAGTCAAAACAAGAGGAAAAGCTTCAAAGGTTAGGATAAGGAACAAACTAAAAAGAATAAAAAGCAAAAGATGGAACAGATTTATAAAAGGTCCAAAGGCAAGAAGAAGATAAATATTTCAAAAGTGAAATGTTTCAATTGTCAACAGAGAGAATACTATATAAGAGACTACATTGTGCCCAAACAGGTAAACTATTCTGACTCAAAAGTGAGTGAAATTTTTGTATTTAGTTTAATATTTTTAACTGAATTTCATCCTTTGTATCGAGATGCCTTTGTTAAATTCATGCGAATATCGAATGTAGCAAAATGGATATATATAGGAAATAACGCTAGAGTGGCAGTTCAAGGGATTGGCATGTGTATATTGGTCTTGCGTAAAGGCCGAACCTTGCTTCTACATGATGTACTTTATACCCCATATATTCGTAGGAATTTAGTTTCTATTTTTGTTTTATTCAAAATTGGTTTCGATTTGCATTTTAACGATGAGTGTACGCTTATGTTTAAATGATATTTATTATGGTTCTGGTTTTATTTCAAATAATTTTATTGTTATGGATATCGATCCTAAATTTATGAATAAAACTAATTTTTCTTTAATTTCTTCTACTTCACATAGTTATGAGGACCATGTGAAATTATGGCATGCTAGATTAAACCATATTGGATAAGATCGAATGAGTCGGTTAGCCAAAACAGGTTTACTAAGTGATTTAAATTAGATTATATGTGAGCATTACCTAAAAGGAAATCTAGTTAGAAACCGTTCAGAAAAGGAACTAGAGTCGATTTTCCATTGCAGTTAGTTCATTTTAACGTATATAGTCCAATGAATGTGAGGACAAGGTATGGGGCCTACTATGTAACATAATGAAAATAATGTGAATAATAACCCGATAAATAGGACTTGTAAATAAAAATTTATTCATTAAAGAATAAAAAGAAAATACTATCTAAAAAAATGAAGGGTGTAAGAGAAAAAGGGAGGGATTAACGTGAAAGAAAGTGAGGTATTAAAAGGGATTTTTGGACCAAAAAAAATCTGCCCCTTTACCCCTAAAACTACGTCGTTTTAGGCCCTCATTTTCTCTTTTTCTTCTCTTCTCTTTCTTAGTCCCGATCTTCTCCTTTGTTTCCAACCTCTCCCATCTGCTTCTCTCTTTCCCGTTACTGTCTCTGTCATTTTTGCCCCCCTTCGTCCACTGTGAGCCGCCAACCCTTTTTTTCTCTCGTTTCCCCTTCGATGTGTGATGACAGCAGCGTTTTCCCTCCTTCCCCTGTGATTTTCTTCGGTTGCAGGCTCTACTTGACATCTTCTTGTCGCCACCGGCCACGGACTCTTCCTTCTTTAATGGTGGCTATAAGGAGAGTAATGGTTACCGTAGAACCTAAAATTTTGAGGGATCACATTAGGGGGACAGAATTGGGAGTTAGAAATTTAAAAATCCAATTTAGGAATTTGGAGTTAAGAGCTTAAGATAATTTAAAATTTTCATTTTTAAGTTAATATAATCAATTTAATTCATATTATTGTTGTGATTTATTGAGTATATGGTTGAAATGGTGTGTGTATTGTGAAGAAAAAGATAGCGTGGGGAGTAGAGTAAAAGGAAAACAAGTGGAGGCCTAAGTTTATTTTTGTCGAGTTGACTGAAGTCATTGAAGTTGATTTACCATATATTGAGGTTTGCAACCACTAAAATTTACTTTTTCTTATTTGTTTTGTTTGCTTTTGATTATGTTTTAAGTAAATAAGTGTTGGCATAAAATGATTTTCTTAAAAATAGTTTAGGAATTGTAAGTTGAATGTATAAGTTAGCCTATTGAGGTAATGTAATAGTAAAATTAATAATAATAATAATAATAATAATAATAATAATAATAATAATAATAATAATAATAATAATAATAATAATAATAATAATAATAATAATAATGATAATAATAATAATTGGATATAAGGGTTTCTTATTAAGGTGGAAATTCAATTAATTTGTATGATGATTTGTTTATGAATTGATAAAATAATGTGTGAATAATAACAAATACGTATAATTGTGTATGTTATGAGCTTGTGGAAATGAAAGATTAAATATGTGTATTTGATTAATTTATAAGAATGCACTGAATAGGGCCAAATAAAGAGAATTGTATTATAAAAGGAGGATATGATATGTTTTGGTTGGATATGAAAGAAGGAATGCAGAAGTGGAAAATTCAGAATTGACTTGACTTTATATGATTATAAAGGTGTAAAATACTATGAATATCATAATTGAAAACAAAGAAGAATATCAGTGCCCTTAGTAAATGATAGGAAACATGGAGAAAATATAATTGGCCGGCCATAGGAATGTAATTTATTCGGAGTGTCAGATGGATTTTGAACATTTATTCGAGGTGTCAGATGGATTTTAAATATTAACTCAGAGTGTAGGATGGAAATTTGATTAGTATGTTGGGTAGTATATTTGGTTATTAGCAGTTTATATTGTAATTTATTGAAAACCTACTAATAGGGATTGAAGCACAATGCTAGGTATAGGCAACTTCAATCCATTAGGCCCATATGGCCTCAGTCCCGTGTATCCCCTCGATGGGTTCCATCGAGTTACTAGGAGCAACATAATGAGGTTTCTTATATATTTATTTAAAATGGTTTAAAATATTGTAAAATAACTAGTTTAATATGACTTATTAATTTAGTCAGGAAAATAAAAATAATACATATATAATGATATGCTTGCTTGTTTAATTATTGACAATGATGAATTGTGTATAGTTTGATTTTGTATTTGCCCTTTTAATGATCTTAAACTTTTATTAAAACTTATGGTATTAATATTTTTTTTGGAAAAGTAATTTTAGTGGTTGCCACTAAGTAAATTGCTTAGCGCGTGGAATTTTATTTTTGCGCATAGGTATATAGGACATTAGGAACCGAAGTACAAGTCGGAGATCTACTAAGAAGTATGGAGGAGTTGTTTAACTTCAAGATAGATACCTAGGCTTAATATAATATTTTGTCATTTTGGAGCTTTAAAGTTTGAACCTATTGATTTGCTTATCAAATAATCGAATTAGAATTTTGAGTTATAATTGATTTTGGAGCTTTGAAGTTTGAAACTATTGATTTGCTTATCAAATAACTGAATTAGAATTTTGAGTTGTAATTCATTTTGATTAATAGTTGTAAATATTGTAGGATATTGCAATTATATGTATATAAAGGAAGATGGATGTTTTAGTTCTTCATTATGAGATATGTATAAGCAAAGAAAGATAAATTCACAATTGTTGGTGAATTTTATTATATATATTGATGATTTGAGGAGGATGGAAATTTTGACAATGCAATGGATTGGATGGAGTTGGGATGTACGGATGTTTTATTTAAGTGTAAATTCTGTAATTGTTAATAGGGGGATATAGACCCGTATAGGGGAAAATCTGTCCGCTTTTCAACTAAATCATGAAAATTTTAGATAGAAATAATAAGAAGGAATAAAGTAAAATGTGAGTTCTGTTAATAAATTCAAGGACAGAGACAAGTTTGGTAACATCCGGTACCTGGCCCTTATCAAGCTGGGTATGGGTGTTACATTTAGTGGTATCAGAGCAGAGGATTAAGCAATCCTAGACTTAGAGTAGAAAAAGGAGGATAGTGAAAAAAGGTAATATGCTCTATGTGCTTGTCAAGTAGCCTTTAATGATACGGGCAATTTTTTTTTTTAAAGCATAAGCATAGAGGCAGGGTAAATTACAGTCATACGCATGATGCATACATAATTCCAAAAATTGCGCACATAAAGCATTAAGTATACATTTTATCATTTATGCATAAACCTTCTTACATGTTTATTGGAAAAATAAATGCCTCGCATAAGAGTGACTTGACAGGTTATATGTGGAGCATATTATGAAACGTGTAATTTGGTTTTTATGATGTAAATGAATGTGTGTGGATTGATGATGTGTGAATAAATTGAGTATGGAGATTTGAGATATACCTTATAGAGATCCGCCTTTTTGTATTACTTTCAGATTTGTTATGGAGTAGGGTTCTAAAGGTACCAGTCGGGAGGAGGAAGAAAGTCGAGGTTTTGCTACTATTGAGGGTACTGATAGAATACAAACCTCATTAGAAACCCATCCTGTACCACCATTTCCTCAAGCTCAGATGACATTATGACTGAAACTTTGAAAAGAATGGTAGAGGCTATGCCTCATTAGCAACCTCAACCGCCACCTCCTCCATAAAAAGGTAACTATGAAAGAATGAAGAAGTTGGGGGCCACCGATTTCTATGTTGATGTATCTATCACCCCACAAAAAGCAGAGGAATGGCTCCAAAAGGTAAAAAGGATTTTTGATCATATGAAAATCTCACCAGAAGAAAAGTTAGACAATAAAGCCTTTTTACTTCAGGGTCAGGCTCAAAAATGGTGGTTGGCCATCTTTATAGATATATTAGAACCTGGTCCCACTTGGAACTTTTTTCTAGACCCATTTGAGAAGAGATACATCAGAGCTCAGTATAAGAGAGCCATGGAGAGAGCATATCTTTATCTTAGATAGGGAACCAAGACAGTGATCGAATACTTAAAAGAATTTGACAGATTAAGTCACTACGCTCTATAGCTTGTAACAACAAAGGAAATGAAGCTACAGAGGTTTAAAGATGGGTTGGATACTGAGATTAGACTAGGTCTAGTGGGACATAAATTTTCAGATTTTGGAGAGTTGGTTGAAACCGCTCTTGAAATAGAAGAATTAGAAATAAAAGAAAAGAATAAAAGGACAAAAAGTCAGCAAAAAAGAAGTCAGGGGCAGCCTCGCTCAACTGCTCATTTTAGCAAGAAATAGAAAGGATCCCAATCGACAACACAGTCATAAGTTTATTCTCAGAGATAGTCGCAAGATCAGAGAAGCTAAGCTAGTTCAGGCAGGCAGACTACATCTATAATTAGTACACCTACGGGTGCAAGTAGGGCGACTCATGTATGTGAGCATTGTGGGAAACAACATATAGGTGAATGTTGGAAGCTGACAAGAGCCTGTTATAGGTGAGGGTCCAAGGATCATTTTGATAGAGACTATCTTGGATTATAGACTTCGACAGCTTCACAGACTAGAGAATCTACTTCTATTCAGGGAGACAGAGGTAGAGGTAGGGGTAGAGGTGATGCTTCAGGAGCTACTACACAGAGAAACTTTGCGCAGACAGTCGAGTGATAAGATGCCAAAGCCCCAGCACGCACCTATGCTATTAGAACTTGTGAGGAGTAGGATGCACCAGACGTTATTGTAGGTGTGACGCGCGCCCCTACCGGCAAGGCCCTCGTCGGGAATCCGCTTTAGGATTCGAGGGGTGGGTTTGCGTCTTTTCCGATCTTAGCTGTTATGAGATATTTTTCGGCACCTCCTTTCATAATAGAACATTGAAAAGGACCATTTATCGCCATAACACATTTAGGCACTTTTGAGGTACTTTGGAGTCGCCACCCAATTTACAAGAGATTGGGAAAGTTTTACCTCTTATCGGTCTAAACCAGAGATGGTGTTCGGAACTTAACACTTATTTATGTCTTGGTTAACTATAAATGAGTTTTTAAATTATAAAATTTCATCCCTCTTCTCACGCGATTAATACAATTTATTAAAGAGCACATCAATCACATATAAAACGATAAATAAATAAAAATAAAGATAAAGATAAAAATAAATTACAACAAAACTAGGGGCGGAATACAACCCCCATTGTAAATAAAACATAAATCATACATAAAACGGGGTATTTATTAAGGATGAGGACATTGGTCCTCTCATGCATAAATAAAAAAAATTATTTTGAAGTGACCATTTATTTCGGATGGAAAATTAGGACATTGGTCCAATTTTATTAGAAAAAAACATAATTTTATTTGTAGAAATATTTTTGTGTGATTTTTGATTAAGCGTGCATAAAATAAATGGTTCAATTAATTATTGCATGCCAAATAACTCAATAAAACAAATAAAAAAAATAACAAGTACAATAAAAATAATAATAATTCTCCGGTCTCCTCTTCCATTTGCACGGACGCTCAAACAGGGGAACACAAGAATTTGACACAAAACAAAAACAAACACAAGTAAAATTGATGTTACTGTCCAAACAAAATTCAATTAAACAGAAAAATAATGAACTAGGTAAAATATGCATATTAAGTGACTAGTAAATTAGATGATACATGAAGCTAAATTGACATATTAAAATATTACGTTAAATGGTAAAAAAAATAACAATAATAGCAATAATAATAACAATAATATTAAATAAATAGTGATAATGACGACAAAGACGACAAGAATAATAATAATAATAATGATAATGTGTAATGATAAATAATGACAATAGTAATATTAATGAAAATAACAGTAATAATAATAATGATGATAATAATAATAATGACGAACGATGAAATGAAACGATGGAAAAAATAATATTAGAAACCTTAGATCTATGTAAGAAAACACAGAAAATAATTAAAAACCAAACAAATGCAAAGGTCCACATGGTTAACAATTAATTAGCAAGGGTTATGTTAAAAACGTATATAATGATGATGATAAAAATAAATATTAATGCTTATGATAACAAGAACGATAATAAAAATAATAAGCCAATGAAACTAAGTGAATAAATAAAAGGAAAAACATGCACCGCGCGGTAATAACATTTAAGCATACAAAAATTATAAAAGGGTGATAATAAAAGAGAAAATCATACAAATCCTGTTTTTTAACATTATATAGATCTATCCATTTTTATGCCAGCGACAAAATGAGAAGATGAATATTCATGCTAAAAAGATAGATCTCAAATCAAAAAAAACACATACATGTATTAATTCACAAAAATAACAACGTAACATAACTCAAGATAAATTAACATGAATAAATTGAAGTAAAAATGAGATGAAAAATAGGTCCAAGAATCTTTACCCTCAGAGTTAAATGATATTGAAGAAAGATAGTCCGATCTAATCTCTTGTCAAGATCCGAAAATTAACTCGAAAATGTGTTCAAGTAAATCTTGAGTTTATGTCTAAAAAACTCAAGAACACCAACAAGAAAAATGATTTATTTTTTTTTGATATGTGATCTGAAAATTCAAGTTAAGGAATTGATTTTCCTTTCTCAAAGGTTTCAAGATCAATCAAAAATTTTTAGAGATAAAAAACTAGAGTGAAATTTAAGATGAAAACTTGTAGAGTAAAAGAAAAGAATTAAGAGAATTGAGGAAATGATTTTTGTTTTGGAGAATAATAAAAGATGAAATCCAAGAACATTGAACTCTTTTGTTTTTCCAGCAAAATCCACTAACTCCCCTCAAGAATCTCTTTCTCAAATGCTTAGGAAAAAATCTTTTTTAGAGAGAATTTTTCTTACTCTCTCAAGACCAATCTTTTTCCCTTTTCCTCTCAAATGAAATCTAACTCCCGTAAAAACCTACCATCCTCTGCCCTCTCCAGCTCCCCTCAGATTTCCCCAAAATTCCCCCTCATAAATTTTCAACAAAACACACTCAAAAATCCAAAATTAAATCCCTAAAGTCAAATTTGGACAATTAACATTTTTATTTATTTTTAATTATTTTTGTCATTTTTTGAATTTTAATTCCCACCCAATTTGACCAATATTTATTAAATTTTAGTAAAATCTGAAAAAATCACAAGGAAAAATTATTTTTTTTAGCCTAAAAAGTGAAAAACATGAATTTCGGCAGAAATGGGCGGTTGCGGCGAGGACTGGGCAGGATCGGCGAGATTTCTCGCCGATCCTGGGCAAGCTGGCACGCAGCGTGTGCATCTCGCTGCGCGCTGCGTGCAGCGGGGGTTTTAACGACGCGCAACGGCGCGTCGCCCTTTCTCACGCAGCGGGCGCTGCGCTGCGCCCAGCGCAAGCGCGCTGCCGCGCCCGACATTCGCGATTTTTTTTTTTCAATTTTTTTTCTGAAAATATAATGAAATGAAATACAAAAACATGGATAAAAATAAAAATACAAATAAAAAAAAAAAAAAAAAAAAAGAATGAAAACTTTAGAAGAATTTTGAGGAAAATAAAAGAACTTGACAAAGAAATAACCGATTCCTATTTTCTTGCTCATGAATTGGTCTTTATTTTCATCATCGGGTAATCCTAATTTTGGACCGACTCGGGACCTGTTGTCTACAGTTGTCCCCAATTTTGGGGAAACTAGCATATAGGTGCCTAGTTGAGCCAAAATTCAGGAAAGAGGAAAGAAGTGCGTACCTAAGGCGACGACCTTCCTGTTGCTAAGAAATGTAAATCATTTTTCCCGAACTGCAAACCTATTTCAGACTTGCGAGATGCGGATGATGATGCACCTAGTCTGCTCCAGACTTACAAAACGCGAGGGTTGCTCTCCTGAGCTGTACCGAGTCTGCTCCAGACTTACAAAGTGCGGATGATGGTGCGCCGAGTCTGCTCCAGACTTACAAAACGCGAGGGTTGCTCTCCTGAGCTGCACCGAGTCTGCTTCAGATTTACAAAGTGCGGATGATGATGCGCCGAGTCTGCTCCAGACTTACAAAACGCGAGGGTTGCTCTCCTGAGCTGCACCGAGTCTGCTCCAGACTTACAAATTGCGGATGATGATGCGCCGAGTCTGCTCCAGACTTACAAAACGCTAGGGTTGCTCTCCTGAGCTGCACCGAGTCTTCTCCAGACTTACAAAGTGCGGATGATGATGCGCCGAGTCTGCTCCAGACTTACAAAACGCGAGGGTTGCACTCCTGAGCTGCACCGAGTCTGCTCCAGACTTACAAAGTGCGGATGATGATGCGCCGAGTCTGCTCCAGACTTACAAAACGCGAGGGTTGCTCTCCTGAGCTGCACCGAGTCTGCTCTAGACTTACAAAGTGCGGATGATGATGCGCCGAGTCTGCTCCAGACTTACAAAACGCGAGGGTTGCTCTCCTGAGCTGCACCGAGTCTGCTCCAGACTTACAAAGTGCGGATGATGATGCGCCGAGTCTGCTCCAGACTTACAAAATGCGAGGGTTGCTCTCTTGAGCTGCACTGAGTCTGCTCCAGACTTACAAAGTGCGGATGATGATGCGCCGAGTCTGCTCCAGACTTACAAAACGCGAAAAGTGCTTTCCAGCATAACTTCGGTTGTCTCCTGAATAAAATGAACTCCGATTAGATCAATGTATCATTGTGATCATTTTTAACTTCTGTGAAGGTTCAATTGTTATGATTTTACCAATTTTGTGGCTTATCATATGATTTCCATGCTTGTCAAAAAAAAAAGATTTCTTATTTAAAGGGTATCCAAACATGCAAAGTGCAACAAAGGTCATCCATATAAATGTTATTTTCGTACATGAATTACAGCAAAAATCATAAATCTCCCTGAACATTGATTAAAAGATCATGGTTGGTGTGCGTCGCTTGATCCTTCATGGCTCATAGGTGTGTAGGAGGCTCTTGTGGGCTCCTCGGGTCTGTCCTGGTGTTGTCGTGTTTACTTCACGCACCGCCCTATGCATTGCAATCTCTTGTCTATGGTTTGTAGTCTTTCATCCCTGCGCTGATCCATACGCTGCTCTACAGCTATTAATCTCTCATTCATTCGCTGTTCTACCGCCATAAGCCTCTCACCCATACGCTGCTCCATAGCCATCAGTCTCTCACTCATTCGTTGTTCCATGGCCATCAGCCTTTCGTCAAAACATTGGGATCTGGCCTCCACTACTGCTATAATCTCCCTCTGCATGGTTTGGATGAGGACCTCTATACTTGTCTGGCTTTGCTCCATTCCGGGTCTAGGTGGTGGTGGAGGAGCTGCTGAAGTAAACGCCCCCGGAAAATCTAGACGATCATAGGGGTGATACCTCCTATATGTCTGGGGATCTACCTCCGAAGCATGCATGGAAGGAGGAGGGTGTATCTGACCTTCTGGAGGAACTGGCTGCGATAATGAAGCATGAAAAAGACCACTCAAGTTAATGTCAAAGTCATCCAAATTGATGTCCATATCCGTATAGTCTGGCGGCGAGTGAGGCCTTTCTTCTTCTGGATGTGGACGATAATATTCCCCGTCTGTCTGAGGGTGTGAAGGTTCTCCTTCCACTGGTTGCGGATGGTAGCACTCCTCATCTGTCCGAGGTTGTAGAAGCTCCTCCTCCACTGGTTGCGGATGATAATATTCCTCACCTGTCTGGGGTTGTGGAGGCTCTTCTTCCACTGGTTGCGGGCAATAGTACTCCTCATCTGTCTGAGGTTGTGGAAGATCTCCCTCACCCTGAAAATGATCTTCGAACGGTGTGGCAACCGTGAGTGGAGGCAAACGGTACATTCGTCGAGTTTCTGCCATAGTAAGAAGTCTATACTCTCCTGATTGTCCAGGCAACTTCTCAACCATACCCATACATTTGGTAAGGGCCCAATCGACATAAATGTCTTTGTCCACAGGCTGGCCAAACGTGTCGGGGTCGTGCCCTAGTTGTAGTAGCAACCTGGTGACTACCCCGCCAATACATATCTGCGCTGTAGCTCTCCAAGTCTATCTAACCATGCCGGCTATGATCTCGTGACTAATATTGAGTGGGGTCCCTGTTGCCACAACCCATAGACTCCAAATCTCTGCTGTGCTGATGGCGCTAGGACTACCAGTTCTGCCCAAGTAGCTGCTGGCTAAAACCCTCTGAACATACCTGTATACCTGCGAGGCCAATAAAGTGCTCTTCGTCGTGTTGCGGTCATAATGGGCCCCTGATGCCGCGATCATTTCCCATTGATGTGCCAAAACAACTCTGTCTGGTACTTGTACCCGATTTCCCATCGGAAGACCCATGATCTGTGCAAAATCCTGGCGACTCATCGTATGCTCCGTATCTTGGACCCGAAAATATATAGCCTCAGGGTCTGTGTTTGATCTTGAAAGCCCCCCATACTTAAGCGTAGCCAGGAACTCCCTAGTAACTCCTAGGTAAGTGAGGAAAGCTGGTGTGAGGAAATCCGTCCAACCCATGGCTGCTAACAGCCTGCTAACTTCTTCCCACATGCCCATCTGCTCTAAGAATGTTTGGGACATAAATTTACTGGACAAGAATCGCGAATCACCTAACGATCTAAACTTCCGCCTTTGTGTAGCATCCATCCACGTTGGAGGTGGAGCATCTGCTGGTTCTCTAGACGGAGCACATCGTGTCGGCATCCTGAAAAGAGAAAAAATTTACACAATTAATCATTTATATACAATCTTTTCGCATACTCCCTAAATTGCTGAGGTGTGCTTGTAGATAAGTTTCACTGTCTAATGTCTCCTGCAAAATCAAAGCCAATGCCCAAAGGCAAATTATGCATGTGAATGTGCACATGCTCATGTATAATGTAAGCGATGAATCCATCCGGGTGGCCTGGGTATCGAGGCTTTGAGTCGTAATGCTTCTTAGCTGAGGGATTCTGATTCATAATTTTCTCAGAGTGAATGGTCAAGCGCGTATTTTTGCCCCCGGTCAGTGGGCACATGGCTTGAATTTTGAATTATATCTTGAGTTAGGCTTCGTCCTATCTCAAGCAGAGTCATCAGAGTTTATGCTACCTTATCCCTCCTTGCATCAAAAGTCATTATTTTAAAGGTAGTGCGCCCCTTGTGGGTTTTCACACTAGCTTTTCTTTGTGCGGAATGCGTCCTTTCGAGGATTTTCACATAACCCTATGCCTTATTTTTGCCTAGGATGGACCCAACCCATCCTAGCGGTTATTATTATTATTCTTTTTTTGTTTTTTTGTTTTTTTTTTTTAGGACAGACTACCCGTATCCAGGTTTTCACCTTGGCCCTTGGCCTAACTTTTGCTTAGAGAGCCAGTTACGGTTTTCATCTCTAACGGCCTTTTTTTTTTTTTTTTACTAAACCCTTTGCTGGCAAAACAATGGCGGACAATCGTACACATCTAAAAATAATGTATTACTTCTCCAGAAGGGAAGATAATGGCATTACGCAAAATGAGCATACATTCGCGTACATGTAAATGTCTCCACGTGATTTCATTATACATGACCATTATTTAACATTAGGCTCAAAATACGAAACCGCCTCTAATCTCGATATGGATCCTGAAAGCATCAAACTCCTGTTATCAATCAGCCCTCTCGGGTTTTTATGATTGACCATTTTCTCTCAGCCTTTAACTTTTGCCCAAGATGCCTTTTTTCGATTTTCACCTTGACAAGGCGCCCGATTTTAACAAGGCCGCTTTTCTTTCGGTTTTCGACCCGTGGGGCATTTATTCTCTTTATTTTTATTTTAGTCTTTAGCCATGGAACCTCTTTAATCTGTCGACATTGACTTGTTCCTTGAACTCATTTCCATCACTGTCCGTCAAGATTGCAGCCCCTCTGGATAATATCTTCTTCAGAACAAAAGGTCCTTCCCAAGTCGGTCTGAATTTACCACGAAAGTCCGGAACCCCCGGCCTCATTTGCTTGAAGACCAAATCTCCTTCTCTTAAGGGGTGCTTTTTGACTTTCTTCCCAAAAGATCGAGCTAATCTCTTCTGGTAAACCTGATTGTGATAATAGGCCCGCATCCTATCCTCATCTAGCAAGTTCAGTTGTAGCAACCGCTGCTGCGTCCATTCTGTTTCTGGCAGCTGGGCCTCTGATATTACTCTCAACGATTTGAGCTCGATTTCTACTGGTAAAACTGCCTCTGTCCCATAGACTAGGGAGAAGGGGGTCACTCCTGTCGAAGTCCTGATACTGGTCCTGTAGCCCCAGAGTGCGAAAGGTAACTTTTCTGCCCAATCCTTATAAGTCTGTACCATCTTGGCCAATATTCTTTTGACATTCTTATTCGCCGCCTCAACTGCTCCATTAGCCTGCGGTCGGTATGGAGAGGACTTGTGATATTGGATTCCATACTTTTGGAGCATCCACTTGGTTTTCGCCAAGAATTGTACCCCGTTATCCGACACGATGTGGTGTGGGAGGCCATATCTGCATATCAAATTTCGCTCGATGAACTTGGCCATATCCCTAGCGTCCACCTTTCTAAAGGATTTAGCTTCGACCCACTTAGAGAAATAATCAATAGCGACCACAATAAACCTGTGCCCGTTAGATGCTGTAGGATGTATCTCCCCTATTATATCTATTCCCCAAGCTGCAAATGGCCATGGAGACGTCAAATTGTGTAATTTTGAAACTGGCACGTGCCTCATGTCTGCGTATTGCTGGCATAACTGGCATTGCTTCACATACTTTGAACAATTAGCGTCTATTGTAATCCAATAAAATCCTTGGTGCATGATCTTCTTTGCCAAGGCTAAACTGTTCATGTGAGCTCCGCAAACACCGGCATGAATTTCGTCCTTTCAGCTTCTTTCTCTGCTAAACACCTCAATTGAATACCATCCACTTGTCTTTTGTACAGTGCCCCATCCACACTAATGAATTGAGAGGACAACTTTTTAATCATTCTTTGATCCTTCTCAGTGGCCTCTTCCGGGAAAACCGTCCTCTCTAAATAATTCTGGATATCGTAATACCAAGGTTTTCCGTCGCCAACCCCAACATCCATCACCCTTTCAGCTTCAAAGCATGGCCTATCCGAACTAAAGACCGGCATCGGCTTCATAACCACTCCTTTTGGGTTATCCCATATAGATACAAGGGTGGCTAGGGCATCAGCTAATTGGTTCTCATCTCGAGGCACATGGCTAAAAATGCAGACTTCAAATTGACTACTTAGTCCCGTCAAACACTCCACATACGGTAGCAACCGTTCTTCCTTGATGGACCATTCACCCCTGACCTGATGGACCACTAAGGATGAGTCCCCGAAAACCTCCGCTACTTTCGCCCCCACGGCTGAGAGTGCTTCTAACTCGAAGATGCAGGCTTCATACTCAGCTTCATTATTGGTGGCTCCATATCTTAACTTCTTAGCTAAGGGGAGTTTTTCACCCTCTGGGGTCACCAAGATTACTCCTACTCCAGCTCCCTTGCTATTCACTGCCCCATCGAAGTACATCTGCCACTTATGTGCTGTGATGGCCAATACATCTTCATCAGGAAATTCGTATTCCAATTGGTCACCTTCGATTGGATGGTTAGCTAAGAACTCTGCAACTGCCCGACCCTTAATTGTCTTTCTGGTGATGTACTCCACCTCAAACTCTTGTAGCAATAACAACCATCTTCCCATTTTTCCTAGCAGAGAGGGTGCCTCCTGAAGGTATTGGAGAGAATTTTGCTTTGCGACCGCCTGCACCTTGTAAGAATGGAAATAGTGCCTTAGTTTCTTTGAAGCCCAAATTACTGCTAAACAAATCTTTTCCACCTCGACATATTTGGCTTCATAAGGAAGGAATTTCTTGCTGAGGTAGTAAACCGCAAACTCAACCCCGAACTCATCTTCTTGGGCCATCATAGCGCCTACAGAATTTTCTTCTATTGCTAGATAAAGGATTAATGGCCTTGCCAGCTGCGGTGGCCGCAGAACTGGTGGGTGTAAAAGATATTCCTTGATAATATCAAAAGCTTTCTGGCAGTCATCGTTCCACCTAACTGGTTGATTCTTCCTAAGGAGCTTAAAAATCGGTTCGCATACCGAAGCAAGCTTGGAAATGAACCTTCTAATATATTGCAATTTGCCTAAAAAACTCCTAACTTCTTTTTCCTTCCGAGGCGTTGGCATCTCCCTGATTGCTTTAACCTTATCTGGGTCTACTTTAATTCCCCTTTGACTCACCACATGGCCTAACAGTTTACCCGAGGTTACCCCAAAGATGCATTTCTTAGGGTTAAGACGAAGGTTGTACTTGTCAATCCTCTGAAAGAACTTTTCCAAGGCCTCAAAATGCCCCTCTCGAGTGGCCGACTAGATCATCATGTCATCGACATACACTTCCACTTCTTTGTGGATCAAGTCATCCAGGATCTTGGTGGCCATTCTTTGGTATGTTGCTCCTGCATTCTTTAGTCCAAATGGCATAACCCGGTAGGCAAATGTGCCCCACTCAGTGATGAAGGCCGTCTTAATCCGATCCGCGATCTTATTGAGGATTTGGTTGTATCCCGCATATCCATCCACGAAACTGTACATCGTGCAAGCTGCAGCACTATCGACCAGCACATCAATGTGGGGCAATGGAAAATCATCCTTCGGACATGCTTTGTTCAAATCTCGGTAGTCCACACATACCCGAACCTTTCCATCCTTTTTAGCTACAGGGACGACGTTAGCCAACCATGTTGGGTACTGAACCTCTATTAGAAACTTTGCTTCAATCTGTTTATGCACCTCTTCTTTTACCTTTTCGGCCCATTCTGGTCTGAGCCTCCTAAGCTTCTGTTTAACTGGCTTACATTCTGGACAGGTCGGAATGGCATGTTCAGCTACTTCTTGATCAATTCCTGGCATATCTTCATAGGTCCAGGCAAATACTTTTTCATATTTTTTTAATATTCTCTCAAAATTTTCACTCTCTTCAGGAGTCACATCAGATGCTATCAGGATTTCCTTTGGGTTTTCCAAAGTCCCAAGATTAAATGAGGTGGTATTAGTTGAGTTAATGTCAAATATGAATGATTCATATTCGTGATCGTGCACAATGAAATCATGAGAAACATCACACAAGTAAGCAAAGTCATTCATCTTATTAAAACACTCGAAATTACAAGCATGATTGTCAAACAGTTCAGGAGTAAAAAGTACATCAGAAAAGCTATCATCAGTGTCCTTTGCTGATACCGATGCTGAAGTTGATGGCCCAACGCCTTGGTTGTCCGCAATCTCCAGGTCCTCCAATTCTGGCATTACCACCTTAGCCTCCATTTTTCCTTTGCCTTTCACCCGCATGGCTAGCAGGCTGTCAGTGACGACCTCTTCAGGAACTTCCCGATCCCATACCAAACTTTGATTGAAAATCTCCTCATCCCAAAAACCTTCTACTGACTTGACCATTCTGTCGGACCAGTCAAAAACATCATTGAAAATCTCAAAACCCGGAGTGATCTTGCCACCAATCCACTGTGGCTCAGCCTCCCCACAATAGGCACATGCTGATGTTGCTGGCATGAAACTTTCTAAAATATGCGGGATCTCTACAGGCTTCTTCACGAGCTTATTTTTCTTAGTTTCAGTGGTACAACCCAACCCTCTTCTATCCTTTTGCCCTCTCCTAGTGACAGGTGCCTGGAGCCCTTGCGAGTTTTTGCCTAAACCGGCACCCGGGAGGAAGTTCATCTTCTTCATCATACCGGCGACCTGAGGGGTCCCCTCTAGACCATCTTCTTCATCCACCACGGCCACATGGAACCCACTGAAGGGTTGATTGGAAATCCCGAGGACTGACACTTGATTATTGTTGGCTGCTTTGACTGTCATGACCTGGCCTTCATAAGGGATTTTGATCATTTGGTGGAGGGTGGACGGAACCCCTCCTAGTTTGTGAAACCAAGGCCTTCCTAGTAGTACTGCGAAGTTGGCTGGGATAGGCAGGACGACAAATTCAGTTTCTGTCTCAACTGGCCCAGTTTTTACTTGTGCCTTGAAAGTCCCAGCAGCTTATCTTCTTGAATTGTCATAGGCAGTAATGGTCAGGTCAGATTTACTCAACAGGCTCTCATTCATCCCAAAAGCAGACAATGCCACTAGTGGACATACGTTGATGGAAAACCCGTCGTCCACCATGACGCAAGCCGTATGCTTCCCATTAATTTGGGCTCTGATGTACAGGGGGTGATTGTGATTGCGACACTCAATTGGTAAGTCAGCATCGGTGTAGACTACATTTTCTCCAAATCCCCCTTTTACCATGTCCAATAACTCGGTGGGTGAAATGGTGGTAGTAACTGTTGACTCACACAAGGCTTCCACTAGCTTTTGTCTGTGACTCGGAGACTGTCTCAGCAGGTCCCACACCGATATCTGAGCCGATGTCTTCTTCAGCTGTCTCATTATCCCATCCTCCTCGAGTTCCTTTTCTGCAGGCGCTGACACTGGATCTTGAGGCCTCTCCACCTTTGGAATCACTCTACCACTTCAGGTCATAGCTTGTACCTCTTGCACCTTCTCTTCACCCTTGGAATTCCACGCGTCCTCTAGCTCGTCAACTTTTCCATCCTCGCCTTCGCTGGTTAAGTCCCAATATTCTATCATGCCAACCTGAAGCTTCTCTTCATTAACCCCCTGCTCGGGACGAACAATGGCCACATAATCATTACCATAAAGGTCTCTTAACACGTACCCTTTCGGAAGGCTTGAACCTATCATAAAAACAGGTTGGGGAACAGCATTATACCCAGCCGTCTTTTCCTTTTCCCTCTTCTCAGGATCGAAAATCTGTTTACTGTCAATCAAATCTTGAATATGGTGCCTCAGCCTCGCACAGTTGTCTGTCAGATGCCCAGTGTGTTGGTGAAATTCACAATATTCATTGTCTCTGTGCCCCGGCTGCCCTTGGGTTCTATATGGCCTAGGTGGCAACGGTTGTAGTTTTCCCAATTTCATTAATCGCTTCAATACCCAGGATAAAGGTCGACCTAAGTTTGAGAAGTGCCGTTGGTTCACTCCTGTGGTTGAAACCTCGGCCGTCCTTATGATTTTATTACCATTGCTAGAACTTGCCAACTTGCTTGCCCCCAGATTACTGTAGCTCTTTCTGGCATAGGCCTCATTGCTTGTCCTCCTCTCTATGTACTCACTCTCTGCTTATATGGCAATATCTTTTAAAGACTCCCAATCTCTCAACCCTTTCATTTTCAATCCGTCCCTTAGATATGGGCTGGCATTCCTGACAAACAATCGAATCTGGTCAGGAGTATCCGGTTTACGCTTCATTTCCATAACCCGATTCCTCCATCGAGTGAGGTACTCCTGAAAAGATTTCCCTCGGCTTTTGCTGCAGCAGCTCTAAATCTTTTAGCGTGATCTCCATCCTAGTACTGCAATTATACTGCTTTAAGAATTCTTCAGTCAATAAGTCCCAATCTTCTTTGGATCTTCTGTCTAACCCATGATACCAGCCGATTGCAGGCCCCGTAAGGCTCAAGCAAAAGTACTCAATTTTTTGCTTCCTGGTTAGAGTTGTCCCCTTCATTACTAATGAATACTATTTGATGTGCGCCATGGGATCAGAAGTACCATCAAACTTAGGGATATCGGGCATCTTAAAATTAAGGGGAATTAGGTCATCACTGTCTAACTCCCGATCTTCAGGGTTCATTCCTCTCCCCACAGCCATCATCCTTGTCATAGCTTCGAACTTTTCTTCCATCTTTTTCCACATTACCTCCTCGGCTTTAGGTGTCTTGCCCTTTACTGAGACTGGACCCTCCAAGTTATCTTCAAAGGAATCATTGTCAAGGTCTACAACTCTTTTCGGTTCGAGTGCACCCCTAGGTTCAACCACTGGTGGGCATACAATCACCGGAGGATCTTCTTTACCCGAATCTTGCCTCTCTTGTCCCATTACAGGAGCAACCGGTGGCTGTTCAGGAAGCTGTGTCATTGTGGGAGCAGCCGATGGTTGTCCCGCAGACTGAGTCATCATAGCGGTCAAGTTCCCCATCATTGTCAGCATTCTATTTTCAAATTCTTCCAATCTCTTACCCACTTCCTCAGCAACCAATGCACGGGTAGCTTCTGACTCTCTGGAAATATCAGCCATGCTGGATGTCACTGAAGATAAAGTCTTACTGCTTTCTGTGTCTGACTCTCGAACTGATGTCCCTCTAGGCAACCCGACGATAGGATTCCTGATCAGCCGCCCGCTAGGATCTCTAGACCACCCGGATGAATCTATGATGGCTGTATAACTCACTTTGTTAGAATGGTGCATGAATGACATGCATGATGCATGATTGTGAGCTATGCAGCACGTCACAACCACATACAAGCAAGTAAATCCTCCCAACCTTTTAGCTCCCACACACGAAGTCAATTGGTCTCTTCCTAGGTGGGCTTAATCCGTTGGTCAATGGGGGACCCGAGGAATGCGTTAGTGCATAGTAGCACAATGTCTCTCAAGATGCGCACACGTATGATTGTTAGCCATTATGTATTTTGACACTTCAACCAAATTAAGGTGAAATTATCAAGGCTTAAAAGCTTTTGATAGAAGACCACTTGATTTGTTTGATTTTGTTTAATACATGATGGCCCATATAGCAAGCATTGTATTATGGTTCATTTCACCTAGTGGAAGTATCTATGGCCATTACATGAGCTTTGGTCATGGGTGGTGTTATTTTAGGGCTACCCAAGCATGGTCCCTGCCAATAGGCCTAGCTCATCACGAGCGTACCTTGATGGTACGAGACTTGGGCTAGTGATTATCCTTAACACTTCCCCAAATTGAGTGAAAATGAGGTTGTGCTTCAGGAACGCACCGGGGCTAATAGAGGGACCAAACTAGCATAATTCTAAGTCTCTAGCATGGATGCAATGAAATTTAGATGAGAGATGAAATTTTAGTTTTAAAAACCCAATTATACATTTTAACCAAGACATTTTCAGAGCAAAGTCACAAACAGTCCCCAGCGGAGTCGCCACTGTGACGTGCGCCCCTACCGGCAAGGCCCTCGTCGAGAATCCGCTTTAGGATTCGAGGGGTGGGTTTGCGTCTTTTCCGATCTTAAGTGTTATGAGATATTTTTCGGCACCTCCTTTCACAATAGAATATTGAAAAGGACCATTTATCGCCATAACACCTTTAGGCACTTTTGAGGTACTTTGGAGTCGCCACCCAATTTACAAGAGATTGGGAAAGTTTTACCTCTTATCGGTCTAAATCAGAGATGGTGTTCGGAACTTCACACTTATTTATGTCTTGGTTAACTATAAATGAGTTTTTAAATTATAAAATTTCATCCCTCTTCTCACGCAATTAATATAATTTATTAAAGAGCACATCAATCACATATAAAACAATAAATAAATAAAAATAAAGATAAAGATAAAAATAAATTACAACAAAACTAGGGGCGGAATACAACCCCCATTGTAAATAAAACATAAATCATACATAAAACGGGATATTTATCAAGGATGAGGACATTGGTCCTCTCATGCATAAATAAAAAAAATTATTTTGAAGTGACCATTTATTTCGGATGGAAAATTAGGACATTGGTCCCATTTTATTAGAAAAAAACATAATTTTATTTGTAGAAATATTTTTGTGTCATTTTTGATTAAGCATGCATAAAATAAATGGTTCAATTAATTATTGCAGGCCAAATAACTCAATAAAACAAACAAAAAAAATAACAAGTACAATAAAAATAATAAGAATTCTCCGGTCTCCTCTTCCATTCGCACGGACGCTCAAACAGGGGAACACAATAATTTGACACAAAACAAAAACAAATACAAGTAAAATTGATGTTACTGTCCAAACAAAATTCAATTAAACAGAAAAATAATGAACTAGGTAAAATATGCATATTAAGTGACTAGTAAATTAGATGATACATGAAGCTAAATTGACATATTAAAATATTACATTAAATGGTAAAAAAAATAACAATAATAGCAATAATAATAACAATAATATTAAATAAATAGTGATAATGACGACAAAGACGACAAGAATAATAATAATAATAATAATAATAATAATAATAATAATGATAATAATGATAATGTGTAATGATAAATAATGACAATAGTAATATTAATGAAAATAACAGTACTAATAATAATGATGATAATAATAATAATGACGAACGATGAAATAAAACGATTGAAAAAAATAATATTAGAAACCTTAGATCTATGTAAGAAAATAATTAAAATCCAAACAAATGCAAAGGTCCACATGGTTAACAATTAATTAGCAAGGGTTATGTTAAAAACGTATATAATGATGATGATAAAAATAAATATTAATGCTTATGATAACAAGAACGATAATAAAAATAATAAGCCAATGAAACTAAGTGAATAAATAAAAGGAAAAACATGCACCGCGCGGTAATAACATTTAAGCATACAAAAATTATAAAAGGGTGATAATAAAAGAGAAAATCATACAAATCCCGTTTTTTAACATTATATAGATCTATCCATTTTTATGCCAGCGACAAAATGAGAAGATGAATATTCATGCTAAAAAGATAGATATCAAATCAAAAAAACACATACATGTATTAATTCACAAAAATAACAACGTAACATAACTCAAGATAAATTAACATGAATAAATTGAAGTAAAAATGAGATGAAAAATAGGTCCAAGAATCTTTACCCTCAGAGTTAAATGATATTGAAGAAAGATAGTCCGATCTAATCTCTTGTCAAGATCCGAAAATTAACTCGAAAATGTGTTCAAGTAAATCTTGAGTTTATGTCTAAAAAACTCAAGAACACCAACAAGAAAAATGATTTGATTTTTTTTTTTGTTTGATATGTGATCTGAAAATTCAAGTTAAGGAATTGATTTTCCTTTCTCAAAGGTTTCAAGATCAATCAAAAATTTTTAGAGATAAAAAACTAGAGTGAAATTTAAGATGAAAACTTGTAGAGTAAAAGAAAAGAATTAAGAGAATTGAGGAAATGATTTTTGTTTTGGAGAATAATAAAAGATGAAATCCAAGAACATTGAACTCTTTTGTTTTTCCAGCAAAATCCACTAACTCCCCTCAAGAATCTCTTTCTCAAATGACTTAGGAAAAAATCTTTTTTAGAGAGAATTTTTCTTACTCTCTCAAGACCAATCTTTTTCCCTTTTCCTCTCAAATGAAATCTAACTCCCGTAAAAACCTACCATCCCCTGCCCTCTCCAGCTCCCCTCAGATTTCCCCAAGATTCCCCCTCATAAATTTTCAACAAAACACACTCAAAAATCCAAAATTAAATCCCTAAAGTCAAATTTGGACAATTAACATTTTTATTTATTTTTAATTATTTTTGTCATTTTTTGAATTTTAATTCCCACCCAATTTGACCAATATTTATTAAATTTGAGTAAAATCTGAAAAAATCACAAGGAAAAATTATTTTTTTTAGCCTAAAAAGTGAAAAACATGAATTTCGGCAGAAATGGGTGGTTGCGGCGAGGACTGGGCAGGATCGGCGAGATTTCTCGCCGATCCTGGGCGAGCTGGCGCGCAACGTGCGCATCTCGCTGCGCGCTGCGTGCAATGGGGGTTTTAGCGACGCGCAACGGCGCGTCTCCCTTTCTCGCGCAGTGAGCGCTGCCGCAAGCGCGCCGCAGCGCCCGACATTTGCGATTTTTTTTTTCAGAAAATATAATGAAATGAAATACAAAAACATGGATAAAAATAAAAATACAAATAAAAAAAAAAAAGAATGAACACTTTAGAAGAATTTTGAGGAAAATAAAAGAACTTGACAAAAAAATGACCGATTCCTATTTTATTGCTCATGAATTGGTCTTTATTTTCATCATCGGGTAATCCTAATCTTGGACCGACTCGGGACCTGTTGTCTACAGTAGGTAATTTTTCTCTTTTCGATCATGATGTTTATGTATTAGTGGACTCTGGCTCCGCACATTCATATATATGCACTACTGTAGCATGTGGGAAAGTTTGGAATGTTGAAAAATTAGAACATGAAATCCTTGTAACTAATCCTTTAGGACACAGTGTGTTGGCAGATAAAGTATATAAGAATTGTCCAGTTCAAGCATAAAACCATATTTTCCCAGCCAATTTGATTGAATTACCATTCCATGAGTTTGATATGATTCTTGGAATGGATTGGTTGTGTACACATCAAGTGATGGTAGATTGCCATCTTAAATGGATTACACTTAAAACTGTCAATGATGAAGAAATCACTGTAGTAGGTGAGAGATCAGATTTCCTTTCCAATATGATAGTTACCACCAGAGTAAGGAGGTTGGTGAGAAAGGTGTGTGAAGCCTACTTAGCAAGTGTTCTTGAAACTAAGAAGGAAGAACCTAAAATCCAAGATATTCCGGCGGTGTGTGACTTCCAAGATGTATTTCTGGATGAATTACTAGGGTTACCACAAGAGAGAAAGATTGATTTCTCCATCGATGTGATACATGGTGCAACACCAATATCTATTGCACCTTATAGAATGGCACCCATTGAACTCAAAGAATAAAAGATTCAGTTACAAGAGCTTCTTGAAAAGGGTTTCATTTGCCCCAGTGTATACCTATTGTCATGCGCATGGAACCCTGCGTGGCACCTGGTCGCCCTCGAATGGTCCGCTTTTAGAACTAGAGGCCAGATGGAGGTTCATTTTAACTCGTGAAGGCTGGTCGCTTCGAAATAGAAATGGAGTCACCCCTATCCCATTATTGACAATCAACTTACGAGGGCATCTAAGTGGGCACCAAGAAGTAGGTTTTGGAGTCGCCACCCAATAGAACATTGGGAAAGGTCTAGTCTAGCCTCATAAAGCCTAAAGCAGAGAAGGCTCGGGACATCACTCTTACTTATATCTTGATTAAGTTTATAAATGAGTTTTTAAGATTAAATTTCCATCTCTCTTCTCATACAATGCGTGCAAGTAAATTAAAGTGCATTACAAACACCTAAAAAATAAGTAAAGCGATAAATAAAATTACAATTGTCCAATAGATACAAAGTCCATAACAAAGAGGAAATGAAATACATACATAAATTGGTGTATTTATTTAGATGGAAACATTAGTTCCCGCATACATATTTACAAAATTGAAGGGATTTTTCATTAACTTTGAAAAACTGAGATGAGTTATTCCATTTTAATAAATAGAAACCCCTCTTTTGAAGTGGTATTTTCTTGGATAGGAATTGGGAAATTGGTCCCAAATTATTAGGAAAATTCCAACCAATTAGTATAAATCTTTTTGATGGATTTTTATATTAACATGCACAAGAAAATCTTTATTATCATAATGAAGGAAAACAAGATAAAATAAACCAAGCAAATGCATAGAAACATAACCAGCCCCAATGTGACTCGAATGCTTCAATCTCCAAGTTTTCTTTCTCATGGAGAATGCACACAAAAAGGAATGAGTTTGGGCCATAAAAATAAAAGAAAGAATAACTCATTGGAAAAGTCATAAAAGCACTTAAATAAATAAAAAACTATTTTGAAATTAAAGAAAATAAAGATATTAAAATATAAAAGATAAGAAATAAGGCTACATGCTTAAAAGAAAGACATCAAGGCAAAAGAAATGGTGAAAAGACATTAAAAGGCAAAGAGAGAATGCATTAAAACAAGCAAAGATGGCTGAACAGGGGCCACAAACGGGTAAATCCACGAGAGATGAGCGAGAAAAGAGCGATGGACGGGACTGATGGGCTTCCGCTCCATCCCGTATGTCACTTGAGAAACTCCCGTCTCTTAAGCGTTCTTTTTGTCTGTCGTGCCCAGAAACGTGAAAAAACCACTCAAACCTCCAGTAAAATATTTTCTAACTCAAAAATCATACATAAGGGACCACAAACACACATATTAAACCCTATGAACACATCAAAATCATCTTTAAAGCATTAAGAGGTTATTTAAACTAATAAAAACCTAAAAACACAAAAATAGCATATTCACAAATCACAACATATCACATTTCCTATTCAAATCTAAACATGGAATAATGATATTTGAGCCTAGAATATTTACCTTCAGATTTTTTTCTTAGCTTCTGGAGAAATAGAAAGTGCTTTTGCCTCCTGGACTCCCAAAAGAAAGATTTAAAATTTAAAGAGAAGATACTTTCTCTCTCTAGGAAATCTTCTCCCTTTTTCTTGGTTTCTAGAAGAGATTAATGCTCTAATAAAAGATCTGAACTCAGGGAAGTATTAAAAATGGTCTTTAAACAAGAGCTTTTGGAGCGTCCTCCCAAGAAACCCAAAACCCCAGTTTTCTCCCTACTGCCTTTCTTTCTTTTTAAAGTTTTTCCTTCTCTAAGAATCCTCCTCTTGAAAAGATCCCTTTTTTTTATCTTTTCTCTTTCTGTTTATACCTAAATCCACAAAGTTAGGGTTTCCCTTTTTGGTAGAGACAAAACCTCATTTTTTTTAAAAAAGGATCAGTAAGAATCAGGTGGAGGAACCACCCAAATCCCCCCTTTTCTGATGCACTAAGCAATCCGCTGATTTCTGTAAAAAATGGTGACAGATGAGCATCTGTCATCACAGATGACCATTTGTTAAAGGCATCTCTCAAAAATTACAAAAATTTTATAGACAAGCATAAACAGTCAGGAATAAATGGGATGGACGAGCGATAGACAGGCATGCCATCACCCACAGATGGGCGTCCGCCGATAAAACCTAAGATTTTGTGCTTAAAACCATCATTTCCTTTCCAGCTAAGTGCAAAAAGGTTAAAAGGCAAGAAAATCATAAAAAATATGAGAGTTAAGGGTTGGGATCAAGCACTTTCGCTCCTCGATACACGTCATAGATGACTTTTTATCACTAAATAATCTATGATCTGGCCTGTCTCAGAACACGATGTCTACAGTTGCCCCCAATTTTGGGAAAGCTAGAATACGAGTGTCTAGGTGAACCAAAATTCAGAAAAAAGGAAAAGATGCGTACTTGAGCTAGCCATCCTCCCGGCTAGGTTGATCTCGGATCACCTTCTAAAAAAACTCTTGGATTTACCATTACAATGTGAACGTGGCAGCTCGGTGTTGACATTGATGCTACCGGTGCGATGTGGATGTGGCAGCCCATTGCTGGAGTTGATATTGAGTTGGTGCTACCTTTACAATGTGGACATGGCAGCTCGGGGTTGACATTGATGCTATTGTCGCAACATGGATGTGGCAGCCCTTTATCGGAGTTGATATTAAGTTAGTACTGCTGTCACAATATGGACATGGCAACCCAGGGTTAACATTGATGCTACCGTCATGATGTGGATGTGGTAGCCCATTCCCCAAGTTGATATTGAGTTGGTGGTACCGTCACGATGTGGATGTGGCAGCCCGATATTGACATTGATGTTACCATCGCGATGTGGATGTGGCAGCCCATTACCGAAGTTGATATTGAGTTGGTGTTACTGTCACGATGTGGATGTGGCAGCCCGGGGTTGATATTGATGTGATGTGGATGTGGCAGCCCATTACTGGAGTTGATATTGAGTTGGTGCTACCGTCACGATATGGATGTGGCAGCCCGGTGTTGACATTGATGCTACCGTCGCGATATGAATATGGCAGCTCATTGACGGAGTTGATATTTGAGTTGGTGGGTGGATAGCACCGACTTTTATGTTCAAAGATGTCATTAATTGTTTGCATAGATTGAGCTGGTTCTCTCTCTTTTCTTTTTCATATTATTATCATTATCATTTTTTAATTATATATATATATATATATATTTCTTTTTTCTTTCTTTTTTTTTTATTTTTTGCCAATTAATTTTCCTTTTCATCTTATATGTTCCTTTTCCATTTATTTTTCCATTGTCCATTTATTACTTTATACATCATTCAAGGCTGAATTAACTAAAATATGCATAAACAAAAGGTACGACTAGATACGTGCAAATGTAAATTTTGTACATCAAAAATACATATACAAAAATCTCCCTGAAGGTCTTAGCTATAAAGAGAGGGGACTATAGTCCTCAAATGGGTCTAATGATAACGATGATGAGGATGAGTCGACCTGCACCAGTGCAGCTCTGGAGGTCGATGGCTGAGAAGTAACATCCTCTGGCAACGGTGAACTGCTGGACCCACCGGCTGACGGAGCTCTACCTCAGCCTTTTTCTCCAAGACTGGGTACACAATGGTCCCTATGAGCTCCGTTAGCTCGCGGACACCCTTCTCTCAGTCTATGATAGACAAGGTGTGTTTTGACGCAAGCCGCATGTCGTCATCCCTCGCGCGTGTAAACTGCGTCTTCATATTCTCACACAAGTCTATAACTGCCTGCGATACTTCATGCACAATCCCCTCTGACATCTCAACTCACAATCTCGTAGTGGCAACTGACTCTTCTACTAGCTGAAGTACCTCGTCGACCCTCTGAGCTGCCACAGCCTAGCTGGTACCCACAGTTATCTCCAACTGGCCTAAACGCTCTGCATGTCTGCTGAGAAGCTCTCCTTGTCGAGTCACCAGCTCGCCTAGTATAACACCCTAACCTAGACATTGGTCTGAGTATTGATGTAGTACCTATAACCGTTGTCACTGTAGCGACTAAAATACCGGTCCAGTAGTGTCAGAGTGTAATTCTAGTGTTATCATGAGAATCGCAATGTCGAACAGTGTAGGGACTGAGGTTGCCAGCGTTAAACCTTAGTGATAAGCGTGTTAAAATTTTAGTGGTTCCAGATCAGGTGACACCAGACTGGCTATACAGCGAACCCGGTTGTCCGGCGCCCGAAAAATTTTAATTTCGTAAAAATTATCTGTGGGTCATAAGGAGTCCAGTGGTGAAATCGGAACTGAAAACGGAGCTAAATCGACCTCCGAAAGTCATTCTGAAATTAGCCTCTAGTTCGGTTCAATTTGAACCAGAGTTTGACTAAGATTTGACCAAGGGGTTATGAGAGGCTTACGTGGCCCAATAGAAGTTAAGTGTGCTAAATAATGTAATGGAAGTGATTTTTGTGAATTTTGATAGCTGTAGAGGTGTATTTTACAGCAGAAGGAAAATTGATCGAATCGGACCGATTTAAGTGAACCGATGTCCAAATGGACTCTAATTGAGTTAAAAATTTGCAAGGAACCTATTTTCGATATTCTAAGATCAATGGAATTGGTTAGAAGTTAAAATAATAATAGGAACATATAGATACTTTGAAAAAGTGTGAATGAATCGAAAAATTAAAATTTTGGTTTAAATCGGTTGGACCACTTCGATTGAACCAGTTTGGTTTATAAGGGGACTATAAAAGGAGAGAAATGGCTGGATTTATTTAGATAAATCCAGACAAAGACGGAATCTTCTTCTTCCTTCAAAACATAACCACTTTTCTCTCTCTTTCCTCCATTTTCATCTCTTCTACTCCAATTTCTTCCCAAATCTTATCTTCCTAACTAAATTTCAGCTCCTCTAAAACATTTTGGAAGTGGTTTGAGTTCATTTGGTGCACTAAAAGTGGAGAAATCAAGTGAGCAAAATTTAGGGTGAGTTTTTGGGTTTATGATTCAAGGGTTTTTAATTTGTTTAATTGGTCCCTATAGAGGTTTTTGGGCCTATAGAACACGTTTATGAGATTAGATTTTACATTTGAGGCTTGATTTTTAAGATATGAGGATGTTTATATTCGGCCATGGTTGGTTCACTTAAGGAGGAGGAGTTTTCTCAAGCTAAAGGGAAGGAAAAGCAACTCTAGAGTGATATAAAGCTTGGATTTGAGGTTTGTGGTTACTAAATCTATCTATTTCCTAATGTTCATGTTGATTTTTAGGTTATGTCTAAGGTTAGGTACATGATAATGAAGTGATTAATTAAATATAACTTGATATTCATGTTTAGAAGGCTTAAATTAGTGTATAAACATGATTAGATGAAATTAAAAGAAAGTGGTATGAAATTCACTATAAAGGCCGAATGGTATACTTAAGATAAAATGAGGTTTTAATGAGTTTTAAGGTATGAAATTAATGTTTTAACATGTATAATTAGTGTAATGTATGATTGAGTGAATAAAGAAATTAAAAGGAATTGAAATGAAGAAGTGATAATGAGGCCGAATGGTATATTGTGAAATAAAGTGGAATATGTGATGAATTAAGGCATGTAATTGGTATATAAGGTAAGCTTAACATGAAATAAGTGCAATTGAGTGATTAAATGAAATTATAGTGAATGGTATGAAAAAGGCTAACCTTGGCCGAATGGTATATCTAGTGATGTTGGTGTATATTTTGATAATATATATAATGTAATGGCATAAAGTGACTATATAATGATAAATGAGTGTGTATGCAAAGTGGTAAGTGAAAATGAGATGTATGATAAATTTTACATGTTGATATAAAGTGATAATTATATGAATTTTGAGAAAATATTGCCCTTAGTAGTTGTCTGGTAGTGAAATCTAGTTCAGGATATAATTGGCTAGCCATAGGAATTTCACACTGCGGTATGAGTCATGACGACTCATTATTGATAAGCCAATGAGGGCTTATCACAGTGTACAGTGATATTCAGTGTAAAGTGTAGTGCAGTGCAGTGAAGTGAAAATAGTTCTACTGGGACTATTTTATAGTGAAATGGGTCTGTAGGGCCCATGTCCCGCATATCCGGTCAGTAGATTTTCTATCGGGTCCATACTAGGGGCATAATAGTGAATATGTGATAAAAATGATTAAAATAGTAAAATTGATGAAAATAAGTGAAAACGGGACTAAAATGAAGTAAATAAAAAGTTTAGAGGTAAAACGGTAATTTTACTAAAAGTTTGTAAAATTTGGTAAAAATAAGTTAAAAGTGTAAGTGGAAGGGTAAAATGGTAATTTTCGTAAAAATTGAGTTGAATAGTGAAATAGTGAAAAAGTGATATTATAGGGACTAAATTGTAATTTTGCCAAATTGTAAGTTAAATGGTGAAGAAATGAAGTAAAAAGGGTGTCGTTGTAATTAAATAAGTGTAAAAGTGGAAAAAGGAATTAAATAAGGTTAATAATATAAAAATAAATAAATAAGGGCATTTTGCTAATTATGCATACTAGTGAGGACATAAGTGTAATTATGATAAAAGATGGGATATAAATGGTATATGTGTAATTGTGGGGACATAAAGGTAATTAAAGAAAAAGAAAAGGGCAAAATTGGAATAAGTGTAATAATGAGGATATAAGTGGTATTAAGTGAAAAGTGGGGATATAAGTGGAATTAATAGAAAAGATAATCATTGAAATGAAAACCTTGGAAAAATTATAAGGGTAAAAATGTCATTTAGAAAAATAAAAAGTGGAATAAAAAGATTGAAATGTAATTAATGAAAAAATAAATAATTAAGTGAGGTAATGGAATAAATAGTGTAACTAAGTGAATAAAAGTGTAATTAAGTGATTTAAATTCATAGTTGTTGGAGTCGGGATGCGCCCATAACTTCTCGGGTTGACCAGAAATATATATGTATCAAACCGGGAATCCTACTAAAATGGAAGAATTCCATATTAAGAGAATATCAAGGGATTGTGTCCCTTAATCTTCCTCTAACCCTACAACTTCCCCTTTAATGTGTAATTAAAGGGGGTAACTCCCCTAATGGGAGTTAATTTCCTACTTATGGTGCATTCATCTCCTTTGGGAGATGAATGCCTATAAATAGGCCCCCTCCTCCTTTGAGGAAGGGATGAGAAAAACATCCAGATACCGAAACTCTGTCGGTTTCACCTCTCGCCGGTTTTTTAGCTCTCCAAGTGGTTTTTAAATTGTGAACGAGCTGCTGTCATCCCGTTCGTGGATATCAGCCAGACCAGTGACGCCAAAAGAGATCCTTGTAATCGCTTCCGCCAAATTATCTGCACTACAAGAGGTAGGTAGCATATAATCCGTTTATGTTACCTCCATATATGTATGTGGCATGTTGGTATATAAATCCTTCATTGGTATCAAAGCCAATATTTTTGGCGTCCTAGCATGTGGCTAAAACTGGATCTAAAATTTTATGTGTAAAATTGGTAGATTTAGGATGCATGAACCCGATATATATTTATTTCGTGTTAAAATATATATTTGTATATATTTTTCGGGTCTAAAAATACGTGTATGTGTACCATAAATTGAGGGGATGAATATGGGTATTCAAAACGCTAGACTTAAAATTAAGATTTGTAATTTTTGACCATACCATTGAGATTACAGACCCCTAAAACCCCCTACCGGAAAAAAATTCGGAGACCTGAATCCGTCGGGAAGGCGGCGCGTGCAATCGAAGGGCGCGTGCACGTGGGCGGTGGCCCACAAGCGCGCAACACGGGTCCATAGCTGTGGACACATGGCCCAATAAGATTCGGCCATGTGGCTGACCCAGGTCACGCCACGTGGCATAAAGGGTCCACCGGGTGCCACGTAGGTGACAAGTGGACTAATCCGGGGGTGACACGTGGACGAATGGGATCGTGCCACGTGTCGTGCCATGTCAGCGAGTGACGTGTCAACACCGCCACGTGGCCCAATGGGCCGATGCCACATGGCTGACGTGTGTCATGCCACGTGGACGCTGACGTGTCCACCTCTGCCATGTGGCAGACAGGTGGACCAACCATAACGTGACACGTGGCACAGTAGGGTTGTGCCACGTGGCGGGGCAGAAGGGGTGCGCGCGTGTGCGCTTGACTCCCTCCCCTGGCGGCACGTGTGAGCGCGTGCAGCCTCCTCCGACCACCAAGTCAGCTCCAATTTTTTGCGAAACCATTTTTCAAAATTTTTCTGATTTTTTGGTTATTTTTCAAGAATTTTTTGATGACCAGAAAATAAATTCTTATTTTTAAATTGTTAAAAATTATGGAAAATGTGTTTTCTACCTTTAAATTATTTTGAAAAATATTTTTGAAAATTTTTGTGGATCTGTCCTTATTGTTGGTTAAAATGAGTTCAATCATATATATTTATACATGAGTGTATTAACTATCTTTTTATTTCTGTGATGTATTACAGAAATGGTGATGATAAGGACTCCGATTGTTCCTCACACTCCGTTTGAGATTGCTTTAAGAAATACAAAAGTGCATTTAGTAAGCAACATAAGAATGTGAAGGAAGATCCGAGCTGATGACATTGATGCAATAGTGCATCACATAATGTTTATGCATGAAGAAATGCAGGAGTGCATTTGGTTAGGTGGTTTATGTATGGGAAAGGATGATAGAGTACTGATCAAAGCATTGGCTGACTCATTTGTGTATCATCTAGAACTCAGGGAGTTATTGGAAACTACCTGGTATATTGGAGATAGAATTTATCAAAAATCTATCATCCACTTTTTGGCTAAAGTTGCCAAAAGAGGAGTGTTGAGGAGCAACACTACATCTGTGATGAAATTGAGAAGTGGATGTAATGTGCATCGTCTATGGCTTCATCAACGAACTTATGAGTTACCTGATGAATTAATGAAGATGGTCAAAGAATCAGTCCCAGTGTCAAGAAAGATTTTGTGAAAATCTAGACTTTTAGATTAGTTGACATGAGTGTCAATTTTAATTAGCGTTTAATTTTATTAAATGGGACTTATGTTTCCTATTGTTATTTTGACATGAGTGTCATATTTTGGATTATTGGATTTTTTATATTGGTTGAATGAATGAGTTTATTTATTATGATAGCATTTAACTTTATAATAAATGTGTTTATTTAACTGTTAATTGCCTTGCATTATTTTATGAGTAAAATGATTGTATGTTTATTAAGTGGAGGCTTAATAAATTTAAACCAATATTATCCCCCTCTTAAGTTTGAGAACTTAATAATCCAATAATTCAGATTTAATATGCATGAAATTTTGACTTGTAAGGTTGGACATTAGGACTTAGAGGGTAATTGGATACTATTAGTAGCCTTTTCGAATTGAAGCCTGATAGAAAACTTTACTGGATTATTATTTCAGATGCATAGTAAATAGCATGTATTGCCTTATATCCTTTAAAATTGTGCATTTTTGTTCCATTTGAGATCAGAGGATCCTAATGGATACTGCTTCCAAATCAATTATCGTAGAACTTCATACAAGTATTAAGATGAATGGTGATAATTGTGAATTCTGGAGTATGAAAATCCAGTGTGTGCTTGAAGAACAAGAGGTTTTTAGACCCTTAAGTTTGGTTATGTCTGAACCTAAGAATGGCACTACATCACAGTATAGGCGAGACCATAATGCCTATGTGGCATAGAAAAAGAAGAATTTCACTGCTCGTGTCATCTTGCTAAGTGCAATAGATGATATCACTAAGTAGTTCAGCAAGTATCAAAATGCAATGGATCTGTGAATCGCTTTGCAAGAAAAGTTTAGAGGTGTGTCTCTAACTAAGTTTTTTTATCATTGATGATCAAATTTGATACTAATCAGAAGAAGTCTGATTGTTCGATGCGAAAACATCTATGAGAGATGAAAATGATTAGTAAGCTTAGTGAGATTGGTCATAAGTTGACTGATGATCAATAGGTCCTAACTGTTATCCGTTCCTTACCCAAAAGTTAGGAGCATATAAAGATGCAACTAACTCAAACGGACAAGCATTGAGACATTTGAGGATGTCGCTTGTCATTTGAAGCTTGAATAGGACTATTTGGCACTGATTAAGGTCAATGTCATTGTGCATATGGCACAGTATTATTCTGGTGAAATGAGTTCTAACTAGAACAAGATAAGAAGCTTCAAAAGTAGGATAAGGAAAAAGGCTCAATAGCCTTAAAAAAGCAAAGAAAGAACAGAATTTTAAGAGGTCCAAAGGCAAGAAGACGGTAAATGTTTCAAGAGTGAAATATTTTAATTGCCAACGGAAAGGTCACTATGCAAGAGGTTGCACTGTGCCCAAACAGATACAATATTTTGACTTAAGAGTGAGTGAAATTTGTGTATCTAACTCAGAATTTCATTCTTTGTGAGTGATAGATTCAAGAGCAAAGAATCATGTAATAAGGGATCAAGATACCTTTGTTAAGAGTTCTATTTCTGTTCTTACTTTATTGAAATTTGTTTTCAATTTATGTTTTGAGGATAACGGTATATGCTTATACTTATATGATGATTATGATGGTTCTAGTTAAATGCTGAATGATTTCATTATTATGGATGTGTACCATGACTATTTGAGGAAAATAATTAGAAAATCATTCGATAAAGGAACTAGAGCCAAATTTCTATTGCAGTTAGTTCATTCTGATGAATGTGGTCAAATGAATGTGAGGGTAAGGCATGGGGCCTACTATTTCATCACCTTTTATGGATGACTATACTAGGTATAGTCATTTCAATTTGATTGCTCACTAGCCTGAAGTATTTTGTTGCTTCAAGACTTTTATGAACTTAGTTGAGAATCAATTGGACATAAGGATTAAAACTTTGAGAACTGACCGAGGTCAAGAAAATCTTTCATATAAATCTAAAGCTTTATGTGATGAAAAGGGATTGAACATTAGTTGTTCATTCTAGAAATTCACAACAAAACGGTGTTGCGAAAAAGAGAAATAGGACTCTCCTAGATATGGTTAGATCTATGATGGCAGAGGCAGATTTGCCAATCTCCTATCGGGGAGATAATTTATTGACTGCCACATATGTTTTTAAACCAAGTGCCTTCTATCTCTGTCACATCTATAACTTATGAGTTGTGAACTGGTCGACAAACTGACTTAAGCCATTTACGACCTTAGGGTTGTGTTGCTTACGTCCATGATATCTTATGTAAAATTGGTTAATTGGGACCAAGAGATAGAAAGAGTATCTATGTCAGATATTCTAAAGTATCAAAAGGATACATTTTCATGGGTGAGCAAGAAAATGGCACTGTGACAGAATTCAAATCACTAGTCATTATATTCTTAGAGAATAAATTTCCAGTTGGGCAAAGTGATTTAGGATTTCACTTTATATTAATCTCAGGAAAAGAATATCAGGATCACTCCATCCGAGTGGGAGGAAATTAGAGGAAAAGGTCAAGGCCTTCATCCTCCAAATGATCTGGATGTTCGAGATCCTAATTCAAGTGGGAGTATTTTTCACTACAGTGGGAGGAAAGAATATGGTATTCCTAACTCCAGTGGGAGTAAGGGAACATAGTTCCAGTGGGAGCATTTTGAATTACGATGAATATATGAGACATGTTTATCAAGATTCAGAATTGCGAAAATCTAAAAGGCAAAGAGTTATGCGCCGACGATTTGAGATCTAAGGCTCGAACTGAGTCCTTTTAGTTATCCCACAAGACAAAGAAAGAGCATAAAAATATTCAAAAGGCTTTTTCATACCCATTTAAGGAAAGTGGATTAAAGCAATAAAAAAAAGGCATCAATGAGATCCAACCAAGTTTGAGAACTAGTTGATCTAGTGGAAGGATACAAATTGGGAATAAATGTATTCTCAAAGTAAAGCGATAAGCTGAAAAGTAGTATCGAAAGATATAAGACTCGGTTAGTCGCTAAGGGGTTCATACGATAGGAAGAGATTGACTATGAGTAGACATTCTCATATGTTGTAAGATTTATGTACATACGGTTAATTCTAGCCATAGTGGCGAGTTTGAACCTAGAGCTACATCAGATGGATGTAAAGACTGATTTTCTCAATCGAGAACTGTATGAAGAAATTTACATGGATCAACCTGTAGGTTTCATAGAAAAAGGCAGCGAACATAAGGTTTACTGATTGATGAGTTCAATCTATGGCCTCAAGCAGTCTTTAAGATAATGGTATTTAAGATTTTATGAGACAATCATGTCGAATGGGTTCAACATGATTGATCATGACCATTGTATTTATAATAAAAGCTTTAAAAGTAATTTTGTCATTTTAACATTATATGTAGACGACATACTAATAGCTGGAAATGACAAAAGGTACGTAAATGAAATCAAAGAATGGTTATTATCCAACTTTGATATGGGCCTAGCATATTATATTCTTGAAGTTAAAATTTCAAAAGATCATTCAATAAGGTTGTTCTTTTCTTAAGAGAAATATATCAACAAAGTCATTGAATGATTTAATATGCGAAATTGCAAGCCCATTGATACCCCTGTTGCTAAGAATCAGTTTTTCTGCAAAGAGATATGTCCTAAGATGCCGAAAGAGATTGAACATATGAGGAATGTTCTATATGCCAGTGTTGTGGGTAATCTTATGTATGCAATATTGCATACAAGATACGATATATGCTATGCAGTGGGCATAGTAAGCAGATATCAATTTAACCTAGGCGAAGCACATTGGAAAGCAGTTGAAAGGATACTTAAATATCTCAAAAGTACAGCTGATTATTCTCTCTATTTTTGAGGCAATGGTCTGCAATTAAGAGAATGCAGAGATGTTGTTTGGGCAGGAGATATGGATTAGAGCAAATCCACTTTAGGTTTTTTACTCTTGTTTGGCAAGGGTGTTATCTCATGGAGTACCAAGAAACAAACCTATATAGCCCTATCAACAATGGAAGATGAATTTGTCGCTTTCTCAGCTGTAGTACAAGAGACAGTTTGGCTAAAATGGTTTGTGAGCCATTTAAGAGTAACTGCCTCAGAGGTACCAGTGGCAGTCTAAAGTGACAGTCAATCGTTGAAAGCTTATAGTAAAGCTAAGCATATCGACATTAAGTATTAATACATGAGAAGTATTATTGCATGAGGAGAAGTGAACTTACAGTACGTTTTTACGCACAGATCCATTGAGTAAACCTATAACGAGAGATGTGTTTTGAGAGACACATTAGATCTCGAGGTTTGCGTAGAATTTAATTGGTACTGTTATACTTTAATATAATTCCTTAACGTTATTATTTGCGAATAATAACTAAAGTTCATTATTGGTAATATATGAGTGTGAATATTTATGTGTAAATATTTACTGTTATTTATTTGTGATTGAGTATGTCAGACAGAGAAGTAACCCACTCACAAGGGTGCTTACCTTAGTTTTGTCAATGAGTTGGCAAAAACTAAAATGAGGCGAATTTTGAACATATGAAATTGCTCGAGAGCCTGTTCAAAATAAAAGTGTCGTCTTTCAGAAATTATAAGATGAGTCTTATTAAGGTGTGAGATAAAAACATACATAAAGTTGTATGCTTTGGATTGAGATCCAAATAAGAATTGTATGGAATCCGATGGTAAGTTATATGTAACTACCATGTTCTGTCTAAAAAGGCCAGAAGTAGTCCTTAAGTAAGTGGATTAAAGTTGGATGTTTCGGTGCATCGCAACCTTACGCTTCTGTATGGTGTTATATATATGTAAGACATGCGCTCCTTTAAGGGAAGGAATGAACACCATAACACATGTTTTATACCATGTGTGCTTATGTGACCAAGGGATGGGAAGTCAATATTATTGATCTCAACTTTCCCTATTGTGAGACCCTACCATATTTTGACCCTTAGAACCCCTAACTTATCCCTAAAGTATGATTCAGTGTGGCTAGTTTAGTTAGTTTCCAAGAGGCCATGAAATAATTTTGGTTTGGCGGACCTGACTAGAAAAGCGAGCTGAATCTTGATGGATGGCATATAGTAAGAGGAGAATATAGCTTTTTGATCACATTCAATTGTTTCGTGGTTCACCGGCATGCCTATTGTGGTTTCTATAAGTAGAGACATAATAGTGAACACGAAAATTGTTTTATGAGATCATGAGTTAAAATAATGAATGTGAGAAGGTGGTCTAGGGTTTTGGCATACGTGTATAAGAGGATCTCGTCTTTTCGAGATGCTATATATCCGTAACAGGTGTATAGCACTAGTGTTCTCGATGTATGCTGGTCACACGGTCTATCTGCCTGTATAACTGGAGAACTCGATTGAAAATCATTCAGTCATGTGCGAGTGGGAGATGTTGGAGTCGGGATGAGCCCATGACTTCTGGGGTTGACCCGGAATATATATGTATCGGACCGAGAATCCTACTAATATGGAAGAATTCCATATTAGGAGAATATCAAGGGATTGTGTCCCTTAATTTTCCTCTAACCCTATAACTTCCCCTTTAATGTGTAATTAAAGGGGGTAACTCCCCTAATGGGAGTTAATTTCCTACTTATGGTGCATTCATCTCCTTTGGGAGATGAATGCCTATAAATAGGCCCCCTCCTCCTTTGAGGAAGGGATGAGGAAAAACATTCAGATACCGAAACTCTGTCGATTTCACCTCTCACCGATTTTTTAGCTCTCCAAGTGATTTTTAGACTGTGAATGAGCTGCTGTCATCCCTTTCGTGGATATCAGCCAGACCAGTGACGCCAGAAGGGATCCTTGTAATCGCTTCCGCCAAAGTATCTGCGCTATAAGAGGTAGGTAGCATATAACCCGTTTATGTTACCTCCATATATGCATGTGGCATGTTGGTATATAAATCCTTCAATAGGTATGCGATTAATTAAATGATGGAATAAATAAATATGAGATTAATTAAGTGACTAAATATGAGAATTAAATATAAATTGATAATAAGTGAAAATAATATATTTAAGTAATTATAGAATATTAATTTAATAGAATTAGTTAGGAAATCTATAGATTGGTAACCACCACTAGGCATTTTAATGCTCAGCACGTAGTTATTTTTGATTGCGTGTAGATACGCTTTAGGACCGGAGCAGCATACGTCAGTCACTTTGGGAGCGAGCTGAAGGAGTCAAAGATAATTTATTTTTGATGTATGTAATGGATTGTATTTTGGGCATGTATATACACTTAGACTAGTATTTGATTTTGGGCATGTACATACACTTAGACTAGTATTTGATTTTGGGCATGTAATGATGTTATATGTAATTTTATCTGTGTGGATTATTTTGTGACTGTGTGATGAATGGCAGATGGGAAATGTATGGATATAGGATGATATTGTTGTTGTGCCCTTGTCGGGGCTATGGAGATTTCAATTTTCAAGTTTGGGTAGTGCAATTTACAAGTCGTTATACTGCCAAAATTTATACCGAATGAATAGTAAATAAGACGGTTATAGGTTATCGGTAACTAAGTAAATGCAAATGCAAATGTTAAAGGGTATGTAAAGTGAATAAGTGAATAACACTTGTAAAGTGTTAAGTGAACTTAGTGTTAATAAATATGAGTGTAGAAAAAAAAAATGACCCCATAATTTCATAAGTGAATGACAGTTAACCGATCATGGTAATCGCATGGTAATCGCTAAGTCGGCAGTATACGTATAGGATATAAGGGTGTTACAGACATCCGATTAAATTGGAAATAATGAGACTAAGGAAGGGATTAAAATGTAAATATGCAATAAGAGAGATAATAAATGTGTGTCTGTGATTAGTGAGCGAACAATTGAGAATTTTAGAATAATATTGTTTGATAAATATTAAGTGAATAATGGATTAAATTGATTATGATTTAACTACTATGCTAGTGACAATGAAGTGTAAATAGGTAAATTGGTGTCATTATTGTAAATAAGTGAAATTTAAGGGACTTATACGTAATTAATCATAACAAGGCTAGTAATAATATTTAAGTGTAAATGGAAAAGAAATAGACTACTAAGTAAATGAATAAATTGGTTTTATGTATATGTAAATTAAGATATGATATTTGGAAATATATAAATAATAAGGTAGATAATAATGATAATATAAACCAAGTGAAATGGAAAGATAGTGTTTTAATTGTAAGAATATAGAAGGATTAAATTGTAAAGTCAATTATTAAGAGATTATAGTGAATTGACCTAATACGTAAAATAATTGATTGAATAAAGGTTATAAAATGGACTAACAAATTGAGTGTAGTTGAAATAAATTAGAATATTAGAAGTGCTTAATTTGGTATATTGAGAGATAAGGATTTTTATAGTAATAGTGATTAATAAATAGTGTTACGAGAAAAGAAAATAGACAGGCTATTATTGTGAATAATAATATAAGTGACCAAGTCGAATAAGAAATGATATATTAGTAATAAAATTATAATGACGTATATGTGGACCAAATTAAAAAAAAAAATTCAAAACTTTCAACTGTATCATCAGTGATTGACAATGCAGTGCAGTATTGTGACATCCCGTATCCGTATCATTTACGGTTATAAGGGTGTTACAATCACCGTTATTAGTTGTCTATTTCCACCCTTACATTTCCATTGTTAATTTATTTGCCACCTACTTTTAATTAAGCAGCTAAAAATATATTATAATCTTATCGTGGTGTTTACTTGGTTGGCTTTCACGATTTTTCCTATTCATTGGGTTGCCTCAAATTTTGACAACATAACAGCTGCCTTCTAACCTAACCCTCCTGGAATCTAAAACAAAATATTTCCGATACAAATGAATTCATCCACAATCATCGCAACCATTATCACAGTCATAAACCTAAATCAAATACACATACACATATATAGATACATATTATTTTTCGATCTATAATGCTCACCCTATATGATATTTAAATATCTATATACCAATATACGAATTTTACATGTCGGCATAAAATATACAAAATACTATTATCTGAGGGCGTAGCCAGAAAATTATTACAGTGAGGTCAAAAAAATAAAAATAAATTATTTAAATATTTTAGTGGGGTCATTTTCAAAAAAATTAAGATTATAAGTGTATTTTTTAATTTTTTAGTGGGGTCAATTTTATAAAAAAAAATTAAAATTAAAGGATTTTTTTAAAATTTTTTTAGTTAAGTGGGGAAATTTGGCATGTGTATTTACAGGGCGTAGCTGCCCCTAGTTGAGTGGCACTCAACTAGGGGCAGCTACGCCCTGTAAATACACATGCACTCAACTAGGGGCAGCTACGCCCTGTAAATACACATGCCAAATTTCCACTTCACCACAGTAGATGCATGTACATGCCATGACACTCGTAGCCTCAAAATCCTTCATTTTTCCTCCTAGTTCCTATCCCCTACGCGCTGAGCAATAGCTCAGTGGTGGAAATTCTACTAAATTATTTCCCAATTACACACATGCACACAATATTCACTTATATAAATAATAATACACATTATTATTCCTATATTTTAAATTTTCGTAATCATTATTTATTCTAATAACTTATTTTAATTTTATTTCCAATCTTCTATTTATACTCACCAACTCATTATTAATTATTAATATTTCCCTTTATTTTATTTTATTTTATTTTATTTTACATTTTATTTATATATTTTCCATTTATAATTACTTAATTTATCATTTAACATCTTCTTTTATTTTATTTTAATATATATATATATATATATATATATATATTTGTTTATTTATTTCCTTATAATTTTGAATTTTATTCAATTAAACTACAATCTTTTGCTGATTGTCAATTTCATCCTTCGTGTTCATATTCAATGTTTAATTTACCCTTAGTCCATGATTTTTATCTTATTTATGAATTTACTCTACTACTTCCAATTTACTATTTTTGGTCCTCCAATTCGCTATTAATTATATAACATGTCATTCTTACTCTTTAATTATAACTTTTCTATACAATTACAATTTAATCCTTCAATTATCTAATAATTACACAGCTTTCCTCAAATTGCTTATTTAGTTCATATTTTGCCATTTTTATTTACTTTGCCCCTAGGATCCTAGTGGAGACCACATAAACGATATGGATGTGCGGGACTATGGACCCCACGATCCTGAATAGTCATTTTCACCAATTTTTTTCTTTTTGTTTTTCTCCCTTTACTTTTTCGGTGTGGAAACTTTTTTGGTCCACTATGTAAGTCGCCATGACTTGCTACGGCGGTATATAATACGGTATCCCTATGACTAGCCAACTACATTCCATAATTGGTTTCTTAACTAGTTATTAAGGGCAATGTTACATCATTTAAATTATATAAACATATTCTCATCTAATATATATTTATATATATATATATATATATATATATATATATATATATATATATATATATATATCCTTCATCATTAATCATATAAGCATATTTCTTTGCATAATTCCATGTAATGTCCAAAATATACCCACATTGTATCACAATTTATACATTTCTCAACACTCTCATTCATACCACCATGCCGTGTCTATACTTAATATTCATTTATTTATTATCAAATATTAATTTATTCATAACAATAATCAAATTCATGTAATTTCAATTATGTCCAACAATTAACCTTGACATATCCATTCGGCAATTATACCTCCTAAACTAACATTCCATTTTCCTTCATTTTATCACATGCCCACCATATTTAATTATTAATTTTAAGCATTTTAAATCATTTAGCCAACCCAATTCTCCACTCTACTAATTCGGCCACTAGAGTAAATGCCCTATATAAATTTTTTTTCTTCATATATTTAATCTATTACTCAATTATACAATTATTTAGACATGTTACCCCAATGACTCAATTTATATCCCAACACATAATTATTTAACCCAAATGTTCCATGTTGGCCGAATATACCTATAGTCTATTCCACAATTTTTCTTCACCTGAGCACTTAATTTCATTTATTACTTATTCAATTTCATTATGACATCATCAATTTGAAGATTACATACACATATTCCATGCAATTTTTCTAGGTTATATATCTCCATGCAATTTTTCTAGGTTATATACCTAAAATCATGAAATAATATAATAGCATTTCCACTAACCTTTTGTTCTTCTTTCTTTAACTATATTCAACCCTTTTCTTGCCTTTTCCTTGCTTAGTTTTCTCTTCCTCTTCTTTCTCTTGCCCTAGCCAAAATCACCATGTACACAACTCATTAATTTGCTTCATACTCACATCTAATTACACTCTAATCTACTTAATTCTACCCCAAATTCCACCAATATCAAAATAATCTAATAATTTACTTACTTAGTAGATTTTCTTCACAAATTCTATAACAAATCAAACCTTTAACTTCTATATTCACTTGATCTTGATGGCAAGAAGGCCAAATAACTGTCTATTGGTAAGGAATTAGATGTGATTTGGTGAGAATTCAAGTGAAAATTGAAAAAGAAAATGAGGGAGTAGGAGAGGAGTGTCTCGGCCAAGCTAGAGGAGAGAAGAAAAGTGTGTATGACTCTAGAACAATGCAGATTTTTAGGGTATTATACCCTTAATTGAATGGCTTAGATCACTTTAATCACTATTCAATCCAATGGTTAATATTTAGCCACATGTCTAACTTCCATTGGCTCTAATTTTTATTTGTTAAATTCTCACCAAAATTAGTCCAAAAATATGAAAAAAATATTTATTAAGGTGTGTCTAAAATTTTGGTTTGAAATGAGGTCATTTCGGTAATTTTTTTCGATCCGAGGTTCCCTTTATCGGTCCGAATAATTATTTTCTCCCAATTTTTTTTCTACCACTTCTCTTGCTTCATTTCTCATGAAAATGTAGCCATAATTATCAAAATTATTTCTTGTGCTACATGAATATTTTCAGATCAATCGGACACCGTTTCCTAGTTCGATAAATTTTTATCAATCCGATAGCTTATTTTTCTGTGTCACCATAAAATTAGTTTTTCACCACCAAATAATTCCCCTTAATATATATAGTGAATCTATATATTCAGATAATTTTTTAGAGGTCTCTAATATTATTTTTAGGCTCGATCAAAGCTAGGTCAAACTAGGTTACTATTCAAATCGAGCCGCTACATGATTTTTATTTTCGAATTTCGAGGCCCTATCTGACTCCAATTTCACCACAAATATTACCCTCGAACTTCCTATGAATTGTACTTTCCAATGGTTTAGAAAAGTACCTGCAGCCCCAGGTGTCACTATTCACCTCGGTGGCACCATTCACTTACCGAAAAGTACTATTCATGTAGTTCAGGATTTTGGGGCATTACACCTAGGACTCGAAATCCCTCATCCATGCGCTGGTTCATGCTACCTAGCTCCTGTTGTAAGGCTTGCATGAGGGCCTCCATACCTGCTGGTGTCTGCTTTGGCTGAGGCTCGAGGCAGTGGCGGAGCTCTGGATGTGGAAGCCCGGGATCCTTGGACGGCATGTACCTTCTAGACTTTCTGGTGGCTAAACGATGTACATACGAAAATGGAGGAGTGTGGCCATGTGCCTCTGAGGGTGCTGCCTGCGACGGTGGAGTGCGGAGCATGTCCTCTAAATCTATGTCCAGATCCGTGCCGTCCTAAGGTGTGTGAGGAGGTTACTGCTCGGGCTATAGTGCAGGCTCCTTTGGCTGAGGTGGCTGTGGTTGTACCCCCTCTGGAACATCTACTGCTGGGAGCTCTAGCAATCTGTAGGCTTGCCTCATCTCCTGGATGGTGAGGAGCATATACTGGCTCGGGTGCCGAGGAACCGGAGCGATCATCCCCATGATCTACGCTACCACATGGTCAACAAAGATGTCCTCGTCCACTGACTCTCTGAAAGTGGCCTCTTCTGGCCCCAAGTGAAATAGAAGCCTCGTTACCACCCCTCCTACACACATCTATGCGGTTGGCTGCTCGGCGAGATGAACCAAATTTGCCACTATCTTCGTGGATAATGTCAATGCACCGTCCGATGGTCATTGCCCACAGAGAGGCGATCTCTGCCACATTCAGCAACCCTAGACTACTCATGCATCCCAGATAGGAGGTAGACAACACTTTTTGAATATACCTAAAAACCTGAGAGGTGCTATTCACTGTGTCAGGATGGTATGGAACTCTTTGCAAGGCTATCGCGGCCCAATGTTGCCGCTCTATTGTCCACTATGCAGTAAGAACCCCTTCCCCCGTTGGGATTGCATGGCCTCAGCAAAACGCCATCTACTGATGCTGTACGGTATACCTCTGACCTAAAATGTGATCATGCCTGGCTCGGTGTCTGGCCTCTAAAACCTTTGGTACTGTACGGTGGCCAGGAACTTTCTGGTGATATCAGGGTACGTCTGAAATGCGTCCATAAAGAACTGTGCCGCTAGAAGGGCATTTGTATCTGCCAAAATACCCATCTCACTAAGGAACAGTCAAGACATGAACCTACTAGCCTGGAACTGGACATGGGCCAGATACTTATATCAGTATTTCAGCTCGGCGATCATCCATCCGGGTGCCAGTGGCTTTCTTTTGGGAGGTATCTGCCAGAAATAATAAAAAAATAGTTTGTGTACAAGAACAATAATATTTACGCAAGAGAGACTAATAATCCATACAAGATTATTGGTTTATTATAATTTTCATTATCCTTATTTTTTCATTATTTTTTCCTTTTTTTTTAAAAAAAATAGCAGTATCTTTGCTAGAAAATGTGTTTACCTTCCTGCACAAAAAAAAAAAAAAAAATTGGACAGACCTAAGGCCCCAACAATCTCAAAATGCATATATTTGATCATGTCAACATATCTTGAATGGAATTTTTAATTTACACTTATCTAAATATTTTGGCAATATTTTGGCTAAAACATGTGCCTACCTTTGTATAAAAATGAAATTCGCAACCCAATTCTCAACAATTAATCACAGGTGCAATTATAGGCTATTAAGTCAAATAAAATTCCCAAGCATCCTTAGGCCATAAAAAAAAATCAAAATGTTGTTTCTACACTTTTTTTTTTTACACTTTAGATCTCCCAGCATCTTATTATTTATTATTATATATTACATATGACATCAGCGTAGCATAGGCAATTGAAAAGGAAGAAAATAAAACTACAAATTCTTTCCCCAATAAACCTGCAAAACACATAAATGCATTTATAAGGAAGAAACAATTAAGAAAATGATAAAAAAGATGGAGAAAATCACAGAAACCGACTGGTGAAGTGTAAAGGAATATTTTTAAAACTCGATAAAACTCGTAATAAATGGTTCCCCAATGTGCGTAACTCTTGTAGGATCATTTGGGCGCAAATGGTGTGCAAAAACGGAGGAGAAATGGGCAAAAAACCAAAGGGGCTATCGATTTCGCACAGAGGGAAAAGGAAAAAGAAGAAAGGAGAAGGGAAAGAAGAAGAAAAAAAAAATCCTTTTATAGTTATAATGTGATAGACGGGCAGGTCAAGAGCGACGGGCCAAGCTTTATCCCATCTGTCATTCAAAATATTTTTTTTTTTTAGAATTGAATACTTCCTGAATATTCAAACCTGGCCCATGTGGATATTTGCATAGGATCCCGTGCCTTTCCAAAATGAATTCCTTTTCTTGCAAAAATGAATAAAAAAGACATGCAAGGAAATGCGCATACATGTGAAATGAATGACTTATGCAATAAATGCAAGAAGAAAAGTTCATCCAAGCGATCCAGGGGTGACAAACGGGCTGGCCGTCGCTCACTGGTTGAGTGACCCCCGTCTGTCAAGGCTTTTCTATAAAAGGAGCTCAACTATTGAAGTTCAAGCATTGCTTCTCCATGGCTCGCCTGACCGAAGCTTCTCAGCAAGTATTTTCCCCTTTCTTTATTCTTTTCCTCTTTCTCTTTTTTTTAATATATTTTATTACCTTTTTTTTTAGATATTACTCATATTACATCATGTCGGCACCTTTCCTCAATAAACTGCGCAAACTCTTGGACGCCCCCAAAACTTGGGAACGCTCCACCCTGGCCCCTTACTCTAGCCTGAAGTTCCTCCAGAGAATCAAGCTTGACGCGACCCTTTTGCTAGCTGCCGCTTGTTACTGGGACCCCAAATTCCATGTCTTCAGGTTCACTTATCAAGAGTTATACCCCCTTGCTGAAGAATTTGCAGTGATAATTGGCACAAGATTTCCTCCAGGTACCCTACCCTGCATTCCGAACTATATACCAAACTATCTGAGGGAGGTGGCTCAAGCCTTGGGAATTCTACCCTCGTCTGCTATCGAATTAATGCCTCGAGACAACCCCTTCTCCTTAGAGTTCCTGATTAATGCCCTGGATGACTTATCAGATATGCCCACTTATCATACCGGAGTCATTCTACTGCTCTGCTTGGCGCTCTACCTGACGGTGACCTCAGACGGGTTGACTGGTGACTACCGACTGTTTAACGTCATTGAAGGTATACTTGGTGGATTAACCCCATTCCCACTGATCTTAGCTGAGATGCTACTCAGTCTAGATCCTACTTGTACTGACCTTATTGCTCTTCTGAGCGGGAGCCCCTTATTACTCTCGGTAATTAATTTCATTATTTTAAAGGTAGTACACCCTTTATAGGTTTTCGTACTAGCTTTTCTTAGCAGAAAATATATACTTTTAGATTTTCACATAACCCTGTGCCTAATTTTTGCTTGAAACGGACCTAACCTATCCAGCGGCTTTTTTTTAGGTCTAGCTATAGGAAAAGATAAAGATGATATCGGAACCTACACCCAAAGTGATCAGCACGTATTCATTGAGACATTTCCACCGTAGGCAGCGATTGTGCTATTTTGATTCCATTCCTGATAGTGCTGTAGGGCTGGCTATTATGGTGGATGGCAACATTGTCTTCATATGCCCATGGTTGATCCCAGAGTCGATAGCCTGGGATAGTTCTTCTGGTTGCATACCACTATGCAGGTTATACAGAGCCACCTTCTAAATTGCAACTCGATGTGCTCAACAGTTCGGGGAGCAACAGGACGTAATCAGATGCCCATTGTCTTTTTAGGGTAGAGTCCTATCTACCGCCTTTGTGTCTAGCTATCACCGTCTCTGGGCACAATTATCTATAAAAATCGGTATCCTACAGATTAAAGATTGTGATTTTATCACTTCGATTGAGTACAAGAGATGGGCTATCGGTCCTACAGTCGACAATAGGGCTTATTGGCTGAAACACCATAGCAACGAGAGTAGCGGACAGTAATCAGCAGATTTTATATATTTAGGGAAGAATAATATACTATTCTAGAACTAGTCAACTTTGAGTATGCATAACAAAATGTTTTACTTATGCTACTAATGCATATCTGCGTATGTTTCAAGATTGATTTCAATACACATTATCACTATTTGACACTAAACTCGTTAATACAAGGCCCCATCTAATCTCATGATAGATTTTGAAAGTATCGAACTCCTCTTATCAATCAACTCTTGCGAGTTTTCATGATTAAGCATTTTCTCTCAGTCCTCTAATTTTTGCCTAAGGTGCCTTTTTCGGTTTTCACCCTGGCAGGGTGCCCAAGTTTAACAAGATCGCCGATTTTTTTTTCTACCCATGAGCTCTTCTTCTCTTTCTCTTCTCTTTTTTTTTTTTATTTTAGTCTCAGCCATGGAACCTCTTTAACCTGTCAATATTGACCGGTTCTTTAAACTCATTTCCGTCATTGTCCACTAAGATTGCTGCCCCTATAGAAGCTTCTTCAACACAAACGGTCCTTCTCAAGTCGGTTTGAACTTGCCTCGGATGTCAGGAACCCTCGATCTCATCTACTTGAATACCTGTGATGCGCGCTGAACCCCGTAGGACGCCCCGAAGGCCCACTTTTAGGGCGATCGAGAGAGGTTCATAAAACTTATAAGAAATTACAAGGGCGTCTATTTTGGGCAACAAGGAGGTTTCATGGAGTCGCCACCCAATAGAATATTGGGAAAGTTTGTCTTGCCTCAGTGAGCCTAAGACGGCGCATCTTATCCATTTTGGGCAAACCAAAGGGGTCTTGGAGGCATTCACCCCAATAGAATATTGGAATGACCCTCTAACCCTATAGAGCCTAAGATTGTAAATTGAGTCTTTTGGTGGGACACAAGAGGTATTTTGGAGATCCCATCCCAACGAAACACCGGAATGGTCCTCTCGCCTCATTGAGTCCAAAGACCAGAAATGGTTCGGGACTTCTCATTTATTCATACCTTGGTTATTTTATAATTAAGCTTTGAATTTTAAGTTTTCATCCTTTTTCTCATACATTTCGATGCAATAATTAGAGCGCAAGTTTGATCATTCAAGGAAAGTAATAAATGAAAGCAGTAAATGAAAGCATAATTAAAATGAAGTACATAAAAATAAAATACAATAAAACTAGGAGCGGAGTACAACCCCCATTGTAAAATAAACGTAAATCATGCATAAAGCGGGTTATTCATTATCGATGAGGACATTGGTCCTCACATGCATAATTAAAGAAAATATTTTTAAAGTGACAATTTATTTGGATGAAAAAACTAGGACATTGGTCCCATTTTGTTAGAAAAATTCAATTTATTATTATAAAATTTTAAGTGACTTTTTAATTAACGTGCATGAAAATAAATAAACTTATTACAAATTACATGATAAAAATAAATAAACTAAAAATAATGGAAAACAATAAAAATGACAAATTAATTAACTCCCAAATAGTATCTTTAAATCTCCATGGGCTCCCACTTAGTATTGGAAAAGCTCACACATGAAAAATAAGTATTGAAATAAAAACAAATAAAAGTAATGTTAGTAATAAAAAATGGATTTAAGCGTATAACATGTAAAAATGAATTAAAATAAATAAAATACATCATGCATGACAAATTAATTAGATGGCATAATAAAAAAATATAACTTAACAAATTAACATTTAACATGCATGAATAAAACAATAAAATTTAATATGCATGCATGAAAACATAAATAATAATTATGATGATGATAACAATAATAAATTATAATAATAAACAAAACTAAAAAAAATAATAATAACAGTAATAATGATAAGTAATAATAATGATAACAATAAATAAGAATAATAATAACAATATTAATGATAATAATAATAACATCAAAGAATATGAACAATCCAATTAAATATGTAAGTAATAATAATAATAATAATAATAATAATATGAATATGAACAATTAAATAAGAGATTAAGAACAAGAAATAATAGTATGAACAATTAAATAAACAATAAGAATAAGAAACACAAATATGAACAATTAAATAAAAGAGAAATGATAATTATATGTACAATTAAATAAAAGAGAAATGATAATATGTACAATTAAACAAAAGATTGGGAATAAGAAATAATGATATGAACAATTAAATAAACATGCAAGAAATAAAAAGTAAAATAATAATAGATTTAAAAGAATTTACATGATAACTAACTAATTGTAAATAAAAATAAATTGAAAATTAAATTAAAAGTGGAGCCAAGAATGTTTACCCTCGAATTAGATGTGATGAATAAAGTTGGATGATAATTTCTTGCTTTGATTTAGAAAAATAAATAATATATATTAAAATTTTATCCCAAGAACAAATAATTGATTTATTTGTTTTAACAAAAAAATTATAATAAAGAAGTAAAAAATTCACAAGAACAAATAATTGATTTATTTGTCTCAAGAATTAAATTAAAAAAATCAAATTAGAATACTTGGAGAATTTTTCTTGAAGAAGAAAAGAAAAAAATAAGAAGAAGAGAGAAAACAATATTTTTCTTAAGAAAAATCCCCCCAAAATCCTTACTAAAAAAACCCTTTTATAACCCCAAAATTCAGAATTTTGGTTAAATTGAATTAAATAAATTTAATTCCAATAATTACAAAAAACTTATGAATTTGAAAAGTTTGGAAAATAAAAGGTTTTTGCATTAAATTGCACAAAAAAAATGAAGAAAAAATCAATTTTTAGGCCAAAAATCGAAAAAACAACAGTTCGAGCGTCGAAGGGGCGCGCAGGGGCGACCGACACCCGTCGGCGCACGCAGGGCGCGCGGGCGAGAGCGCCCCACGCCCACGGGGCGCTTTCTCTCGCGCTGGGCGCTGCCGAAGCCCGACACTCGCGACTTTTTTTTTAAAATTTCTAAAAAAAAACTATAATTTCAAAACATACCTTTTTTGTCCCAAAATAATTTTAAAACACTTAAAATATTTTTTTAAAATACATTTTTATTTATTTCTAATAAATCAATGTGACAATGAAATCATCACTTTCAACTTTCATTTTTGCCTATAAATAGGCACACTTAATTTCATCATTGGGTAATCCTGATCTAGACTGCCTCTGGACCCAGTATCTACAGTTGCCCCCAGTTTTAGGGAAACTAGTGCACTAGTGTCTAGGTGAGCCTAAACTCAGAAAAGGAAAAGAAGTGCGTACCTGAGGCGGCTGTCTTTTCGAAACGGATGATGCTGTTGTGGTGATTTCGCCATGCTGTCGGCGTGTTGAAGCGGTAGTGCCGTGATCGTGCTAACCCTCCGTGGAGTGGTAGTGCCGTCATCGTGCTAACCCTTCTGCTTGATGAAGTGGTAGTGTCGTGGTCGTGCTAACCCTCCGTAGAGTGGCAGTGCCGCCATCGTGCTAACCCTTCTGTTTGATGAAGTGGTAGTGTCGTGGTCGTGCTAACCATCCGTAGAGTGGTAGTGCCGCCATCGTGCTAACCCTTCTGATTTCGTGAAGTGGTAATATCATGGTCGTGCTAACCCTCCGTAGAGTGGTAGTGCTGCCATCGTGCTAACCCTTCCGTTTGATGAAGTGGTAGTGTCGTGGTCGTGCTAACCCTCCGTAGAGTGGTAGTGCCGCCATCGTGCTAACCCTTCTGATTTGGTGAAGTGGTAGTGCCGTGGTCGTGCTAACCCTCCGTAGAGTGGTAGTGCCGCCATCGTGCTAACCCTTCTATTTGATGAAGTGGTAGTGTCGTGGTCGTGCTAACCCTCCGTAAAGTGGTAGTGTCGCCATCGTGCTAACCCTTCTGTTTGATAAAGTGGTAGTGCCGTGGTCGTGCTAACCTTCCGTAAAATGGTAGTGCCGCCATCATGCTAACCCTTCGATTTGATGAAGTGGTGCTGTCTGTGAGCCCTTGGATTGATTATTCTTTGAGAAGTCTTTCGTTGATGGTTGGACTGATGCTTAAACTGATGTTTGAAATGATGTTTTGACTGATGTCATTTTTGGTTGGTTGCCCCCTGAGAGGTCTTTGGTTGATTGTTTGATTAGTGTTTGATCGGATGTTTAGACTGATGTCGTCACTTGGCTTTTGTCGGTGTCCACATCGAGTCTCTCTTTCTGCAAAATTAGAAAACCAAATATGCAGGAAAAATAGTGAGCATACACGTGAAATGCATGAGTAATGCAGGAATGCAGGATAAGAATTCATCTTAGTGGACTTAGAGATGATAGCCAGTCTGGCTGCAATTTACAATAGGATCGATGCCTTTTGGAATTGCCTATGAATTTCATGCCTTTGGGATTGTGAGGTTCTCATCTCATACCTGTAGTCATTTTTTGAAGGTAGTGCGTCCCTTGTGGATTTTCACACTAGTTTTTCTTAGCGGGAAATGCGCCCTTTGCGGATTTTCACATAATCCTGTGTCTTATTTTTTTGCCTGGAATGGATCCCACCCAATCCAGCCGCTTTTTTTTTTTTTGAAGGACAGACTGCCTGTTTTCAGGTTTTCACCCTATCTTTTTGCCTAACTTTTGCTTAGAGCACCAATTACGGTTTTCACTCTAACGGCTTTCTCTTTTTTTTTTTTTTTTTTTTTGCAGACTGCTGAAGTTGTTGGCAAGAATCTTTCAAGAGTCTTGGTGTGTGCTTACACCCATGACCATGGTTGTATGAGCTTGATTTTTCTCATGATGGTGTTGTAGAATTGATTTCACAGATGATAGCAGGATGAGTCAGCTGAAGCACTTGAGTGGTGAGAGTAGCAGAGGGTAGACAGTAGATGACCTTGATCACACAAAGTGAACTGCTCTGATCACACCAATGTTGCATAAATGCATATGTTTCAATTCAATTTCTTTAAACATTATCATTGTTTGACATTAACACAAAGAATATATGACCTCATCTAATCTTGGGATAAATCTTGGAAGCATCAAATTCCTGTTATCAATCCGCCCTCTCGGGTTTTATGATTGAACATTTTCTCTCTTCTCTTTAAAAAACTTTTTTTTAAGCAAATTCTAGATGCAACGTTGGGGATGAGACTCAACTCAAATGCATAAATGCACTTGTGGCTCCCTGCTTGAAGCTCAAGAAATACCATATGTCTCTTCTTACGTACCGAACCTTATTAAAAGGTCATTTTCGCTAATTGGATAAGACTGAACCAAGAATCATAAGGTCTTACTTCGGTTGTAACGTTAGGCTTAGGTAAATGGCTATCAAAGAAGGATCAGGTTGCTAGAGAAGAATGGCCGCTCAATTCAATGGCGTACTATAAAGGTATAACCCAATTTGCGATAAGATTAGGATTTGATAATATTTTTAGCTTATCAAGCTCAGCATAACAATCAAGTTAAAGCGATTGCCACTGAAACTCATCAAGAGATTACTATCTTGAGCTCTACCTTTTCTTTTTTCTTTTTCATTTTTTTCTTTTTTTTCATTCTTCTTTTTTTTATTACGAGCTCATGTCTTTCGTGCATGACTAAACCCTCTTTCCAAAGTGTAAACTCATCCTTATCAGGGCAATTTTTAATAACCCAAAGAATTGTTAAAACGTACATCTATCCCTTCTAGAGCGGCCATTCTTCTAAGGGGAGACAAAAATTATTTTAGGCGAAGGGGTAGTTTTAACATGTCTAACAACAAAATTGGCACGCATTTAGCATACCTCCATAAAGGCTCAATGGGCTAGTAAGCGATTGCGAAATAAAGGTAGAAAATAGTCATTTAGAGAGCTATATAAAGAAGGACTGCCTAAATCATTTTCTAGGTTCCGTCTTATCCAGGGATCGCTTTGATGGGTAATCAGAAAGGTTCTAGTGCTCTTAGTGAGTTTTCATCCAATCCCCTACTTGCATCTAGTTTTTTTTTTCATTTTTAGCTCTCAGACTTTTTCTCTCTTCAGGAGTTATATAAGATGCTATCAAGACTTTCTTTGGGTTTTTCAAAGTTTCGAGATTAAATGTGATCGTATTAATTGCATTAATATCAAAGAATGAATGCATCGTGATCATGAGAAATGAAGTCATTGAGACACTGTACAAATACGCAAGATTGTTCACTTTATTGAAATTATAAATACTGCAAATATTATCATAACAAGTGTTCTTGGAATAAGCAACTAAAACAAAACATGATCACATTCATGGTGGGGGAACTGCATTATACTCTGCCCTCTTCTTCTTGTCTCTCTTCTCAGGATCGGTGATCTCCTTGGCATCAATAAGATCTTGAATTTTGTTCCTCAGAGTCCGACAGTAATCTGTTAAATGCCCAGTGTGCTGATGGTAAGCACAGTATTGATCCTCTCTATGCCCCGGCTTTCCTTGATTCATGGCTGGCCTGGATGGCAATGGTCTCAGCTTGCCTTCTTTTGTCAATCTCTCTAATACCCAAAACAGAGAGCGGCCTAAATTAGAGTAGTACCTCTGAACCTGTCCAACTTCAGTGGCTGAAACCTCGGCCGTCTTACCACCTCTATTATTGCTGCTTCCTGTACCACCTGGCTTGTACCCTGATTGGTTGCCATAGCCTTTCCCAGCAAAGTTGTTTTGGCTTGCTTTCTTTGCCAGGTAAGCACCCTCAGCTTCTACAGCATTGTCCTTAAGCGACTCCCAGTCTCTAAGCCCCTTAAAGCTGAGCAAGTCCCTCAAGGGCAAGAGTTCCTGATAAATAGCCTGATTTGATCAGCAGTGTCAGGCTTTCTCTTCATCTCCATAACCCTATTCCTCCACCTAGTGAGGTATTCATAGAATGATTCATCATTCTTTTGCTGTAAGAGCTCGAGGTCCTTTAAGGTGACCTCCATTTTGGTGCTACAGTCATACTGCTTCATAAACTCCTCAGTCAAAAGGTCCCAATCTTCCTTGGATCTCCTGTCTAACCCATGGTACCAGTCCACAGCTGGACCCACCAGACTAAGGCAGAAATAATCTACCTTCTGTTTCTTGGTCAACCCTGTGCCTTTCATTACTAGGGTATACTGCTTAACATGTGCAGATGGATCCGAAGTACCATCAAACTTCGGTAGCTCTGGCATTTTGAACCTTTGGGGCAATAGCTCTTCATCCCCTAAATCTCTGTCTTCAGGGTTAATCCCCTTTTCGGCTGATAGCATACGGGTGATTGCTTCAATATGTTGCCTCAACCCTCTCATCGCCTCATCTTCTGCCCTGGGTGCTTTGGCCCCCACAAATTGAGGTGCTACTGCCTCTTCATCTTCCTCCTCCATCACAAAATCATCATTGGGATTGGGGATTATTGCCCTTCTTTGCTCAACAGGCATAGCAGCTATATTCCCATTAGCAGGTTAGCGGGGAGCATTTACTATAGCAGGGCCCTCTCTGCCAGCAGGCGGCTCAACTTGCCCCCCAGCATGAACCATCGGGGGCTGTGAAGCAACGAGTAGATGTGGAGCAGCTGGTAGTTGTAATGCAGCTGGTGGTTATGGAGCAGGAGGATGAGCAATCCTATCGGCCATAGCTCCCATCATTTCCACTATTCTTCGCTCAAAATCCTCTAGCCTCCTAGCATGGTCTTGAGTTGTTAAGGCTCCGGTCTCTTCTGCCATTTGTGATTCTGTGGATGACTCTCTGGTCTTTGAGGGTGGCTCAGAAATCCAATCAGACACTAATTCTGTCAATCCAAGAGGCAAATCTATTCTAACCAGCCGACTGTCAGAACCCCTAGTCCACTTCGGTGAATCTATGATGGCTAAAAAGATTTGAACTGTTAGGATGATGCATGAACGATATATACAATGCATGATCGGGTTGATGCAGCATGGACAACCACATATAAGCAGATAGATCCTTCCAACCTTATCACCCCCACACACGAGATATTGTATTCTCTTTCCTAGGTGGGCTTTATCCATGGGTTAACGGGGAACCCGATGAACGCGTATGGTGCATGGTGGAAAACCAACAGCACAACACTTCTTATTTTAAAGCACATGCGTATGGGTTTGGCCTTTATATATTCAAACATTTCAACCATATTAAGATAGGCTCACCGGGGTATAAAAGCCCTTGATAAAAGACCATTTAATTTGGTTGATTTTGTTCAATATATAATGGCTCACATAGCAAACATTGTATTAAGGTACATGTCACCTAGGGAAAGTACCTATTGCCATTACATGAGCTTTGGTCAAGGGTGATGATACTTTAGGGCTACCCAAGCATGGTCCCTGCCAACGGGTCTAGCTCATCACGAGCATAACGACCGATTAGGTCTCCATTTGATATACCATAAGGTACGAGGCTTGGGCTGGTGATTATCCCTAACACTTCTCCACATTGAGTGAACGTAGGGTCGTACTTTGGGAATGCACCGGGGCTAGAAGAGGGACCAAACTAGCATAGATTTAAGGCTCTAACATGAATGCAATGCAATTTCGAAAAGGGATAAATTTTTTTATTAAAACTCAATTATAATTTTTAACCAAAGTACTTTCAAATCGAAGTCTCTTAGTTCCCCAGTGGAGTCGCCACTGTGACGCGCGCCAAACCCCGTAGGACGCCCCAAAGGCCCGCTTTTAGGGCGATCGAGAGAGGTTCATAAAACTTGTAATAAATTATAAGGGTGTCTATTTTGGGCAACAAGGAGGTTTCATGGAGTCGCCACCCAATAGAACATTGGGAAAGTTCGTCTTGCCTCAGTAAGCCTAAGACGGCGCATCTTATCCATTTCGGGCAAACCAAAGGGGTCTTGGAGGCATTCACCCCAATAGAACATTGGAATAACCCTCTAACCCTATGGAGCCTAGGATTGTAAATTGAGTCTTTTGGTGGGACACAAGAGGTGTCTTGGAGATCCCATCCCGATGAAACACCGGAATGGTCCTCTCGCCTCATTGAGCCCAAAGACTAGAGATGGTTCGGGACTTCTCATTTATTTATACCTTGGTTTCATCCCTTTTCTCATACATTTCGATGCAATAATTAGAGCGCAAGTTTGATCATTCAAGGAAAGCAATAAATGAAAGCAGTAAATGAAAGTATAATTAAAATGAAGTACATAAAAATAAAATACAACAAAATTAGGGGCGGAATATAACCCCCATTGTAAAATAAACGTAAATCATGCATAAAGCGGGTTATTCATTATCGATAAGAACATTGGTCCTCACATGCATAATTAAAGAAAATATTTTTAAAGTGACAATTTATTTGGATGAAAAAACTAGGACATTGGTCCCATTTTGTTAGAAAAATCCAATTTATTATTATAAAACTTTAAGCGACTTTTTAATTAATGTGCATGAAAATAAATAAACTTATTACAAATTACATGATAAAAATAAATAAACTAAAAATAATGGAAAACAATAAAAATGACAAATTAATTAACTCCCAAATAATATCTTTAAATCTCCATGGGCTCCCATTTAGCATTGAAAAAGTTCACACATGAAAAATAAGTATTGAAATAAAAATAAATAAAAGTAATGTTAGTAATAAAAAATGGATTTAAGCATATAACATGTAAAAATGAATTAAAATAAATAAAATAAAATATACATGACAAATTAATTAGATGGCATAATAAAAAAAATATAACTTAACATATTAACATTTAACATGCATGAATAAAAACAATAAAATTTAACATGCTTGCATGAAAACATAAATAATAATAATGATGATGATAACAATAATAAATTATAATAATAAACAAAACTAATAAAAATAATAATAACAGTAATAATGATAAGTAATAATAATGATAACAATAAATAAGAATAATAATAACAATACTAATGATAATAATAATAACATCAAAGAATATGAACAATCCAATTAAATATGCAAATAATAATAATAATAATAATAATAATATGAACATGAACAATTAAATAAGAGATTAAGAAAAAGAAATAATAGTATGAACAATTAAATAAACAATAAGAATAAGAAATACAAATATGAACAATTAAATAAAAGAGAAATGATAATTATATGTACAATTAAACAAAAGATTGGGAATAAGAAATAATGATATGAACAATTAAATAAACATGCAAGAAATAAAAAGTAAAATAATAATAGATCTAAAATAATTTACATGATAACTAACTAATTGTAAACAAAAATAAATTGAAAATTAAATTAAAAATGGAGCCAAGAATGTTTACCCTCAAATTGGATGTGATGAATGAAGTTGGATGACAATTCCTTACTTTGATTTAGAAAAATAAATAATATATATTGAAATTTTATCCCAAGAACAAATAATTGATTTATTTGTCTTAAGGAAAAAAATATAATAAAGAAGTAAAAAATTTACAAGAACAAATAATTCATTTATTTGTTTCAAGAATTAAATTAAAAAAAAATCAAATTAAAATACTTGGAGAATTTTTCTTGAAGAAAAAAAGAAAAAAATAAGATGAAGAAGAAGAAGAAGAAGAGAGAAAACAATATTTTTCTTAAGAAAAATCCCCCCAAAATCCTTACTAAAAAAACCCTTTTATAACCCCAAAATTCAGAATTTTTATTAAATTGAATTAAATAAATTTAATTCCAATAATTACAAAAAACTCATGAATTTGAAGAGTTTGGAAAATAAAAGATTTTTGCATTAAATTGCACAAAAAAAATGAAGAAAAATCAATTTTTAGGCCAAAAATTGGAAAAACAACAGTTCGGGCGTCGGAGGGGCGCGCAGGGGCGACCGACGCCCGTCGGCGCGCGCAGGCGAGAGCGCACCGCGCGCGCGCCCAGTGTGCTGCCGCAACCCGACACTCGCGACTTTTTTTTTTAAAAAAAAAATTCTAAAAAAAACTATAATTTCAAAACATACCTTTTTTGTCCCAAAATAATTTTAAAACACTTAAAATATTTTTTTAAAATACATTTTTATTTATTTCTAATAAATCAATTTGACAAGGAAATCATCACTTTCAACTTTCATTTTTTGCTATAAATAGGCACACTTAATTTCATTATTGGGTAATCCTGATTTAGGCTGACTCGGGACCCGGTGTCTACAATACCAGATCTCCTTCCTTTAAGGGATGTTTCCTGACCTTTTTCCAGAATGAACGAGCCATTCTTTTCTGATATACTTGAGTGTGGTAGTAGGCCAGCATCCTACTTTCATCTAAAAGGTTCAATTGTGTTAGACCCTATTGTGCCCATTCCACTTTTGGTATCTTGGCCTCTAAGGTTACTCTTAAGGATTGGAGCTCAATTTCTACTAGTAATACCGCTTCTTTCCTATATACCAAGGAGAATGGCGTAGCCCCCGTTAAAGCTCTGACGGTGGTTCTATAATCCCATAGTGTGAAAAGTAGTTTTTTTGCCCAATATTTGTATGTCTGTACAATTTTAGCCAGTATTCTCTTTATGTTCTTGTTTGCTGGCTCGACTAACCCGTTGGCCTGTGTACGGTAGGGAGAAGACTTATGGCATTGGATGCCGTACTTCTTGAGCATTTGCTTAGTCTCGGCTTGGAACTGCACCCCATTATCTGACACAACATGGTGCAGAAGCCCATATCTACAAATCAAGTGTCGCTCAATAAATCTTGCCATTTCTCATGCCCCCAGCTTCTTGAAGGACTCAGCCTCTACCCACTTAGTAAAGTAATCGATAGCGATTACAATGAATCTATGCCCGTTAGAGGCTGTCGGATGTATCTCTCCTATGATGTCAATTACCTAAGCTGCAAATAGCCATGTAGACGTGAGGTTGCACAATTCTGAAATCGGCAGGTGTTTGAGATTGGCGGATTGTTGGCACAGTTGACATCATTTGGCATACTCGGAGTAGTCCGTATCCATCATTAGCCAGAAGAAATAATGGCGCATGATTTTTTTTGCCAAAGTGAGGCCATTCATGTGGGCTCCACAGACTCTAGCATGGGTTTCTTCCATAACCTTCTTGGCTTCTTTCTCTTCCAGACATCTCAGATGAATGCCATTGGCTTGCCTCTTATATAACACCCCATCTGTACTGATAAACTAAGTGGACAGCTTACGGATCATCCTTTGGTCCTTTTCAATGGCTTCTTTTGGGAATATTTATAACACCCCTTACCCGTACCTAACAAACCATACCATAGCAAGGTAGGTTCATTACAACAAGTAAAAGATGTCACACTAATAATGAAAAAGGATTTCTTATATTGAATCATTTATACATCCATAATAATAAAATTTCCTTTTAGTACCTAATACCATTCATATTACTCAATAAATTATTCACATTAATTTATAATACAAAAGTTGGTTAAGTTATAAACATACTAATATACAAATGAAGTTACATATATATAACCAAAAAGGATTACATTATTACTACATATACTCGAAATGTAAGGCCTACATGAAGGACTTCTACGGATGTGCTGGCCTTGGTGTCTGCGGGATATCCTTGTCGATCACCCTATCCTCGGTACCTACACTGATGAAACACCCGTGCTAAGCATGTAGCTTAGTAGGGAATTAGCACGACATGGACGACCACTCACAGTAGCTGTCAAATTTATATATATACACACACAATTATTACATAAGAATGAACATTAAGCAAATATCTTAAAAGTTTAAACAATTTAAGATGCAATGAGTACATATTAACATATCTTTCATAGATATATTTTTCAGGATTTAAGTTATATATATTCTATCATTACATTGCCTGCATTTCTCTTAAGTAAGTGAATAACGGGAAATTAGACAGGGGTACCCGTAGGTACAATACAAGTTAATTATATTATTATATCTATATAATAGAGGGTGACCCAAATGGGTTCACCAATGAACCAAATGTGGTCCGTAGGATAGAAAAGGGGGCTGCAGCAATGGGGAACTGTAGGCATGCCTATCTATCCACTACTCAGTTAATGTAGGTGGTAAATTTCCTACCTTAAATGGTTCATACATTTATTCAAACAAAAATCCATACTTGTCAAACACATATATTCATATTGCGCCTAACCATTTTACATAATTATTATATTACATTTTTAATTTAATCAATGTATAACAGTACAAATACTTAATAAGTATAGCTTAATAAGGCTAAATATGAAGTATAATTAATTTAGTTTAATTTAAAGGTTACTAACAAAATTTCATCAGCAGATTCTGAAAAACAGGGGCCACACAGTCGTTAAATAAACATGACCACCGTGTGGAAAGTTAAAAATTCAGATATTGTCAAATAAAATGCTTTTATATTGCGGTTAGAACATTCCTAATCACCGTGTAAGTCACCACACGATGGGCAGATAATTCTAACCACCGTGTGTGTCAATAAAAATTCTAAAATTGTACAAGTGTGGGACATTTCACACGGTGGTCAAGACATTTTGGCCACCATGAGGTCATCACATAGTGGGCAAAATATGATGACCACTATGTGAGTCATCGTAAAACTTAGATTATCCAAGTCTGGGTGCGTTCACGCGATGGTTAAGATATTCTGACCACTGTGTGACCATACCCAGATTTCAGTTCCCATTCTGTTCAAACCCACACTACATAATATAAGTTTTCAAAATCCATATTTCACAAGAATTTGCCCTTACATAAAATTCAATTAAACCTTTTCAAACAATAATTCCATCAACTTCAATCTTATACCAATTCCAAAAATCACAAAGCACTATTAATCATACTTTCAATCATCAAATCATACAAAGAAGAGAAAAGAATTCCCAATCCTTAGAATTACTTCTTTCTTCCTTTCTTTTACCTCATTTCCTTTTTTTCCCCTTCAACTGCTTCTTCTTTAATTTTATGTAATAAAATCGTATCAACTTCACATAAATCATAACTTGTATTCTAGAGGTTTAAAAGAAAGAAGATGTTAAATACTGTAAAAATTCTTACCTTGACTAGTTAAATTCACACTAATAAATTAATCTCTATCTTAAATCCTACTTGAAACCACTCTTAATCAAATATTTGGGTGTCAAATAGATGGAGAAGAGCTGCCTTGGTAAGAGAGGTTGGCTGTCTGCTTTTTCTCCCTTGGTAACCTACCTTCATAGCTTTAAATAAGCCATGAAGATGACTCCTTACTATTCTAGACTTGGACATGTGCAAAATTATGATTGGAGAAATTCTTTCTTTGCTATTTAGTCCACTAATTCCATAAATTTCTTCATTTGGCTTGACATTTAATCTAATCATTCAATTTGGCTCACTTACTTAACTCATTCAATTAAATCCTCTCAAACATCAATTACTAAATTAACGTCTTCAATTGCTTTAATTCCTCTTATATACATAACACATTAACTAACTTATTCTTATTTTTCAAAAATATGTCCCAATTATGTCTGAAATGACTAAGGTATAAATTTGAGCATTACAATATTGATTTCTCTAAATAGTTCTGAACATCATAGTACCATGGCTTGCCATCAGTAACCTCAACAACCAAGACCCATTCAATTTCAAACTATGGCTTGCTTGAACTAGAAATCAGCACAGGCTTCATGACAACTCCTTCTGGGTTTCCCATATAGACACTAGGGTGGCGAGAGCATCTGCCAATTGGTTCTCATCTTAAGGAGCGTAGCTAAAAGTGCATACTTCAAATTAGCCACTCAATTCATTCAAACACCTCACATATGACAATAGCCATTCTTCTTTGATGGACCATTCACCCCTAACTTGATGGATTACCAAGGACAAGTCTCTAAACAGTTCTGTAGTCTTTAGCCCCACAACCAAAAGCGCTTCTAACCCGAATATGCAAGCTTCATACTCAGCCTCGTTATTGGTAGCCCTATATCTTAGTTTCTTGGCTAAGGAAAGTTTTTCATCTTCTAGGGTTATCAGAATTACTTTTGCCCCAGCTCTTTTATTGTTCATTGCTCCATCGAAATACATCTGCCACCCCAGCACTGTAATGGCCACAATGCCTTCATCAGGTAATTCAAATTTGCATTGGTCTCCATTAATGGGGTGATCAGCTAAGAACTTTGCTATAGCTCGGCCCTTAATGGCTTTTCTGGTGATGTACTTTATGTCGAATTCTTGCAGCAGTATCATCCATCTCCCTATTTTACCTAACAAAGAAGGTGCTTCCTGAGGATACCTCAATGGATTCTACTTGGCGATTACTTGCACCTTGTAAGAATGGAAATAATGTCTTAATTTCTTTGAAGCCCAGATTACTGCCAGGCAAATCTTTTCCACCTCGACATACTTGGCTTCGCACCCCGAATTCATCTTCTTGGGCCACCATGGCACACCTAAGGAGTTATCTTCTATTACTATGTATAGGATTAGAGGTTTAATAGGCTAAGGTGGTCTTAAGACTGAGGGATATGAAAGATATTCCTTAATGGTATCAAAGGCCTTCTGACAGTCGTCATTCCATACCACTGGTTGATTTTTCCTTAAGAGCTTGAAGATCAGCTCACAAACTGGAGCAAGCTTGGCAATAAACTGGCTGATGTATTGAAGTTGGCCTAAGAAAGTTCTGACCTCTTTCTCTTTATGAGGTACTGGCATCTCTCTTGTAGTCTTGACCTTATCGAGATCTATCTCGATTTCTCTTTGACTCACCACATGGCCTAATAGTTTACTTGAGGTAACTACGAATATACACTTCTTAGGATTAAGGCGAAGATTGTACTTATCAATCCTTTAAAAGAACTTCTGTAAGGCATCGAAATGACCCTCTCGAGTAGCCGACTTAATCATTATGTCGTCGACATATACCTCCACCTCTTTGTGGATTAAGTAATCCAAAATCTTGGTGGCCATTCTCTGATAAGTTGCCCCAGCATTCTTCAATCCGAAATACATCACTCAATAAGTAAATGTCCCCCATTCAGTGATGAAAGTTGTCTTGATACGGTCTACATCTTGTTAAGGATTTGGCTGTACCTGGCATACCCGTCCACAAAACTGTACATCACACAAGCAGCTGCATTATCCACTAGAATATCGATGTGGGGCAATGGAAAATTGTCTTTCAGGCAAGCCTTGTTCAGATCTCGATAGTCCACACATACTCTAACTCTCTCATCCTTTTTTGCTACAAGGACCACATTGGCTAACCACGTTGGGTATTGAACCTTCACCAAGAACTTAGCCTCAATCTGTGTGTGCATCTCCTCTTTTACCTTTTCTGCCCATCTTGGTCTAAGCCTCCTGAGCTTTTACTTGACTGGCTTGCATTCTTGGTAGGTTGGAATGGTATGTTCGGTGAACTCATGGTCGATTCCTGGCATGTCCTTGTAGGTCCAAGCAAAAACATTTTCATATTTCTTTAAAATTTTCTCAAAATTTTTTCTCTCTCCAGGAGTTATGTCAGATGCTATCAAAATTTCTTTTAGATTTTCAAAGTTTTGAGATTAAATTTGGTAGTATTAGTCGAATTAATATCAAATATAAATGACTCGTGTGTATGATCATGCGTAATGAAATCATGAGAAACATCATATAAATAAGCAAAGTTGTTCATTTTATTAATGCATTCAGAATTACAAACTTCATTATCGAATAGTTCAAGAATGAAAAGTACATTTAAAAAATCGTCATTGCTTCCATCTTCTGCCGATGCTGATGCCAGGTTAATGGTTCTCCACCTTGATTGCTTATAACTTTCAAATCTTTGAATTCTGGCACTATCGCTTTCGTTACCAACTTCTTCTTACCCTTCACCTAGGTGACCAACAGACTCTCAGTGACAACTTTGAGAACTTCCCAATCCCATGTAGTGCTTTGGGTCATGACTTCTTCATCCTAAAAATCCTTTACAGGTTTGATGATCCCTACATCCCAATTAAAAACATCATTGAAGACTTTAAAACCCAGTGTAATCTTCCCATCAACCTACTGAGGCTCAGCTTTGCCACAATAAATACAGACTGATGTTGCTTGTAACACCCCGATTTGGACCCTAGGAGGATTTAAAGAGTTAATTGCATGATTAAGGGTATAAGTGTAATTTGACAAGTATGGAATTGGGTTAAGAAATGGTCGCCACTTGCCCTTCATACGGAATCTTGATCATCTGGTGTAGGGTAAATGGAACCCCTCCTATCTTATGGAACCAAGGTCTCTCGAGTAGAACTAAGAAATTAGCGGGAATCAGAAGGATCACAAATTCAACCTCTGTCTTAATGGGTTCGGTCTTCACTACTGCTCTGAAGGTCCCTAATACTTGCCTTCTAGAATTATCTTAAGCTATAATTGTAAGATCACACTTGCTCGACATGATCTCATTTAGCCTAAATGCAGGAATTGCAACTAGGGGACAAACATTTATGGAGGACCCATCATCTACCATCATGCAAGCAGTGTGTTTGCCATTGACTTATGCCTTTATATGTAATGGACAGTTGTGGTTATAGTCCTCAGCCAGCAGATCAGTATCAGAATACACAAGGCTTTCCCCAGAACTTCCTTTCACTAGATCCAGCAACTTAGTAAGGGAAATAGTTGTAGCGATCGCAAACTCACACAATACTTCTATTAATTATGCATGTGGCTTACTGACTATCCTAGCAGGTCCTATATCGAGATTTGAGCCGGCTTTTTTTTAGCTTCTTAATAATCGGGTCTTCATCCAGCTCCTTCTCTATAATTGGGGGCATAGGATCCTGCTGCTTCTCTACTTTTGGTATCACTCTCCCTCTACGAGTGACAGCCTGTACTTTCTTCCCCTTTTTTTTATCCTCGAAGTCCCACAGATTCTCAGGTTCTTCAACCTTCTCAGCTTCGTTCTCATTGGTTGTATCCCAACAGTTGATCATATCCACTTGAGGTCTGCTTTCTTTCTACCCTAGACGAGTGACGGCCACATACTCATTCCCGTAGAGGTCCTTCAAGACATACCATTTGGGTAAGTTAGATCCCATCATGAAAACAGGGGGAGGGACTGCATTATACCTATCCTTTTTATTCTTTTTTGGATCCGTAATCTATTTGCTGTAAATAAGATCTTGGATCCAATTTCTCAATGTCCTGCTTTGGTCAGTTAAATGACCAGTGTACTGGTGGTAGGCGCAGTATAAGTCCTCTCTGTGACCGGGTAGACCACGACCTGCAGTTGGTCTGGCTGACAACGATTGCAATTTACCCTCTTTCATTAGCCTCTATAAAACCCAGGATAAAAGCCTGCTTAAATTCAAGTAATACTTCTGGCCCACATTAGTGGCTGAGACTTCTGTCGTCTTTTTGGTCCTGTTGTTTCATCTTTCGGCACAAGCCGATTTGTTTACCCCTTAGTTTCCAAAACTCCTCCCAGCTTAGTTCTCATTGCTGGCCTTCTTAGTCAAGTATTCCCATTCAGCCTCTATAACAATGTCCATCAGCGCTTCCCAATCTTTAAGTCCCTTCATTTTAAGCCATTCCCTCAGGTATGGGCTTGCATTCCTGATGAACAATCTAATCTGATCTGACATCTCAGGTTTTTTTTTCCATGACCTAATTTCTCTACCGAGTAAGGTACTCGTGGAAGGACTCATCGTGCATTTGCTGCAAAAACTCGAGGTCTTTCAGCGTGACCTCTATCCTAGTACTACAGTCATATTGTCTCATAAACTCCTCCGTCAGGAGAGCCCAATCTTCCTTGGACCTTCTGTCCATCTTATGGTACCAATCGACAGCTAGTCTCGTCAAACTGAGATAAAAAATACTCTACTTTTATTTCTTCGTCAGCCCCGTACCCTTTATAACCAGGGTGTATTGCTTAATATGTATAGAAGGGTTCAATGTACCATCAAACTTTGGTAGGTCTGGCATTTTGAATCTCTAGGGCAAGAGCTCTTCTCCCTCTAGATCCTTATCCTTAGGGCTGATTCCCTTTTCCTACTGACAGCAAGCGAGTGATCGCTTCAATTTTCTCCTTCATCTTCCTTACAACATCATCTTTTATCTTGAGCACTCCGTTCCTCATTACCCAAGGGATTACAGGCTCATCTTCTTCCTCTATCACAAAGTCAAATTCTGAGTCATGAATCCTCACCCTTCTTTGTTCAGTCGGCACTGTCGTTCTCGGCTCAGTGGCCGCCTGTTGTGTTGTAGCTACTGCTGAAGGAGCCTCCCAACTAACAAGTGATTCGGCTCGCTCCACAGTAGGTGCCGTCGGTTGTTGTCCAACATTAGGTGTCATTTGCTAAGCTAAATTTCTAATCATAGCCATCATTCGCCTTTCAAACTCCTCTAACCTTCGGTCCACCTCCTGGGTGATCAAAGCGTTAGTTTCCTCTGCCATCTCTAGTTTCATAAATTGCCCCCAATAAAAATTTGAGCTTTCGTACAATGAAACCGAATCTAAACCCGGTGTAAGTACTAACTCCGACAGTTCGAAAAGTGGATTTCTGATAAGTCGGCCATTAGGTCCCCTAGACCACTTAGATGACTCAATGATGGCTGCAAAACTTAAAATGTTAGAGTGATGCATGAATGCAATGCATGACAGTGTTTATTCAACACTCACATCTTATGGAGTAGCAAGAAACAAATCTGTATAGCCCTATCAACAATGGAAGTTGAATTTAACGCTTTCGTAGCTGCAGTACAAGAGGCAGTTTGGCTAAAATGGTTTATTGACTATTTAAGAGTAACTACCTCAGAGGAACAGGTGGCCGTCTATAGTGACATTTAATCATCAATAACTTACACGAAAAATCCGAAATTTCATAGTAGAACTAAGCATATCGACATTAAGTATCAATACATGAGAGATATTATTGTACGAAGAGATGTGAACTTACAGTACATTTCTACGCATAATATGATTACGGATCCATTAACTAAACCTGTAATGAGAGATTTGTTTGAGAGGCACATTAGATCTCAGGATTTCCATAGAATTTGATTAATACTGTTAAATTTTATGTAATTCCTTAACATTATTATTTATGAATAATAATCAAATTCATTGTTGGCAATACATGAGTGTGAATGTTTAATGTGTGAACAAATCCTGTTATTTATATAATATTGAGCATATTAGACAGAGAACTAACCTACTCACAAGGGTATTTACTTTAGTTTTATCAATGAGTTAACAAACACTAAGATAAGGCAATTTTTGAATATATGATAACACTCGAGGGCCTATTCAAAATAAAAGTGCTATCTTGCACAAATTACAAGATTAGTCTTGTTAAGGTGCGAGATAAAAAAATATACATTAAATTGTATGTTTTGGATTAAGATCCAAACAAAGATTCAATGGAATCCTATAGTAAGTTAAACATAACTATCATGTTTTGTCCAAAAAGCAGAAGTAGTCCTTAAGTAAACGGACTAAAGTTGGGTGTTTTGGTGTATCGCTATATATATTTTTTCAAAACTATGAGGCATGCTCTCCTTTAAGGGAAGAAAAAAACACTATAAGACATATTTTATACCGTGTGAGCTTAAGTAACCAAGGGATGAGAATTTAATATCATTGATCTCAACTTTTCCTATTGTGAGACCCTATTTAAATTTCGACCCTTAGGACCCTTAACTTATCCCTAAAGTATGATTTAATGTGGCTAGCTTAGTTAATCTCCAAGAGGTCATGGAAAAATTTAGGCCTGGCGGATCTAGGTAGAAAAACGAGTTGAACTATGATGGATGGCATGCAGTAAGAGGGGAAGATAACCTCTTGATCACATTTATAAGTATTCATGGTTCACCGGCATGTCTATTATAGTTTCTATAAGTAGAAATATAATAGTGAACACGAAAAATATTTTATGAGATCATGAGTTAAAACAATGAATGTGAGAATACCATTTAGGGTTAGGCATACATGGAAAAGATGATCTCATTTTTCGAGATGCTATATATCCTTAACCGGTGTATAGCGCTAATGCTCTCGAGATATGCTGGTCACACGGTTTATCTGCTTATATAACTGGAGATTATGACTGAAATTGTTCCGTCATGTGCGAGTGGGAGATAATAGGGTTTGGCTACGCCCATGACTCTAATATGAATGGAGTTCTATATTCAGATAGAATTGAGAATCTTAATTTGATAAGAACTATCTAATTCTATCTCAAAAAAAGTTTGAGTTATACTAGAGATTAGTTCCTAGTATTCAGGATTTTTATAAATAGATATGAGAGGTCAGATTGACAAGGTGAATGCTCACACGTGTTTTCTCACATTGAAAGAACACTTAAGAAAATTAAACACTCTGCACAATAATCTCCAATGGGTATTTAGATAGTGAAAATTATTGTTATCCCACAGGTGAATAAAGAGGTAGGACAATGATAAAAAAACAAGAGGAATTCTTGTAAACACTTCTGCATCGTTTTTTACGCTATAAGAAATAGGTACCGGTATTTAATGTTATCTCAATTTAATTTCTCTTCCAGTAAGCTCGGGAGAGAAGTTGTAATTGCTTTTTCCTTCCTACATATTTATTTAGGGTGCGTTCGGGGAGGTTTTTGTTTTCGGTTTTTTGTTTATTTTTTAAAAAATAAAACCAAAATATATTCAGTAAACTCATTCCCGTTTCGGCTTTTGCAAAAATTTAAAGAGCTGATTTTCAAATTTAAAACAAAAAATAAAAATCTTGAAAATGAGGTTTTTAGGATTTTGCTACTTTATTTTTATTACCACCACACCTCCACCACTACAACCTCACGGCCATATTGCCACCTCCGCCGCCGCCACACCGCCGCTGCCTCCACCGCCACCACCACGCCGCCACCACACCGCTGTCACCATCACCACCACGCCGCCTCCTCCACCACTACCACGCTGCCTCCTCCGCCGCCGCCACGCCGCTGCCACCTCCACCATCACCCCGCTGCCATCTCCACCACTACGGCGATGGCCGCTACATTGTTGCCGCCTCCACCACCACACCGCTGCCATCTCCACCACCACGGCGACGGGTACCACACTGTTGTCGCCTCCACCACCACACCATTGCCACCGCCTCTATCACCACCACCAACACCACACTACTGCTGCCTCCACCACCACCACCACCATCACCACCACCACGCTATCGCTGCCTCCACCACCACTGCCACTACCACGCTGCTGCTGCTGCCTCCGCCACCACTACGCTGCCGCTGCCTCCACCACCACCACGATGTCGCCGTTGTCTCCACCACCACCAAGATGTCGCCGTTATTGCCTCAACCACCACCATGCTGCCGCCGCCACCGCCATCACCACGCTGTCGTCGCCCCCACCACTACGCCGCTGTCACCTCCTCCACCACCATGCCAATTCCACCTCCGCTACCACCACAATATCGCTGCCGCTACCACCACAACGACACTACCCCTGCTGTCACTACTACCACCGAAGTCATTATTATAATGTACATAAATAATTAAAAAATATACATGAATAATTAAAAAAATATGATAAAATTTTTAAATATATAAAACAGTTTTCTAAAAAATAAAGAACAAAAACTAAAAATAGTTTTTAGATTTTAAAAACAAAAAACTAAAAATCTACAAGTTTACCGAACACACCTTTATCTTTCTTTGATTACCAATTGTTTTCCCTATTAAGAGCACTTATGCTTTGATTGCTTTTGTTGCATGCATAATTGACTCATATAAAAATGAAGAAAACTCATAGACTTTAAATTTATTAATTTCCTATGTTTTGCACCTTCACTTAAATTTTAATTATATTTATTGAATATTTCAATTTCACTTATATTTATTGTGTGTATATTTATTTATTTTAAAAATTTTTAAAAAATATTGAATTATTCGAAATACTGAATTGTTTTATACTGTATTGTTTAATACTAAAAAATTGAAGAACCGAACCGAACTATACCGAATTTTTTTAAAAAAAATTCGAATTGTCCCGAATTTTCAAGATAATAATAATTTTTGATTTTAAAAATATCTGAAATTTCAAGACAATATTAAAAATTTATAAATACCTAAATTATACCGGACCGTGTACACCCTAATTATTCATCATCATGTTAAATGAATTTATTTGAATGCTACTCATCAATGTTATATGAATTTATTTAAATATTTGCTATTTATATTTGGTTATAATAACTTATATTTGAATAATATATTTGATTTTTATATTTGCAAACTATGTAGAATTAAATTGATATTTCTAGATTGATGTTTGATAACTAATAGTTTTTTTAATGTATTTTTACTTCTTTTTTTTTAATATACTGTTGTTCATGTTATATTTTTAATTTTTTTTTTTTATAAATAATTGTATTTTCTGAAAAACAAAAAACTCTGTTTAATTCGGTTGAACTAATTGAATAATGAATTAGCATGTCGGTTTGATATTCAGTTCTTGGGTTTTTTTGCAGTCCTACTAAACCGGTAAACATTCCCTTCTTTGTTCTACGATCAACCTCTCCCCGTCTCTCTGCTTTCTCTCACCAAAACCACCACCAAAACTCCTTTGTTAGGCCACCGCGCAGAAACCCCATCGCCTACCATCTGCAGTGCCTTTTCCATAAGTAAGCTTCTCTCCGATTTTGTTTTTTCGTAGATATGGTGCACAAGTGACTTTTGCTTGATTTAATTTAATTGATTTTTGAGTTGATTTTTGCTTGTGGTTTTTTTTTGGTTTGGCTTCTCATGAAAATTAATATTGAGAAAGTTAATGTTTTGTTGTTTGAGACGAATGGCTTGTTTTGCGGGTTGATTTGGTTTTTCGGTTCAATGTTCTCATGAAACTAACGGTCCAATGCAAACTCAAGCACTGATCCAGCAAAAGCTCCGCTGGAAATTGAAATTGTAGCAAATTAATATTTGCATCTGAATAAACTTCTTTATATGTATAATAAATTTGGTGAAATGGGTACCGCTTGAGAATTGTTTGATAGAATGCCTGAATGAATTGTGATTTCTCAAGCCCTAAAAGTTTTGCTCATTAGATGTCTAACTGCTAATAACATACGTATTAATGCATCCATAACTGAAGAAAATTTGAATCTTATATTCCACAAATTGCAGAAAGTGGGTGTCCCTTTTAATGTGTAATAATAACTTTAGATTTTCAACAATCTGTTGCAGTGATCTAATTACTTGAATTGCTTTGTGGTTGTTGTCCTCATCCCTAATGAATCAGCTTTCTCCAAAAAAAAAAGTGTATTGCAAGTTTAGCATTATGGCATGATATGAAATTCAAATGAAGTATTGGTTGCTATAACGGTTAAATTGAAGGTGGCTTATTATGACCGTCTATCTGTATTATGCAGCAATGTAAAATTTCAGAGGCTAAAGTTGAATTTGAGAAGCTTTTAGGTGTAGCACATGTCAAAGTTGTAATGCATTAGTTATCTAATTTAGACTGAGGGGATGACACAGATATTGTGAAGTTATTTGAATTCCTTTGTGGTTGCCATTATAGGGGTAGGTAGTTAAATTACTTTTTTGGGTTTTCTTCCATGGGCTCTGTGAGTATACTATGTTATATAGCAGCTGCAGCTTGCTATAATATTTTCTTCCCCTCTGTACTTGTTCTCTTTGGGCTTTGTTATTCACATGTTCCTCCTGTTTAAAGCAGTACCGGTTACATTAGGATATGAAGTGTTTTTTTTTTAAAAAAAAAAAAATTAGTATATCAAGTTTTTTCTAGAAAACTATCTACATTACTGGGCAGATTAGGATATCAAGTTTATTCTTAGAAAACTATCTACTCTACTAGCAAGTTCATTCTTAGGTTTATGAATGTATTTTTAGATTTTTTATATATTGTTGTTCATACTATATTCTTAAAATTTTTATAAATAATTGTATAGAAAAGCAAAAGCCCCCTGTTGAACCGCACTCCTGTTCAATGACCTGTTCGATTTTAAAAAATTGCATTACACCACTCTCTCTCTCTCCATCCCTGCTAGTCCCTATCTCGTATATCCTCAAGTTTTTTTATTCCAATTTTTGGTTTTGCAGTATTTTAAATCCCTCTTAGATCTTTCGAAGCTTTTCACAAATCTATTTCTCTTCTCGGTCAAATCTACTCTGATGAAGCTTTGATTCTCACGCACTTTGTGAGGTGAGATTGGCAAAGTTTTTGTCTTGTTTGTTTTCTTTTGTTTAGGTGCTGAGAAAATGGAGGAAATGTTGATCCTTGAGCTTTCTCTTTGTCATATTAGCAACTTGCAGAATATTAGCAGAAGCGCTCACTGAGTCACTGTTAGAGATCCTAGGATCCTGGCATTTAAGGTTTTTCTTATGATTCTCTTCTGATCTTTTTCATTTTGGGGTTTTTTATTTGTTATTGCATTTATACCTAAATTAAAGAACTAATATGACAAAGGAAGCATATTTTGTTGCATAGATAGCACCCCTAAACATTTGCATTTTCCTTTGTTAATTATGATTGCTTTTTAAGAATAAAAATTAGGGAAACTTTTAGTTAGTCATGTTGCATTTGTTGCAAAGTTTTAATGATAACTGAAATTTGGCTTTGATTTTTTAAGGATTATTATAATGAAGTTTTCTCTCCCGCTCAGCCCTCTTTCTCTCTCCATATTTATTTTTTTCATCATCTTTAAGTATAATATTTTGGCTCTAGCATTTTACAGTGGAGTCCAATATATGCATCTTCTTCTATTTTGGTTCATGCAAAATGCTTAAACATAATTTTGATACTTAATGGCTTGTTCTATTCATGCATCTCCGTTTCTTTTCTTTTTTTTGATGAAAATAATAGGTAACGGTAACATGCTGCGGCAATTTGTTTTCTCTTCTTCAATTCATGTCAATTCTTCTTTTACATTTCATTTTTCTCTGGTTTTAACTTTTATTTGCATTTGCCTCTATTAATTATGGTTGCTTTTTAAAAATAAAAGTTAGTGAAACTTTTAGTTAGTCATGTTGCATTTGTTGCAAAATTTTAATGGTAGCTGAAATTCGGCTTTGATTTTTTAAGGATTATTACTAGGGGTGTGCATCGAGGGGGTTCGGGCCAACTCAAACCGAACCCGAAATATGCATAAAATCCCACCCCGAACCGACCCTAACTACTAGTAGGGGCTCGAACCGAAAAACCTGAAAAATATCAGGGACCGAACCAAAAAACCCGATCAACCCGAAATTTAGAAATCATTCACACCCAACATAGATTTAATGCGAAAAAAAAAATTAGAATTCATCCCACCATTAACATCCAACGCACAACACAGATTCAATGCCAAAAAAGAAATCAAAGTCCATCTCAACCCACCAATAAGGATCCCAAAAAAAATCACAAGTCAAAAGTATCATCAAGCAAAATATGAAATATCATAAACTAAAGCAAAAACAGATCTCAGGAAAAAAAGAAGAAGAGAAAACAGATTTGCCAGTAGAAGATCGTTATTGGCTTGCCTCTCTGCTTCTTGCTGCTAGGAGAACGCCGGAACGAGCATGTGGCGGAGATAGATGTCGAAAGAGAGATCTGCTAGTAGATTGATCTGGATCTCGATCGAGAGAGAGAGATTTGGTTCACAGAGAGAGATTTTGCTGGAGAACGAGAGAGATTTGCTTGAAAGGGGGAGATTTGCTTGAGATGGAGAGAAAGAGATTTGCTTGAGATCGATATGCTTGAGAAGGAAAGAGAGAGAAAGAGAGCGTGAGAGAGAGAGAGAGCCAAAGATGCATATGGGTATGGGTAAAGATGGAAAAAATATAGTATTTATAGTGTGTCGGGTTCGGGTTCGGGTTGGGCAAGGTTTTAACCGACCCGTCCCCGAAATATCATAAATATTAATACCTGACCCGACTCATATAATCCAAGCAACCCTACTCGAATGGCTATTTCGGATCGGTTTATTCGGATGATTCGGGTCGGGTTTTGCACACTCCTAATTATTATAATGACGTTTTCTCTCTCGCTTAGCCCTCGCTCTCTCCATTTCTATTTTTTTCCATCTTCTTGAAGTATAATATTTTGGCTCTAGCATTTTACGGTGCATCTTCTGTTTTGGTCCATGCAAAATGCTTAAACTTAATTTTGGATGCTTACTGGCTTGTTCTATTCATGCATCTCCTTTTGTTTTTTTCCGATGAAAATAATGGATAGTAATAACATATGCCGCGTGCAATCTGACTTTTAGCGGAAAATTCGGTCTATTTGTTGTTTGTAGAAAAATTGTCGAACAATCTTGCATACAAGAAAGATACCTTCCATTTAAGAAAGACAAAATTTTCTATTCAGAGAGACAACAATCTCCAAATTGGAGGACAAATTTATATAACAAAAATTTAAACTGCATTCAATTTTAGTTAACACAAATAAATCAGATATACAAAAACACAATATGCTTCTATTCATGCAAAATGCTTCTAGAATTTTTTGTTTTGTTTTTGTTTTATGTTTTTAGATTGAGACATTAGGGTATTTAATTTAATTTAGATAGTTTTCCAAGTTGATGTTGCAATGTAAGCTTCAAAACTAACAATGTAGAACTATTCTATTTTGAACAATCAAGCTGTTAAAAATCTCAATATTGAAATGTTCTAAAAACTAATAAACAAATTAAATTTATCAGAACAATTTGAGTGAAAAGTGTATTTTATTTTACAATAATGTTTAGTCATAAAAGCCAGATTTCGCCTTCGCAGCAAAAAAATTGGAGACTCAATATGAGAGGAGTTGGGAGCTTGATATCGCGAACTTTATTTCGCCAGCGGAGATTTAATTCGTATAGAGAAATCAATGCTATATATTATATTGCATCTCGCCGCACTATACACTATTCTTCATCATCTCTTCTGAATAATGGAACCAATTTCAAATCACTGTGGCGTTCTTTGCATCCCCAACAATGGACTCATTTCTCAGGTTTGTTCCCCTTACTCCATTCTTGTCTGTGTTTCACTTATGTTGCATTTGGTTGCTGAGAAAAGAGTAGCACTATATAATTTACATTTTTATGTAAATAGTTCAATAATGAGCTAATATGCTGGTGCATATTTTCTAAATTCTGCAATCTTGTGCTATGAAATAAGTTTTATTATGATGTTGTTTTGCTTAGGGCAGAGGAGGACTATGTTTATACAAACTCAATCCACACCGAATCCATCATCCCTTATGTTTTATCCTGGGAAGTCAGTCATGGAAGTTGGGAGTGCAGATTTTCCTAATGCCCGTTTGGCTATGAACTCTCCGTTGGCAAAAGCCCTTTATGGTATTGATGGTGGGTTTCTATGAATATATATTTTGGCTATAGTTGCTTGTGATTTTCTTTTATTAAATCTTTCACTAAGGACTTTTTGCATCTCTGATATTATTGTTCCTTCATTATTATGATCATTTTTTTAGCAAGTCCTGAGATATTTTAAATGATTTCTGGAATTCGGAATAAAGGTAGTGTTTCACCATAATTTTGAGGCCATTAAAATAGGTTGTCTGTAGTTTATATATATGACAAGTGTTTTTTTTTTTTTTTCCATGATTAATTGAAATCATGAAGCATGGCTATGCTTTATTTATTTATTTTTTCATTCCTACAGGAGTCACTCGAGTTTTCTTTGGATCTGATTTTATCACTGTGACGAAGTCAGAAGATACTTCTTGGGATATTTTGAAGCCTGAAATATTTGCAGCAATTATGGACTTCTATTCTTCTGGTCTGCCATTATTTCTAGACTCTCAAACTGCAGCAGCAAAGGACACAGCTATTCATGAGGTACGTCATTTGTTGTATCCATTGATTGAACCTTTCATATAATCAAAATGATCAGATTAAGTTTTTTCTTGAAACTTATATCCTTACACAAGAATATTATTCTGTACATAAATAGATTGAAATTGTCTTTGGAAATTAATGCCAGTGTTATCCCAATTCTAACCTCAATGTTCGAACTCCATATTTTGCCTTCCTCCTTCCCTATCAATATCAATAATCAAACAAATGAAATCTAGATTAGAACTTGCCATTTGAAGGATTTCAATGTAGGGATGGTCTATAACATGAGGTGATCAGTAGACGCATGACCTTCACGTTGGAGCTCGTGGAGCAGCATTTAGACTTGTATGAGCCTTTCTTCTTAGACTTATTTGCTAATATAGGTTTAATATGCTAAGAACGTTTTTTTTTTTTTCTTGGATTAGATAAATTATTTAAGGATTGTGTCACTGGGTGAAAGTCCTCTTCAAACGATGAGATTTTCCCTTTATTCCAATTCTTTCCTCTTGAATGACCTGTGATGCACATATAAGTAGAGCTCGTTCAAGGCGTTAGGATAGAACCTTACACCTCTAGGGTTTAGGAAAATTATTCTGGTCTTATTTTATTTCATCTGTCTCTTTGGATAGATACCGTTATTGCCAAAATAAGGGAAGTTATAATTAAGACTTGGAACATAAGAAACATGCTAGCAATAAAGTTTTCTAGTCTTTGAAACCTATTGAAAACAAGTTATCACATTTTTGCTTGCTATTGGCCAGCCCACACCCTGCATTCACCTATCCTGCAAGTGCATTTGTAACATTACTCCCCTCCTAGAGAAAGAGCTTGTCCTCGCGCTCAAATTTTGAATACTTATGGGGAAAATGATCAACAACTTCCTATGTAGCATTAGCTGAGTCTAAGCCACAGTAGTGAACTAAAACCTCCGAAGTAATGATTGAGCTTGGCGTGAAGAATGGAAGGAGTAGAAGCAACTAGTTCCTCCTTCATTGGTGTTAGAGTGGGTGGTTAGATGGAGGCTGACCCTTGGAAGCTTTAAGAAGGGAGACATGGGACACATTGTGGAGTTCCCTATTGGATGAAAATTGTCTGATATGAACTTCCCCTATCTCGTTCAACGCTGGAATAGGACCACAAAACTTGATTGAAAAAGCTTATGTAGGAGCTACCATGAAATGGACTTCTTATGATAAGGATGCAATTTTAGCCAAACCAGCAAACTAGGAGCAAATTCAACCTCATGTGGCCCTTATCATAATATTCCTTCATGCGTGCTGAGCTTGTTGAAGTCTTGACTGATTTTCTTGCCTGGCCAAATCTCCATCAATCAGTGCTTGATCAACTGCATCTACACTAGATGAACCAGCCAGTTATGCTATAAGCAAGGAGGATCACTTCCACAAACAGCCTTGAAAGGGAAGGTGCACAATGCTGTGTGAAAGGATGTGCTAAAACAGGATTAGCAACCATTTAACCCATTTCTTTCGGTGATCCATCAAACAACGTAGATACTAAAATCAAAATTATTAATCACAACTGGTCTTCTTTTCTATCTCAATGCAACTCTTTCCATCTGGGCACTACTGCATCTGCAACACATGGTTTGTAGACAAACTTTTTAGGTGTCTTCCTTCCTCTCTATCAATTCTTCTGTCTAGTTGACTATCTATAAAAAAAAGTTTCCTTTTATGAGTAACTCATTGTGAGCTAACCCGTCTTTGATCATATTATTTTTGATGTGTCTAAGCTTAGTAATGCTGGGAATCTAGATGGTGGAAATTGGAATTATGGATTCTGGATGCATGGGTGTGCTTGTGTTAAAAAAAAAATAGACTGTCTTTTGTAGTGCATTATTTTATATCTTGTGTGCTGAATAGTAGTCATTAATTATTACATGTGATGATGCTTTTATCCATTATGTGCTCCTAGTGGTATGAATTATATTGAATTCTTCTGGAGATGGAAAATTATAGTCTCACCTATTTATATGAAGTATATCCCTGATGGAGATTTAAAGCAGATGACTGATAGAACTTGAAATGTGGAGGATTTAATTGATTATTTTTAGATCACTTATAACCAATCATTTGCTTGTACATCTCACAATGTGAAGATATCAATGCTTTATGGTGCAGGATGACTCAGAAACAATTGCAATGATTAAAGAACTGCTGGAGACTCGTATACGTCCAGCTGTGCAAGATGATGGTGGGGATATTGAATATCGGGGTTTTGATCTGTAGGTTTTCTTGGGGTTCTATTTTTAATTGCACACTTCATAAGTAATCTGTTCTCTAACCGCTTATTGGAATCTTGTTTGTGCCTGCTTTCTATAGAGAAACAGGAATAGTCAAATTGAGAATGCAAGGAGCATGTAGCGGATGTCCAAGCTCATCAGTCACTCTGAAGTCTGGAATTGAAAATATGCTGATGCATTATGTGTCAGAGGTAAGTAGTGATTTTTGGGTTTCTTATGTGTATGGAGACAGTAGAAGCCTAACTTATTGTGGTCTTTCACAGTTAATTTAAGAAAGTTTGCATATGAGCAATCTACAGTCAAATTGTGTAACAAATTCACTTATAAAGGGCAGAGACAGCTTATTTCATTGATATGTGCCTGCTCATTGTGTCTTAGATTCTATTGTTATGGTTCTGCAAATATGTTTTATAAGTCAATTTTTAGTTTTGGTGAGGGCAAGGGGAATTACTGCACAGTTTAGGTCACTGGAAAAGAGGTGGCTACTATCCTATAGATGTATCAGCCAGTTCCTGGAGGCAAGCTGATGGTGTTACCAGAATATGTTACTCTATATGCTTTTCCTCAAACTGTTGCTACTGTGTAGAGTTATGAACAGAAATTGAATGGAACTTATGTCCCGGAAATATTGAATTAAACCAAAGAAAAATTTAAATAACAGGTACTGCTCTTCAGAATTTGGAGCATGATGGGAGTAGGTAAATCCTAAATGTTGAACCTTTGATTGATGAATACACACAAGGAAGGATGAGTAATCTTAGTTTTCAAAACTAGCCCTAGAAACTAATTCTGTACTTTTTAACTCTAGGAAGAGTAGGAGGACCAGCATGGAGAGGTAATGACTATATCTAGTTTCTGTTATCAATCCTTAATGGCTATTGAACATCTTTCTTTTTTACAATTTCTGAAGCATATGAGTTGTTAGGTATGAGAATCTTTTTATGCCTCAATCTGAGGGGCCTACTAAAAAAGTGGGATGCTTTTAAAAGGATGCAAATTTTGTTTTGAGGAATTTCATTTGTGTGCATGTACGTGACTCAGGATGCATGTATTTTACATGCCTTAATTTTTTGGTTTGCAAACTGTTAGTTAACATTGCCTGGTGAATTCTTGACCCTTGAGCTATTTTCTTTATTATTTTTACATTGCTGGACAAATCTTTTTGTAGCTTTGTTTGGTACTGATGGCTGCTGCTAGACTTTTGTGTTGGATCAAGTCATATTAGCCGCTCAGTATGTTTCTCTTATGTTTTGCTTCTAAAATCATCTGCATATGCAGGTCAAAGGGGTGGAGCAAGAACTAGATGCTGATGATGAGGATGCAGCATTGGCGGATTAGATGTAGTGGATACGTGTCCTTTATTCAGATGTATGGTTAAGTTAGATGATTAGCTTGTTTGGATGAAAATGGTTATGATATGGTACGGTATTCTAATTATTGTTGACATGTTTGAAAAAATAATTAAGGTTACATTGGAATATAAAAGAAATTAAAATTAAAGAAATGCAGTAAGAAAAAGTGTAGAAAATTATGTAAAATCATCAATTTGATGGTTTAAAAATTTAAATAAAATGATATCATAGATTAACTTAATTATGTAGAGTTTATTTTTTCAAGCAATAAATTAAATCGTATCACTCTGAATCATTTTATTGCAAATCGTGATGCATTCAAATGAGGATTAACTGAGTTTTTTTCTTTCTTTTAGTTTAGAAAATTAGTAATATTATTGAGCTTTTATGACCAGATTAGATCCTTTTTCCTTGGTGATTAATAGCATAAGGGCTTTTCTTCAAATCTTTAATTAATACCAAACACAATAAAAGTCATAATTTTTTAATAAAAAGAAACTTATGGAAAACTTGAATCTAAAAGTTACATGGACACACAAAATAGATTTATATGGGACATAGAGCCAAATGCATCCAAACCAGCTAATTTAATTTAAAGAAAGAAAAACAGTCAGGAAAAGGCAGGGCAAGCGACAAAAATTATTTACTGAGATGCTGGTCGGAGGTTGCCGGAGTGGAGGCGAGAACTACAGTACGTAATCCATTCTTTCTTAGAATTGAAAATAAAATGGTTTCAAATATATAATATTTTAATATCTTAATTTCATTTATATAATTTTTTTTTTTATGAGATATGGTACCAAAAATTCATTTGAATATTTGAATTTTAACTTTAACACAAATAATTAAAAAAAATGACATGGCATAAAGCCTGTAATGCACCATTAAGCCGTTAGCAGATGACTCTTCCCAAAGGGAAAAATTTCAGAAGCTCTATAATTATTAATTAGAGCAATAAACCGGTCACCTGCTACCTTTTCTTCTTCTTCTTCCTCCTCTTCTTCTCTGTTACAACGTATATACTGTATATTATGAACAAAAAAGAAAATCCGTCCCTACAATCTCCTCTCTTCTTGCTGAATTTGAGCCGTTGAGTCTTCAATCTCAGGTGAGTTACCGTACTTTTCTGCTGTTGCTAGATCTGCATAGATGTCGATGATAAATCTGTCAAAAGTTTATTCATGAAAATTTTCTAGGCTCATTAGCAAAACAAAATGAATTAATATGTTTATCGAGATCTGTGGCTTTTAGCCATGATTAAGGACTTTGACAGTGAATTCGATAATTATCGGTCTGCGTTTGTGTTTAACTGCTTGTGCAGATTTTTGCTGATTTGATGATCGACTCTTAAATTTCTAGTGGTAGCTGTAAATAATTATATTGAATTGAGTTTTTGTTAGTTCAATTTGTCCCTTGAAGAGTTGATAAAGAGAGGGATTGGCGCCTTTTAGTGGGCATCTTCTCTTATTGTCCATCACTTGTTTGCATAAAATTCCAGTCAAGACCCATTTGCTTCTTCCCTCGTATTATCTCACATTAATAAATTTTGTACCCCATTTACTGTCCATGTATGTTATGAATAAAAAAAATCAATTAAAAAGACATAAATCAGAAGATTTCTATTTCTTTAACAAAAACTCTAATTTTTCTAATTCCATTTTAAATTAATATAGAAAAGAGGCGAGGGAGAGGCAGATATGAGACGGCTGAACTCATTTGATTAATTAAGTTATTGTTAATTTTTGCATGATCAAAAAAGTTCACTTTCATATAATGTTTAAATGTTTTTTTTTTTTTAAAATTAAAGTGCTCTTCATTTACTGATCATTATTATGGTTGCACACAGAGATATAATTCATCCTCGTGTTATCTGTTCATATCTCAGTTAAAATGATTGTAACTCGATACCTGAAAGCACTTCACAAATTATTAAGAATATGAAGAAAATAGATGCTAACTCTAATTTAAGGACCATAAGAGAGCTGAACAGGAATCGCAGTGTAAGTCAAAAATCAGATTATGATTCTCATGTTCCAAAAAAAAATAAAAGTACGATATTATATAACGTTAATATACTATCTATATAATCTTTTTTTTTTACCTTGCATTTTTAATTTTTGATATTATGTAATGTTAATATGCTATCTATATAATGTATTATCTTGTTTTTATACAAATTATCAATGTGATATTTATATACTTTCTGTATACTCTGAGTGCACTTGATGTATACTGTATTTGTACTTAATGTATACTGTGTGTAATTGATGTATATTGTTCGTGTACAATACTTAGTAATAATTTATATTACGTACTATCAATAAGTGAGGTAGAATACATAACTGTTAGAAAATACATTTAGAGAGAAGAGAGAGGGTAATACAACAAAAACACAAAAAAAAAAAAGGAATATAGATCATTGAAGTTTGATGAAGAACTTTTACTGAACATAATAAAAAACATAAAATATAAATAAGATAACAAGAAGCTATGGATTTGCAGTTCTAGAAAAGGGCATTCATAAAAGAAGATAATTTTTTCTTCTTCATCTTCACAAGAACAATTTTTTTTGTCTCTTGTACATTTTTTCTGCACATATTGACTCATTTTTATAGCCAAAAGTATGGATTTTAATCAACAATTAATTTACCTAAACCCGTGACTCTTTTCCTTAAAATGAAAACAACCATTCTTTTTGCAAAAATACCATCACATTCCAATAATAACATTCGAGGGCTATCAATATGTTGATGTTTTATATACTGTGCGTGTGCTTTCAGTATATTGTGAGTGTGTTTGATGTATATTGTGTGTACTTGTTGTATATTATGTGTGTACTTGGCATGCATGTTGTGCGTGTACTGTGTGTATACTTGCTGTAAATTGTGAGTTTACTAGTTATATATTATGCATGTATTTTCAGTATATTGTGTGTGTACTTTCAGTATATGGTGCGTGTACTTGCTGTATACTGTAAGTGTACTTGATGTATACTTTGGTCTGGTATTTATATCGTTTTAAAGATTATATTGTACTGTTATGTCTGTTATAAAGAACAAACTAAATATAGAACAACTTGAAAAGTTTTGAAAAACATGTTTTGGATACATCTTAGATATGCCCGATATAGTTCTTCATTGTCAACTATTTCATTTGCTATTTCTAAAAGTACATACCGAAAATGCTAAAGAGTTTCGGTTAAGTTAAGACGGAGTTGACTTGATATTTGGTTTGGAAGAATTCACACTAATAACTGGTTTGAAGTGCAAAGGAAAGATTAAGAAGATCAATTCATCACATCAAAGTACTAAATTGGTTGATAAGTATTGTGATAGTTGTAACAAGATAACCAAGCAGTCAATTTTTAATTATTTTGTGACTGTGACTTTTGAAAATGATGAAGATGCTGTTAAGTTAGCAATATTATTTTTTATGCACTATTTTCTTCTAGCTCACAATAACCATAAGACTATTATTGAGGAGGATATTAGTTTCATTGATAGTGCCATCGTGACTCCCAGTATCTCACGATTACAACCATTTTGTTGTCACCGTGACCCCTCCGAAACTATATATTGCAAGCTGCTGTTTGGCAAAAAGAGGTTTTTTATTTTTCTGAGATTAAAAAGAGAATTTTTAAATCTGAGTTTTTCTGGAGTTTTCTATTGTTTTTAACTTTAGAGTTTTGATATTTTCCTTGGATTTACACTGAAAGTAGATAAATTTACAGCAAAATACATAGCTTAGATATTTAGATTTTCTTAGTTTTGAGTTCATTTCCATTAAAACCTTGAAGAAGAAGAAGATTGAAGAACTTGGGATTCAGTTGGGTTTTTTTCGTCAATGAATTTCTGGGTTTATTCTCTCATTTTCCCTCTTTACTTTGTAATGGATAGTGAGTAGTTTTCTAGTTGTTTGGAGATCTTTGAATCCCCTACCCATGATGTGAATATTAAACATATTTTGAGTTTATATATATAAACGAATGGCTTATTTCACTGTTGCTTATTGTTAATTCATAGGATTTCATGTTCTCAAGTTATTTTTCAGTTTGGATGAATGGTTTTTATCAGATATTTTTATTGGTTGTTGAGCTTGTATGCATTGAATACTATGAATGATTTTACTTAGTTTTTTTATCATGAATGTTGTATATTTTGGATTGCTCCGGAATGGGACTCTAGATGTGCAGGATTTTATGGTTTTAGGATTAGAGTGTGTAGTGAGATAGATGAGTTTTGGGTTGTTTAGCTCCGGAATGGAAAAGTAAACCGAATTTAGGATTATAAACCCGTACTTAGGCTAATTGTAAGGCTTACTCCGGAATAGGACGTGATGCAATTAGAGTAGTTTGATCCGGAATGGGACGTTTGGGTTAAGAGGGTTATCTCGAATTCATTTATATATGATATTAGATTAAATTAATTCACATTGGGTATGGGGTGGATGAGTGAACCCGAGCAACGCTTCTTTTATATTGATTTTTATACTTATTAATTTTCCTTGCCCTTGTCTTTCTTCTTGTCAACAGCTTCTTACACAAAATCATCCAAAACAAAACACTTAATCCAACACTCAAACTGCTTTAAATCAAAAATAGAAATGGAAGAAAAAGGAGGTCACACTAGAACTTCAAATCACACTTACTTTCCACACTAAATTTTTAAACCAATCCAAATTTAGAGCTTACCTCTTAAAAATGGTCAAACGAAAAAGGGGGAGAAGATATAAGAAAGCAGATTAATGAAGAAGAACAAAATAGGGAAAAAAGAATGAAGAGGGAAGAGAAGGGAGACAGCCGGCCAACTAACAAGAGTTAAGGACACCAAAACTCATTAAATTTTCTATTTAAAGCATGCCATGGCTAGGTGTCACTCTCTTAACTTGCCACTTGTCAACTTTTGATGAATTTTCCAATTAAATCTTTGGCTAATTCCCTTAAAGTCTCTTTTAATTTCTTTCCTTTATAAACTTATTTTTCTATTTCAATTATATCCTTACCAACTCACAATATCACACTTGTACAAATACTTTTGTTTCCTTCACTGTTATAATTAACACTGCAATTCTTCTAGAGTACAATTCAGGTCCTTATAACTTGTCTTCTAAAGACACCCTACATTGGAAGTTTTTGGTTTAGGAGAAACTTAATATGATGATTGCTCATTATATAATGGAAATATTTATAAGAAAACAGTCAATAAAAATCACTTTAAAGAAACCTATAGGCTAACTTTCTGTCCAAAAACACTTTTCTCTCATTCCAAAACCTAGCCAGACACAATCAAATTAAAACTTCAGTTCCTTTGATCACTCTAAGCTTCCTTAGAGTCTTTCCATTTTCTCGAAGCACAAAATTACCAAGTTAATTCATTCAGGGAGATTCATACCACTTTTTTTTTATAGTTTTCTCTCATCTTAATTTTTTTTTTTTTATTTTGTTTACTTTAATTTCAGTGAGCTCAAGGGATGGCAAAACATGCCAAGAGGAGTTGGAATCTCGATGTTTTCAGTTTCGATTTTCTTTTGTAAACATTTATATCCTTTTTGGGAAAGAATTGAATTATTTTTATTTCTCTCTTTTTCAATGATAGATTTAATACATGTAAAGACACCAAGTTAATTTATCACTTAAATTTTAACAATAATAGATTTATTGAACGCATATAAGGCTATTTTTATCGATTTTGCAAATAATAAATAGGGATAAGACTTTTTTTGCCCTCAAACTATTGAAAACAGGGTGAAAATACCCTGAACTTTTTTTTTATCGGTTTTTACCTCTAAAATCACTTAAATAGATGAAAAATACTCCCATTTTGGATGGAAAGTCCAGCTGTCAAACGAAATTAACGGCAGCCAATTGCGCGTCGACACGTGTTAGGGGCATTTTTACACCCTTTTCCGTAATTTGAGGACAAAAAATCCCTTATAAAGTTCAAATCAGTAATCTAATTAGGAAAGAGAGTTAACATGTATTGATGCATGATTGGTTACCGTTAACTCTATTTGCCAGTTGAACTTTCCGTCTAAAATAAGGGTATTTTTCATACATTTAAGTGATTTCAGATATAAAAACTGACAAAAAAAAAATTGATGGCTTTTTCACACCATTTTCCATGGTTTGAGGGCAAAAAAACCTCTCATCCCTAATAAATATAAATTCACATTGTTTTTATGACCCTAAGCATTTAAACTATTATGATGAAAATATTTATTCTCTTTACACAATGAAAATTGAAAACAGAACAAATTGATTTTCTTATTGATTTTGATAAATTTTTTATTGATTTTTATATTGTTTGATATTATATCAGTACAATTAAGTATCATGTATTTTAATTTTTCAATCACAGTGTAAATTTATTTTTATTATTTACAAAATTGACAAGTATAAGAGTTCAATTGGTTATTGTCAAAATTTAGATGTTTAAATAAATTATGAAATTAAGTTCATATTATAACACAATATTAACAATAGTTGTAATAATATGTTATACCAAAACATGACTCAGCCCATCCAAATAAGGCCTAAGTTGAGGTTGACTTATTGGTTCTCATGTCATTGACAAAACAATTAAACATCAATTGCTTATAAAAACGCATGCATTAAAAAATACTATAGTTTTATCTCATTATTTGTTATTTTATCAATCTTTATTGCATGTTAGAAATGGCATCTATCCAGAAAAGCTTCACCAAAGCCCTAATTATGTCAAACTCAAAAACTGACATCACAATAAAACAAATGGAAATTTGCACCATAAATAGCCTTCAACATTCCTATAAAACCTCAATCTTTTACAAAAGCATTTATCCTCTATAAATTCAAATATAAGAAAATTTGTAGGAGTGCTTTCTGAAAAGGCAGCTGCTATTTGGAAATTCTAACCAAACACTTAAAGTGATCTGTTGAAAAAGTAAAAGCTATCAACAGGGGCGTAGCCAGAAATTGGATTCAGTGGGGTCAAAAATTATTATCTATAAAAAATTCATTCACATAAAAAAAAGTAATAAAAAATTGATACGTATGTTTATTGAAAACAATTTCTATATTTTGATTTTGTTTTATCAATGTTTCACATTTTTTTCAAGCTGCATTATGAGTACTATTAGAACCTTTTACATGAATATTTAATTTCTTATTTTTATTCTAAGTATTGAAATTATATGTAACAAATGAATCACCTTTTTCATACTTTCCAACCTCACTTTTAAAAAGATAACGTAAATAAAATACTGCATCTTTTTGTATATTATATTTCAACCAATTAAAATATTTTTTATACCAATTAGGATTAAAATGACAAAAAATATTTTGAAGATTTCATTATTTGAAGATATACTTTTCTTATTTTATCCTGATTATTAGAAAAATATTCTGAAATTTTAATTCTCAATCCAAGATTAGCAGAAAAATTATTTAAATTAATCTCATGACTAGCTTTTTTTGGACTACTTTCTTGATTTTTATTTTCAATTTATTGGTCAATTGTTTGCTCAAATAGTGATTTTATTTTAATCACAAATTTATCCATAACTATTTTAAAAAAAATGACAATTTTAACTACAAATATGCAATTCTATTTATTTCATATATTGAAAATTTTGAACCTAACTCCAATTAAAATTGAACCTAATTCTTATTTATCCAATATCACACTACAATAAAATCAAGCTACTTATTTACTTTTATAAAACAAATAATAACTTATACAAACTAATTTACAAGGCTAAATTGAATAAAAAAATTACAAATAATTAGGATTTTTATGCATTGAGATTTGAGAATAAAAATATAATAAAAGGAGAAAAAAAAATTATATTATTATGCACTTTTATAAAATTGAAGTAAAAAATTTGTAATGAAACTTTATTTTTCTCTGTTAATTTTTGCATTTTCATCTTCTATCTATCCACATTTTTTGCTGTTGAACTACATTTTTGTTGTTAGTTTTTTAACTTTTCTTTTAATTTTATTGTTTTTCTTTTACAACTGCGTTTTTTTACATTTTATTTTTAATGTTTTGCCTTCTTCTAGTACAGCCTGTGCAACAGTCAAGTAATTTTTTGGATTTTTCTTTTTTTTTTTTTTTATTTTATTTTCTTTTATATTTATATTCTTTTATAAATATATATGATTCAATTATGCACTTTACTACCAATTGTCCCATTTATTTCTATTATTATTATTATAAAATATAAATATTGTGATTAATTTTTAATGAAAGTATTTGAATATATTAATGGGGTCAAATTTTAATATAATCAATTGCTAGTGGGATCATTTGGTGAGATTAATTTTGAAAAAAAAAAAATTACTAAAGGTATTTTAAATTTTTTTCTCAATTGAGTGGGGTCAATTGACCCCACTCAATTGTAGCTTCCTACGCCCCTGGCTATCAACTTCTTTCACAGCTAATCCAAACTGGTACTAATTATTCAAAATGAAAAAAATAAAAGACAATTTTCTAAATACTTTTCAACTAGCACACCAGATTTCTAGTTATCCTTTTAATCAACATTGTTTTTATGTAAACTCCCCAGAATTTTGGTACTTTTAACTTCATGATGCATGTTGTATTGGAATCTAAACTTTCTCAGTGCATTCCACAGTAAGAAAACTGCAGGAAAAGATAAAGAGCAATCAACAGAGAAACAAATAAAAACTAATTGTTTCACGTTATTTGTTTATGTAATCAATACATTCATCTATACTATGGCGCTGTGACTATTCCCATATGCATAAATTTAAATTTATTATTTACAAATGGTTTGAAAAAAAAAAAATCTATATTCATCTATATTCTGAACCTACCAAAATCTGATGAAAGCATATGCATTAGCATTAGTGCAATATGTATATATGTGATAGTATGAATCTTATAGCATCTTCTGCATCATTATTTTCAAAATTTCATCCTCACACCAAATCCAAATTGGAGTACCAATAGCCAACACCATAAACTCTTCATCAAACTATTACTCTCTGTTGCTGCTCTACTCCCATTTGGCGGTCCTTTCTGTCAAACAAAAACCATTTACCATCTCAAATCCATTTACAAAAAAATTATCAGCTTATGCTAATGAAGGAGAATGCATCACACTCTGCATTCTTTCTATTCCTTCTTGCCATCAACATATACATATAGAGAAATGATAGAATGAGAGATGATAGAATGAGAGGGACAAACATCGCCTTTTCTCTCAGTCTCTCAAATTTTTCTATAATTATATCTGATGAAGTCCTCTTAACAAGTATTATAAGTTATTGTTCTTTCAAAGTTATTCTTCGGCATTGAAACAGAACCACCTATGCTCTTATGAGCAAAACCTGAAGCTAGTATTCAGGAATTCAGCATAACCTGAAGCTATTCTCCAGGAAGCTAGTTTTCCGGAATTTGCACACTCACACACAAGAAGAGAAGCCTGTTTTAGCAAATCATAGAAGCAGAGAATAGTAAAGAATAATGAAAATGTAAATGATTGATTTTATTTATTTATTTATAATAATTGAATACAGTAACAATGATGGCAAACACCCAGCACACAAGTCTGGTGCAATGGTGGCATTTGCTTATTTTGAAGCCTTAACCAATTGCAATTCTCTCCTTTTCTTTCTTTTCTTCTTTTTTCTCTGTGTTACTAAGCACATTTTGAATAATAAAATAATATGATATGAATTTTGAGGTAGTAAATCTATGCTACCGGATTATTGGTTGCATCTAAATCAATTTTGGGGCAGGTCGGATTACAAGGGTAAGGACAATCTATCTTTTGGAATGGAACCCTGTCATAAAACCAATCTCCAACTGCCTTGGCAATTTTCTGCATAATATATATTTGGACATGAAAGATAAGTGAATTTTTTGTAAGCTTAATGATAAAAATCAGGAAGGAAACAGAAACATAATAAATCAAGGACAAGGATATGTTGAAATGATTATAGAGATGAAAACAAAAACGAAAATTAATTATAAAGAAAAAATTAAAAATTAGTTTCTTACGGTGTTACTGAGAGCTGGTGAGTTAGGCATGTTCCATAACGCTTGTAATTCAGTTTGGCAGTGGGCATAGCAAGAATCTATAAACAATCCTCTTGAAGAAGACTTGGTTGATGTATTCAATGCACTCAAGAAATGCGTCCTATAATCTGAAAATAAACAAGGTATGTTATTGAGATATTTCCTAGCTGCTAGTTTTTTATATAAGCGTCTAATATATTTTCACTAATTGTTATGTTTGGAGTGTTCAATATTTGAAGAATGATTTGCACCAAATATACAAGACTAAGCTGTTTCATGGATGCTCCTTAGAGCTTCTTTGAAGGATTGTCGTAGAAATAGAAAGAAAATTTTGCTTTCTTTTAATTCTTGGATGGTACTATTCCCTGTCTTTCATAAACCCCACGAGTTTTCTACTATTACGTGGTAAGAACTGAACACAAAAATTAGCTCGGAATATCACTAAATTCTGTAAATTTGCTTAGTTTCAGATACCTTGCATGGTTTTGAGTTGAACAGGGGAGCACTTTTTATAATCAAGCTTGCAGCTGTTCCAAACGCCGCGGGGATCAGCCTCACTTGGTGCTAAAATGTTCTTTATCTGACTCAATTGAATAATACGAAGAATTAGAGAATAAGAAGTATTGGAATATGTTAAATATATAAGTTCCATCTGAAAGACAATACATGAAACTGTTGATGATATGAAAAAATGATTAGTGCATATCAACCAAAGAGAAGCGTAAGACCTTTGTTTGCAGTCTGCCACTATCCTACTATAGATATAGACATATAATAGCATTTGATGAGATGGCACAGGTACGTAGTTATTATATGTAAAACTGATAACAATTACAGACAAAGCTGTGTTTACAAAGAAGTAACCATGCTCTAACCTGCCACGAATCATATGCTGAATTTAGAATAAAAAGGGGCGTTTGTACTTGTGGCACCACGTTTTGAGGGAAGAAGCACTGTAAAATGCTAATATCAGTGAGATTGTAGAGGAAATGGTGAAGATGGAAAGCAACATCACACATAACACATACCAATTCAGGTTTCATTTTTGAAGTACAAGACACAGGCAGATTCTTTGCTGATCCCTGAACAAAGTTAAAAAAGTTCTGAATTAGGAGTCAACTCTTCACTGGAATATAGGTAACTTGGCATTTAATTTCAGTGAAAATTTTGTTGTTTTCAACCAAATCACATATGGCATGATCTGCAGAGGTAGTTAAGAAATGCAGTCCTTATTAGAGACTGGAAAGAGAGGGCATACATGCAATGTAACGATTTGGTTGAAGTAGGTTTGTACATGTGGTGCACTTGCAACATCCTTCCTGTTATAATAACACTAAATGATTAGATTGCTGAAAGATATACATACACCAATATTACATAGTTTTTGATATAGCATCAGGGTATAACTCCCCAAAACAAGCTTACGTATTGATAAAATAACCACCATCTGAAAGGCATTTTACTTTAGTACCCATAGGTAGGAGAGCCCGGAAGCTATCACAATGCAAAATGGAAGCCAGTCCCCCAGCTGAACAACCGGAAAGAAGAGCCTGCAACAATAAATTAGGGGGAAAAAGGAGTTAACAAAGAAGGGACAAAAGGAGATGGAAGTTCGAACAAATCTTTGAAACTCAAAACTTACATTTTCAGCATTTTTCATTCCTTTTGCTAGCAGTTCTTCCATGACAGCAAGAAAAATCCTTGCCCCTCTAAAGTGAAGGTTAGTAGCCTGATCAAATTACTATGTGATTAAAGAAAAAAAATATTATGAAGTCTAAAGGCTGGCTCCTGCTAAATTAAAGTATCTTACAGGATCGACTGCTTGTATGTCACCAGTAAATGATGAGCCATCACAGTATCTGATCTTAACTCTATTCCAATTGTAGAAATCTACAACATCCAGACAAAATTCAATTAATATGTTGAACAATCAAAACTACACAGAAATTTATTGCAGTTAAAATCCAATATAAAGGTCTAGAAAATGAAATATGTGGTGGTACCTGGATTAAATTGTTTCCCGTTGCTCATAATCCCAGAAAAAGCAAGCTGCTTTCCCATATGCTTGGACGAACCTAAACGAGTAGTCTTACGTTTAAGGCAGGTTGTTTTATTGTTGCACCATCCTCCTCCCTTTCAACCATGACAGAAGAGGCATTGCAGCAAGGAGAATACAACAAGATTAGACATTCCATGACTTGATCCAAAATTTATAATCAAATAAAGTGTTTCATAAGTAAAACAAAGAATGATGGGCATCCATCTCTTTAATCATTTTCTTTAGCTCATAGTATCAAATGATGGGCTAAACTCTTTTTCATATCCAAGAAGTTGGATAAAAGAAACATCTTTTTCTGAAATTATTGATCATCATGATGGTAATACTAAATAGATTTTCCCATCACCTTCCACATATCAAATAACAACACTATATGTATATATTCTGATAGAAATTATTAAAAGTTTGCAGTAAAGAATACAAACCTCAAAGTGAACTAACCAACTATTGATGCCTGTACCAGACCCCTTATCAAGATTGTAGGCTGGAGGACTTCCATCCAAACAAACTGCAAAAAGAAATTCAAATCAAAAAATAAAATAAAATAAAAACTCAACAAACTTTAATTTTATCAGGTTAGTATAAGCAGACCTGCTCCTTTAGCTACTGCATTTGTCAAAATAGTAGTATCCGTAAAAAGGCCTTCTGTTTTGGCCAGTAATAACACACAAGCTACAATATTCAACAACGTTTTCAATCTTGAATCTACCATCCTGTACAAAACTAATTAAACAAACAGAAAATAATTAACATAGAGAAAAGAAAAAAAGAAAAAATTGTTCCAAATAATGGAGTACTAAGGAGCATCAACCGCAAATATATACATGAATGAGAATCAATCCTTCATCATTACAGAATTAATACATATTACATAACACAACCATAGATCTGCATCTCAACATTAACATTTCCATATTGGAAAAAAAAATTAACAATCTGGGATTATCAAACCAGTAAGACAGAACGTAAACTTTGAACCCAAAACAGAGAGACAGAAAATCAAGAACCAAAAGAACAGCTTCTAGAATATATTGCCAATCCTTATATCAATTGGCGAAGAGAAACAAAACCCAGAAACTAAAAACTGAAAAATTCATAATTACATAATCATATCAGCTACCACAACATATTATCATTATTAATACATAAGCACAATGCTGGATTACCATTTTCTTATAGAATATCTTGATTCCAAATTTCCAGCAGACTTGTATCATACTAATAAATATTACTAGTAACAAAAGCATTTGTAAAAAGAAAAAAAGTTCTTATTATGTGTATCTAAATCAATGAACATAACATGTATATAATATATATATATACCTGAAAAAAAAAAAGAAACTATTTGCTACCCAATTCAGAGCATTAATGCAAAAGTTGGAATCTTTTTTTATCAGAATGTGAGAATGGTAGAAGCTAGAAGAAGAAGACGATGACGATGGTGGGTATTATTACGGGTATTATTACAGCTTAAATCTGTTTTTTACATATATATTTAAAAAGAAAATGGATTCTAAATAATGCCTAATGGCAGAGAACCCAAGAGCCGACAGTCATTCGCTGAAAACAACTAAAAGCGCAATATTATAAAGGTTTGTGAATTTCTATCATGGGCCTTGGTCTCGTGTTATGGGGCAACAACCCGACCCGAAACCGATAGCATTAATCGGCGAGAAAAATGGGTACTAAATTTATATATTTGGCAAATTACTAAAAATAGAGAAAGAATTTAAATTTAATCGGATTATGCGCTCTAATTGGAAGATGTGTGGCGGGAGAGATGTAAGGTTCATCCATATTTAGGTATTTGAATTTTTCAAAATCTATTTTACAATTTTCTTTTTTTTTTTTTTAATGTTAAAAATGTATAAAAGTCGTGGATGTGATGCAATCGGATAATTCAGATATATGCGCAGTTTGAACTATCACTTTAAAATCACACGCAATAAGCTTTTGCTTTTTTTCGGAATAATAAGCCATAATGTTTTTAAGTTGGTTGATGTAAGCAAATATTTTCCATAAAATTATTAGTTTAAATTTAGTTTGATCCTTTACCGTTTCTAATTTTTGTGTTTGTTAATTTTAAAATAAATTTATTTTAGGATTGATCAAAATCCAAACTGATTCGTAAAATTAAACAAAAAAATTGATTGTTTATTAGCTTAAGAATTTTTAAATGAAATCTTTAAAACAAATAGTTATACTAATTTAATTATCATATTATTTGTAATTATTTGTATTAAATATTTATTAAAAATAAATTATTATATTAATTTGTATTCGTTTTGGATGAAATTAAAGATATTATAATTTTATTAATTAATTTTGATGTTCGGAATATAAATTTGAAGTTATTTTTTAATTAATTTAAATTTTAAAATGTAATGCAATGTATCATTTATTCGTTTAATATTTATAAAAAAAATCATAAAATATGATTCCGGTTGTTCGGGATCCAAATAACTTGACCCGAAAATTTTCAAGTTATTCAGGGCGTACCCCTATATTTATTTCGGTAGAGTTAGGTAATTTAAAAAAAAAAATCAGATTTTGATTATTCATATCAAATTTTGACCCAACCCAACCCCTACTTTTATTATTCCCATTTATTTGGCAGTGGTTGGAATTAAGAAAGAAAAAAGAGAAAGCAAGTACAAATATTTTAAAATAAAATTTTCTACTAAAAGAAATATTTAATTTACTGATAAGAGAAAGGCATGTAATCTAATTACAAGAATGTGCAAAAGAAATATAGAAATATTTTATGTATGAAATTAAATTTATGAAGAAGAAACTTTTAACAGAAATGTTTGTCCACATTATACCTCTAATGTATGATCTAATTTGCTCCAAGTTTCCATCAACTTTATGCATTTCATCAACACTCTTTTTTGGTATGTCCTCAACCTCAACCAACCCATTGCTTCTTTGTTTTGGTTTTAGAAAGTGTGCAAGCCTTTCTATATTATAAATTGTCTTTTCTACTTTTCACTAATTATCAAAAATTACAAATAAGTTGAGCCATCACCAATTATAACATACAATGTGCATCCTACCACAACCATAATACTGACTTGTTTTTTATTTATAGTTTTGTCTTTACTAATTAATTATTTATCCATAACAATACAGATAAGATACAATGCACGCGTATATAAATTTGTATATTTAAATCGTTTGATCAAATAAATACACGCGATTTGATTATTCAAATATACGCGCACTGAATTACTATTTAAATTTATTTAAAACTATTTTTGTATTACATGTATTTCATACATATTTGTTTAATGGCAAATACAGTATTTGTAAAAATTTTAACAATAAATTTGACTTGATGGTATGGTAGTGAAATTTATGATTTTCAACATCAAATTAGCTAGTGTTTTATAAAGGTAAAACACTTTTTTTATGCTTGAATTTTCACTTTTTTGGCTATTGGATTTAGGAGCTAAAATTTTTCGCAATAGAATTCTATGATTTGCTGGAATAAAATAAAAATTTAATATGTTAAATTCACCATGAAAAATGTTAAATTATTGACAAAAAGAAAGAAAATCTTAAATTATATTTTTTAAAATAATTTAGTTAATTTTCAGAAAATAATAATAATAATAATTTAAATGACATCGCAAGCCTTGCATGTTTCTTAACAAAAATAGTTAGTCAGGAATTTAGTGTCAATCAAAATTAACCCTACAAAATTTTAGTCCAGAAATCCAATAACGAAGAAGTTCAGGGACTAAAAATGTATTTTACCTTTTATAAATAATAAAAACAACTATATAATTAATGAGAAGATTCAAATGACCAATTCATTTTCCAATTGTAATGTAACTTTTCAGATGTTCTTTCTTCTCCCTTTGTGTTATGTAACTTTCAAGTTTCACACATGAAGCTGACAGAACTGTTCATATTTTAACTATGCAAGCTTACATTGTTAGTTTACTTTTAACATTGCAGTTCTGTTTAACTCCATTTGCTGTAGGGGTGTTCAAAAATGGGTTGGATGGGTTATTATTAAATTTGAATCAAATTTATATAATATATTTTGTGAGATTATGTATAATTCAACTCCATTTTTCTTCTAAAAAAAATCTAATTGTAACTCATCTAACCCATCTAACCCATTTTTGAATACCCCTAATTTGCTGTAACGTTTTCAGTTAGTTTTAATATAAGCTCTAGCTCTTTGGGGGAAAAAAATACCTAGTCACCAAAACCCAAAGTCAGAATTAATTTCTGCACTAATTTAACAATTAATCCAATTATTTAAAATCGGAATTGCATTTGAGATAAAATTTAGTTAAGGGTTCATGAAAATAATACTCTTAATTATCTCTTGTTTGGATTATGGTTAATAATTAGGAGTGAGTATAAAATGGTTAATCAGTTTATAGTCTATTTTTCAAATTCAATCCATTAAAGTCGGTTTTTTAAAATTAAAATTTAAGTCAAATATATTAACAGCCGATTAATCGCTAATCAATTAACTACTAAATATGGTCGATTAAACCAATGGGCGTTGGTCCAAGTGGAAAGCAACTTGCTTCCGCTTAAGCAAGGTCTCGAGTTCGAGTCCTAGTGTATGCAGAAAATTTCCATTGGGAGACCTTCCCTCCAAAAAACCCGATACGTAACGCGGGTCGAAATCCGGATATAGTCGGGGCAAAGCTCCGGTGAACCGGGTGTGGCCACATAAAAAAAAAATATGGTCGATTAACTATTAACTATAGGTTAACAGTTAAAAGAAAATAAAAAAATTAAATATAAATTTCATATAAAATACTTCAATCTATCCATCAAATTAAAATATAAATTTTCAAAGTTTTAAATACAAAATACAAGTCATTTAAATTTAATAAACATGCACTAAAATAAAATTATATAAACATTAATTTATCGGTTATCTACTTCTAATATAAGGCAAAATACATATACGTGTAAAAATTATCTCATGTCCATATATATGTATAAAATTACATATAAATCGATTAACCGTTAACCATTCGATTAACCAACACTTAAATTCAAGTCTAAGTCTATTAACTATAATTTTAAAAATTAAAGTTCATTTTCACATCCAATTGAACTTGTTAACCGCTAAAGTCGATTTGAACTTGATTTTTTAAATCAGTTTAATAGTTTTTTTGATTTTTTTTGTACAACTATATTTGTAATGGAATGATATGATATTGGTCAATAAGTGGTTGTTTGAAAAAAATTAATTCATAAATATAGTATGATATAATTATTTCATAGTTTATTTTTATCCAAATTTTTTAATCATTAAATTGGTAGTTTATCATGATGTTCTATATTTTTTCTTTACCTTTAATTTTAAAAACTCTTCCTGTATTTTAACATAAACCTAATCTTATATATTTTATCATTTTTTTTATTTTCTTTGACTTTTTTTCTTATAAAAAAATTTATCAAATCATATCATGCCATGCTATTTTCTCAAATATAATAACAATAATTTTTCTAATATTATATTCTAACATAATCATAATCTTATATATCTTGTATTATTTTTTTTATTTTCTTTAACTTTTTTCTCTGACAAAAATTTAATCAAATCATATTTAACAAAAGTCTGTTTTGGTAACCAAATGGTCCCATAATCACATCAAACTTGCAAAGATGTAACTTTACCTTGAGGATGAGATTAAGAAGAATACAAATATCAAATCAATAATAATAATAATACTAATAAAAATTGCACGTAGTTCGAACGGTTAAAATTTTAACTATTTTTTTAGTCGATTAATATTTAAATTTCATAATTTTTCAAAAAATAGGTTATATAAAAAAAATAATTTCTGTATATATGTGGAATCTGCAAATATAATCAAAACTATAATTTCTTTTTTTTGGTATTAATTACAGTATATATGAAAATTAATGGCACCAAGACAAGCCAACTTCCAAGCTCAAACAAGCCCACGTTCTTTCCCCTCTCTTTCCCAAGTACTTCAAAAAATTTAACTCTGCCCGTGAGTTTTAACTTTTAAGTACTCTTTATGGTCTGTTTGCCTTCTTTTTTTTTTAAGTTGATTTTATATTTTATTGAATATTTTTTTGGTTGTCCGTTACTATTTAATTTTCTATTTTCTTCTCGTCTATAAATAGAAAAAACCAATTTACTTTTATTTGTCTATTTAAAAATTTTATGTAACAATTTTTTGACTCTCTTAAAAAAATCATGAAATGGTAATTCTTTTATTTATTATCAATAATATTGGATAAATATCTTATTAAAAAGTATCAAATAAATAGAAACATAGCAATATATTATGTAAACCATATGAATTATACAGTAACAAATTGACAAATGTAATACCTGCAAATTAATTATTGTATGCAATAATTTTTTATTGATTCGATTTGTAATTTTGTCGATAAAAAATTTAACGTCAATATATGTCTAAAATAAAATCTTTATACTTGTATTAGTCGTATGTGCAAACTTTAGTATTTCTAAAAAAAAACATTAACAATTCTTTTTTGCCAAAAAAAATTGTAAAAGTTGTTAGACTGGCAACTTTTGCAAAAAAAAAAAAATAAATATTATAAAAGCTGTCAGACCAGCAGCTTTTGTAAAAAAAAAAATAGACCGGTAGCTATAAAAACTTGACAAATTTTTTTGTTGCTTCCTGCGCACTTTGCATAATACCTCAACGGTCTGTTGTGGATTGGACCCTAAAATCCCTAATTTTCTAAATATTTTTCAAAATATCCTAATTTTCTAAATTTTTTTTAAGAAAATATTATTTAAGACCAATCATTAGCTTAATCTCAAACATAGTACAAATTACAAAGGTTAACACTAAAAATGGAATATACTTTTGAGGTAAAATTTAATTAGTTAAGGGTTAATGAAACTGATACTTTTATCTTTTGTTTGGATTATGGTTAATAATTAGGAATGAACATAGATTGATTAACCAGTTTATATTCTATTTTTAAAATTCAATTTATTAAAATCAGTTTGTCAAAATAAAAATTTAAGTTCAGTCCATTAACAACCGGTTAACTGCTAAATACGACAGATTAACCATTAAAAAAAATTAAACGTAAATTTCATATAAAATACTTCAATCTATCAATCAAATTAAAACATAAATTCTCAAAATTTTAAATATAAAATATAAGTCATTTAAATTTAATAAGAATGCACTAAAATAAAATTATATAAACATTGATTTATCAGTCATCTACTTCTAATATAAGGCAGAATATGAATACGTATAAAAATTACCCTCATATTCATATATATGTATAAAATTATATATAAACCGGTCAACAGTTAACTAACCAATTAATCAAACACCTAAGTCCAAGTCCATTAATCGTAATTTTAAAAATTAAAGTCCATATCCACGTCCAGTTAAATTGGTTAACTGCTAAAATCGGTTTGGACTTAATTTTTTAAATCGGTTTAATGGTTTTTCAATTTTTTTTTTTTTATCTAGCTATATTAGTAATGGAATGATATGGTATGATATTGGTCAACCAGTGGTTGTTTGAAAAAAATTAATCCATAAATATGGTGGTGTATTGATAAAGCCAAAAACGTCTTTATCTGTAGGAGAGTAAGCGATCCGATCGGATGAGAATACCTGCAATAAGAAGAGCCCGGTCGGACCAGGCGTGAGCACTCCGAAATTTAAGTTAGTAGCTTAGAGAGAGAATGTGCTTTTAGAGAGAGAGTGTCTTGGATTCAATACCTGGAGCCATCGTTGGCTGGGCTATTTATATGAGATAGTTGAGGGACACTTGAGTGCCTGGGGTGTGATTACTGGCTATCAGAGTAGGTATTCGGCGACATAACAAGGAGCAGATGGTAGGCATGGGCGCTGCCTTGTGTCAGGCGGCTGATGGGACTGGCGGTCACATCAGCCGATCGGGCTTGTGCGCTGCCTAGGAGCTCGTGTCTGCTACCTTTGGTTGATAGGCCTTGGGCCTTGCCAGTTGAGTGGGCCGGCTGAATGGGCCTTAGAGCAAATGGTATTTGCTGTGTTATCACTTGTCCCCCCCTCAACGGGTCCGATCGGGCATGAGTTTGCCTTTGATTGTCCGTTCGGATGGAATTAGCTCTGAACTTTCCCGATCCGAGGACCCGCGTTGGCGCGCTTTTTGAATTTAGGAGGCGCTTTTCTGAAGAGACGCGCCTGCTTGGACAGTTGTCTTCATTTAATGCTGCGCAGGTACCGAGGGCGACGCTTCGTTCTTCGCAGAGGCATAATATCTTTCGACACGTGGCGCTCGTTGAATGGCGCGTTGTTTGGCGTGTTCCAGAAGCTTTTGGCTTATAAATAGGGGACTTTGTAAAGTATTTCCTCTTTATTTTCGAAATCCATAGCGAAGCTCTGTCAAAATCTCTTCTCGAATTCCCAGATTTCTGCAACTATCCTTTGTTTCTTCTTCGAATTTCTTAAGTCTCTTTCATCAAGTAAGTAACTTTTTCCCCTTTTGCTTTCTTTGTGATTTCGTCTTTTGCTTTCTTCCCACGCCCATTTCATTTATAAATTAGAGAGTTGCACCTTTCCTTTATTCTTTTTTGTTGAAGATGGCCTCCAGTAGTGCTGAAACATTAGACACAAGCTTTTTGGATTGGTATGAGAATAAGCCAGCCGCCGAGTTGCACTCTCGACTGACCGCTGGGGAGGTAGCCGAAATTTCCTCCAAGTACAGCCTTCCTGATGACATATCGGTGTTGGCCTGCCCAAATTCAATGGCGGTGACAGAAGGGCCTTTCGGCCAAGACAACAAGGAATGGTTCATCTGCCACCTCTCGAGCCTAGATGCAGGCCTGAGGTTTCCGCTGGGCGCCTTTGAAATGGCGATACTGAGGGAGTATGGTCTCGCCCCTAACCAATTACACCCGAACTGCTGGAGATCGGTGGTGTGCTTCAAAATCCTCTGCAAGATAGAGGCGGTAGCACCGACCCTGGAGCTTTTCACTCACTTCTTCTACATCTCGGGTCGGAGCGACGGGACGGAGTAGTTTTTCACAAGCCGCCCAAAGAGAAAGTTGATGTTCGTCCCCACCTCTATGAAAGGGTACAAAGAAAGGTATTTCTTGGTGGGGAGGAAAGGTGGATTTGGGGTGCGCCTCACCCGATCTGCTAGGGTCGGGATTCTGAAGGACCTAGCCGCCGGTCAGCCTATGTACGAGGGCAACATAAAGAAGTTAATGGATGCCATTAGCAGGCATGGAGAGCCTTATCAGTCCAGTTTCCTCCTGACCACCCTGTCTGGCTCTCCTGGCGCCAAAGACGCTGAGAACGTAGAACGTGAGCATTAGGATTCGGGAGAAAACATTGTCACCATGCATCAGTCATGCATTGCATATCATTAACATTAATTGTGAGTATTAAATCTGAGAGACTTATCTTGTCTATTGACTGTTTGCAGCTGAGATGGCTGGAAGGAGAGATGCGTCTAAACAGCTCGGCGAGAGGATCAAGCAAAAGCGTGAGGCCGAGCGGAGGGCCCAAGAGCAGAGGAAAAGGAGGAAACTGGTATCCTCGGCGGAGCTGCAATCCTCTCGGGCTGCTACTGGCGCTTCTGCTTCTGTTGCCCTGATAGACGCTGTCCCAATCTGTTCTGCCCCTCCAGCTCCTACTGTGTCCACCATCAGACCTGTGGTGCCGGAGCCGCTAACCACCAACTGAAGAACACTCGGCCTCCGAGGCTCAGGGACGAATCGGATGATGACACCGCACCCATCGCTCACACAATCCGAGAGGCGAAGGAGGCTGCCAAGAGGAGGGCTGATGAGGCTGCCCAGAAAAAAGCCGAGGAAGCGGCTAAGAGGAGGGCTGCTGAGCTGATAGCCGAGTCGGACGCTCGGGTGGCCGCCAGAGGCAAAGCTGTTCATCATGGCGAGTCTCCCTGACACTCTTCTGACCGGCAGTCGATTTCTCTAAAAGAGATTTTGAGAGAGAACTTCGGCGAAGATTGGTCGATGGGCCAGGTAGCTAATTTCATCTGCCGTGGTCTTCTACGGGATGAAGATCATAGAGAAGCCGGCGACACAAGTCAGCTCAACAGAGAATGCAACGCCATCAATCAGCAGTTGATGGATGTAAGGATTTGTTGCTTTGTTCTCGAGACTTGTTTCCATCTTCGTGTGCCTGACCTATCTACTCTTGCTCTTCTTGTGTAGGCTGCCAGGAGGACATAACGGCTACACCTGATGGCCGAAATATGGAAAGGGAGGGCCGAATCAGGCGCCGTGGCCAAGGCGGAGGCGAACGCTCGTTATGAGGTTGCCAAGAAAGAAACCTCCGTCCTTCGAGCTGAGGTGGCTAAGCTAGAGGAGCGGTATTCTGCCTCCCAGTCGGAGATGGTGGTCCTGAGGAAGGAGGCCCACCAAACGGCTCAGGATCTGAAGGCTCGGCAGAGCGAGGCCGACAAGCTGAAAGGTGAAGTTGCCCGGCTTTCAGCTGAGAATGCACAGCTAAGGCGGTTCGAGGCAGACGTAACCCGACTGGATACCGAGTGCAGAGAGTTGGCTGCTGAGAATGCCAAGTGGCAGGCGGAAGGCGAGCGGCTTCGCAAGGAAGTGGAGTCTTTGAGGACGTCAAAGGAAGAGAAGGAGGCCTCCTTCACGAAGATTCTTGAAGTGGAGCTTGCCAATCAGAAGGAGCGCCTGGTTGATGAGTTAGCAGACGCCCAGGTGGAGCTGTTGTCTCGGCTAGTTCATGAAGCTGGGAAGCGCTTTCCTGGGGTGGATCTGACTTGGATGGACGATCCGACATCACTGCCTGCTCCTCCAAACGACGATGACGACGAGGGTGCTCCCGAGGGTGAAGCAACCGAGAGAGCTTCTGGAGAAGGTCCTTCACTTCTGGAGAATGTTCAAGAGGTTCCATTCGAAGTGGAGTCTGCGGCGCCTTTAGCCCCTGAAGCCGAATTGGAGGCTTCTCCTGCGCCTGAAGCTAAGCTAGTGGCGCCCTCTTCAACGGGGCCTATCTCTGAAGGGGGGCAGGATCTGTACCATCGACTGCCGACCCTTCTCAAGCCACTCCCGAGCCGAACGCTGAGCAGATCGTTGATCCTCCTGGCGAGGTGGATATTGTAAATATAGACAGTTAGCTTAGGAGCTTAGATTAGCTTTTCTTTTTTCTTTTATTTTCTATCTCTGTAACAATTCTTTGCAAATTGTATAGTTCGAAACATTCTCAATAAAGTTGCTTTTTTCCGCAAAGTGTTAATGTGCATAATCATGCAAATGTGAGATACATAGATTTGTACTAAAATCGTTAATATAATCGAGCTAAGTATTACTCGTGAAGTTGCGTACTGATCGCAAGTACTTCCTGAATTTAAATAGCCTTCAAGTCAAATAACTGATCGGCTGCGCAATATTTTTACTTGCATAAAAATTGTATTACCATATTATGGGGTGCTCGTAGAAGCTGCATAATAACTGCATAAAAGTTGCATAGGATTGCATAGTCGAGCTAACTGATACTCGTAAAGCTGCATAAAGATTGCATATTCGAGCTAACCGATACTCGTAAAGCTGCATAAGGATTGCATATTCGAGCTAGGGAGGTGAGATCCTCCGTAAAGCAAACACTTTAGACTAGTGCATAAGTTGCATATGATGCATCGCTTGAATAATGATGAAAGAAAGAACCTCTTTATTAATCGAGCCATTACCAAGTTCTAATACATAGTTAAAGATGGTACTTTTTGAGTACATCCACATTCCAGCTTCTGGGAATATCCTGGCCTTCTACAGTTCGGAGCCTATAGGTGCTCGGGCTCAAGACTTTAGAGACTTCATAGGGTCCTTCCCAATTCGGCATTAGCTTGCCCACTCCGGCGTTTCCTGATCCCAAGTCTTCCTTTCTGAGTACCAGATCGCCAACATTGAAAGTTCTTGACTTTACTTTAGCATTGTGGTACCTGGCCACTCTTTGTTTATATACGGCTATCTTGGTGTAGGCGTCCTCCCTCTTTCCTTCTGCTAGATCTAGGTCTTGGCGTCTTTCTTCAGCATTCTTCTGTTCGGAATAGAGCACCGATCGGTAAGAGGGAAGGCCGACCTCTACAGGTATCACTGCTTCGGAGCCGTAGACAAGGGAGAATGGTGTTTGGTGAGTGCCTGTCCTTGGCGAAGTCCTATATGTCCACAGGACACTCTGCAGTTCTTCAGTCCAATTGCCTTTTGCTTCGCCCAGTCGCTTTTTCAACCCTTCCAGGATGGTCCGATTGGAGACCTCAATCATTCCGTTGCTTTGGGGATGAGCGACTGACGTGAACTTCAATTTAATGTTCAGTCCTTGGCAAAAGTTTCTGAAAATGAAACTATCGAACTGTTTGCCATTATCTACAATAAAGACATTGGGTAAGCCATACCTGTAGATGATGTTTTTCCAAGAGAAACTCTTGACCTTCTCGGTTGTGAAAGTGGCAACTGGTTCAGCCTCGATCCATTTGGAGAAATGGTCAACCGCTACTATGAGAAACTTCATCTGCCTTTTTCCTTGGGGAAAAGGTCCTAGGATGTCGAGCCCCCACTGATCGAAGGGCCAAGCAATTCCGATCGACTGTTGGTCCGCTCCGTGTTGCCTTATTACCTTCCTATGCACCTGGCATTGCGGGCATCTTCTGACTTTTTCTTGGGCATCCTTGAGCATGCTGGGCCAGTAGTATCCTGTCTGGAGGGCCTTTCTGGCCATAGCTCTACTCGCCTCGTGTGCTCCGCATATGCCTTCATGGAGCTCCCGGAGGATATAGTCTCCCTCTTCCTCCGTCACGCACTTGAGCCAGGGGTGGCTGAAAGCTTTTTTGTACAAATCACCGTTAATGATGGAGTAATTAAGGGATTTTCGGGATACCTTGCGAGCTTCGTCTTTGTCCTCGGGCAGCCCACCTGTTTGGAGGTACTGCTCGATCGAGCTCATCCAGGTTTCGCCCTCTTGGTCGATCTCCATCATCTCCGGCTCGTCTAGGGAGGAGGAAGTCTGGTCGACTACGGCAATGTTTTCTTTTATGACATTTTGTTCCGAAGCAGACAACTTTGCCAGCCGATCGGCATCTGCCGTTTGGTCTCTCGGGACTTTCTGGAGCACCCATTTTGATCCAGTTTCCTCAAGTTTCGCTAAGGCTGCTTTAACTTTGGCCAGGTACTGGATCATGGTGGCTTCTCGGGCCTCGAAGGTCCCCAAAACCTGACTGGTTACGAGCTGGGAGTCGCTCCTGATGGCTACTGACTCCGGTCGGATCGCATGGAGCAGTCTCAGGCCTTGAAGGAGCGCCTCGTACTCTGCAACATTATTGGAAGCTTTGAAGTTAAGCTTTATTGCGTACCTTATTGTGATGCCCAGAGGGCCTTTTATTACTATGCCGACACCTCCTCGAGTGTCATTTGCTGCGCCGTCCACCGTCATTTCCCAATTTTGTAGCTTGGGCTGACTTTGTGGTTCCTCACCCGTGAATTCAGCTACAAAATCTGCTAAAGCCTGGGCCTTTATTGCCTTTCTGGGCTCATATCTGACATCCCAAGACTGTAGCTTTATTGCCCATCCCACCATTTTGCCTTCCAGATCGGGCATCTGGAGAATCTTTCGAAGGGGGTGGCCCGATCGGACTACAATTGTGTGTGCTTTGAAATATGGCCTTAGCTTCCTTGCGCACATCATGAGGGCAATGATAAGTTGCTCGACCGGTCCCTTTCTTAGATCCGTACCTCTAAGTACTTCACTGACGTAGTACACAGGTAGCTGTTGAGTATCTTCTTCTCGGACCAAGGCACCTGCAACAGCATCCTTAGAGGTGGCTAAGTAGAGGTACAGATTTTCACCTGGTACTGGCCGGTTAAGCAGCGGTGGGTTGGTGAGGAATGCCTTCAGCTCTTCGAAGGCTTGCTGGCAGTCTTCGCCCCAGACGAAGGTTTCACTCTTCCTGAGCTTCTTGAAGAAAGGAGTGCAGCGCTTAGCTGAGGAGGAGATGAATCGCCCCAAGGCTGTTATCCTTCCGTTCGGCTTTTGGACGTCTTTTATGTTCCTGGGGGGTTGCATCTCGAGGACACCTTTTATTTTTTCCGGATTAGTTTCAATCCCTCTTTGTGAGACCAGGAATCCTAAGAATTTTCCTGACGAAACTCCGAAAACACATTTCTCGGGATTGAGCTTCATTTGGAATCTGTTTAGAGTGTCAAAAACTTTTGCCAGATTGGCGGGGTGCTGCTCGGGGTTTCGGCTTTTGACGATCATGTCATCAACGTAGACCTCGATATTCTGGCCGATCTGGTCTTTGAAGATCTTGTTCATGAGGCGTTGATATGTGGCCCCAGCATTTTTCAGTCCGAACGGCATTACCTTGTAGCAAAAGGTCCCGTTGTCTGTAATGAAGCTGGTTTTCTCTTGGTCTAGGAGTCACATCAAGATCTGGTGGTAGCCGGCATATGCATCGAGGAGAGAGTAGATGGCGTGGCCTGCGGTGGCATCAACTAATTGGTCTATGCTGGGCAAGGGATATCTATCTTTGGGACACGCCTTATTAAGGTTGGTGAAGTCCACACACATTCGTAGCTTGCTAGACTTTTTCTTGGCTAAAACCACATTAGCCAGCCACTCTGGATAGTCTACCTCTCGGATTGTTCCGGTCTTGAGTAGTCTATCCACCTCCTCAGAAATGAACTTCCTCCGATCGGGTGCATGCCTCCTTAGCTTTTGACGGACCGGAGGAAAATTTGGGTCCATATTTAGCTTGTGGGTGATTATCTTGGGGTCTATGCCAGGGATGTCTTCTGGCTTCCAAGCGAAGGTCGCTTGATTTATCGTCAAGACCTGCATAATAGCATCTTCTGTTTCTTTACTCATGTTGGTCCCGACCTGAACGTTTTTCCCTTTATTCAGCGCCTTCGTTTTGGTCTCCTCAGCAGGGTCCATCCTGGACCTTTCTGCCTTTTCTGGCTGCTCGAGGCCGGGCTCTACGACCATCGCCTCCCGCTGCTCCTTTATCATTGTTACATAAGCCTCTCGGGACGCCTTTTGGTCGCCTCTCAAAATGGCGATGCCACCTGCTGTTGGGATTTTCATCACCATGTAGCGGATGGAAGTCACGGCTCCGGTCTGGAAGAGAAATGGCCTGCCAAAGATAGCATTATAGGCAAATGTCATGTCGATGACCATAAAAATTACCTTACAGGCGTGAGCTACTGCTTCTTGACCTAGCTCGACAAAGAGCTCCACCGATCCTGCCATCGGCATAGTGGCATTGCCCAGTCCGATCAGAGGCGTGGCATTCGGCTTCAGCTCTCCGATCGGGAGACCCATGGCTCTGTAAGCCTGGAGAGTTAGGACGTTGACAACACTGCCATTGTCCACCAAAATTCTTTTCACATTGAAATTATTAATCCGAGCTCTTACAACGAGAGCGTCCTCGTGAGGAAACAGGACGTCTCGTGCGTCTTCGCTGGAAATGGTGACTGAGGCAGGCTGCTCCGCCTGGCGGGAGAGGAAGACACCTTTCCCTTTCTTGGGGAGATCCTCTCCATAGGATGACCCTCCAGTGATCACATTTATAACCCCGGCATAGGGCCTGCTCGGGTCGGCATTTCTGGGATTCCTGCGCTCATCATCGTCTGAGTCAGGGTCGTTCCTTCGGGGTTTCGGCTGTCTACAGGGTTCATCCCCTCTAGCCGGGCCTATGAACTTCCTGAGGGCTCCGCGGCGTATCAGCCTCTCGATCTCCCTCTTGAGCGAAGTGAACTCGTCGGTTAAATGACCGATGTCTCTGTGAAATTCGCAGTATTTACTCGTATCCCTCAATGCCCTGCTCCTTTCGGATAAGTCCCTGGGCCAATTTACTCGACGGTGCTTCTCTTTTATATGCATCAGCACCACGGTCGGGGTGGCGTTGAGAGGGGTGAACGTTCTTTCAGGCTGATCGTCTGAACGCGCAGACCGATCTCTCCTTGGCCCTTTCGTCTGGCCTGAATTTCTGGAACTGGCTGCTCCGTCCTGGCCTTTAGAGGAGCGGCTATCCGGATATTGCAAACGGTCCAGGACGCTGGTCCTTCTGCCTCTGTTGGACCTAAGGACATCATCCAGTTGGATGTGCTGCCTGGCCCTCTCCATGAGCTCAGCGAAACTGGATGGGGGTTTTGTTGTGAGTGACTCGAAGAGCGGGCGGTCGGTGATGCCCCCAGTTAAGGCTGTAGTCGCCATCTCTACACCGACATTTCTTACCTCAGACATTGTAGCCTGGAACCTGTCGATGTAGTCTCGTAGACTTTCATCGGTCCTCTGGTAAAGGTTGCACAAGTCATTCACCGTCTTAGGTGCTCGTGTTTGCACGATAAACCTCGTGGTGAACAGCTCCTTTAGCTGTTTGAACGACGTAATGGATCCCAGAGGCAGGTCATGGAACCATGTCAACGCATCTCCTCCCAAAGTGGTAGGGAAGACCTTGCAGACTATCCGTTCGCCGTAGGTATAGACCTAAACTTTGGTCAAGTACTCAGCCAAGTGAGTGGTAGGGTCTGTCCTACATGTGTACCTTTTCATAACTACGTCTCTCCACCTGGGAGGGAGCTCGGCGTCAGTGATTTCCCTGCAAAATGGGGAGGCAGTGTTCCCGCATGTGTTTCCTTCGAATGCGCCTTTCTTAGGCGCGAAGAAACCAAACTGCTTGAGCTTCTGCTTAAGCCATCGGTCCTCCTTACTCAAGGTCGTGGCGGTGGAATCGTTGTTGTTTTTTCGCGCAGGGTTGCGGCTAGGAGTGCACATGTGGGACAAGTCGTCCCTTACAGCGGGAGTGGTGGCCCTGCTAGAATAAGGGGACCCCCTGTTCGCGGACATCACCTGCTTCCCCTTGCCTCTCCTTTCCGGGGCCCTGACCGCGCTCTTTCGAGTTTCCTGGGCTCGCTGCTCATTAATGATTATTCCCCGGTTCCTATTCCTCCTGAAGTCTTCGCCGGCGAGGTAATCCTCCTGGGCTCTTTCAGAAGTGGCTGGCATCTTACCCTTCTTAAGGGTTTGGACAATGCTATTTGTAAAATCACTGAGAATAGCGCGCATGTCCCTCACAGTGATGGGGGTGTCCTCTGGTCGCCTCGTAGCGGCGTCATTGAATTCGGGAAGGAGGTTGGTCCTCATGGGGGACCTGGAGGGCCCTTCCCTCCTTCTCGAGGTGCCTGATATGGCACGAGCGTTGTCGTCATGGTCGAGGTCCATGGGGGCTGTATTCTCGTTAGATCTTGAGTTTGCCATCTCTCAACGAAAGCACCAAATGATAAAGCCAAAAACGTCTTTATCTGTAGGAGAGTAGGCGATCCGATCGGATGAGAATACCTGCAATAAGAAGAGCCCGGTCGGACCAGGCGTGAGCACTCCGAAGCTTAAGTTAGTAGTTTAGAGAAAGAATGTGCTTTTAGAGAGAGAGTGTCTTGGATTCAATACCTGGAGCCATCGTTGGCTGGGCTATTTATATGAGATAGTTGAGGGACACTTGAGTGCCTGGGGTGTGATTACTGGCTGTCAGAGTAGGTATTCGGCGACATGACAAGGAGCAGATGGTAGGCATGGGCGCTACCTTGTGTCAGGCGGCTGATGGGACTGGCGGTCACATCAGCCGATCGGGCTTGTGCGCTGCCTAGGAGCTCGTGTCTGCTACCTTTGGTTGATAGGCCTTGAGTGTTGCCAGTTGAGTGGACCGGCTGAATGAATTTTAGAGTAAATGATATTTGCTGTGTTATCAGGTATGATTATTTGATAGTTTATTTTTATCCAAATTTTTTAATCATCAAATTGATAGTTTACTATGATTTTCTAACTATACTTTCCCCTTATCATTACTGTTTAATTTTAAAAACTCTTTTTATATTTTAACATAAACCTAATTTTATATATATTTTATCATTTTTTATTTTCTTTGACTTTTTCTCTTATAAAAAAAATTATCAAATCATGACATGTCATACCATTTTCTCAAATATAATAACAATAATCATCGTACTATTATATTCTAACATAATCATTATCTTATATATCTTTTATTAATTTTTTATTTTCTTTGACCTTTTTCTCTTAAAAAAAAAATTATCAAGTCATAATATCATATTATTTTTCTAAACATATTAACACTTAACAATAATTATAATACTATATTATACCATATAATGCCTAAACACGTCCAAACAAGTCCTAATTATTCATTTCATTCGAGCCTTCAACGTACCAATAAATTATTCATTTCATTCGAGCCTTCAACGTACCAATAAATTGACTTCTAATGTTGTTACACAACTATTGTAATTGGATCCCCGTCGTGACTTTCTCCGTAATTCAAACGGTTAAAATTTTGATTACTTTCTTAATTGATTGATGTTAAAATTACACAAATTTTCCAAAAATAATAATAATAATAATAATATATACAACTATAAATAATGACAAAAGGTTAACACTAAAAATGGAATATACTTTCATGAGAATGGGATAATAGGAAAAACAATAAAAGTAAGAGAACACAAAGCGAATTGCTAGAAAAATACATAGAAAATAATTCAAGATCAATGAAATTATCATATAGCTATTTGCTTTGAAAGTTAAAGGGTCTCCGTACTATCTGACTGACATACTAAATTTTGATAAACTGATTGAACAGTGCGCATAGTGTGTGGCATATTCATCCCTGTTTATAAAATGTTTGATAAAAGGAAAAAAATAATTAAAAATTACAGTATTTTTGGTAGGTAGATACTGTACAGTCAGGGAAGCCATTCTCCTTGCAACTCTTTACACTGTATTACAGTGGCGGGATTACTTTAGAAACAGAACATAATGCCATGCACATGATTGACGGTGATTAGCTTTTCAAAGTGGGACCCAATATATAAAGTTCTCTCAACTCAATTCTCAACCAAACGCAACGGGTGCAACCCCAATCCAAATTCACATGCGTTTTGTCACGCTGATAGATTATTGGATTGGCATGGGGTTGCGCGTGGGATTGAGTGGCGGGATTATATTCAAAGTATATATATATATATATATTTTTTCCTTTTGGATTAATATTCGAAGTATTATTTTATTTGTTGGGTGAGCTATAGTAATTAATTACAAGCATATTTGCAGTAATTTAGAATTTTTTTCATTTTATTATATGTGATTTTTAAAATTAAATTTAAATTTTATTTATTGTACATTTTTAAATTTATAATAAAATAAAATTTAATTTAATTTTTTTAATATTTATCTTAAATTTTAATATTAATAATTAAATTTAACTCTAATTAATACCTATTTAATTTCAGCGGAAAAAAGTCACAATTCAAATTTAATCAAAGATTTCTCTCTTTATTTAAAAGCAATAAAATAAAAATATTGCTGGACACGCGTTTTTCTTATTTTGAGATAATACCAGCAACATAAATCCCATTAAAAATCGTGAATGAGTTAATGGAAAGCGGCGAGCGGTGGCGCGTTAGTAGGGTAAAAGTGTTTTTGGTGAGAAGTGAAAGAAGTAGACATTTATATGTATGGGTAAAATAGGTCAAAGGTGAATCGAAGTAGACATTTATATGTATGGGTAAAATAGGTCGAAGGTGAATCGACGGCCAGTAATTAGAACGGAAGGTCATCGGCAAAATTGAAGATTAATCGCATTGATTTGATGTAATGGGCAATCTCCACCATCAAGTCAGGCAGGAGATTATTTGTTTTTGATTTTTTAATTTATCTGTTTTCATACCTAATTCACCCCTTTCTCTGGAAATTATGTCAGTTAAATTTTTGTGTAATCTTCATGAGGATTTTGATTATAAAACTTTGGCATATGATGTTTCCATGCACGTCAATTAGTTTCTCTTTCAATCCAACTCCGTTAACTTTTTCAAATAATATGGTGGGATAGTGTCAATAGGGGCCAAGAAGCATTGGAGCCCAACGGCTGTCCAGCAACGAAACTGACAGACGAGTGACGTTTCACAAATGGAACCTTGAGCTGGATTTAACTGAAATTTAAGTTTTAATGTTTTATATTTAAAAAATCATTTTTAATTTCTATTTAATTGTTAATATAATTAATAATTTTATTTTAATAATTAAATTGAGAAATTTTATTTAATTTTTATTTAAATATATAGCTAATATTTTTTAAAAAAATTTCACAAAATATAAATGAAATTTTTAATTTGCTCGTAGTTAAAAAAATATTTAGAAAAGTTTCACTTTCAATTTTATGTTTTTTTTTGAAAGATATTAGATATATGTTTAAATAAAAGTAGCAAATTTATGAAAGTATCTCAATTTAATTATTAAAATTTATTATTGATTTTTAGTTATACTAATAACTAAATAATTTTTTTTTTAAAATAGAAAATTCAAATTTTTATTAGTTTTAATGGAAAAATTAAGGGAGTCACTTAATTGAAAGAGTACCAAAATATTATTGTAATAATAGTATGAATTTAAAAGTTAGGTGTTGAATTGAAATATATATAAAATGGTTAGAGATTTTTTTGTAATTACCCCAGTTTTCATTGTAATTTTCCATTTGATTGTTGATTTCAATTCCAATCTAATTCTCAAATCAATTCAATTTCAATTTTAATTCTAATTCAATTTTAAATTTATTTGAATCAATTCAAATCCAATTTTCAAATCAGATTAAGGGTGCGATTGGAACAAATGAATTCAACTTGTATAATTTATTTACAAATGAATTTCATATGAAATTCATTTGTAAATGAATATGAAATTTATTTGTAAATGAATTCTTATATTCGGAATAAAATTATTGAAATATAGAATTGAAAATGAATTTCTTATTTTTATACTTGGAATAAATGAATAAATGAATTTATTTCTATTTTATTTACTAAAATATCCTTAATGCCAATTTTGATGTTTTCTTTCAATTACTCCCAATAAAAAAAATTAACAACCATTAATCATCATTTTAAAATTTATTATTAATTTAATTACTTTCAATTTTGATGTCTTTTTTCAATTTCAATTACTCCCAATAAAAAAAAAACCGTACATACCGAATGAAACTAGTCAGTAAAAATCCAACGGAAACGAGTCAAAATTCGGTGATGATGGCTTTGGGTGACAGAAAAATAGTGATAGAAGAGGGAGAAGAACAATGATGGAGAAAAAATAATAACAGATTACGTTAACTGTATAAAAATAATTTATTTATAACAAATTATCAAGAGGGTATTATAGTATTTTCAACTTTAACTCTTAAAAATATAGAATTCATTTGCAAATTCCACTTATTTTGATGGAATTTGGTGAAAGTATAGGCCTGTAAAACTTGGCCCAAACCCAAAAACCCCGCCCAGAAAAAATTAACCCAAACCCAACCCAGCTAAAATTTTACCCATTTGAACCCGCCCAAAACCAACCCAGAAAAAGCATGACCCGTTCGGGTCAGCCCCCAATGCCCAACGGGTTCTGTTTCTATGCCCTTTCCCTCTCTCTGTCTCCCCACCCAGTCCTCCCTCTCTGCCCATTTCTACCCTCGCCGCCTCACTCCCTCTCCACCATCCTCTCATCGCCTGACGTTCAGAAAAACTCTTCTTCTCCTTCACATGATCACTATCCTTCCAGTTCAAACTCAGATTCACACCTTGATTTCCCTCCTGATTCCGAGGATGAAGAACTTGGGGAGAAAGATTTTGATGTTGCTGAGAGAATGAGAACGCAAGGGGAAATTCGGGTGTTTATATGGTATTTTTGCTCTCTTCTTTTCTGTTTCTTTGTGATTATTAATTTTTTTGGGGATTGGACGTTGGTTTTCTGAAATGGTTCTGGTTGATTAGTCTATTTTTTTTTTAAAATTCTTCGATTGTTGGGAATTGCTGGGTTTTTTCTTTTTTGTCTACGGTTTAGGTTTTTTCCTTCATAAAAAGTATTTATCTATCAACGCATTTTATGTTGTTTGTGTGAATTTGGATTTGCTTGCATTTTTCTTTTTTTACTCTTCTTGTATGGTTGGTTTTCTGGATTTATCTTGTGCTCTTTTAGGGTAAAATGATGATGAGTATGTGGGCTTGAACAATATTATTTTATATTTATGTGATCCTCTGTCGTCTATCCATTTGCCTTTATCAAACCTTGTGGATTCCATGGAGATGTTACTCTCAAGGACATAAACCAGCGGATCCGTACTCCCCCACCATTGAAGTTGGTGCAGAATGAAGAAGATCCTGCTGTTTATCCCACATCAGCATTTTCTGGGATGCCTGTTGTTGGCAAGACTAAAATTCGAACTGAAGGAGGAAAAGGTAGCATCACAATTATGAGAACCAAAGGCTGAGTAGATAAGTATCTTTGGAAACTTCCATTTTGCAGCACAATGGACTGACCCATTGTGTTCCGGGGTTGAGTTTTTTAAACCTCTTTTTAGCTGCGTACTTTTTTTGGGCCTTCAAGCACAGCTGTTAATAGTGAATTCTCTATTTGTGATTGGAATTCATAAATCTGGGTAGAGTGTTTATGTTTCCAAGTTAATGTTTTGAGGTATTAATGGTGGTTGTGTTATAATATTGACTTTGATCTAATGTTAATGAAATCTCCAAGTCCATGAGATCTGCATTTTCTTTTTGACCTCAGAAATGCTGACTTGGTGTGCTTTCCCTGGATTCTGCAGTTGCAAAAATATTTGAATAATGTATTTGGAAGCTGTATATGTGGAGTGAAAACTTTTTGATATCTGTGCATGCATATACTGTAATGATTCAAGTTCTGCAAACAAACAGTTTTCAGAGCTCTGTTCCAGGCTAGAGCTTGTTTCCCACAAATTTTCAGATCATTATATATTGGGTTAATGTCAATTTTTTTACAGCTCACATTTAACTCAGTATTATTTTGATATAGCAAAGAAAATAAGTGTGTTAAAATATTGGAAGGGTTAATAAAAGAAATAAATAAGAAAGACAGAGAGAGGGAAAGGGCATAGAAATAGAAACGATGAAGTTTGTAGGCCCGTTGGGCATTGGGGGCTGATAATGACACCTGAAAAGAACGATATTTTTGTATTAGTCATTTTAATATCATTTTATTATATCGAAAATTATTTTTCATTAAAAATTGATTAAATTTGTCAAATTACATTTCGGCCCGTTTGGGCCTCAAGCAACCCATTTGGGCCACCCAATCCATTTGGACCAAATTATTTTACATTAGTCACTTTAATATCATTTTATTATATCGGAAATTATTTTTCATTAAAAATGAATTAAATGTGTCAAATCACATTTCGGCCCGTTTGGGCCTCAAGCAGCCCATTTGGGCCACTCAATTCATTTGGGTCAAATTATTTTAAATTAGTCACTTTAATATCCCTTTATTATATAGAAAATTATTTTTTATTAAAAATAAATTAAAAATATCAAATTACATTTCGGCCCGTTTGGGTCTCAAGCGGCCCATTTGGGCCACTCAATCTGTTTGGACCAAAATCAGCCCGTTTGGACCACCCGACTCATTTGCGTATTATTATAAATTTTTTGTATATTCAAAGAGTTTTTAGCCCATGGGTTGACCCAACCCGTCCAACCCATTTAAATATTTGACCCATTTATGACCCATACTTTTTGACCAATTTATAATCCGCCCATTTATGATCCGCCCATTAGTGACCCAACCCAAACCCGCCCAACTTGCCACCTCTATGAAAGTATAATGAATTCCATGGAATTGAATTTTATGAATTCAATTCTTATTTTTTTTTTGCATTCCAAGCATGAAAAATGAGAATTACAAATAAATTTTATAAAATTTTATGAAATTCATTTATTTCAAGCACTACCTAAATCTCAAATTCTAACCAAATTCTCAAATCAAATCAATTCTAACTCAATTGCATTTCAATTGAATCAATTCCAATCCAATTCTCAAATCAAATCAATTTTCAAATTTCAACATAATTCTCAAATAAAATCAATTCCAATTCAATTACACTTTCACTTCTGATTTAATTTTCATTGAATCCATAATAACTCAATTCTCAAATTAAATTAATTCTTGATTAAATTGCCCAAATTTAAATTTAATAATTCAATTGGAATTTAATATTTTTTTTGAGAAATTTAATTTGATTTGGCTAACATTAAAATACAATAATTTAATTAAAGATCAAATTAAAATTAAATTTGATATTGATTTCAAAAATCAATTTTAGTTGAATCGATTTAAAATTAATTTTTCAATCAATTAATTTTTTTATTCCAATTAAATGATCAATTTAATTTCAATTTTCAATTGAGATTTTCTACCTTTTCAATTTCAGATGAATTCAACATGATTGTCAAATTATTGGATTCAATAAATAATGATTATAAAAACTTATTTAATTTTTATTTTGATATTTGCAAATTTTCCAATTTCTTTTCCACTTACATATTTTTTTATAATAAAACATTATACATAAAACAAAAAGGAAAAAGAAAAAAGAAGTCATGGCCTATTTAACTAAATGAAAGAAATTATGCAATGTAAATTTGTATTTAAGGAAATATATGTCTTTTTTTTTTTTAAGATACAACTGACTTAAATTTAAGGAAAGGTATCGGGTTCGAAATGAAACATTTTCTATTAAAATTAAGTCACATAAATAAAATTCCTGAAGAGAGAGAGAGAAACAAGTTTCAAAAGGATAAAGATTAATTTGCATGTTTAATTGAATTGTGAGGTAGTAGTTCATGTTTCAATATCATGGCTTGAAATTGAAGCATCAATCAATCGTGACCAAATGATGGAGACTTATACACGTTTGTTTGCATTACCAACAAGTTGGCGAACCACCAATAACCCAATAATCAAACTTGTATATATATATAATATGAAAATGACCGCTAAATATATAATTAATGACTTATATATTACACTCATTTATTAGGTTTTATAGAAGTTAGAGTTCATCCTATTTATAATTAAATAAAAATTACTCACTCCGTTTCTTTGACTGTTTTTATAAAAATTAAAAAATATTAGTTAGATTTAAATTTAAAATAAAATTGAGTGTTTCAATATACAAAATTAAATTTAACTGGTCAACTTGTATTGAAAAAAAATAAATTATATTAAAAATTTAAAAGTTACATATAAGTAAAGAGAATAAAATTTATATGTATTTTAGTCATGTCATATTAATTATTCCATAATGGAAAGCTTGCACCAAAATTATTCAACTAAATATTGTAATATTCCTTACGCGGTGTTTCCTTCCAGTTCTACTTAATTTTTTCCAAGCCATTCAATATTAAATTCAGATTAAATTCACTTAGTGTTCATATATATATATATATATATATATATATATATATATATTGCACTTCATAAGTCTTATTGGATAAGATAATTTGGTCATTATCAGTTTTTTTTTTTTGAATAATGGTCATTATCAGTTAATCACTGTGAATTGGAAAAAAAATAAGAAAGAAATAAAATACATTTAATCATCAATTCTTCATCCTATTCGTATTTAATTGTGAAAGAATGAATGATTTTGCTTGGTTAATAAATGAGTGGGTCGCACTATATTATTTAAGAACATACGATTAATTCAGATATAATAATCCTCCAATTCTAGCCCCTTCTTTGCAACATCTTTTCAATCACACTCACAATAAATGATAAAATAATAATAAAAACTTCTCTATCACATAAAAGAACATGGCATTGGTAGACCATGCGTTCCAAATGGTCCATTAAAAAAATTAGTGGTAATAGATACTTGATAAGAAACGAAATAAAAATATTTCTTTTTCTCATCTCATTTTTATATATGATTGTAAGTCTTCAATTGAGAGACTGTGTTTTATATTAAATGATATAAAAATATTTGCAACATTACTCCTCTATTTTCTCCAAATAAGCAATGTAAACTCTCTATTTTACTTTAATTTAATGTTACCCCTAATAATTCATGATTATCTTCTAGACCCAAACTCTATTATACGATTTAATTCATGAGGTCCGATCAGCTCGCCTCAAACAGATAAAAAAAAAAGGAGATCCGAATAATGACAAGATACTCGAATCTCTAAATCATTTAACAAAAATCGTACCTGCAATTGAATTTTATGGGCATCACTCTATCAGGTTAGGTTATCGACCAGTCCACAACTCATAAAGTGTGAATACGACAAATTTGAAGGGCACACGGTTTAGAACAAATGTGACAGTTAATAAATCATCTCCCAATAGGTGATTGGCAAATTTGCCTCTTTCATCATTGATCTAATTATATCCAGGAGAGTTTTATTTCTCCTTTTCGCAATACTATTTTGTTGTAGAGTTCTGGGAATGGACAATTGATAATCAATCCATTTTTCATCACATAAATCTTTAAATTCAGTTGAAAGATATTCCCGACTTCTATAAGTTCTCAAAACTTTAATTTTTCTATCTAATTGATTCTCAACTAAGTTCAAATAATTCTTGAAGCAACTCAACGATTTTGACTTGTAAGAAATCAAATAGATATAACCAAATTTAGTATAGTCATCTATAAATATGATGCCTTACCCTCACATTCATTGGATCACATACATCAGAATAAATTAACTGTAATGAAAATTCAGCTCTAGTTCCCTTTTTAAATGGTTTTCTAGTCAATTTTCCTTTCAGGCAATACTCACAAATAGGTATTTCAATCTTATTTAAGTCACCTAACAAATTTATTTGGACTAATCGACTCATTCGGTCTTGCCTGATGTGGTTTAATCTAGCATGCCATAATTTCATATTATTCTCATAACTATGTGAAGAAGAAGAAATTAAAAAAAATAGTTTTATTCAAATAGTCATGATTGATATCCATAAGAATAAAACCGTTCAGCATAAAACTAGAACCGTAATAAACATCATCTTAGCACAAATGCATATTGATATCTTTAAAAAATAAATTAAAATCAAGTTTCATTAAAGCAATAATAGAAATTAAATTTCTACGAATATCAAGGGCATAAAGTACATTATGTAGAATTAGGGTTTGACTTTCACGCAAGACTAATCTACATGTGCCAATCTATTGAACTGTCACTTTGGCGTTGTTTCCTATATAAATCCATTTAGCTTCATTCGAAATTCGTCGGAATTCAATAAACGCATCTCGACTCTTTGCTATGTGGTTCATTGCTCTTGAATCTATTATCCACAAATGGTGAAATTTAGATAAAAATATAGAACTAGATACACTAATTTCATTCACTCTTGAGTCAGTATAGTGTATCTTTTTAAGCATAGTGTATTCTCTTACATAATGTCCTTTATGTTGGCAATTTAAATATTTCATTCTTGAAACGTTCACATTCTTTTTGCCTTTGGACCTTTTTTTATCTTGTTCCTCTTTTTGCTTTTATTTTTTCTAGCTTGGTTCTTATCCCAAAATTTGAAGCTTCTTCTCTTGTTCTGGTTAGAACTCATTCCACCAGAATAAGACTGTGTCATATGAACTTCGGCGTTGTCCTTAATCGCTGCTAAACAGTCATCTTTAAGTTTCGAATAACAAGCGACATCCTCAAATGTCTTTTCACTATCCATATGAGTTAGTTGCATCTTTATATACTCTAAACTTTTAGGTAAGGAATGGATAACAACTTGAACCTGCTTGTAACATCCCAAATAGACCCTAGTAGAAATTACAAGGTTATTACATTGAAATAGAGCATAATTATCATTGTTCAAGTAAAGAGTGGATTTTATGTGGACTAAATTGAAAAGGAATTAAAGTTTTTTTTTAAAAAAAGAAATTAATTAAGTGATGGAATGAAAATTGAACAAGGACTAAAGGGATATAAGCCAAGGATATTTACATTGGACCAATGGGATTATGACATCTAGGAGAGTTTGGTGGGAAGCATTTAATGAAGAGAAGAAAGAAAGTAAAGAGGAGAGAGGAAAATCAGATTTTGGGTTTCCTTTTTCCCATTTCCTCCCTCTCCTTCTTGCGTGAGGTTCTCTCCTTCTCCTTTCTTCTACTTCATTTCCTGCTCCTTACTCCTCCTTCCTTGGTGATCTTCAAGATCTTGAGTTGGATTTTTATGAGATTAAGAATGGGTTTCAAGAGGTAAGTGGCTGATTTGGTCTTTTCTTCTTCTTCTTCTTCTTCTTCTTCTTACGTTTTAGGTGTGTTGGGTCATTGGGATTTGGATTAATAGTATCTTGGTTGGTTTGATTGCAAGAATCTGGTGATAAGAGGAAAATTAAGGGCAAAGAGAAGGTTGGATCTTGAAAGAGTGGTCTTAAAGCTACAATTTTTGAGGTTTAGGAGCTTACATGTTTTTGTTGTGTTTTGCCAATTAATTGAAATTTTGGAAATTGAGTTGCTAAAGAGGTTGATATGCATATTTTGAAGTGAGTTTTGATATATGTATGATATATTAAGATTAATTTGGCATATGTGAGATTAAATATGGAATTATATGATTTTAGAGTAATTTCTGGGTTCAATGCTTTATTGTGCATTTTTGCCAAGTTAATTGTTTCTATCATGTGTTAATTGTTGTTATCATGATTACTAGCATGTTTAGAATGCATATATTAAGTGAATTGAGGTTCTAGGCATAATAGTATGAGGTTGGGAGAAGATGTGCTTGTGTTGTGTTGAAAAGTTGGATTTCAGGTCTAGAAATCCATCTCTGTCGTGAGTGCGACAGTGAGCTCGGGTTTTAGACTGGGCCAGAGATCGGGCTTCGATCTTCAGCCGGGCTGCTACCGAGCGTGCTCTATCACGAACACAATAGAGAGCGTGGGAGACGAGCACTAGCCGTGCGGTCCCCATGCCCTATCTCCTGTCGCGAGTGCGACAGTGGGGATTTTGGCGTCTGTCGCGGGCGCGACCTTGGTCGTGAGCTTGACAGACCCCTATTTTGCAAATATTTTTTCTTGAGATTCCTTTGCATGGTTTCTCACTCATAGGATTTATATGATTATACTTTATCATATTTTTATCATATTTATTCTTGATTGAATACATGAATACATGAATCGCATGTTTGTTTCATTGGATAGCCTTATATGAATTGAGTATATTGACTTACTCTATATGTGTTTACCAAAGAGATATTTATATGACAGTAATAGAGTTAGTTTGAGCCTGAATGGTTACAGTAGTGGATAGATAAACATGATTATTAAGAGTGCGAGTGCAACTGCTACATGTTGGCCCCGTTTGGGTCTATATGATTTGAGACTTCGGTCTCCCCTTCCACCTTCGAGTATATATGATTTGAGACTCATGTCTCTATATGATTCCGATACTGTGTCCTATCAGTATCAATAGTACCCGTATCCACTATTCATTGTGAATTTAAGCTATCATATGTCTATGAAAATGCTTATAAGTTATATGTATATGTGGTTGAGCAATGGTAAGACGTAAAATATTGATGTTTTGATTGTATACCGATGTTTTGTTTATTATATGCTTATATATCCAGTATTTTGTATAGTTCAGTATAGGTTTTGTTCATAATTTTTGTATAAGTTAATCGTAAATTGTATATGTATATTTTTGTAATATGAGATTTTAAATTGATAAATGATATTATTATTTTCTTATCTAACTGTTTATTTTAATTCCGCTATTGCATGGTTATGTATGAGTTTTGGTGTGTGTAGCACTCCGATATCCTCCCAAGGGGTATTGGGGTGTTACACTGCTGCTTGTCAATCAACTTATAACCATATTTACTAAGTTCACTTATCATATTTTTCATTTCTCTGAGATATTTTTGCATTGAATGATCAAACTTCTTCTGATAAGTTTCAAAATTTGATTGTTAATTATTGGAGCTTAGTCAGAGTCACACCTCTGAAATTTTCCTACAAAGTGATCCATAAATCCATTGCATTTTGATACTTGTGAAATTGCTTAATAGTATCATCATCCTTTGCACTTAGCAAGATAATTTGAGCAGTAAAGTTTTTCTTTTTCCATGCCATATAAGCATCTCGGTCCCAACTATGCTAGGCGGTCATGCCATCCTTAGGTTTAACTATAACCGAACTTAAAAATCTAAAGCCTCTTGCTCTTTACATACTGAATCTTCATACTCTAGATTTTATAGTTTTCACTATTCAACTTCAAATCTTTGTTTAGCTTGGCAATAATTGATTTGAAAGCAGTAACCATTTGGATCCTCTAATCTCTAATGGAACAAAGTTGCACATCAAGATTAGGTAATACATGCAATTTCCAATGCATCTAAAATAATAACTTAGTAAAGTTTTCTATCAGACTCAAATTCGTAAATGCTACCTATAGTATTCAATTACCCTCCAAATCCTAATATCGAACTTCATAAGTTAAAATTTCATACATAGTAAATTTGAATTATTGGATATTAAATTCTCATACTTAGGAGGAAAATTAAATTGGTATGATTCATTAAGTCTTAACTTAATAATCATGCAATTATAATATATTGTAAGGTAATCAACAATTAAATAAACACATTTATCATAAAATTAAAAGCCATTACAAATATATAATAAATGTCACATACATTTATTCAAAAAGAATCCAATAATTCAATGTTAAGACACTAATGCCTAAAATAGAAAACATAAATACTATCTAAAAAAATGAAAACGCTAACTAAAATTGACACTTATGTCAACTATACTAAAAGTTTAGATTTTTCGCAAAATCTATCTTGTAATGGGGATTGTTTCTTTGACCATGTTCTTCAATTGATTAGGCAACTCATAAGTTTGTTTATTAAGCCATGAATAATACACTTTACGTCCACTCCTCAATACCATCACAGATTTAGTGTTGCTTCTCAAGAGTCCCTTTCTGGCAACCCTAAACAAAAAATGGAAAATATATTTTCTATAAAATTTATCTCTTGTGAACCAGCTACTTTTCGTTAAATTCATCAACTCTTGATGGTTTCCGATGTAATCAGTCATTACTTTCAATAAAACTCTATCTACCCTTTCCATAGTTAGACCACTTATTTAAATTCACTCTTGCATTTGTTGTTACATATATACTATATGATGTACTATTGCATCAATATTATCAGCTCGAATCTTCTTTTGCATTTTTATGTTGCTTACTTCTTGCACTCTTACATTTTTCAAAGTAAACTCATGTGGAGTTTTAACAAGAATGGATGTCCTTATCATCATTTCTGTAGCATATTGCAGAAAATTGAGGGGTTAATACACTCATATATAAACATACATGATTGAAACATATTTCAATCAATAAGTAAGAACAAAATCTCACAAAAAAATTTTCATATATTTTTTTAAAAAATATCCGAAAGTAGAAAATACATTTTCTATAATTTTTTAAAATTTTTATTTTGGTTAAAAATAAAAAAATATTTTTTGGTCATTAAAAAATTTAAAAATAATCAAAAAAATGAGAAAAATTTATCTGTAAAAAATTTGAGCTGATTTGGCAGTCGAAGGCACTTTTACGCACCCCATGCACTGATGAACCTTTTATATATATATTTTTATATATTTGTTTGCCACAGATTATTAGACCACATGTCACCATGTCAAACTTTTATCGTGACACATGACAAGTACTGGTTGGTCCAATTGGTACTCACGTGGCATCCAGGTGGCTTGTCATTACCACATGGCATGACCACTATCATCCACCTCGCATCCTCCTATTTGGCCACGTGTTAATAATGGCACATCATTATTGACACGTGTCGTAGGCCAATGCCCACGTGCACGCGCCTTACGTATGGCAATGTGTGTATTCCATGCACCACTTTTCCTGTGGAATTTAACAATTGGATTTCGGTCTGTAAGAGATTTTTAGGGTTTGTGATTCTAATGGTGAGGTCAAAAATGTCAAAGCACAACTTTTAGTTTAACATTTTTGAACACTCGTATTCTTCCTCTCAAAACGCAGTGTACATATACATAATTTAGAAATGAAAATATAAACACATATATATACCATAAAAACTTTTAAAAATATTATTTAATTTTTATAGTGTTTCATGTAACCTATTTTATAGTTCTATCATTTTACTTATAAAATTTAGATCTATTTTAGCCACATGTCAGGATACAAAAATAAGAGCCTGATATCAATGAAGAGAAATTAATGGTAAATGAAGAGAAATTAATGGTAAAACACAATATGGTATATATCTCTTATAGCGCATAACTATTGCGGAAGGAAATACAAGATCTGTCTTTTATGTTATTGGCTAAACTTTTATCCACTTGCGGGATAACAACAACTTTTCACAGTCTAAAAATCTCTTGATGATTTTTGACTATGAAAGGAAGAATATTTCTTACGTTTTTTATTGCGTTTCTTTTTTTGCACATTGAATCTGTCTTCTTAATATCTATTTATAGTATCCTAATATTAGATACTAATATTCAGTATAACTTAAACTATTTTTGAAGTAGTATTAGATAATTCTGTTTAGATAAACATACTTATATTTTTATATGATTATTCAGATTCAGATTCAAATTATAATTATAATTTTATTTGATATAAAATTATATTCATATTTAGAGTTATGGGTATATATATATATATATATATATATATATATATATATATATATATATATATATATATATATATATATATGAGTTTTGGGATTCTGTCAACCAATAACTTTATTTTCTTTTTAACTAGAACCCCAATAGTCTAATTTGTTAGATATTATTTCAAGATTATGAAAAAGCTCTAAAATTGCACAAGGAGGAAAAAAAAATAAACTCACTAAATTCATATATAGCAGCTAGACATATAAGAGATGATTACGAAACCCTATCCATATTTAGAGTTATAACTGTATCTAAACTCCATCAAAATATCAAAATATGTATATAGGAGATGATTATATTGGTATTCTAAATAGTCCGATAAAAATCGGAAAAATATCATTAGATCTGTTGTTTCCTACAAGAAATGTAAGATAAACACGGAATAATTCCAGCTTATGTACACTCCAACTGACATTACAAGTGAAGAAATAAACAAGTGAAGGTTACTGACACTTCAAAATCACTTCAAGATCTAAAAAATAAATAAATAAAAAATAAAACAACAGCAGCAACATCGGCTAATCTGTCACCAAACGCAACCCCTTGGACCTTGTGTATTAGGCCTTCAGATTCTACGGACCGGACCTAGAAGTGTTGGGCTTTATGTTATGGGCCTTTAGTTCCAAACCATTTGTAATGAAATGTAATGTATTATCATGTCTTAATTTTCTTTTACAATTTAAAAATAATTATTTTTAATTTATACAAACAAAAGTATTTGAAAATAGTCAAGTATAACAATTGCATATTATTAGAATTAGAAAATGAAAACTTTTGAAGCATATTTTTGTAAGAGTTAGTAATTATCAAATTGCAAATTAAAGGATATATAAATATAAATATATAAAAACTATTTGAAAAAATTGACTATCAGACAAAGCGTATACTCGAAATCGATGGTATCGAAAATTCGGTAAAAATGAGGAACAAAATTATAGGAATATGCAAAGATACTATCTATTAATTTTGATTTTTGTAGTTCTGAAATTTAGTATGTTTCTTTAAAATGTCTTCTAAGTTTTAATGATCTTAATTAAGAATATGTGTTTGTACAGTATTTTAAAATGTTTTATTAATTAATTTTTAAGCTTTTGTTCCTTTGAGAAATGGTGACATTCTTAAATTTAAGTAATATTTACTATGTTTACCCTATAAATGTTCATGTCACTCTAAAATTACTTTTACTTTTTAAGAATTCCATGGTGATAGCCATTAATTAGCTATTAAAAAAAATAACATAATCAACATATAAAAGAATTAGACATTACAAAATATCAACGATTATTATTAATATTAATAATATATTAACATAAGCTTAATTCTAAAATCTAATTTATGAATTAAATTTTAACTTCTCACTAATTCCAATTCCAATTTTTCTCTATTTAATTTACTTGAATATTGTATAATGATTTATATTTTCATCGGTAATCTAAATTTGTATTTGAAATATAAAAAGTACTAAACATCGTTATAAAATATAAATACATATAAATAAAATATTGAAAATAAATGATAAATTATATTAGAAATTAAGTTATATAAAAAATGCAATAATAAAACTTAAATAAATGTCTTTTTTTTATGATAATACCTTTATTTTTTAATAGAAAAATTTAAAAAGTAAATAAATAAAATAAAATAAATTATATAAACACAGCAAAAGCCCAATCCGTTATGAGGAAGCCCAAGAGAGGAGTTAATAATAATATCAGCAGCTTACAAAAGGTTAGCTCAGCATAAAGTATCAACACATCTCCTATCTTTTAACTGACCAAATCATGTTAAGACTGTTCCGGTCAACGGATTCGATGGTGTAAAGTGTGCAGCTCACCAGTGCACCAAATTAACACACTTCTAATAAGCATTATACCCACTTCACCCTAAGAAAAAAATAATTATATGTTGTGTTGGAGTATATATATATATATATGAATTGGAAAGGTAAATTCACAACTCTTGGTGAATTTGCCTTTTATTGAATTAATTGAGGTGGATGGGAGAAATTGGTATTGGATTGGCTTGGTTATGGTGTTGGATTGTGTGGATGTCTCGTAGAATTGTAAATTTGAAATTCTTAACAGGGGGATAAGAACCGGTTTAAAGAAAACTCTGTCCGTTTTTCACAAAATTCTGTACACTTTAAATTGTAACAGTATTGTAGTTATTTAACTGTGAGCTGAATTTAAAATGCAAAAGGATTTAGTTTGGTAATATTCAGTATCCGACCTTCACAGGTCAGGTATGGGTGTTACAATAGGTTGTACTTTCCATCAGAACAAAAGGAAATCGATATTTCAAAGAACATTAGAGACTTGATACATGTAGAAATTACCATCAGTGCTATATGCAACCCAAGTTGCAGAGGTTTATGCCTAAAGTGTGGTACTAACCTGAACACAAGCAGTTGTAGCTGCGGGAAAGAGAAGATTAAAGAGAAAGGTTATGGCCCTCTAAAAGATTTGAAAGAGCAAATGCAGCCAAAAGGTTAGCTTAATTGCATCTTTTGCTGCTCAATGCTCATTTTCATTTGCTTTCAAGTGAAGATTATTGGATAGAGAGTTTTGTTCACCTTAACGTATCAGGCAAGAAATCATAATTCCAGATTTTGATTTTTTTTCCTCGGGGGGTGTGAATTAGAATTAGTTGTTTGTATTATAAATTGTGAGAAGGGAAAGGCTTTATAGAGCTATTGTTTGTTTATTTTCTTATTTTATTTATTTATTTATTTATTTGGTACAAGAGGAGCATAATATCTAATTACAAATTGAACTTTAAATTTTTTACACTTTTTATTGAGTGCTAGTCACCGGACCAACTTCCGTTAGTTTCTTTCCTTGTTCTTTTTAAAATTCTGTCTTCATCGTTTTGGTTGGTATCTCATATTTTAATGGGAATGCAACATCTTTAAGCCCTCAAACATAATGCATTTGTTTCATCAAAATCCCATTGAGTTCTGTAATTCTTCTATGACGAATTTTAGTTTTATAAAATAGCCGTCCAACGGTATGTAAAGGTTTATCAAACGTGGGATAAAAGGGTTTGAGAAATCTTTATCTTTGAAACCTCTCGGCTTGACAAAGATGAAAGATAGGAGGACCAATGAGAATCCTCAATCTCTAATAGAATATTATAGCAGTAGATTTTAGGCTATGTTTGGTACCAAAAATAATAATATAATGTAATTGAAAGTGTAATTAATTAATTGTTCGTTAATCTAAAATTTTTATATTATATTGTAATGTCAAATATATTGTTAATTTTGAAATATTTTTATTAATGTATTTTTCAATATTTAAAATTAGTATTGTATTTATCATTATAATGCAATTTTTTTAATATACTACTCAACTATTCTACACATTAATTATTTTATTTTATTCTCATATTGTTATTAAATTTACCCTCTAATTTTATCTACTAAATTTGTATGAATAAATTATATATGTATTCAGTTTAAAACAATAAATTACATATAAATTATTTATACTTGTCAAAACTCTTGTTTTTTTCCAAATATATTTAAGATATGCTAAAATTTTATTTTTAAACTTTTAGAGAAATAAAATCAATTTTTTTTCATTATCTCGATATAGAGAAACTTTTTACTTTATATATATATATATTTTTTTTTTCTATTTTTATTTATAAACTAAATAAATGACATAATATTATTTATATGAATATTAATTTGATCCGTACGTGTATTCTTGACTTACCTTAACTCAGGAGCAAACAATAATTATTGCTTTAGAGGAAATAACATTTGTGTCAGTGAGCTCAAATCCAAGACAACTCATGCCCTCTAATCTTGTGAATTTTCCGTTTTTCTTCTCCAAGCTTATCTTAATCCATAGCCTGTGTTCATCAACATTACTCACCTGAACCTCCTCCTACAAAAAACATCGCCATTTTTTAAGATTATATATGTAACTGATTTCTGTTTTAATAGAACAGCTGTGTTCTGTCAGATCTATTATATTCTATCAATTGTAATTACAAATAAAGAAAATACAAAGTAACAACAATCAAACCATTATTTCCTCTTTAACATCAGTAATCATCCGTTTCCACCTATTGTTTAATTTAATTAATTAAGATTATGCAGTGACTGTTAAGCTAGCTATATTTAAAGAAGCGAACATCCATATTAAGAAAATGAATATGTCTTTTCTGTATTGATGATTGCGCAGATTCTGAAAGCATAAACATAATACTCCCTCCATTCTTTTATAATTGTCACTTTTCTTATTTTCACGAGAATTAAGAAATATTAATTAGCCTTGAATTTAGAAAAAAATTGAGTGATTCACTGTATATTGAGTGATTTAATGTAAAAAATAAATCTAATTGGTCAATTTTTATTGAAAATGAAAATTAAATTGGAAAAAAAAAATTAAATTGCATTGAAAATCTAAAAGTGGCAGATAAATAGAATTTGAATTTTACTCAAAAGTAACAGATAATAAAAAACGGAGTGAGTACCTTTTAAATGTAAATCATGCAACTCTTCAATTGCACTTTCTTCACAACTACTAATAGAATATGATGACCCAGCTAGGTAAATTAATATTTTGATACCCTGAATCCTTGTTTAATCCAATCAGAGGTTAGGCTGCATTTAATGCACAACATTAGTATGGAATTAGATGATTTCAACATTTATGTTTGAGTCCTCTTGAACAAAGTGTAAATTTAATTTGCATTTATTAATTAATTACGATTTTTATATCTACTGAGCTGAGCACTGAATTAAGTCCTAATTCTGGTCCTACGTATAAAAATCACATTCACATTCTTGGCATTGCTACCAATGAAAAAACAAACGTTTCTTTTAAACTAATTTAAGAATATCTAAGCTAAATCTAGTTGATAAATCTAAGAATGTCTTTATCTGTAGGAGAGAGGTCGCTCCGATCGGATGAGATAACCCTGCAGTAAGAAGAGCCCGGTCGGACCAGGCGTGAGCACTCCGAAGCTTAAGTTAGTAGCTTAGAGAGAATGTGCTTTAGAGAGATAATGATGTGGATTCAATACCTGGTGCCATCGTGAGCTGGGCTATTTATATGAGATAGTTGAGGGACACTCGAGTGCCTGGGGAATGATTACTGGCTGTCAGAGTAGGTATTCGGCGACATGACATGGAGCAGGTGATAGGCATGGGTGCTACCTTGTGTCAGGCGGCTGATAGGACTGGCGGTCACATCAGCCGATCGGGCATATGCATTGCCTAGGAGCTTGTGTCTGATACCTTTTGCTGATGGGCCTTGGGCCCTGCCAGTTAAGTGGGCCGGCTGAATGGGCCTTAAGGCAAATGATATTTGTTGTGTTATCACTTGTCCCCCCTCAACAGGTCCGATCGGGCATGGATTTGCCTTTGGATGGTCCGTTCGGATGGGGTCGGCTCTGAAAATTCCCGATCCGAGGACGCGTACTGACGAGCGATTTTGAATTTAGAAGGCGCTCTTTCTGAAGAGACGTGCATGCCTGGACAGCTGTTTTCATTTAATGCTGCGCAGGTACCGAGGGCGACGCTTCGCTCTTTGCAGAGACGTAATATTTTTTGACACGTGGCGCTTGCTGAATGGCGCGTTGCTTGGCGTTTTTGAGAAGTTTCAGTCTATAAATAGGGAACTTTGCAGAGTATTTCCTCTTTATTTTCGAAATCCCTAGCGAAGCTCTGTCAAAATTCCTTCTTGAATCTCAGATTTCTGCAAACATCTTCTTGTTTCTTCGAATTCCTTGAGTTCTTTCTGTCAAGTAAGTAACTTTTTTCCCCTTTTTTGCTTTCTTCGTGATTTTCGTCCTTTGCTTTCTTTCCATACCCATCTCATTTAGAAAAAAGAGAGTTGCACTTTTCCTTTCATATTTTTTGTTGAATATGGCCTCCAGTAGTGCTGAGGTGTTAGACACAAGTTTTTTGGAGTGGTATGAGAATAAACCAGCCGTCGATTTGCATTCTCGACTAACTGCCGGGGAGGTAGCTGAAATTCCTTCCAAGTATGGCCTTTCTGGAGACATATCAGTATTGGCCTGCCCAGAATCAATGGCAGTGACGGAGGGGCCCTTTGGGCAAGACAATGGGGAATGGTTCATTTGTCATCTTCGGAGTCTGGATGCGGGCCTAAGGATCCCCTTGGGCGCCTTCGAGATGGCTGTGCTGAGGGGGTATGATCCCGCCCCTAACCAACTACATCCGAACGGTTGGAGATCGGTGGCGTACTTCAGAATTCTTTGCATAACCGAATCGGTAGCGCCAACTCTGGAGCTGTTCACTCACTTCTTTTACATTTCGTGCCGGAGCGACGGAACGGAGTATTTCTTTACAAGCCGCCCAAAGAGGAAATTGATGGTCGTCCCCACCTCTATGAAAGGGTACAAAGAGCTGTATTTCCTGATGGGGAGGAAAGGTGGATTTGGGGTGCGCCTCACCCGATCAGTCAGGGTCAAGGCTCTGAATGACCTAGCTGTCGGTCAGCCTGCGTACGAACAGGACATTAAAACTTTAATGACCGCCGTCGCCAGGAATGGGAAACCCTTCGAGTCCAGTTTGCTCTTGACTACCCTGTTCGGGTCTTCCAGCTCTGAAGGCGCTGAGAATGCAGAACGTGAGCATTAGGGGACTGAAGAAAACATTGCCACAATGCATCATAATGCATTGCATTTTATTTATGCTTTGTGAAGGTAATTTTTGTATGAAGAACTTATCTTGTTTATTGTCTGGTTGCAGCTGATATGGCTGGTGGGGGTGATGCATCCAAGCAGCTCGGCGAAAGAATCAAGCAAAAGCGTGAGGCCGACCGGAGGGCTCAAGAGCAATGGAAGAGGAGGAAGCTAGTGCCCGCGTCGGAGCTGCAATCTTCTCGGGCAGCTGCTGGTGCTTCTAGGGGGGCGGCCGGCGCCTCTACAACGACTCCGGCCATTGCGGCCATTCCCATCTCGTCAGCACCCCCTGCTGCTACGACTGCGACTGCTGGACCTACCTCCATCGCTGCTGGGCCCAAGATTGTGCTTAGAAGGGAGGCCTCTCCTCAGCCGTCGCGCCGTCGGCGTCACATTCTTCGAGATGAATCGGATGAAGATGATAGGCCGATCGGTCCTGCGATCCGAGAGGCGGAGGAGGCCGCTAAAAGGAAAAAAGCCGATGAAGCGGCTAGAAAGAAGGTTGCTGAGATGATAGCTGAGTCCGACGCACTGATTGCCGCCAGAGGGAAGACCGTTTTACGTGGCGAATCTCCACGGCGATCTGTCGATCGGCGGCCGGCTCTCATGAAGGACATTTTGAGGGAAAACTTTGGTGATGAATGGTCAGTGGGTCAAGTGGCCAACTTCATTTGCCGTGGTCTTCTCCGGGATGAAGATCATCGGGACGCCGGGGATGCTAGCCAACTCAACAGAGAAGCTCAGGCTATCAATCAGCAGTTAATAGACGTAAGGACTCGTCGTTTTGTTTCTGGTGTTAATTTACACCTCTGTGTCTGATGAAGTTATTCTTGATTTTGTGTAGGCTGCCAGGAGGGCACAGCGGCTGCACATGATGGCCGGTCTGTGGAGGGGAAGGGCCGAGTCGGGCGCCGCAGCTAAGGCGGAGGCGAACACACGTTGTGAACTTGTTCAGAAAGAAAACTCCGACCTTCGAGCTGAGGTGGCCAAGCTGGAGGAGCGATATGCTGCTTCTCAGTCGGAGACAGTAGCCTTAAGGAAGGAGGCTCACCAGAGTGCTCAGGATCTGAAGGCTCGGCAGAGCGAGGCCGACAGGCTGAAGGGCGAAGTTGCCCGTCTATCTGCAGAGGGTGCGCAGTTGCGGCGGTTCGAGGCGGATGCAACCCGACTAGATGCCGAGTGCAAAGAGTTGGCCACCGAGAATGCCAGACTGAAGGCAGAGGGCGGGCAGCTTCGAGAGGAGGTGGAGTCCTTGAAGAAGTCGGCAGGAGAGAGTGAGGCTTCCTACACGAAGATTCTTGAAATGGAACTTGCCAACCAGAAGGAGCGCCTGATCGATGAGTTAGCAGACACTCAGGTGGAGCTACTGTCTCGGCTAGTCCATGAAGCTGGGCGGCGCTTCCCCGGGGTTGATCTGTCGTGGATGGACGATCCGGCATCACTGCCTGCTCCTCCAAATGACGATGATGATGAAGGCGCTCCCGAGGGGGAAGTCACTGAGAGAGCTTCTGTAGAAGGCCCTTCATTTCTGCAGACTATTCCAGAGGTTCCCTCCGAAGTGGAGCCAGCGACGCCTTCAGATTCTGGAGCTGGAGAGGAAGTTCCTCCTGCACCCGAAGTCGAGCTAGTGGCGCCCTCTTCTGTTGGGCCTGTCTCCGAAGGGGGGGCAGTATCTGTGCCGCCAGCTGTCGACCCTTCTCAGGCCACCGCCAATCCGATTGCTGAAGAGGTTGTTGACCCTCCTGGCGAAGTGGAGGTTGTAAATATAGATAGTTAGCTTAGGAATTTAGATCAGCTTTACTTTTTTCTTTGTTTCCTATCTTTGTAACAATTCTTTACAAATTGTATGGTGGAGATATTTTTAATAAAATTGCATTTTTTGCGAGTTAATATATACATAAATTTGTATTAAGATTTGCGATATAATCGAGCTAAGTATTTACTCGTGAAATAGCATAATATTCGCATTAAATTTGCAAGTACTTCCTGAATTCGGATAACTCCTGAGCTTGATGACCGATCGGGTCAATCTGGCTTTTCAGGTCGCATAAAATTTGCGCAATTAGACTAAGTAATGCTCATAAAGCTGCATGAGAAATGCATAGCTGAGCTGAATGATACTCGTAGAATTGCATAGTAATTGCATAGTAATTGCATAATCGAGTTGGATGGTACTCGTAAAGTTGCATAAAAGCTGCATGACCGAGCTAAACGATACTCGTAGAACTGCATAGGAATTGCATAGTTGAGCAAGAGAGGTTAGATCCTCTATTACATGTATAATACTTGGGAAGGTAAGATCCTTCATCACGACATGTATACTTTGTAGCTTGGAATGGGCATCAAGCCTAGCGTAGAACACTATATTGTGTATTAATTGAATAATAATGAAAGAAGGAACCTTTTTATTAATCGGGCAATTGCGAGGTTCTGATACATTATGAGACATGGTACTTCTTGAGTACTTCAACATTCCAGCTTCTGGGGACATCTTGCCCTTCAACAGTTCGGAGCCTATAAGTGCTCGGACTTAGGACTTTAGCAACCTCGTAGGGCCCTTCCCAATTCGGCATCAGCTTCCCAACTCCGGCATTTCCCGAGCCTAGTTCTGCCTTTCTGAGTACCAGATCGCCTACATTGAAGGTTCTAGACCTTACTTTAGCATTGTGGTATCTGGCCACTCTTTGTTTATAGGCAGTGATCCTGGCGTAGGCGTCCTCCCTCTTTTCTTCGATGAGATCTAAGTCTTGGCATCTCTCTTGAGTGTTCATCCGTTCGGAGTAGAGAGCCGATCGGTAAGAAGGGAGGCCGACCTCCACAGGAATCATTGCTTCGGAGCCGTAAACAAGAGAAAATGGCGTCTGATGAGTGCCTGTCCTGGGGGACGTTCTATATGTCCACAGGACACTCTGCAGTTCTTCAGTCCAGTTGCCTTTGGCTTGACCCAGTCGCTTCTTCAATCCCTCCAAGATGGTCCGATTGGAGACCTCAGTCATTCCGTTGCTTTGGGGATAAGCGACAGATGTGAACTTTAGTTTGATGTTCAAGCCCTGGCAAAAGTTTCTGAAGACGGAGCTGTCGAACTGCTTGCCATTATCTGCAATAAAAACATTGGGTAAACCATACCTGCAGATGATGTTCTTCCATGTAAAGCTTTTGACCCTCTCGGCTGTGATGGTGGCTACTGATTCAGCCTCAATCCACTTGGAGAAGTGGTCGACTGCTACTATGAGGAACTTCATCTGCTTTCTGCCTTGGGGAAAAGGTCCTAGGATGTCCATCCCCCACTGGTCGAACGGCCAAGCAACTCCGATCGGCTGTTGGTCTGCTCCATGCTGCCTTATAATCCTGCCATGAATTTGGCATTGCGGGCATATCCTTACTTTCTCCTGGGCATCCTTGAGCATGCTAGGCCAGTAATATCCCGTCTAAAGGGCCTTTCTCGCCATGGCTCTGCTTGCCTCATGCGCACCGCATATGCCTTCGTGGAGCTCTCTGAGGATGTAGTCCCCCTCTTCCTCCGACACGCACTTTAGCCAAGGGTGACTGAAAGCTATTTTGTACAAATCACCATTAATGATGGAGTAATTGAGAGATTTTCGAGATACCTTTAGAGCTTCGTCCTTGTCCTCGGGCAGTCGTCCTGTCTGAAGGAACTGCACAATTGGGCTCATCCAGGTTTCATTCTCTTGGTCGATCTCCATCATCTCCGGCTCATCTAGGGAGGAGGAAGTCTGGTCTACAACGGCAATGTTTTCTTCTATAACACTTTGTGCGGAAGCGGACATCTTAGCTAGCCGATCGGCCTCTGCAGTTTGGTCCCTCGGGACTTTCTGTAGCACCCATTCCGATCCAGCCTCTTCCAGTTTTGCGAAGGCAGTTTTGACTTTGGCCAAGTACTGGATCATTGTGGGCTCACGTGCTTCGAAAGTCCCCAAGACTTGACTGGTGACCAGCTGGGAGTCGCTCCTAATGGCCACTGTCTCCGGTCGGATCGCATGGAGCAGTCTCAGCCCTTGAAGGAGCGCCTCATACTCTGCCATATTATTAGAAGCTTTGAAATTAAGCTTTATGGCGTACCTTATTGTGATGCCCAAAGGGCCTTTTATTACTATTCCGACGCCTCCTCGAGTGTCGTTAGCTGCGCCGTCCACTGTCATTTCCCAGCATTGTGGCTTGGGTTGACTTGGCGGTTCCTCACCCGCAAATTCGGCTACGAAGTATGCCAAAGCCTGAGCCTTTATAGCCTTTCTGGGCTCATATCTGACATCCCAGGACTGTAGCTTAATCGCCCATCCCACCATTTTGCCTTCCAGATCGGGCGTCTGGAGTATCTTTCTTAGAGGATGACCCGATCGGACGACGATTGTGTGCGCCTCGAAGTAAGGTCTCAACTTCCTTGCACACATCATGAGGGCAATAATGAGCTGCTCAACCGGTCCCTTTCTCAGATCTGCACCTCTGAGTACTTCACTTACGTAGTACACGGGTAGCTGTTGGGTATCTTCTTCTCGGACCAAAGCACCTGCAACAGCTTCCTTAGAGGTGGCTAAATAGAGGTATAAATTTTCACCTGGTACCGGTCGGCTGAGCAGCGGCGGGTTGGTGAGGAACGCCTTCAGCTCTTCGAAGGCTTGCTGGCAGTCTTCCCCCCAGACAAAAGTTTCGCTCTTCCTTAGCTTCTTGAAAAAAGGCGTACAGCGCTTGGCTGAAGAGGAAATGAATCGTCCCAAGGCTGTTATTTTTCCGTTCAGCTTCTGGACGTCTTTTATGCTCCTGGGGGGTTGCATCTCGAGGATGGCCTTTATTTTTTCTGGATTTGCCTCGATCCCTCGTTGAGAGACTAGGAATCCTAAGAATTTTCCTGATGGTACCCCGAAGACGCACTTCTCGGGGTTGAGCTTCATCTGGAACTTATTCAGGGTGTCAAAAACTTTTGCCAGATCGGCTGGATGTTCCTCGGCGCTTCGGCTCTTGACGATCATGTCGTCAACATATACTTCGACATTCTGCCCGATCTGGTCTTTAAAAATCTTGTTCATCAGGCGCTGATATGTGGCCCCAGCATTTTTCAGTCCGAACGGCATCATCCTGTAGCAGAACGTTCCGTCGTCTGTGATGAAGCTGGTTTTCTCCTGATCAAGGAGCCACATCAGAATTTGGTGGTAGCCGGCATATGCGTCCAGAAGAGAGTAAATGGCATGGCATGCTGTGGCGTCTACCAATTGGTCTATACTTGGCAAGGGATAGCTGTCTTTGGGGCATGCCTTGTTGAGGTCGGTGAAGTCGACACACATTCGCAGCTTGCCAGACTTCTTCTTGACCAACACCACATTAGCCAGCCATTCAGGGTAGTCTACCTCTCGGATAGTTCCGGTCTTGAGCAGCCTATCAATCTCTACTGAAATGAACTTCCTCCGATCGGGCGCGTGCCTTCTCAACTTTTGGCGGATCGGAGGGAAGCTCGGGTCCACATTTAACTTGTGGGTGATTATTTTGGGGTCCACGCCAGGGATATCCTCTGGCTTCCAGGCAAAAGTCGCTTGATTGATGGTCAAGACGTGCATGATAGCTTCTTCAGTTGTTCTATCCATGCTTGTCCCCACCTGAACATTTTTACCTTTATCGAGCGACCTGGCCTTTGTGGCCTCTGCTGGGTCCATCCTGGGCCTTTCCGCCTGCTCTTGCTGTTCGAGGCCTGGCTCTACGACCATCGCTTCTCGCTGCTGCTTTATCATGGTGATATAAGCCTCCCTGGATGCTTTCTGGTCACCTCTCAAGATGGCGACGCCTCCTATGGTCGGAATCTTCATCACCATGTATCGGATGGAGGTCACAGCTCCGGTCTGGAAAAGCAGTGGTCTGCCAAAAATGGCGTTGTAGGCAAATGTCATGTCAACAACCATGAAAATTACCTTACAAGCATGAGCTATTGCTTCTTGGCCGAGCTCGACAAAAAGCTCTACAGATCCCGCCACGGGGATGGTAGCATTGCCCAGGCCGATCAGAGGAGTTGCGTTCGGCTTCAGCTCTCCGATCGGAAGTCCCATGACACGGTAGTCCTGGAGAGTTAGGACGTTGACAGCACTGCCGTTGTCCACCAAGATTCTTTTTACATTGAAATTGTTTATCCGAGCTCTTACAACGAGAGCGTCTTCATGTGGAAACAGGACGTCTCGCGCGTCTTCGCTGGAAATGGTGACCGAGGCAGGCTGCTCGGCCTGTCGGGAGAGGTAGACGCCTTTCCCCTTCCCCTTTTTGGGGAGATCCTCTCCATAGGATGACCCTCCGGTGATCACGTTTATGACCCCGGCATAGGGTCTGGCCGGGTCGGCGTTTCTGGGATTCCTGCGCTCATCATCGTCGTCTGAGTCAGGATCGTCCCTGTGAGGCTTCGGCTGTCTACAGGGTTCATCCCCTCTGGCCGGGCCTGTGAATCTCCTGAGGGCCCCACGGCGTATCAACCTTTCAATTTCTTTTTTTAGCGAAGTGCACTCGTCGGTTAAATGACCGACGTCTCTGTGGAATTCGCAATATTTGCTCGGGTCCCTCGCATCCCGACTTCTTCCGGAGAGGTCTCTGGGCCAGTTGACTCTGCGGTGCTTTTCTTTGATCCACATTAACACCGCAGTCGGGGTAGCATTGAGAGGAGTGTACGTCCTCTCTGCCCGGTCGTCTGGACGCGGATTCCGGTCTCTTCCCGATCCCCTGGCTTGGCCTGAATTTTTGGAACTTTGAGCTCCATCTTGGCCTTTAGCTGTCCGATCGAAAGCGGAGGCTCTTTGAGTAGAGCGATTGTTCGGATATTGTAAGCGGTCCAGGATGCTGGTCCTTCCTCTGCTTTTGGACCTGAGAGCATCATCCAACTGGATGTGTTGCCTAGCCCTCTCCATTAGCTCAGCGAAGCTGGATGGGGGTCTTGTTGTAAGCGACTCGAAAAGTGGTCGGTCAGTGGTGCCCCCTTGTAAGGCGGTAGTCGCCATCTCCACACTGACGTTTCTTACTTCAGACATGGTAGCCTGAAACCTGTCGATGTAGTCTCGAAGACTTTCATCGGTTCTTTGGTAAAGATTGCACAGGTCGTTCACCGTTTTGGGTGCGCGTGTTTGCACAATGAACCTCATAGTGAACAGCTCCTTTAACTGTCTAAACGACGTAACGGATCCCATGGGCAGCTCATGGAACCATGTCAATGCATCCCCACCCAAAGTGGTGGGAAAAACCCTACAGGCTATTCTTTCGTCATAAGTATAGACCTGTACCTTGGTCAAGTACTCTGCCAAGTGCGTGGCAGGATCTGTTTTGCCTGTGTACCTTTCCATGACCACATCTCGCCACCTGGGGGGGAGCTCAGCATCGGTGATCTCTCTGCAGAAGGGAGAGGCAGTGTTCCCACAAGTATTTCCTTCGAACGTGCCTCTTTTGGGCGCGAGGACACCAAACTGCTTGAGCTTCTGCATAAACCACTGGTCCTGTTTGTTCGGCGGATTCTGTTTGCTCAGGGTCGTGGCGGTAGATTCGCCGCCCTTGTGCTTTCTCGTTTGGCCGCGACTTGGGGTGCACATGTAGGACACATCATCCCTCGTAGACAAAGTAGCAGACTTGTTGCTGTAGGGAGAGGCCCTACTTGCAGACACTATCTGCTTCCCCTTGTCGCTCTTGCTTGGGGTTCTGATTGCATTTTTCCTGGCTCCCTGAACTCGGGATTCATTAATAATGACCCCCTTGTTCCTGTTTCTTCTGAAGTCTTCGCCCCTGAGGTAATCCTCTTGGGCTCTTTCAGAGGCGATTGGCATCTTACCCTTCTTGAGGGTTTGGACAATGCTTTTTGTAAAGTCATTGAGAATAGCGCGCATGTCTCTCACAGTGATAGGGGTGTCCTCTGGTTGCCTTATTGCGGCATCATCGAATTCGGGAATGAGGTTGGCCCTTATGGGGGGCCTGGCGGGCGCTTCCCTCCTTCTCGAGGTGCCTGATATGGCACGGGTGTTGTCGTCGTGGTCGAGGTCCATGGGGGTCGTATTCTCATTGGATCTTGAGTTTGCCATCTCTTAATGAAAGCACCAAATGATAAATCCAAGAATGTCTTTATCTGTAGGAGAGAGGTCGCTCCGATCGGATGAGATAATCCTGCAGTAAGAAGAGCCCGGTCGGACCAGGCGTGAGCACTCCGAAGCTTAAGTTAGTAGCTTAGAGAGAATGTGCTTTAGAGAGATAATGATGTGGATTCAATACCTGGTGCCATCGTGGGCTGGGCTATTTATATGAGATAGTTGAGGGACACTCGAGTGCCTGGGGAATGATTACTGGCTGTCAGAGTAGGTATTCGGCGACATGACATGGAGCAGGTGATAGGCATGAGTGCTACCTTGTGTCAGGCAGCTGATAGGACTGGCGGTCACATCAGCCGATCGGGCATATGCATTGCCTAGGAGCTTGTGTCTGATACCTTTTGCTGATGGGCCTTGGGCCCTGCCAGTTAAGTGGGCCGGCTGAATGAGCCTTAAGCCAAATGATATTTGCTGTGTTATCACTAGTTACAGAAAAACTAATTTTATGAACTTGTTAAAATACATTCTGAGATGACGTAAGAAGAAAAAAATAAAATCTCTCCAATATATTGATAATTTACATGAAGAAAAAAGTTTGTGGGCTAAAATTTGCTGATCACCTCCTTCGGCCACCATTGTCAACTTGTTTCACTATATAAGGAAATAATAATAATTTAATTAGCAGCAAAGAAATATCATGTGCGACAAGAGTATTACTGCTCGTAGCAAGTTGCATAAAACGCTAAATCTAGTGCCTCACCCATCTTGGCTTAAAGGCTGTAAACAAAGTAAAGATGATTCGACGATCCCACAGAACACTGCATGAGTGCCTGGTCAATTCCTGAAATCACATAGTGTTTTAGTAATTTGTATGTGAACTAACATATTGCTACTTATTGGCTGACAAATCTGCATTTTTCGTGCACTTCCACTGATGTTAGTACCAAAATATCGAAGTATTCTTCAACAAATGTTAGCGTATAATAAAACCAAATCTATTAATTGATTTCCATGCATTAAAATGCAAGACTAAGAATGACAAGATATTTGTGTGTGATAAAACAAGAAAAATCGCAATATTTACCAACAAAAGCCTCTTCCTCTGCCTACTCAAGCTCTCGAAATATCATGTGCGACAAGAGTATTTGTTAAAAGTAACTGATCCAAGGTCAACTGAAAAAAACTTATCAACTTAAGTTGGGCTGTCAAATGGCCCATTGGGCTTAATGGTGTTTGGCAGCATATGGAAATAACCAATATGTACGGGTATGGCGAAAACACTGTTCCCCTGAAAAAGGAAGTGAGGCAAACTACTCGGCCTTGAATCGATAACCAGCAGAACAGGAAATCAGAAAATACAGAAAAAGTAAGGGATGGGGAAGCAACTGGTGAGGATGAAGGCGGTGATTTACGCTCTTTCACCATTTCAACAGAAGGTCATGACTGGTCTATGGAAAGATCTTCCTAATAAGATCCACCATAAGGTCTCCGAGAATTGGATCAGCGCTACTCTCCTTCTCGCTCCTCTCATCGGCACCTACTCGTACATCATCTTCTCTATTTTATTTTGATTTTATTTCTGATTCTAATTTTCACCCTCTGATGTCGAAACCCTAACATTTCTTAGATTCCTGGTTTGGTTTTATGAGATTGATTTTTCAGATTTTATCTATTAGGGAATCAGACTTCAAATCAATTAAAAAGTGAATGGCTAAATCAATTATTAATGTTACATATCCATTAGTTAGCGGGCGATTTTCAACTTTCTGATTATCCTTGATATACCTGATTGTTGTTTTTGTTTATTTACTTATTTATTTTGAATTAACTTTGTTCACATGATTTTTAGCTCATTTTATACTGTTTATCTTTTAATGGAACCCGCTTAATTAGATTACAGTTTCTCATAAGTGGTAGAATTTATGCTGTCTTGAAGGAACGTTTAAACAGTAATGGTAAATGGAAACACAAAGCAGGGCAAGAGCTAATTAGAATTGGAAATGTGAATCCCTGAGACTGGAAATAGCGAAGTAGTGATTGAAGAATGGAATAGCCAAATAGTGCTGGTATAAGTGCAACTGACTATCTGCAGGCTACCCTTGAGATTTGAGGATCAAGGCCTATAGATATTAGAAGCTTGTCCATGAATATCCAGAGGATAGATATAGGGAAACAGATTGGAATTAGGGATGTTATTGCACTGAAGGTTTAGCTTCCAAGCTTTTGCTATTGCCCTGCTCCATATGCTTGCCTACACAGTGTTTCTCAGCCTCCACATAGTCCAAACTGCATTTTTTTTAAGGAATTCTTTTAATCATGAGAAATTCCCACACGTGTTGCAATACTTGTATATTGATTTAGAGTTGCATTATTCAATCATTATTTCTCTTCCTGGATATGCCTTTTATATCAATTAATAATAGAAACATGTTTAACCTAGAAATAGTGACATTCTTAGGTTTAAGAAACATTAGATTTATCTTCAATCTTTTTTGCTCTGCTATTTTGTGTCAGGCTCTTTTTAATGAATTTTTCTCCCTATTATTTTTTCTTTAATTAAACATTCCTTGATTGATGGAAAGTGGGGTAAATAAATGAACACAAAACAAATTTTGTTTTGGATGTAAACTGGTTTCATTAATCACTGGATTTCTCAAGCTTATTGGAGCTAAAAAGTTGTGTATGACTCTCTCTTTCTCTCTTCTTCCTTGAAACTGTGGATTTCTTTGACAAACTGAAAAAAAGTTCATTGGATTTCGATTTGTTAGCGGATGCAAGTAATAAATTGCCCAACAATAAATTATTTCATGCTGAGAGGATAACTGAGCTATGTAAAAAAAAATTGTTTCTGGAATTAATCATCTTCAGACCCCACTTTTTCAGGAGGAGGAAAGCAATCTAGATGAGAACTATATAAGTAAATACCCACTTTAATCCTTTGACTGCGGTAGGATCAATGTTGAGGTGCTAGAAATTATTTGGCTGCTACCAGAATTTATTATTTTATTCTGATCATGTTTCTATGTAACTATAGAAGGAATTTCTGGAGTTCTTAGAAGTCCAAATATTTTCATGGTTTTCAATATTTTCTTTAATTCTTATCCTTTGTTTGGATGGAGGGGAGTTAAATTTACTTTAATGATGGGAAATGAAGGGAAATAAGGATAATAGAAATTTTATTTCTATTCCATTGTTTGGTTAACCTAGAAACATACAGGGAAAATGAAGGGAAATAAGGGTTGAATTATCAGTTTTTTTTTCTTCTTTTACTCTATTTCCTCTGCTTTTTCTTCAAAATGGGAGGAAATATTTTGAATAATTGGAAGGAAATTGGGAAAATTAATTTCCCTCCGTTTACTCCCATTTACTCTATAATTTTGCAAACCAAACAAAAGAAGTAGATTAAATTTCACTTACTTTCTCTCCACTAACTCTCAATTCCATCTATCCAAACAAACTGTTAGAGTACTCCGAAAGAAAAAGTAAAAAGTCAAATATGTTTTACAATTTTTTTTTTGCATAAATAAGTCATAAATAAATTGCATTTTCCAATAAAAAATGCAGCCTATATTACGTATAGTGGATGGGTAGTGTATATGGGAAATGTAACCTAGTTACCATGTTAATAGTTCTCTCTGTTATTCATCTTTTTGTCTTTCTTTTATATATTATTAGTCGAGCTAATTATTTTAAAATTCTGCGCATTGCCTACAGGTATGTGCAGAATTACAAGGAAAAGGAGAAGTTGGAGCACAGGTACTAAGGTCATCATGTGCTCAAAGGGTAGTTGGTTTTTTGTGGAAGATTTCATGTTTATTTTGTTTACTAGCAATAAACTGCTGTTTCACTGCGGTTGCAATTAGTTATCAACTCTTCTTTATGGATCACTCTGGTTTTTAGCCATTGTTTAAACCTTATTTGTCCATGCCATGTCATCAGAATTGCTTAAACTTGAGTTATTACTTAATACAGTTTACAAAAAAGTTTCCCCATTTTCAGGGCTTCCCATACCACTGGCCCCAGTATTAGTAAGTTTTATAATCGTTTTTCTATTGGATTTCTGAATTTTAATTGAACATGCAATGTTCCACATCTTGCAGTAGCTGTTATTGTAGTTAAGAGTAGATATTCTTGAAATTTTCATATGTTTGTTGCACCATGCGATTTGGGTGTATGATACAATGCTTCTGTGAGCAGTATCACAATGCTTCCCTTTAGATGCTCTTTTCTGTTTCTTGTTCCTTCCCCCCCTCCTCTTATAAGAAGCCAAATTCATTGTTTAATCCCGTGTCCCTTGCTCCGGTAATGATAAGTCTGCTTTTATGTTGTTTTGTTTTATCCCTATAAGAACAGTGTTGCTAGTTAAAAAATTTAATGCCATAGACATATCTCATTGAAATTTTCATGTCATATTGGTAGGATACCCAAAACATGATCGCATATAGAAGTTTAACATTTCAGAATAGCAGAAGTTCTTGTATAATTTGCATTTAAAGTAATCTCTATGGTTTGTTAAAAGCAGTCATATTGTATTTCAGCTTGTTTTGATGTAAATGCGAAGAAGCATGGGTAAAGGTCGAGCGCTTTGCTCTACGTGGTCGCCCCAATTTATGTTTTGGTTGTAATAGCTTGGGTTTTCCTTTGGCACAATACATGAGTTGGCACTTAAATTTGCACACATTTTGTCAATCCCGTCCTCCAATTTACTGTTGTACCATTTTAACACCTAGACATGTGTAAAGCACCGATTACAAACGCCAATCTGCTAAAGTGGCAATTTTAAAAGTGACATGGATGAAAGATTGTATTGCACACTATTGCGAGCATTGTTTTTAAAACCAGACTGGGCTGGCTGGTTCAGCTGGTTTAATCATGAACCGGAAAGAAATTTGGTTTGATTTAATGTGAAAATTGGAAGGAACAATAAACCAGATTGAATAGTGAAAAAATTGGGTTGAGCCAAGAAATTTTGGTTGGAGCGGAAAAATTTAATATATCTTAAATTATTATTTTTTGTATTTTTATAAAATATATTTTTATAATCTGAATTAACAGTTATTGAATATTATTTAATAATTTATATTTAATAAAATTAATTTATATTAATATTAGATTTGATAAAATGAAAATTATGTAAAATTGTTTTCACTATATTTTAATTTTATATTTTTTAGATATTAAAAAAGAAATGAAGATAATATGGTAATTATAAAAATAATATTTTTAGGTAATGTTATAAAAATAAATTTTATGATTGAAATTAAAATTAAAATGTATAAATTCAAAAATGTATTTTTCTTATAAATTTAAATATTTAACGAAAAAAATTTAACTCTAATATTTAATTTTTTACTATTATTGCTAAAAAAAAGTAAAATAAATGAAAAATGATTAATATATTAATATTTGATAATTAATAGGTTGTTTAAATGTATTTTTTAAATCATATTTTTAATTTTTATAAATAATTATATTTAAAAAAATTCAAGTTAATTCGATAGAATCAGTTGATTCATTAGTCAATTAACAGATCGAATTGCTATTCGGTCCAATTTTAAAAATATTGATTGCGATAGCGCGATTCTTTATTTACAGCTTTCTCACTAAATTCCTTCACTTTCGCTCCTTTCAAATGCCTCTCTTTATCAAGACAATCAAAATCAATAGATTTTTTAATCTTTTCCTTGAAAATCCTCTTTGCTATGAAATTGATCCATCAATTGTCAATTAGCTTTCAACTTATTAAAAATAATTGTATGTAATTCTTTTAATGCTCTTAAAAACTATATGATATATTCTCAAATTTGTTAAAAATATTAAATTATTTTTACTACTGTTTAGTTTTCACGTGCTTTTTATTATGTACTATATGTCCCGGTAAAGTAAGGGTAATTTAATATTTTTAGCAAGTTCAGAAATGTAATTTGAAAGTCGTTCAAGAATAATATATTAAATAGTAATAATATGGAAATTTATATATTATTTTTATTTTTGGATAATATTAGAATTGCATACGGTTCGGTACAATTCAGTGCAAATATTCAGTACTATTTTGAAAGTTATGGTATTTTTAAAATTAAGTTTTATTATTGTCTTAAAAATTTGATACAGTTCTTTTAAAATTTTGAAATAGTTTGACACAACGGCGAACCTAGGATTTTAAGTTAGGGGGCAAATTTAGTTAAATCTAATACTAGTAGGGTAAATTTTAGTCAAAATCAATATTTAACAGGCAAAGACAACAAAGAGTTAAAATTACATAGCAAATTTGAAATTTATGAATTTTTTTGGGGAAAAAATTTAATTTCAAAAAAATAAGGGGGGCAATTGTTCCCCTTTAACTCTACATTGGTCCATCCTTGGTTCGTACGATTATTCAGCTTTAATGTTATTAAATAATACATTATAAGATAATTAGAATTTCAAATAATTTATTTAAAAAAATTAATAAAACATATAATATTATCGACAAATATAACTAACATATAAAAATATTTTACAATTTGATGAAACTAAATATATAATAATCAATTTATAAAAATATTATTTCAGCTTAATTATCACAATTTTGTATTTTCTTTGTTTTTTTAAAGAAAATTAAAATGTTTGAGAATTAGAAATGACATTGTTTTTAAGTAAAAAGAGAGTAGATAATGGTGAATGTGTTTACAATTGCTTAATTTACAAGACAAATTACATGTAAATAGGATTGAGTAATGGAAAATATATTTTCTATAAAATTTATCTTCTGTGAACCAGCTACTTTTCGTTAAATTCATCAACTCTTTATGGTTTTCGAAAGAATCAGTCATTACTTTCAATAAAATTCTATCTACCTTTTCTATATTTAGACCACCAATTTAAATGCACTCTTGCATTTGTTCTTTCATATACACTATATGCAACATATTATCAGCTCGAATTTTCTTTTGCATTCTTATATTACTTATTTCTTGTACTCTTGGATTTTTCAAAGTCACTCATGTGGAGTTTTGGGAAGAATAGATGTCCTTATCATCATTTCTGTAACATATTGCAGAAAAATGAGGGATTAATATACTCATGTGTAAACATATATTTCAATCAATAGGTAAGGACAAAATCTCATAATTTTTTTTATATATTTTTTTGAAAAAATATCCGAAGGTAGAAAATACAGTTATGTAATTTTTAAATTTTTTTTTATTTTGGTTAAAAATAAAAATTCATTTTTTGGTCATTAAAAAAATTAAAAATAACCAAAAAATCAGGAAAACTATGAAAAATTTATCTGCAAAAAATTAGAGCTGATTTGGTAGTCGGAGGCACTTTTATGCACCCCACACTCTGATGAACCTTTTATATATATTTGTTTGTCACACATTATTAGACCACATGTCACCATGTCAAACTTCTATCATGACACATGGCAAGTACTGGTTGGTCCAATTGGTACCCACGCGGCATCCAGGTGGCTTGTCATTGCCATATGGCATGACCACTATCATCCACATGGCATCCTCCTATTCGGCCACGTGTCAATAATGACACATCATTATTGACATGTGTCGTAGGCCAATGCCCATGTGCACGCGCCTTACGTATGGCGACGTGTGTATTCCACGCACCATTTTTTTCGGTGGAATTTGACAATCGGATTTCGGCCTGTAGGAGATTTTAAGGGTTTGTGATTGTAATGGTGAAGTAAAAAATGTCAAAGCACAACTTCTAGTTTAACATTTTTGAACATTCATGTTCTTTCCCTCAAAACGCAGTTTACATATACATAATTTAGAAATGAAAATATAAACACATATATATATCATAAAAACTTTTAAAAACATTATTTAATTTTTATAGTGTTTCATGCCACCTATGTTATAGGTCTATCATTTTACTTATAAAATTTAGATCTATTTTAACCACATGTCAGGATATAAAAATAAAGGCCCTGATACCAATGATGAAAAATTAATGGTAAATGAAGAAAATTAATGGTAAAATACAACATGGTATATATCTCTTATAGCGCATAACTACTGCGGAAGGAAATACAAGATCTGTCTTTTATGTTACTAGCCAGGTTTTTATTCACTTGCGGGATAACAATAACTTTTCATAGTCTAAAAATCCCTTGATGACTTTTGACTATGAGAGGAAGAATATTTCTTACTTTTCTTATTGCGTTCTTTTTTTTTCACATTGAATATGTTTTCTTATTATCTATTTATAGTATTCTAATACTAGATACTAATACCCAGTATAATTCAAACTATTTTTGTAATATTAGATAATTTTATTCCAATAAACATACATATATTTTTATCTTGTGATTCAGATTCAAATTATAATCTTTTTATTTGATATGAAATTATATTCATATTTAGAGTTATGGGTATATATATATATATATGAGTTTCGGGATTCTGTCAACCAATAACTTTATTTTCTTTTTAACTAGAACCCCAATAGTCTAATTTGTTAGATATTATTTCAAGATTATGAAAAATCTCTAAAATTGCACGAGGAAAAAAAAATAAACTCACTAAATTCATAGCAGCTAGACATATAAGAGATGATTACGAAACCCTATCCATATTAAGAGTTATAACTGTATCTAAACTCTATCAAAATATGTATATAGGAGATGATTATAATGGTATTCTAAATAGTCCGATAAAGATCGGAAAAATATCATTAGATCTGTTGTTTCCTACAAGAAATGTAAGATAAACACGGAATAATTCCAGCTTGTGTATTAGGCGTGCAGATTCTACGGACTGGACTAGAAGTGTTGGGCTTTATGTCATGGGCCTTTAGTTCCACGCCATTTGAGCAGTAAAATTTTTCTTTTTTCATGTCATATAAGCATCTCGGTCCCAACTATGCTAGGTTGTCATGCCATCCTCAGGTTCAGCCATAACCGAACTTAAGAATCTAAAGTCTCTTGCTTTTCAAGTACATACTGAATCTTCATACTCCAGATTTTGTAATATTCATTATTCAGCTTCAAATCTTTGTTTAGCTCGGCGATAATTGATTTGAAAGCAGTAGCCATTTGGATCCTCTGATCTCTAATGGAACAAAATTGCACATTAAGATTAGGTAATACATGCAATTTACTATGCATCTAAAATAATAACTTAGTAAAGTTTTCTATCGGACTCAAATTCGTAAAGGCTACCTATAGTATTCAATTACCCTCCAAGTCCTAATACCTAACTTCACAAGTTAAAATTTCATACATAGTAAATTTGAATTATTGGATATTAAATTCTCATACTTAGGAGGAGAATTAAATTGGTATGATTCATTAAGTCTTAACTTAATAATCATGCAATTATAATATATTGTAAGGTAATCAACAATTAAATAAACACATTTATCATAAAATTATAAGCCATTACAAATATATAATAAATGTCACATACATTTATTCAAAAAGAATCCAATAATTCAATGTTAAGACATTAATGCCTAAAATAGAAAACATAAATACTATTTAAAAAAACGAAAAAGCCAACTAAAATTGACACTTATGTCAACAATACTAGAAGTTTAGATTTTTCGTAAAATCTATCTTGTAATGGGGATTGTTTCTTTGACCATGTTCTACAATTGATTAGGCAACTCATAAGTTAGTTTTTTAAGCCATGGATAATACATTTTACATTCACTCCTCAATACCATCACAGATTTATTGTTGCTTCTCAATACTCATTTTCTGGCGACCCTAAACAAAAAATGAAAAATATATTTTCTATAAAATTTATCTCTTGTGAACCAACTACTTTTTGTTAAATTCATCAACTCTTGATGGTTTCCGAAGGAATCAGTTATTACTTTCAATAAAACTCTATCTACCCTTTCCACATTTAGACCACTTATTTAAATGTACTCTTGCATTTGTTCTTACATCTATACTATATGATGCACCATTGCATCAATATCATCAGTTCGGATCTTCTTTTGCATTTTTATGTTGCTTACTTCTTGCACTCTTGCATTTTTCAAAGTAAACTCGTGGAATTTTAACAAGAATGGATGTCCTTATCATCATTTCTGCAACATATTGCAGAAAATTGAGGGGTTGATACACTCATGTATAAACATACATGATTGAAACATATTTCAATCAATAAGTAAGGACAAAATTTCATAAAAAAAATTTTCATATATTTTTTAAAAAAATATCCGAAGGTAGAAAATACATTTTCTATAATTTTTAAAATTTTTATTTTGGTTAAAAATAAAAAAAAATTATTTTCTGGTCATTAAAAAAATAAAAAATAATAAAAAAATCAGAAAAATTATGAAAAATTTATCTGTAAAAAATTTGAGCTGATTTGGCAGTCGGAGGCACTTTTACGCGCCCCATGTGCTGATGAACCTTTTATATATTTTTTTTATATATTTGTTTGCCACAGATTATTAGACCACATGTCACCATGTCAAACTTCTATCGTGACACATGGCAAGTACTGATTGGTCCAATTGGTACTCACATGGCATCCAGGTGGCTTGTCATTACCAAATGGCATGACCACTATCATCCACATGGCATCCTCGTATTTGGCCACGTGTTAATAATGAAACATCATTATTGACAATTGTCGTAGGCCAATGCCCACATGCACGCGCCTTACGTGGCAATGTGTGTATTTTTTCGGTGGAATTTGACAATCGGATTTTGGTCTGTAGGAGATTTTCAGGGTTTGTGATTCTAATGATGAGGTAAAAAATGTCAAAGCACAACTTTTAGTTTAATATTTTTGAATACTCGTGTTCTTCCCCTCAAAACGCAGTGTACATATACATAATTTAGAACTGAAAATATAAACACATATATATATCATAAAAACTTTTAAAAACATCATTTAATTTTTATAGTGTTTCATGTAACCTATTTTATAGTTCTATAATTTTACTTATAAAATTTAGATCTATTTTAACCACATGTTAGGACACAAAAATAAAAGCCTTGATATCAATGAAGAAAAATTAATGGTAAATAAAGAAAAATTAATGGTAAAATACAATATGGTATATATCTCTTATAGCGCATAACTATTGCGGAAGGGAATACAAGATCTTTCTTTTATGTTATTGGCCAAACTTTTATCCACTTGTGGGATAACAATAACTTTTCACAGTTTAAAAATCCCTTGATGATTTTTGACTATGAGAGTAAGAATATTTCTTACGTTTTTTATTGCGTTTCTTTTTTTGCACATTGAATTTGTCTTGTTATTATCTATTTATAGTATCCTAATATTAGATACTAATATTCAGTATAACTTAAACTATTTTTGAAGTAGTATTAGATAATTCTGTTGAGATAAACATACTTATATTTTTATATGATTATTTAGATTCAAATTATAATTATAATTTTATTTGATATGAAATTATATTCATATTTAGAGTTATGGGTATATATATATATATATATATATATATATATATATATATGTATATATATATATATATATGTATGTATATATATATATATGAGTTTCGGGATTCTGTCAAACCAGTAACTTTATTTTCTTTTTAACTAGAACCCCAATAGTCTAATTTGTTTGATATTATTTCAAGATTATGAAAAAGCACTAAAATTGCACAAGAAGGAAAAAAATAAACTCACTAAATTCATAGCAGCTAGACATATAAGAGATGATTATGAAACTCTATCCATATTTAGAGTTATAACCGTATCTAAACTCCATCAAAATATAAAAATATGTACATATGATTATGTTGGTATTCTTAATAGTCCGATAAAAATCGGAAAAATATCATTAGATCTGTTGTTTCCTACAAGAAATGTAAGATAAACACGGAATAATTTTAGCTTATGTACACTCCAACTGACATTAAAAGCGAAGAAATAAACAAGTGAAGGCTACTGACACTAGGGGTGAGCATGGTCGGTTAACCAGTCCATTAGCCTCAGTCCATTAACCAGTCCATTAATATCGGTTTTTTGAAATTACAGTCCATTAACCAGTCCATTACCATCGGTTAACCAGTCCATCGGTTTCAGATTTTCAGATCGGTTACCCAATATTTTTCGGTTAACCATTATAATTATAAATATATTCATAAATAAAATTAAAATGTTTAAGATACTTAAAAATTAAATATTTTTCACTATAATATAACACTATTGTTGTTAAAATAAAAATATTTGGTGGATATAAGCAAATTTGTTTTTAAAAATTAATATTTAATAAGTAAATATATTAACCGGTTCATAATTACTTTTAATTATATAAATTATTATACTTACTAATAGCCAATTAAAAAAAGTTAAAAACTTTAAAATAATTAGTATAATAAAAAAAAAAGTATATGATCACTTTTAATTAGGATAAATTGTTATAAATTATTAAAAAATAAATAAATTAACTAAAAATTCGGTTTCGGTTCGGTTAACCAGTCAAATGAGTCAAAAACTATTAACCAGTCCATTAATATCGGTTTTTTCAAAACACTAACCATTAACCAGTCCATTACAATCGGTTAATCCGTCTATCGGTTCGGTTTCGAATTTTTTTTTCCGATTAACCGAGTCTATCGATTTTTTTGCTCACTCCTAACTGACACTTCAAAATCACTTCAAGATATATATATAAAAAAAACAACGACAACATCGGCTGATCTGTCACCAAAAGCAACCCCTTGGACCTTGTGTATCAGGCGTGCAGATTCTACGGACCGGACCTAGAAGTGTTGGGCTTTATGTCATGGGCCTTTAGTTCCACGCCATTTTGTAATGAAATGTAATGTATTATCATGTCTTAATTCAAAACATATTCTATAGCTTTCTTTTACAATTTAAGAATAATTATTTTTAATTTATACAAACAAAAGTATTTGAAAATATTCACGTATAACAATTGCATATTATTAGAATTAGAAAAGGAAACAAAAGTTTTGAAGCATATTTTTGTGAGAGTTAGTAATTATCAAATTGCAAATTAAAGGATATATAAATATAAATATATATAAACTATTTGAAAAAATTGACTCTCAGACAGAGCGTATACGCGAAATCGATGGTATCGAAAATTCGATAAAAATGAGGAACAAAATTATAGGAATATGCAAAGATACAATCTAAAATTTCCTTTTCACTTCTGTTGAGCTAATGGATTAATTTTGAATTTGCAGTTCTGAAATTTAGTATGTTTCTTTAAAATGTCTTTTAAGTTTTAATGATCTTAATTAAGAATATGTGTTTTTACAGTATTTTAAAATGTTTTATTAATTAATTTTTAAGCTTTTGTTCCTTTGAGAAATGGTGACATTCTTAAATTTAAGTAATATTTACTATGTTTACCCTATAAATGTTCATGTCACTCTAAAATTACTTTTACTTTTTAAGAATTCCATGGTGATAGCCATTAATTAGCTATTAAAAAAAATAACATAATCAACATATAAAAGAATTAGACATTACAAAACATCAACGATTATTATTAATATTAATAATATATTAACATAAGCTTAATTCTAAAATCTAATTTATGAATTAAATTTTAACTTCTCACTAATTAATCTTTAAAACAAGAGTTTGAAAGCCTAATTCCAATTCCAATTTTTCTCTATTTAATTTACTTGAATATTGTATAATGATTTATATTTTCATCGGTAATCTAAATTTGTATTTGAAATATAAAAAGTACTAAACATCGATATAAAATATAAATACAAATAAATAAAATATTGAAAATAAATGATAAATTATATTAGAAATTAAGTTATATAAAAAATGCAATAATAAAACTTAAATAGATGTCTTTTTTTATGATAATACCTTTATTTTTTAATAGAAAAATTTAAAAAGAAAATAAATCAAATAAAATAAATTATATAAACACAGCAAAAGCCCAATCCGTTATGAGGAAGCCCAAGAGAGGAGTTAATAATAATATCAGCAGCTTACAAAAGGTTAGCTCAGCATAAAGTATCAACACATCTCCTATCTTTTAACTGACCAAAGCATGTTGATTGTTCTGGTCAACCGATTGGATGGTGTAAAGTGTGCAGCTCACCAGTGCACCAAATTAACACACTTTTAATGAGCATTATACCCACTTCAGCCTAACAAAAAATAATTATTCAAGACTTGAGCTCTCCTAACTTGTGCCAATTATGATGTTTTGCTCTCTGTTGCAATTCTATTTGAATGTTTTGTATTGCAAGCGCTATTTGATTTATCACAAAATGTGGAGACTACCAAAATTTGAAACTCTGTTACCTCTTCTTGTTTTTCTTTCTCCCCTTTACTTGTTTCTCTAGACTTCTAAGCCTCTGACTAAGAACTGAATTTGATGATATTCTTTGATCCGAACTCTTGGATGCTGATTCAGCAGGTGATGATGTGGCATTTTCCTGTCTTGCTGCCATGATTTGTTTCACTGCTGAGGAAAGACTGAAAGGAGGAGACCGCGAAGCAGTATTTGCTTGAGTTGCTGGTATTTCAGGAATGCCCAAGAACTTTTTGACCCCAGGAGATTTAATCACTGAAATAAATATCAAAGAATTTAAAGTGTAGATCAAAAACTGAAATAAAGGCCAATAACTGATTGGTAATGAAGGTCCAATGCAACAGACAAATAATAAAGTATAGTTGCTGCTCATGAACTAGAAATGAGGACTCACCTACGCCATAGGCGAGAGAGAATATGTTGGATGTGATCCAATAACAAAATATAGCCTGCAAGTAAAGACCGAGCGAACTTAATTGTTTGCCTTCATTCAAAGCACACATTAATTCTTCATCTGAAGTCATTTGATAACTCCTTTTTCACTACCACACAATGATCAAGCAATTATAACACACTCTCTCACTAGAAGTAAATAATGCATTCCACATTGAAACTTTGGCTTACATACTCTTCATGCCCAATGGTCCAAATTATGCAGCAGAATTTTCCAGCATATTCAGTAAGAAGAGAGCACAACCATACATAGAGGTAAGCATGTAGCATTGCTAGGTGACAATGTAATAATGAGCTCATAGCACCATCAACATGGCCAATTGAAGGGATGCAGACATTGTGATTCACAAAGGACATCATAAAAGATGCAATGCCCTCAGTGATGTGCTCATAAGATTACCTTAGGAAAACTCATGGTGAATGGAACCGTAAGCACAGCAAAGACCCTAGATATATTTTTCATGGTACCAGCAATTGGGTTTCCTTCCATACCTTCTTGCATGTTGCACTGCGGAAATACAAGGTAGTTAATTACACATTGGCTATATAAAGAGGCCACTAAAGAAAGCTGAAGGAAACAAGAAGAATCAAATGAATTCTAAAAGAGAAAACATAAAATAATAAAACATTAGTTTACTTCGTTTGATGAAACAAGAGCATACCTCCACAGTTATCCAAAAAGTCAATGCTGTCAAAAGTGGAAAGATATATAGACTATCCGGGGTACTCAAATCAACAAACCAATATGCTCCGCCATTTTTAAAGGATGGCACCTTTTCAGTCATGTTTGAGATCTGGAAAAAAAATAAATCATATTAGAGGCACTTAAACCTGAAGATTATTCTACAAAATTTAATTCAGTTCAGGATATTTTCAATATAATAAGATGTAACAAAGCACACTGTTCAATGTCTTACTGCCAAGAAAAAACTGACGAAGATGGGACCTTGAATAAAGAGCCCCTTCAGTGGTGTAAGAGGACTCACACCATATCTGCACAGAAAAACACATGAGCCAAGACAACATAGGAATCGAGAATCAGAAGAGATTAACATAATTTTCCAACCTCAGTAATGTTAGTAGGCAATATCTAAAAAATTGCAAATGCAATCCAGTCCACTAAGAAATATAAATGTTCCCCAAGAAAGGTTGGAAATCTCATAGGACTCATTTTAGTCCCATGAAATTGCTCATTTAGACATTCTTACGCGATGGCAATCCATAACTACATGACAGTCTATCTGGAAATGGAGAAAGCAAGACATTTTATCTTGGAACCTTGTACATAAAGTAAACCATTCTTCGAACACGGGTACATACAATCAAAACAGGGACTCCTTTACTAATCAAAACTTCTCTATGTAAAATTACTCAAACTAAGAATTGATGATCGGTTAAAGACCATGCACAATCACCTAGTTGCTAAATGAAGTTTGAATTAGTACCACTTGCAGAGTCATTGATGATTTTTTTTTTTTAAATTTCCATAATTCAGCCTTCTTCATAAAAAGAAATCCCCACATTTATCAGCATGCAACAATTTATTTAAAAGGACTATATTTGAAAAAAAAAATTGTGTTCCTGTAGAACAGCAATCATCCAGCATCTTGAGTTCGTGATAGGCATCCAACATCAGTCCTAATGGGAAAATCATGAAAGGACCAAACAATTTAGTTGCAAGTTTTTACAAGCACACAGAAAAACTTGCTTACTCCTTGAAAAGCTTCTTCATTTGTTTTTGGCCTTCAGCAACTGCTTCAGGATCCATATCCTGAAGATGAGAGAGGGAGGGGGAGAGAGAGAGAGTTAAAAGAGCTTGAATAAAGCACACAGAAAAGTTCGAGGTGACTATTAATCAAGCAGAAGCAAAATTTAACAGGCAGCATACTTTCCTCAAAGAAAGTGACAATATTTCTTATTGGAGAAATTCCGTAACTGATATAATAAGCACAAGAAAATAAATACTACAAGCTTCACATATTATAGATTTGCTCAGTGATAGATTAGCTCAAGTCCGACTCAAAGTGCCAAAGTGACTACACCAAAGAAAAACCATACCCAAGTCATGATATTCATACACGTTTTCTATACTTAAATTTACCATCTACATATACTGCTGAAAAACAAAAGAGCAGCAACCAAACATGGTGTAAAGAAGTACATGCAAACATAATCAAAATTATCTCTAGCTAACATGAAAACCATATAACAAATTAGTAAGATAAGATACATCTAGCCGGCGTGTCATACCCTGGCTTTCACTTGTTCCTGTATCTCCTCTATATGTGGCCTCACAAGCTGCAGAACACACACGTGGAAAATGATTATTCTTTGCTAATAAAAAAAATTGAAGCAAAAAACAACAATTCCTATGAAGGGATGAAAATGATATGGCTGAAAAAACCAAAAACACACAATATCAGGTGCACAAGCTGCAACAAGTATTGCAAGCATCAGAATCCTGGCACATTCTACTTAATGCATAGTCCATTAGACATCATTCTTGCCAAAGAAGTAATATAATACTTACCGGGAAGCCAAAACAATAGAACATACACCACCCGGATTCTAGATTATGCATCAAATGATGAAATTTCAGGCAATGAAAGATGAGGACAAACAGGAAGAAAGATGAGTCTAGAGATAATGCAAGAATTTTGATTCGTTGAGGAACTATGGCAGCTACAGAAGCAACATCAATGCACAATTTCTAGAGTTTCACTCACTCAATATAAAAGTTTGAAACTCCTACAAGTATCCAAGAGCCAGCAGGCACCCCCCAACCCCCACCCCTCCCCCCAAAAAAAAAATGATATTTTATACAACATTATCAAACAATTTTGCTGTCAAATACAATTAATGTTTAAAATATATGACATATTGCAAAAATCATACTTGAAGAATAAATAAAGATGAATAAAGAAGTAGGAAGCATCCTAGGCAATCAGACATATTTACTAGAAGAACAAATAATAACCAAAAGTAAACAAAGTCAGAGAAAAAGTATTGGCTAATGAGCAAACTTTCCACACTGCATTCTAAAAGTATGGGGCTTAATAAGAAGAATATGACTCAAGAGTTTAAATGAATAAGGTAACTGAAGGAAGATGCAGCACCAAGTACATACAGTGAGTTTTGAAGTAGCTTTCAGTTGATTTATTACAATTGGAAATGTCGCGCCTCTAATAATTAAAGTTGTTAACACAATAGAAGCCCACCTGAAAGCAGTATAAGGAACAATAAAATAAACTAAAATTACACATGTCATGGAAATTGAGGTAGTGGAAACCAAATAGCCATAAATTACAAGTTATCCACTCAAAATTCTTAAGAATTTAACCTTGAACTTCCAACTACTCAACATGCATTAAACGACAAAGAGATCCACATAATGATATTCTTTTGAGCTTAAGCCAAATTTCTATGGTATTTGTGCGTTAAGTGCACATTCTGCCAAAGGCAAATAGCATTAGCTGCTTATGCATTGCGCTAGAGCACTCCCTGCGAGATTAAATGTACCCAATTAAACTAGGTAATACAAGTAGTTAATGAATGATAACAAAAACTCTCACTTTCTGGATGTAAAGATATCAACTTTGAGTCATGCAAGGCACAAAAGTTTAAAAATTTCTACAATTTGATTCATTATTATTTGTTAAGTTTCTCAAAAAATTCTTTCTTCGTCTAATTGACTGTGTACAAGGACCATAAAGAGAGATGAATACTTACCAATTCAAACCAGTAAAAGAATGCATGGCATCAATGAAATGCTGAAGGAGAGCAATAGGGAGAAAAGAATCAGCAGCAGCAACAGCAACCTCATTAACTGCAGGTACCTGTGAGGCAATAGCTTGAACAGTGGTGTCACTGAGAACATCAGCCACATCACTCATCAGCTCGATCTTATCAGACCCTTCGCCAATTGTGGTCGACATGTGCCGACAAAAACAAGCCCCAATGCTAGGCGAAAGAGAAAAATCTAATCTTTTTCTATCTTGAATCAAACCAAGTACAGGACAAGAATTACTACTAAAGCCACTCCGATAACCCCTATGTTGTGAGAAATTACTCGTCCCTTGAAGATACGACCCTTTATCAATGGAGTTAGGCTTGTTGTTATCATCATCGTGAAGAATATAACCAATTGACGGGTGGTATCGTCGTTTAACGAGGTTAGCTCTGCTGGAAAGGCTGCGTATGAAAGCCATTGCTGCACAAAACGGAGTTCCTATGCAAAAATATATATATATACTTATACATACCTAAATTAAAGCTCAAATCTAGTTGTACACTAGCTGAAACGAATAATGGAGGAAAGAACTTACAAATTATTATGATATTTTGCTTTGATCTCCTTTTTTAAAGACGTCTAGGATGATTTGAGTTGGCAGAGAATTGCCAGAGCTGTGGTGGTGGAGATGGCGGCGGCGGCAGTGGCTCCGGCGGAGTGTTTAGGGGAGGTTTTTGAAAGAAACAAACAAACGAACAAGATACTGAGACTTTGACATCACAAGAAGTAATATCGAACTATCGATAGACTAGGATTCGGAGAGACGATTCCTTTTTTAAAAAAAAAAAAATCAATGGTACGACGTCGTTTGAATTAAAAATGGTGAAAGCTGTAAATGGGCTGGGTACGAAACCCAAACTCAGTATCAAGCTTCTGGTAAATTCGGGCTGCTCCGGCTTTTGCTTATCTATTTGATTTGCTCCTCCTGCTTTCTTGTTTCTTCTCTTCTCCTCTTTTCTTCTCTGCTCATCTTTTCATCTGTGTTCAGTTTTTTTAACCTTTCATTCGGAAGTTTGCTGTGCAGGTGTGTTTTGCTCCTTTTATTCGTTTATTTCCTTTTGTTTTGCTGCATCTTATTCTTCTATGCATTATGGTTATTCTGATTTTGTGTATTATGGGTATTCTGATTTCAGTTGCTGCATTGTTGTTATCTTGAGTTGAATTATTACCTGATTATATTCATAATTATTATTTTTTCTGCTATAAAGTTTGATTTTTAGGGATTTTAATGTCACTGGAAATATCATTCATAAAACTGAACTTCCAACGGAATTATCCTTGGATAGCTTAGCAAAAGTAGCAACTTTTATGTGCTTCTGTATTTACAAGCCTTGGAACAAAAACAAAATCATATTTTTGAAAATAAGATCTCATTAAGCGAATATCATCAATAATAGCTTGAAAATGCTCATGCTTTCTGTCATCATACCCAAGAGAGTTAATTACTTCCAAGGTATCAGATTCAATCACAGCATTATCTATTTTCCAAGCTTGTGTCATTCTTGCAGCTTCTCGGATTGCTTCTGCCTGTGCTTTTTGAGGAGTAGCTACATAACTTCGACCTGTTCTGGCACCCAAAAATCTTCTCATGTCACTGCTGCCCAGAAAGCCTCATTTGAGTCTTTATCTTTAGCTGCATTACAATTCATTTTAACAATGCCAGGTTCCAGGGGAATCCATCCTGCTGCCTCATGTCTTGAATGATTTGTAGTTCCCTACTTGAATTCATGGCATCTCCTTGTTGCCTCCTTTGCTGCAAAAACCGGGTCATACTGTAACTGATCAAACAATCTTTTATTTCTTGCTTTCCAAATATACCAACAAACAAGAGCTGCATGCTCTAAAATAGAGGCATTCTCTCTCTTAAAAGCCTTAATCTCTCTCCACCAACTGTTGAAGCCCGGAAAACCTACATCTGAAGGTACAAAATTCAAATCGCTAGCAAACCATGTCATCTAGCACTAGCAGAGGCACAGAAAAACAATATGTGTTCTAGACTCAATCTCTCCAAGACATAGATGGCACTCTCCCATCACCTTCATGCCCCCTTTTCCTTAAATTCTCACCACAACTAACATTACTTGTAGCTATCCTCCAAATGAAAACTTTTACTTTCTGTGGAAATTTCAGCAGCCATATGGATTTCCAAAACCCATCATCGTAATTATCCCTACACATAGCACCCTTCCTACTTAAAGCTTCCTCAGGCTCCTTTCTCAACATATTATAACAAGACTTGACTGTAAATTTCTTGTTTTTCTCATAATGCCACACCCAAGCATCTTTACTATTTGCATTTCCTATGGGAATGTTACGGATTTTCCTCTGTACATCCTGTGGAAACATAATATTTAATTTAGATTCATCCCATTTACCACACCTCCTATCCACCAAGTCACACACCCTCATCTCTCTCTGAGGACAAGGCAAAACAGGTGATACAACAAATCCATTCAAATCTGGAACCAAAGGATCCCCAAACACATAAGTATTTTCTCCACTTCTGATACTTTTCCTAAAACCCTTCTGAAGAGCCTGTTTTCCCCACATCAAACTTTTCCATCCCCAAGAAACACCTTGTTTTTCCCTTGCATTTTAAAAAGAGCAGTGGGGATAATAGTTTCTCTTTTTATTGTGACTGTATTAATGTTAGTACTTCTTTACATTTGTTTATAACTTTGCATTTATGTTGCTAAAAAATGGTATTGATATTTTTCACATATAATAAAATATAATATGAACATGTATTTATGGCTTATATTTGTTTTTTTTTTTTTTTTAGAAAAAGCGCCTTGGATATGCCTTGCACCGTGCTCAAAAAATTTACCCTTGTCGCCCAAGATATTGCTTTCCAATTATGAATTTATTTCTCAAAAATGGCCACTACTGGTGTTTTCTAGAATAAATTGAGTTGGAATTTATTTGGCTTTTTGTTTATTTATTTTGGTGTATACTTTTGCAGGCTCTGGTTGATACTTGAAGTTGTTCTTGAACATTTCCTTCAAATATTTTCACTGTTTTCTGTTATTTTCGTTGTTGTTGTTACTGAAAGAATCTGCATTTTAAAACTGGTGGAAGACAGATTGCTCAAAGATGTCTTTAGTAGTATTCACACCCTCAATAGGTCCATCATCTCTTGTTAACCAACACAAAATGTATAATTTGGCACATCAGAGAATTAGTCCATCAAATCCAAGCTCTTTCATTGTTCAGCGCAAATGTTTTGGGGCTCCAATGGTATGTTTATGTAAACTATATAGAATCAATTCAATTAGATATCTCCAATTTACTGCAAGACATGCCTTGGACTCAAATGGTCAGAAGTTCACTGATGTGTCTTTTAATTGGGATGATCAAGAGCAAGAAGACCCTGAAGACTTAGGGTCTCCATGGGAAGGTGCAATTATCTACAAAAGAAACTCTTCAATTTCACATTTAGAGTACTGTACAACCTTGGAGAGGCTTGGGTTAGGAAATGTTTCTACTGAGGTTTCGAAATTGAGGGCTTCAGTTATGGGATTACGGGTCACAAATGCTGTGAAGGATTTCCCACTTGGAACTCCTGTTCAGATTTCCATGGATGTGCTGAGGAAGAAGCAAAAGCTAAGGCTTGATGGCATCATCAAGACTGTCATCACTCTAGCTTGCAATAGGTATTTTAGTTTCTAATCCTTCTTTCACTGTTTCTTTTAATTATATAATGCATAGACGCAACTTTATGAATACTGCAAAATTGATGAGAAGAAGCATGATCTGGTTTCAACTTGTACAACATCTGATTAACATAGCACATGGTTATTTTAATTTCTGATGTTTCTGATCCTAACTAAGTTGAATGCAAATGAAGCTTTTATTATGTGATTGTTGATGTGTGCTTGAATTTGTGGATAGTTGGATGCGCCACTAGCTGACAGCTTTTGCTATCCGAGTGAATTTATCAGTTTAGTATTTTTGGTTCAATCAAGTGTATTTCTTTTTTCCGTGTTGCAGAAAGTTGTGTTGCTTTTCTAGTGGGTATTTTTACCACTAGAAGCTGAAAGCTAAAAAGAGACTACTAAAAAGAGAATCAATGAGAATAAAGGAGCAAAATTAGTGATGAATTTCTTTTTCTTTGTTACTCATGCTATCATTTTCTCTCTCTTTTTTTTATTATGATCCTGCTCAGGTACAGACTACTAAAATAATTGATGAAAACTTAAAAAAAAAAATCAGATTTTATGCTGTTTTATTATTCTTTTTGACTTCGGCCTAATTGATTTTGTGTTGAAGGTGCTGTGAGCCAACTGCTGAGAGCATTTACTCCAACTTCTCTATTTTGCTAAGTGAGGAACCCATTGAAGAACCTGATATTATCAATATGGGAGTGATCATTGGTGAAGGTAAATCTAGGTCGTCTATGGCAAGTGGTGAGGAAGAAGAGGATGATGATGATGCTTCAATTGATTGGGATGATAGGTTGTACTTTCCATCAGAACAAAAGGAAATCGATATTTCAAAGAACATTAGAGACTTGATACATGTAGAAATTACCATCAGTGCTATATGCAACCCAAGTTGCAGAGGTTTATGCCTAAAGTGTGGTACTAACCTGAACACAAGCAGTTGTAGCTGCGGGAAAGAGAAGATTAAAGAGAAAGGTTATGGCCCTCTAAAAGATTTGAAAGAGCAAATGCAGCCAAAAGGTTAGCTTAATTGCATCTTTTGCTGCTCAATGCTCATTTTCATTTGCTTTCAAGTGAAGATTATTGGATAGAGAGTTTTGTTCACCTTAACGTTTCAGGCAAGAAATCATAATTCCAGATTTTGATTTGTTTTCCTCGGGGGGTGTGAATTAGAATTAGTTGTTTGTATTATAAATTGTGAGAAGGGAAAGGCTTTATAGAGCTATTGTTTGTTTATTTTCTTATTTTATTTATTTATTTATTTGGTACAAGAGAAGCATAATATCTAATTACAAATTGAACTTTAAATTTTTCACACTTTTTATTGAGTGCTAGTCACCGAACCAACTTCCGTTAGTTTCTTTCCTTGTTCTTTTTAAAATTCTGTCTTCATCATTTTGGTTGGTATCTCATATTTTAATGGGAATGCAACATCTTTAAGCCCTCAAACATAATGCATTTGTTTCAGAGTTATCGAACCCATTTTTCAAGCCTTACACTTTCGTTTCATTAAGACCTTGTATTTCTTCTCAGTCCCATTGAGTTCTCTAATTCTTCTATGACGAATTTTAATTTTTAAAATAGCCATCCAGAGGTATGTAAAGGTTAATCAAATGTGGGATAAAAGGGTTTGAGAAATCTTTATTTTTGAAACCTCTCTACATGACAAAGATGAAAGATAGGAGAACCAATGAGAATTCTCAATCTCTAATAGAATAATCTAGCAGTAGATTTTAATATTTTTCATAATTGATTCATTTCAAAATTCAGTAAGATTTTTATAATGAAAAAGATAAAGAGGATAGGAGGACCAGGTAGAGCTCTTAATCCTATTATTTTTAGTAATTGATTTATTTCAAAACTTATTAAAATTTACATGAAGTGAATTTCCTACTAAAACAGTGTCAAATTACATGTCAGATTTATTTCAGATTTAACAAATAATGATTCTATTTAAAATACAATTGAAAAATTGGATCAAAATTAAACTAGTGGTAAACAATCAATTAAAAGGGCGAAAGATATAGAATTATTTTTCTACTTATAATTAGACATTGTCTTTCTTTTAAAAAGAAGTGGTTCACATTGCTAAGTTCATACATGTTGGTAATATGGTACAATGAAAGAAATGAATCAAGTTGTTGAGTAGAACAGCTTGTTTTAGCACAAAAAAAAAAAGGTGTAATAATTTTGCTGAAGGAAACTTGTATGAAAATGATCAATGTCGAACTTTTACATGGGAAAAATGTAAATCAAGAGAGGTGTAACTGTACATGCATTGCTATTCCTGCTGCAAAATCAACAGATTTTACATATTACTGCTCGTAGCAAGTTGCATAAAACGCTAAATCTAGTGCCTCACCCATCTTGGCTTAAAGGCTCTAAACAAAGTAAAGATGATTCCACGATCCCACAGAACACTGCATGAGTGCCTGGTCAATTCCTGAAATCACAGTGTTTTAGTAATTTGTATGTGAACTAACATATTGCTACTTATTGGCTGACAAGTCTGCATTTTTCGTGCACTTCCACTGATGTTAGTACCAAAATATTGAAGTATTCTTCAACAAATGTAAGCGTATAATAAAACCAAATCTATTAATTGATTTCCATGCATTAAAATGCAAGACTAAGAATGACAAGATATTTATGTGTGATAAAACAAGAAAAATGGCAATATTTACCAACAAAAGCCTCTTCCTCTGCCTACTCAAGCTCTCGAAATCTCCTATCCCATTCTTCAGCCTCAATATCTTGCTCAATTACATCTCTGTCAGTACTATAGACAATGCGATCCTGTCCTATGACAGTACGTTGGGCCATATCCCGAGCACTCAGAAGCTGAACAAGAAATAGAGCAAAGAAATGGAATTCTTATGAGGAAGTTTATTTAAATAAGCCAAATGTTTTTACTCCATAAAAAATAATACCAAGTACTATGTTCAGATACAGAAAGTGTGCACTGGCATGTATAATAACCTACAATAGATGCGGATTTAATTTATAGCGAGTCTGATTTGAACATTTAAGTCCCTTTAAATAATATAATGGAATGAGAAGATGAAGCAAAAGAGGTGATGACTTCCAATGACACATCTGACCAAAATAATCCCAAGATACTTTCCAGTTACATAATTTTGGAGATACAGAACCTTACCCCATATTTTCCTTCCGTCATGGTGGCATAATCAAATATAAACTAGCATTCAGCCACTTCAGTAAGATACAAAAATATGAATGATTCTACACCAATAGCTCATGAGAAAGGGATCAACCAGGTTTTTGTTTATCCAACTCTTTACGCTTGCTAGTTTCCAAAGAAAGATGGGCAATACAATGTTCAATGATTTGGACAAATGATTGAAAAATAAGGGGAATTAAAGGACAGAAAAGATATAGAACTCTTGGGAGGAACTTGCTATTTTGATCAGAAGGTTAACCAGCCTTCCAAGTGGTATGATGAAGATGTATTCTTCACAAACTAGCAACACCTTGCAAGGGTTCTTACTTTTGGAGAAGCAGCAGAGGATCATTAGGAATCCTCTCCCACTAGCCGATCATGATATATATTTAAACTACGCCTGAGGGGAATTCAGAATTGTACTATTTAGAGCAATAATTTGTTATGCTACCCAAAGATATAGAATAAGTATATTCAGAAGCAACAAAAGGGAAAGCAAGCATTAAATTGGCTACCTTCTGCCTTAGTGAAGGATCAGGCAGTTCAAGCCTTCGAACAAATTGTTCCCTTGCTAGGTTTCTCTTCTCTATTTCAGTATTTCTCTTGCCGACGAGGAACCAGCGAATCAGAGGAATAGCAAAGAAAGAACCAGCATATATCTGCAAATGATTTGTCATTATAATCATAGAAACCAATGCAAAAGGAAACTAACATTTACAGGAAATAACATGCACTTACGGTTTCAACCTTTTGTTGGTAAAGCGGTTGCACATAAATTCATAAATTTAAAGGACAGAGTATTTCCAAGGCACTACAATCAGTTAGCAGTAAAATAAAAGAACTCAAAAGATCTTTTTCAGCCAAAAACTCGAAAATATTTCCTGATTATTCAATATCAAAATAATGGATTAAGTTCTTAAAGAGAAATCTGACACTGCATCTCATACCAAGATACCAGATTTTATATGGAAAGAACTGTCCGGAATGATAAAATGATACAGATATTGATGCTTAATAAAGCAAACGTGGACAACTCAATCTAGAAATGCACAGGGAGTAGGACAAAGGGAACATGTCTCTAAAAATCGTTGAGGTAATTTTTGTTACCCAACATAGGTCAAAAGTTATGAATTTAACTATGCATGTCCAAATCTGGTTTGATATGATATGGTTAGGTTTTGGTCCCACATATTTAAAATAACAAATGGATGTATTGTCTGTGTGAAACTATCCATATCTTTTATAATTAAGTAGGGACAGAACCCAACTATAACCCATAACCCAACTCTCTTAACACTTCTAAGAGTCTGTCAAGAAGGACAGCTAGGCAGGCAGAGTACTTGTAGTTTTTTCTCCTTATAAAATGACAACACTAGAGGAAACTTGCAGGATTGTATTGGAAAACAGAATGCTGTTTAAACTATAGGAAAGTGAAACATGAAGTAATACCTGAAGTAGAGGAAATATGCCACCTACAAATTTAATTAATCCACTTGGTGTAACAGCCATTTCCCTTCAAATCAAAAGTACAGGTGGAGATATCAGATAGGTGAGAAGGAAAAACATCAACCTAGCATCAATCTTGAGGCAAACATACTTTAACATGGTTCCAAGAATAATGACTCCAAGAAGGTTAAGCCCACCCAACCCAATCACCATTGCTCTCTCTGATGCACCAGCCTTGCTGCAAATAAATATCTCTTAAATCAGGGTGCTTTACTTTAAAATAATTTTACAAATCTTCGGCATAACAGAATAAAGAACCTGAATTGCCATTTCCTCTCTCTGAAGAACTTGTCCAGCCCTCCAACCCAATCTGCCCATCTTCTACCCACATATTCCTTCCTCCCACTTCTCTGAGAAGAAGCTGTACGTTGAAGTGAAGGAAATCTATACAGAATATTTCCCTACATAATAGCAATTTTGAAAAAATCTATAAGTTGAGCATTAGAAAACATATGTCAATGTTCTTCGAAATCACATTATTGCAAGAAGGCATGTTCTTAGAAAACGTATGTCAATGCTGAAATAAAGTTCAATGGAAGTTCTTAGCTGTGTGATGCTTATAAACTGCAACCAGTAAACTTGAAGACCGTAACTGACATCTCTGTTTTCATTATTTATCATTACCTCTTCATCAATTTCTGGCTGACCATCAAATCGTAGAAGTACTGGTAAGATGTACGATTCATCATTCTGAAACCAAGAGAAAAAATATGCAACAAAGGCGTAGGGGAATTTTATTTCAGTAAATCCTCAAGATTTCAATAAAAAATTCAGTACATATCATAGAAACGAGCAATCAAAAAATTGATAAATAAAAATTTTATTTGAGTAAATGCTCAAGATTTCAATGAAAAATTCAGTACATATCATAGAAACCAGCAAAAATCCAGATAGGTTCTTATTTGCCATAATTGCAATCATATAAGGGCAGATAATGTCAAGCAGAGACTACGTATTTGCATATAATTCAACTTGCATTAGCATCCAGGCTGGGGAAATTAACTAAGAACAAAGAGCCACATTCAAACAGGAAAGAACATGAGCTCCTAAAAGTTGTCAGCTTTGAACCTATGGTGAGATCATCTATGCTTGGAAACAAGGCAGAGGCCAAGAAATTGTTCAAGCTTATGCTGAAGTTAATTCCAGCCATTTCACTACCTTTTTAATAGGTAAGCATTCTGATAGGAATCTATTACACAAAAGAATTTGAAAGCATATAAACTATGAACTGGTTTTACATGACAACATAGGACAACAAACTAAATACTAATAACAAGCTTAATAACATTGAAAAGAAAAAGGAAAGACCAGGAGGAGAGGGAGATAGATTACCACAGCTTGTTCAGTAGTCTGTATATCAAGATAAGGAGCAAGTTCTTCAGCTGTGACCACACCACCATTAGATGAAATGTATTGTCCAATCTGCAAATGCATCCCAAAGGAAATAATTAAGTACTATCAATACAATTTAACTGAGCATGAATTATCAGATCTAGGAAAAGAGCAATCCTAAGATCATGAAGTAACCAAATATTCACTAAAAGTCAATACCATGATACCATCCACCAGAATTTATAACTAAGAAATATTCCTTCAATTTTTTGTTATTACCAACTTTGTTCTTGCCTTGCCCAACAACTAAAGCTGCAAAATTTGGTGAAATGATTCACAGTATAATGCAAGTCACATAAAATATAAATCATAAGTATGTTAGTTCAGTCATAACAATTTGATTTAAAGACCAGGTGTGCCAAAAATCATCAATCTATCTAATTGAATTGAAGTCACAGCATTATTAAGGAAAAAAAAAACCTTTAGATCAAAAAGAAATATGGCCAATCAAATTAGTTGAATTTTTAACAAGGATATGAAGCAGCATGCAAGTCCTCCAGCATAAACTTAGAAAACAGAGGGAGAGATATGGTGACAAGTTGAAAAACCCTGAAAACGCTATTTGAAAGAGAAAACCGAGCGCATGTGAAGTAAAATAGAGCAACCAGCAAAACAAAATGTTTCAAGACGGACCACTGGATTCAGTGCTGAAGTATTACCAACTTCCACCTCTCTTCTTCAATTCCTTGATTAGGATCACCGTCCCCAAACACAAAGGAGAAGACCTAAAAATCATTTGAACACCTCATTGTCTTTTCAGAAGTCAAAGCTTAGTCAGTAGAAAGAACTACACATGATTCAGTTTTTAAGCTTACAGATTCAATGAAGTTCATCTTGTCGTTGTCATCTGTTTGTACTTGCCGCCTTCTATAGTAATATGGATCCCAGTACCTGAAAGGAAAATTTTCACCTAAAATTTCTTTAAATTTCACTTTGTCAATAATTAAAAGCTGAGAGAACTATACACAGGAATGTGGTACAGTATCCATAACAAAATTGAAATCCAAGTCACAAATCTGAAACCTATTTTCAACAGTTGCTTTTTTCAATGTAATCATGCATCTACCAAAATTTAAGGCCTTAGCACTCTCAAAGACATGCTTATAAAGTACATAGCTCCAGAATACATAAACATACCTGACTTCATACAAGATACAAGAAGAACACTAATATTGCTTCTTGAAGTAATAAGATACAAATACTTGGATCAAACTCTATTCATAAAGCAACAAATAAAATTTGTTTACACAATGCACCACAACATAGTTCATAAAAATTGCGATACAGGCGAAGTCATTTGGAGTCTACATCACCATTTGTTTCCACAAGCTTTGCCTTTTCATTCAGTTACCAATATTTATGTTATCTGTATCTCTTCTTTTTTTTTGCCAAAAAAAAAATGTTTCACATGCATTTAGCAGTTAGCATTGACAGCTAGAACCACTAACTCACATCATATCCATTTAGAATGATCTTACAACCCAACCAGAATTTTATTAGTTCAGAAAACATACCAAAATAGATCAGTAGGACTAAAATAAAAAGTGAATCCTGAATCATATGACCTCCCTCCACGTCGTCCACGATTGTCTTCGTCACTGTTACCAGGAATTTTTCTGTCACTACTTTCTCTATCACAATGAATTGCTGGTAATAACAATTCTTTATATTACCGCGGATATAGGATAAAAGTATTGCATTTAAATAGCCAGTATTACCAATTACCTTCTACTTGAAAGGAGAGCAATAATTGTAGTGTAAACAATGACTATTGAAGCAATAAGTGCTGTCCCAAAAGAAACCCTAATAAGATACTCAGCTGTTGACTGTTATACAGAGAAAAGCAACATACTGAGTCAACCACATGACATAAAATCAGTAGAATACAAATCCAAACAAAAGTGCAAGAAGATCCAATACCTTTGCCTTGTCAACTAAGGGCTCAATTTTCATCTTAAATGACTTTGCTGCCAGCTTTGTCCGATAATCTTTTGGGAAAACATAAAGTACATCACCTTCGTCTGAAACCTGTTGAGACCATCTTGAAAGCAATTGCATTCATGAAATCAAGAACTTCAAAGAGCCCAACAAAACAATGAATAACTTCCCCTAAAACCCTATGAAATGCCAAATCATAAAATCAATGTTACCTACCAAATCATGGCAAAGCGAATCTACGGAGCAACAAATACACATATAGCTGCACAGTTGATTGAATGCGTAAAGTAACATGCCTAAAACACTCGGGTAATACCAAGAAATAAACGGCTCGCAAAAACTATCCATGAGCCACATTTTCACACGAGATCCAATATGTGGCTGTCAGGCTCGTCAAATGCTTTTAAACTATCGAGATCGTGCAATTGTCCCGTGCATCACAAAACTGGCTTTTTCGTTTTTTTTTTTTTTTTTAATAGTTCCTCAAATCCATCACTAAACATAAATATTATGGCAATATGATAGTTCATCGCTCCTAAAACTGAAAACTTAGCCTTATTCCGTGGTATTCTAGCTCTTTATTCTACATAAACATGAAGTATAAAACAGAATCTCAAAGAATCTAAAAAGAAACGCAAGCGCAGAAACCTAAGCTATTTCTCAGTAGTAAATAAAATTCTCTGTTGCAAATAAAATTATTTTCCTCTATTTGCTAAAAAAATATGTTAGCAAAGAACTGAGCTACAAAAGTAAACGCACACAGTTTTGGAGACTCTCTAGGTTAACTACACAGCTAGAAAATGGAAAAGAAAAAATAACAATGAAGCATAAAATTGGTACCTCTAGAAAGCCATTGGTATCAGCAGCAAGAGCCTGGAGAGCTTTTTGGGTTTCATTGAGCTTAAGTCCAGCTCTACTAGCCACATCCCCAGCTGTAACCCTACCTCCACAAGAATCAACAGCTTCCATAGCTCGTTTTCTCACATCTGCCCGTAATTTATCACTTTCCACAACTCCTCCAGGTCTAATTGCGGCCGGAAAATCTATGCCGGCTCTCACGGAAGCTGCCGAAACCCTGGAATTGGCGAATTTGGAGGAAATCCGCGGGAAAGCTCGGGGAAAAGCATCGGGAGGTTTAAGGCGGATTAAGGGCTTTGAAATGAAAATTGAATGGCAGTAGATGATTCTGGATTTGGATGGTACAGTGAAGCAAGTAGATGTAGATGCCATTTCTTATTTGTATTCAATGATTTTGCTCTGTCAGCTAAATTTGAAAGATTGCCATTAGAGAGAGATGAAGAGGAAGCTATGTATGATATCAGTAACTGTACCGTCTGATGCAAGGGCGAGTGGCCCAGAAATTAGAATTTGTGAATATATTTGTCCTTTTAACACTTATCTATTTGAATTATTTAAAAGGTTTAATTCTAGGCTTAATATATAAGCAGGAGAAAAAAATTTGAGTGATGGGATTAATCGGTAAATCGATCCGAAATCGTACTGATAGATTAATTAATTGATTGTAATGAATTTAGAATCAGTTTAGCAAAATTTATGAAAATAACTTTTTTAATTGAAAAAATTTGTATTCCAACCAACTATATGTCGAAAATTGGGTAACTGTTTGATAAACAAAATTCAAAATAACTTGTAAAATCAAAATCAGTTGTCAACTATTTGGTAAATGATATGATTAAAATAATTTTTTAAAATAAAAAAATAAAAAATGATATATATAAATTTTAATATATTATATTTAAAATTTCACTAAAAAATAATAATAATTCTCACTTATTTGAATTTTTTTATTTTACTAAACTATTAGTATCATATATTGGACCAGTTTGGCAAAACTTATAAAAACAGATTTTTCAATTGAAAAAAGTTGTATTCCAAAAAGTTATATGTCGAAAAGTAGATAACTGTTTGGTAAATAAAATTCAAAATGACGTATAAAATTAAAAATAATTGTTAACTGTTTGGTAAATAAATGATTAAAAATGGCTTTTTAAAATAAAAAAAATAAATATAAATATAACATAAAAAAATTAAAAATATATATATTATTTTCTTAATTAATGATATATATTATTTTGTATGATAAAAAAAAGAAGAGAAAAAAATAATATTATTATTTTTAACGTCAGATAATTTGGATGGTAGGATAAAACAAAAAACAAAAAAAAAATTATATTAAATATAATTGTTATTATTAAATAAAATAAGAGACATTTTTGTCTAAAAAAAATATTAAATCTGCTGTACTTAAAAGCTGAAAATCAGCTTCTATGAAAACCTTCAATTTCTAAATTTTTCTAATATGAGGTTTTTTTCACTTTTCAGAAAATTGATTTTTCTAAAATCAGCATTTACCAAACACTTATTTTTGTCCCATAATCAGTTTTTTATTAAATAAGCAGCTTTTTGCCCTTTCAAAAGTAATGCCAAACAGGCTCATTATCATATATAATTAAATAAAATACATATAATATTAAAAAATTAAAAATATATATTATTTTCTTAATTAATCATATATATTATTTTGGATGATAAAAAAGAGAAGAGAAAAAAATAATATAATTATTTTTAACGTCAGATGAAAGAGAAAAAAATTTATATTAGATATAATTGTCATTATGAAATAAAATAAAAGATATTTTTGTTTTTAAAAAAATATTAAATTTGCTGCATTTAAAATCTGAAAATCAGTTTTTCTGAAAAACATCAATTTTAGTTTTTTCTAATAGAAGGTTTTTTGACTTTTCAGAAAATTAATTTTTCTAAAATTAGTATTTATCAAACACTTATTTTTGTCTCATAATCAGCTTTTCATCATATAATCAGTTTTTTTCCTTTTGAAAAGTTATGCCAAATTGGGCCTTAATATTTTGAAAAAATTGATATTAATAGACCGATTAATAATTTTGGCTTATGTAACCGGTTAACCGAACCAAATTTTTAGTTAATTTATTAATTATTCAATATATTTATATTTATTATTTATTATTATTTTTTAATTTATCAATAATAAAAATTATAATATATTCGAAAAATTATATAACATTAATATATTAACGAAAAATTACATCTATAATAGACTTTTATTTTCACACACACAAATTTTTTTACTTTTCAAACATTTTAATATATATAATTAATTTTTAATTGTAATTAATTTAATAATTTTAACTTTTTAATTAAAATATTTTATATTTAAATTATTAAAATTTAATATGATAAATAATATTTTTATAGGTAATATTTAACACTTATAATTCTAATTAAATATATTTTGATTTAAAAATAAAAATTTTTGTTGTAAGTAATAATTAATATTTAATAAAATTAATAATTTACAATTTTTCTATTTATTACATTTTTCTATCTTATGCATGCATATTAACACCATATTTTTAATTTATATTTATAATTTGAATATTATATTGAATTATATTTAGTTTCTAATTTTTATTTTTAAGTAACATGAGTGAATGCATTTTATAATTATAGTGGTTAACTGAAATAATATTGGTTAATCGATCAGAAAATCCGAAACCGATAAACTGATTAACCGATAGTAACAGGCTAGTTAATGGTTAGTAATTTTAAAAAACCGATAATTGATTGACTGATTTTTTTGGGTCTCATGGACCGGTTAAGCGGTCCATGATCACCCCTATATAATATAAGGATGGTCAAACTTAACTCCATAATTTATTTAAATACTTAAATTTTAATAATAATTTATTAAATATTTATATGTATTAATTTTATAAATAATAAATACAAATTAATATTAATTTTAAAAAATTAAAGCACGTGACACTCAATTACACTGATATAGTATTTGAATGATGGTAATGAAGACATGTGTTTCACATGCAGAATAAAATTGGCAAAAAATTGAAAATATAATATATTAATTTTCTTATTTATTTTGACAGTTTTTTTATGTGATGCCAATCAGTATAATTGAGTGTCACACGTTTTAATTTTTCAATTTTAGTGTGAATTTATATTTATTATTTAATTTTTTTCCAACATATAACATTTAATTTGGGACGGAGATTTAAGTCTCATTTGAGTGTGGAAAGTCCCTTTTTTTATAATTTTTTGTCTAACATAATCTATATTTATATATATGTAAAAATCTAAGTAATAGGAAAAATATTTTGGCCAAAAATAGTCTTATTTTAAAAATTGAATTTAAATATAACCTTTTTACAGAAATAATTAAAATTTGAAAGAATTGGACTTAGTCTTCAAATTGGTTTAGAAATAGGAGATGTATATATTATTAACTATAACAATTCTATTAGCTTATTAGGATTGGAATAGAATTTAATTTTTTACTAATTGCTTTAATACAATGTGGGCTAATCTTTTGGAAATAACATTGCTACTTTTTTTCATCTAATCAGTGTATAGGCACGGGCACGGGCATGTGCATGGGTATTATTATTATTATTATTATTATTATGCAAATTAAACTTTCATTAAAAATATAAAAATTACATTTATAAACTATAAACAAAATTATAAAATTTTAAAGTATATAGGACATACAAAACTAATGAAATTACTGAAAAAAAAATCTCTGAATTTTTATGATAAAAAGTAGATAATGGGAATATGCTGTAAACAATCGATGTTTCAGCGAAAAACTCAATTCATTTGTTATTAATAGTAAAATTCCGAATTACCTTCCCTTCAAGAAGCAACTTTCACAAGAGGAGATAAATAACTTCTACCGGGGAAGACAACAATCTCCAAATCGAGAAATCGAGAAAAATAAACTTGCATAACAAAAATCTAAATTACATTCAAAATTAATTAACAAAAGTCAACCAGATCTATAACAAAATAAATAAAATATGAACAAACAAAAAAACTAAATGTGTGATCAGTCTCAATTTAATGAAATAAAAGCGCAAAACAAACTAAAATAATCATAGAAATACAAAATTAAAAGAAGGAGGCTAAGGTTTTGAGAGAGATACCTAGTTAAAAGCTTGTTTTATTATTATGATCATCATCATTATCATCATCATCATCCTTAATGTATAATTTGTACTATGTACTAACACACTTTTATAAAATTGGCCCCTAACTTTAATATTTTCCAATTAAACACTTCAATACGAACATTTGACTATTTATAGAAACCTCTGAATGAATTTATGATTGATGTAACAAAAAGTAGTCTAATTTGGAACGGAGTGTGTTTATCACCTATTGTAGGAGCGTGAGTTGAATGAAAAAACTAAAAGCAATAACTCCAATTAAAGGTGTACATGAGTTTGGATATTCTTAAACCGAACCAAAATATTGAAAAAAAAAATTTAAAATCAAATTGTATCGTTAACTTTTTTATTAGAACTGACTCGAATTGTACCGTTAACTTTATTTGGAATAGATTTGGAATAAGAGTATCATAAGTACTTGTTAGTTATTCACATGCATAATTTTTTCTTTCTTTTTTTTTTTGCCAAATACAAGTGTGATATCTATTATGAGATACCTCAATATAAAATCTCAACAATATATAACAGGAAGATTCTATATAGTAAAGGGCATAGGAAATTCTTCAATGTTTATTTCTACTTCATTCTCTATAATAGTAACACTTCTAAAATATAATTTTGAAACGCTTTCAATTAGATTTGATAATTTTTTGACCTGATCCAAAAAGTGACCCGAACCAGAATGAATCAAACCTAAATGACCCTAAAAATTTTAGGGTCAAAACCAAAACCAAAAAAAATTATCCGAAAATACCTAAAATCTGATTGGACCTAAACTCGTGACCCAATTAATATATATGTGTGTGTGTACATACATATATATATATATATATATATATATATATATATATATATATACATATGTGTGTGTATACACATATTTGTCTATATGTGTATATATATATACACACATTTGTCTATATATATATATATATATATATAAATACATACATATATGCATATGTAACACCCCCTACAAGTAGTACATAATTGATACCGATCAAGTAGGACTTCCTGTAGTGGGTGTCACATGACAGAGAACATAGAGGCTATTATAATTCTTTTCTTACTTATAACATATTCAACATATGATGTATTTCTCAAGTCCTTTCATACTAAATACATACATGTTTTTACTGCATGTATATTTACTACACACATGTTCATTCTGAACTCCACTACATAATTACTAAATTACATATATTATAAAACCATATTACAAAATTGAGACTTTACATGTAAATTAAATATTACCAAAAACAACCTACATTCAGCCACTGAAATCCTAAGCTTGTGTTGACCTTTGACGTGGGATTCTTCTTGCAAGCGGAGCTGGCACTAGTAGCTACATGAATTAAAAACCCCATTCTAAGCTTATGGCTTAGTAGGGATTAAGCATGACAATGGATGACCCCTCACGGGAAACATCACACAACACATATATGCCAATATATACAACAAATGGCAATAATCAAAAGATAATCAAATATAACATTATTCATATATTTTAATCATATACCATATAATCTTAAAATATCCAAATATGGATTATCAAAATATACTTATTTTCAAATTAGATATCAAAGTCATATAGCCATATGTTATATACAGATAATTATACAAATGATTACTGCCTGCCCTTCTATAGGTGTGGATAAGTGGAAGGATATCAGGACTTCCCGAAGAAAAGTAAATCAGGACAAAATCCGTGCAAGGATGATCAAATCAGAATCCTTAAAGAGATGAATATTAGGAGGGGTATTCTCGTAAGAAGATTTAGGACATAAGTTTCTACAGAATGACATTGTGGTGTCCTAAGTATAGCAGCTGCATCAGACTTCTTATAGACATGCCTATCTATCCACATCTTAGACTGGCTAAGCAGGACTTATTATCAATTTTGAAGTATTTACATTGATATCACAATCACAGATGTTCATTCATATTAAAATAATCGCATTTATACTTCAGATGCAAATAAATTGGGTAATTAGCAATCATTAGGCTGATAATTATTACTCATAGACATAATGCTTCACATGATCATTATATTTATAATATCATGGTTTTAAGGTTAATTCATGTATATTAATGTTAAATATCAATAAACAAACATTGGGCAAGTTTCATGCACTTTCAGATAAATTTAGGATTGATAAAGTAAGAAAAACTCATAATTTATATTGCTGAAACATTTGTAGAATTTCAAGTCTACTGTGTTTTAGGAATTCCACCTTGTAAATGAAATTTTTGGGCAAAAATCCCTTATAACAAATGTTCTACTATGTCTTATAGTTATTATACCACAAAAATCATCCAATTTGGACTTAAACTCTGGGAGTTATGCTCATTTGAACACAAACCGCTCCAACAGTGTAACTGGGCAATTTTATACACTAGGCAGAATCTCAAGGCTAATGTAATTAAGGAGTTCCACTAAACAAACGACTTTTTTGGGCAAAGGTCCCTTTATAACAAATATTATACTATGTCTTATGGTTGTTATGCCATAAAAATCATCCAATTTGGACATCATACCTAAGAATTATGCTTATTAGAACACAAACTGCTCCATTAAAAGGGACAAAATTCAGTTTAGTTGTTCAACTGCATTTTTACTCATCTTAAATTCAAATTAAGATTTCTATCTCTCTAGAAAATTAAAGATACGTGTCTTTAGGATCTATGGCCACTAGAATTAAGTCATTTGGAGCTGTATAACTCGAATTATCACCAAAATACCAAAAGCTACTCATAGAAATTCAAAATTGAGTTTCAACCAAACAAATTCAAAAACTCAATAAACCTTAAATCCAATCAAATATTTCTCAAACCAATATTTTCTCATCATTTTCATACTCATTAAAAGCTACATTTCAAATCAAAAATAACATGCAACCACACATTTACATGACAAATCCCAAACCTGAATTGTGGGCAAATTTTGTCAAGCTTGCTCTAATGGTGCTTTCTCTTTTCCTTTTCTCGTCTTATTTTTATCTTCTTCAACTTATTTAGAATCATTCTTAACTTAATAATCACTCTTAACTCATCTCTATAGAATTTTAACTCAAAGAAGAAGAATAAATGAGCTAACTTACCAATCAAACTTTGAATAACACAATTTACTTAGCATGCAGAATTTTCTCTTTGATTTTTTTAGCTTTATGTTCATGTAAATTGTGAAGAGGAATATGAAGTTTTCATTTGAATTTTGTCCCCTTTTCCACTGAGAACAACCTCTCAAATAGCAGCCAAATATGTTGCTAGGTGTCTCCATTAAACATTTTGCATGCACAGATATATATAGCTTGGGTATTTCCCTCTCTGTCCCTTAATATAATTTAATCCAAATTAAACATGCTTTTAACTTATTTTAATCCATTTGGCCCTCATTTAATTTTCATTTAAACGTATATATCATAATTTGACATTTTATGAATTTACCACGTCCTTTTGATCAATTTCGAATAATACCAATCGATGCGTCAAATATTAAAGCATACATTTTTTTTAATTGCCTTTACACCCTAATCATACATCAAAGCTACTAGGTTGTATTTAGGGGCCTTACATTTCTCTCTCCCTCAAAAGAATTCCATCTGCAAATTTCATACCTAATTCAAATAGCTGAGGATACTGAAGTCTCATTGATGATTCTGGCTCCCAAGTTGCTTCTTTAATGCCGTGATGTTATCATAGTACTTTCACTAGAGGAACTTGCTTATTCCGAAATTGTTTTACTTCTCTAGCCAGAATTGCTTTTGATTCTTTGTCATATGAGAAATCTAGTTGTACCTGAATCTCTTAAACTGGAAGCACATGAGATTCATCATACCGATACCTTCGGAGTATGGAGATATGGAATACATGATGTAACCTGGCTCGTTTTGGAGGTAAAGCTAATTTGCAGGCAACTGACCCAATCCTCTCAAGGATTTCATATGGACCAATGAATCTGAGACTGACTTTTCTTTTCTTGCAAAAGCTAAGTATTTTCTTCTAGGGTGAAACTTTCAAAAATACCTTGTCCTCGATTGAATATTCAATATCTTTTCTTTTCAAATCAGCATAATATTTCAGCCTTTCACTAGGAGTTTTCATTCTCTGTCGGATAATCTGAACCTTTTTTTCTGTATCTTTCACTAAGTCAGGCTCGATCATCTTATTTTTATTCAATTCAGTCCAACACACTGGTGTTCTACACTTTCTGCCATACAGAGCTTCATATGGTGCAATTCCGATAATGGTCTGATGACTATTATTATCAGCAAATTCCATCAAAGTAAGATACTTATCCCAACTTCCAGGGAATTTTAGAACATAACTACAGAGCATATCTTTCAGTATCTGCATTACTTTTTCAGACTATCCATCCGTCTGTAGGTGGAAAGCTGTACTGCAACTGAGTCAAGTACCCAAGGCTATTTGCAAACTCTTCCAGAATCTTAAAGTAAATCGTGGGTCCCAATCAGATACAATAGACAATGGCATGTTAGTGGTTATGCCCTAGGCCAAACATTTTGACCTTGATGTAATCATTACTTTTTCATTTATATAATGGTTTTCTTCGCATTGATATTATTGGCATGTTACATTATTGTAATGTTTATGAATAACAATGTTATTCATGTTGTCCCTAGTCATTTATCAATAAAGGGCATAAAGATAAATTAAGACTAGTATAGATTTGCATTGATAATCATGGGATGATTATATATGTTGATATAAATCAAATCTATATGTACTTGCTAGAGAACAAAGTACTGGATAGACCCACTATAAGATCACTTCATGGGTTAATGTCATAAGTGATCTTATAATAGATATATTATTGAATCCTTTGACCTGAGGTTATCATAGTTTCCTACATAAGGATCATTATGTTTTGACATAATCAAACGTTATCTTTAATCGGATAATTATAAAGTTTATGATCGGACATAATGAGAATTATGCGGAGGAAAGTGAATAATCAAGATGGAATTTGTCCCTCTCTTATGAGAGAGATATTTATTGGGCCCCTCGATAAGTAGGACTGTAAAATGCATGGCCGTGCTCAAATGAATTGATAGTGTGATCAATGTCATTTGAATTTATCAGTCTACTTGGTGATCGAGAAATTATATGTTTGAACAATTTAAGTTTGACATGGACCATGACTTATGTTCGAACAAGATATCGTGTGACAAAAGGATAATAACATGTTCTATTGCAAGGTTAAAATCGGACTAACGATATTTATATTATTTGGGTAGTCATAATGTCTTGCTAGAGACCAATTATGACTTGTGGGCTTTTATGGGATTAGGCCCACTGCCAACATAATATAAACCTATTGGGTCACACACCAAGAGCAAAATGAACAGAATGGATTTTATTGGGTTATTTCGGAATAAAATATAAATATAGGTATTTATATTTAATTTCGAAATTACATATTTATATATATATATTTATGCATATAAATATCTCTTATTTTGAATATGAGATAATAATATGTATTAATATATTATTTCTTATTATTTAGAATAATAAATATATATATATATATATATATATATATATATATATATATAAATATATGTATATATATATATATATTATATCTTAATTTTGAATTAAGAGATAATATCCTCATTTATCTTTTCCTAAGAGGAAAAGGATTTGAAATATATGTACAGTTATATATGGGATATATGTTAATAAAAAGAGTTTAACCCTAATAAAAACACTAATCACGTTATTCTAAATAACAAGGATTAGAGTGACTGTATAGAGATATATCTTTGAGAAAGAAAGAAAAGAAAACTGTAGCCATCGTTCTTCTTTGAGAAAGAAAGAAAAGAAAAGAAAACAGAACCAGCCACCATTACTCTTTGAGAAAGAAAGTAAAGAAAATCCATTCGCATTCAAGGGAGCTAGCACCCCTGCGACTTCTGTGCATTTGTTCGTGCGTGTGGATACCGATAGAGGACGTTCGTGTAAAGGCAGCGTCTTCAGTCCGATCTAAAGAGTTATTTCGTTCAAAAGGTCAGTTAATCTTTATCTCTTCCTTTTTGAATCAATCGAAAATACTTGGATCCTGTTTCGGGTTTCGAATTTTTCCGCTGCGTTTAATGTTAATTATTCCGAGGAAACCCAACATGGCACACCATACAATCGAATAATTTCAGACACATACAATTCAACAAGTCTATCCATAGAATAGTTAGACTGAACAGGTATAAAATGAACACACTTGGTAAGCCAATCAACTATCACCCATACTGCACCATGCTATTTTTTGTATAAGAGGGAGACCAAATACAAAATCTATAGTGATATTGTCCCATTTCCACTACGAAATAGGAATGGGATTCAATAAGCCAGAAGGAACTTGGTGTTTAGCTTTCACCTGCTGACATGTTAGACATTTAGATACATATTCAACCACATCTTTCTTCATACCAGGCCACCGGTAGAACTGTTTCAAATCTTGGTATATCTTGTTACCCTATGATGCATAGTAAATACAGTCTTATGAGCTTCATGTAATAACTTATTCTTTAGCTCATCAACTACTGGCACACATAATATATCCTTATAACACAAACTTTCATCTTTTTTCACTAAATAGTCAGTTTGTTCCTCATTTCTGATTGCTTGCATAGCCTGCTGCAATTTCATATCATCTTTCTAGGCATTTACTATCACCTGCTTCAAATCAGGTTTTGTTTTCAATTGAGCTATTAAAGTTCCATTAGATGCAAATCTCCATCTATTGTGCTGCAGTGACAATGCTGAAATTGTCTTTCTGCTCAAAACATCTGCTACTATATTGGCTTTTCTTGGGTGGTAGTCAACTATATAGTCATAGTCTTTGAATAATTCTAGCCATCACCGTTGTCTTAAGTTAAGTTCTTTCTGAGTGATTAGATACTTAAGACTCTTGTGATTTGTATATATTCTACACCTCTCACCATATAAGTAATGTCGCCATATTTTCAAATAAACACCACGGCAGTTAATTCTAGATTATGTGTGGGGTAATTTTGCTCATGGGATTTCAATTACCTTAAAGCATAAGCCACTACATTGACATCTTGCATCATAACACAACCAAAACCAATTCTAGAAGCATCACTGTACATCACATACTTTTTGCGTAAAGTAGGCTGAGTCAATACTGGAGCCTCAGTGAGCATCTTCTTTAACTATTCAAAACTAGCTTAACATTGGTCAAACCATTCAAACTTAACACTTTTTTGGAGTAATTTTGTCAGTGATGCAGCTATCACAGAGAATCATTTGACAAATTGCATGTAGTAACCAGCTAAGCCTGGAAAAGTCCTTACTTTTGTCACATTTCTAGGCGGTTTCCAATTAATAATGGCTTCTATCTTTGCAAAATCCACCCAAATACCTTTCGAAGAAATAACATGTCTTAAGAAAGACATTTCTGAGAGCCAAAAATCATATTTACTTAGCTTGGCATACAACTGTGTCTCTCTCAAAATCTGTAACACAATTTTTAGGTGTTGTGCATGCTCCTATTCATTCTTGGAATAGACCATAATATCATCAATAAAAACAATAAAAAACTGATTTAAGTAGGGGTGAAACACCCTATTCATCAAGTTTATAAATGCCGCAGGTGCATTAGTTAACCCAAAAGACATTACCATAAATTCATAATGACCATATCGAATCCTAAATGTGATTTTTGGAACATCCACTTCTTTGACCCGAAGCTGGTAGCAACCCGATCTCAGATCAATCTTGGAAAACACTTCGGCACCTTTTAACTGGTCAAAAAGATCTTCTATCCTTGGCAAAGGATATTTATTCTTCACTATCACTTTATTAATCTGTCTGTAATTAAAGCATATCCTTTGGGTACCATCTTTTCTCTTAATAAAAAGGACTGGTGCTCCCCAAGGGGAAACACTGGGTCGAATAAAATCCTTATCTAGAAGCTCTTATAATTGCATCTTTAACTCTTTTAATTCTATTGGAGCCATTCTGTATGGTGCTTTTGAGATAGGAGCTGTCCCAGGCAATATTTCAATAGACAACTCAACCTCTCTCTCTCAGGTGGCAAACCTAGTAATTCCTTGAGAAATATATCGGGAAATTTATTTACCATTGGGATATCTTGCAAATTCACATCTTCCTGTTTAAAATCAAGCACTGAAGCTAAGAAAGCTTTACATCCCTTCTTAAGAAGGCATTTGGCTTGCATAACTTAAATTATGTTAGTCAGAGAGCCAAATCGGATACTATGTATCACTTTCTTGGACTGATCAGGACTCATAAGTACGACCGTCTTCAACCCGCAATCAACTATAGCTTGATGTTTAGATAACCAGTCCATACCTAAAATCATATCTAACTCATGAAAAGACAACTCAATTAAATTAGCAGCAAATTCTTTCCCATGGATAATAATCGGGCAATCTCTATAAACACGGTTCATATATGTGCTTTGTCCCAGAGGACTAGTCACATGTATATCATACGATAATTGATCTACATATAACATCTTATCAGATAAACCCCCAGGGCACACATATGAGTGAGTGGAACTCGGATCAATTAAAGTATGCATGTCATAATCAAATAAAGAGAAAGTACCCGCTATAACTTCAGGGGCATCTTGCTCCTCACGAGTTTTCATAGCATATGCTCGGGCTAGAGCTGCAGTAGCTGTAGGTCTTTCCACTGTCTCAGAAGTAGTACTCTGATTACCCCTTAACTAACCAGAGCCACCATGGCCTCTACCTCTTCCTTTGGATATTGGAGGTGCACTCAATGCTTTTCTTCTATTTTATGCAGTTATGGTCTGTCCTGATTCTTGTAGGCAATTAGTGAGGAAATGATCAGTGCTTCCACATTAAAAGCAAGCTCCAGTCAGTCTCCTACATGTACCTCTATGAAATCTATGACAATGTGGGCAATCAAACAAATCAACATTCTGACTTGTTGCAAAGTGCTAGGTGTTGTTGATTGTCCCTGGCGCCTACCCTTGGATGTAGGGCTACTAGCAGACTCTGCTAGATGGGTATCATGTGATTCTCGAGTTCTTTTACCCAAGGATGATCCACCTCTATTGAAACCCTTTCTCTGTGCCCTTTTTTTTCCTAGCTAATTCAGATTTTTCAACCTTCATAGCAGCTTGCACTAACTGATAGTAACTTACTTGCTACAGTGTAGAGAAAACTACCAAATGATCTTTGATAGAGTCATTAAGTCCATCCTCAAATTGCCTTATTATGAAATCTTCAATCAACACAAGCTCAGGTGCATACTTGCTCAATCGGCTGAATTCTTTCTCATACTCAGCCACAGTTAGATTCCTCTATTTTAAATTTAGAAATTTCTTCCACTCAACTTCCTTATAAGCACTGGTCATGTACTTTTTTCAAAACTCCTAACATAAAAAAGTCCCAAGTCACTAGATCAGGATACTGTGGCTATTTTTTCACTAACTTCCACCAGTCATAAGCTGCTCCCTAAAGCAGAGAAATAGCACATAAAGCCCTTTTTCTGACTCATTAAGAGTTGTACCTAGGAACTCCTATGTACCGTGCTTTCTCAAAGCATCAATTGGTGCCTTTGGTGCAGTTAAACGGTTAAGTGCTCTTGCCATATCATTACACATCCTGAGTAAGGTTCCCATTGGTACTGGCGGTGCAGGCATTTCATTCCCAATAACCTTCAATAGACTGGTCCTAATCCATGGAATTCACACTTTTTGATGTTCCCTAAGCAATCGCTTGGGAGGCATTCATCTTATAATTAATATGAAAGCAAGAATATCTGTATTAGGCCAACATAAGTACTATACATACACATATGTAAACTACTATTGTCCAGAATTAACTAAATCAAGCTCCGATACCACCAATTGTAACACCCTTTATAGGTAGTACATAACTGATACCGATCAAATAGGACTTCATGTAGTGGATGTCACATGATAGAGAATAGAAAGGCTATTATAATTCTTTTCTTACTTATAACATATTCCACATATCATGTATTCCATAAGTCCTTGCATACTAAATACATACACGTTTTTACTGCATACATATTTACTACGTACACATGTTCATTCTGAACTCCACTACATAATTACTGAATCACTTATATTATAAAACCATATTACAAAATTGAGAATTTACATGTAGATTAACTATTAGCAAAAACAACCTGCATTCAGCCTCTAAAATCCTAAGCTTGTATTAACCTTTGACTATGTGCGATTCTTTTTGCAAGAGGAGTTGGCACTGATACCTATACGGATTAAAACCCCATGGTAAGCTTATAGCTTAATGGGGATTAAGCATGATAATGGATGACCCTTCGCAGGAATCATCACACAAAACACATATGCCAATATATACAACAAATGGCAATAATCAAAGGATAATCAAATATAACATTATTCATACCATATAATCATATAAATATCCAGATATGGATTATCAGAATATACTTATTTTCAAATTATATATCAAAGCCATATACCCATATGTCACATACAGATCATTATACAAATGATTATTGCTTGCCCTTCCATAGGTGTGGATAAGTGGAAGGATATCAGGACTTCCCGAAGGGAAGTAAATCAGAACATAATCCTCATAAGGATGATCAAATCAAAATCCCTGAAGAGATGAATATAAGGACGAGTATTCGTGTAAGAAGAGTTCAGGATGTAAGTTTCTACAGAATGACACCGTGGTGTCCTAAGTATAGCAGTTGCATCATACTTCCTATAGGCATGACTATCTATCCATATCTTAGACTACCTAAGCAGACCTTATTATCAATTCCAAATTATTTACATTGATATCACAATCACAGGTGTTTGTTCATATTAAAATAATCTCATTTATACTTCAAATACAAATAAATTGAGTAATTAGCAATCATTAGGCCAATAATTATTACTCACAGATATAGTAATTCACATCAACATTGTAACACCCCTTACCCATGTATAGCATATTGTATGGTTAATATAGGCAGTATGCGACGATGAGTGAGGAATGCTACGGGAAAAGCACGTAGGGAACACTAATATAAGCAGAGTTACAAATTTTTTTTTTCAAAACATATAAACATCCACATAATACAAAATACGTACACATATACTTAACATTACTTTACTCATTAACATTTTATTACATCTTAATCGCTTAATACAATGCTCATTAAGAATTACATTAAAAGGTAGACTATAATTCTTAAACACTAGCTACTACTACGGACTGGATGGCCAGACTGTTGCGGATTATCCTCGGCGACACGACTAACTCCAAACCTGCATGGATAAACACCCATGCTAAGCACAAAGCTTAGTGGGGAAAAGCACATAGTATGGACGACCATTCACAACGGCCGCTAGTCACAACACACAATAAATATTTGAAACCAAATCATTTAAATATAACTATAGGTTTTCACAAATTTAACATTTCATTTAATAAACACATATAATTGGCCATAAACAAAATATTTTAATCATAATCAATCATAGGGTTAAACAGGATAGCAATCTTAATCAATACATGCTTTTCATGTTTTCTCATTCATATATCTCATGTTACCCATATCATTATATTTAGCCTATATTTTGTTCTCAAATTATAATAATTCTCACACATCATAGAGTTATGAGTAACCAGCTAATAATCCAAATTCATGTCCAATATAAAAATACATGACATATATATATGATTACTTTCATTTAATCACTTACTTCCAATCGTTTCATTGCTTTTGTGTCATTAACAGACGATACCGCATTTTTGCATAAGGATCCTACAGAATCCAAAACACATAGGTGCGCGAAGCGCATACTCATGCCATATATAAGTCACAACATGCATTGTGATCACATTCTCATTGAGTGCATAATCATACACAAATCTTCACATATCTTTATCAATTCACATTTATTGTTCAATTCACATATTTATGTTCATTTAATGCCTGCTAAGTCAAAGGGGTGGTGTGACGCGCGCCGAACCCGAAACCACCCAGCAAGGGCCCTCCTTTGAATCCGCTTTAGGATTCGAGGTATGAAAGTTCGCGTCTTTTGATCATGGGCGCCATGAGACATCATCGGTGTATCCCTCCCAATAGAACATTGGGGAGAATAACCTAGCCTATTGACGCCTAAAGGCACCTTTGAGGTATTTGGAGTCGCCACCCAATTTGCAAGAAATTGGGAAAAGGTTTCTCACCTCTATTGGTCTAAACCAGAGATATGGTGTCCGGAACTTCCCTCTTATTTATGCTTTGGTTAATTATAAATGGGTTTTTAAATTCTTAAAATTATATCTCTCATCTCATACGAGCGATGCATTAAAATAAAAGCGCATTTCAAGCACGTAAAGGGAGTAAACGAAAGCGATAAATAAAGTAAATAAAGAAAGCAATAAATGAAAGCGGTAAACACGCAAGCACGCAATTACAATAAAAATAGGGGCAGAATACAACCCCAATAAAAGGAGATCAAAGATGTAAGTGGGACGGAATACAATCTCCAAAAGATAAATAAAGTTGCCCCAAAATTAATTACAAGGGCCCAAAGAAATGAACTTGAATTTAAAACACTAACTTAAGATTAAAATAAAAGAACATACATAAATCGGGACATTATTTGAGGAACGTTGGTTCCTCCGCGCTTGTTCGAAATTTAGGAACATTGGTTCCTTCGTATAAATTTGAAGAGGGTTCGAAGAGTCATTTTTGATTGCTTGAATTGAAAACCCGGGATGAGTGATCCCATTTTTGTAGAAAAGTTTACTCTTCGTTTTAATTGTGACATTTTTATTGTCGGGCTAAAACAAGGGACATTGGTCCCAATTTTATTAGTGAAGAATCCAATTTAATTGTAAAAATATTTTTGTGACTTTTTATCACACGCGTACAAAAATAAAACAAGTACTTACAAGTAAACACGTAACACATAAAGAGAAGGAATTAAGAAAGATCTCACCGAGCAAGGCGATATTCCACGTGTCGCAACCCATCCGGGGAGCCGTGAGAACGCTTACACTACCCGACCCAAATTAAACTCATACAAAGATAATGTCGAAAATAATATCAGTAAATATTTTAAGTAAATTAATCAAGCAAGTGCAGAATATAACAATAATAATAAATGATAAATAATGATAACGACAATAATATTATGATAACAAATAATAATATTATGTGGCACATAAACATTAGCATGACAGTAAGTAGGTAGTGATAATATTAATAATTATAATAACATAATATCAATAAATATAAAATGAATATATAATAATGATAATAATAAAAAAAATAGAATATTAACAATAGTAAATAAATGGTGATAGTAATAGTAACAAAATAAGAATGACGGTAATAATAATAATAATAATAATAATAATAATAATAATAATAATAATAATAATAATAATAATAATAATAACTGATTAATGCAATAACTATGAAATGCATAAATGATAGTAATAACAGTAAATACAAAAAGGACAGCAAATAAATAAGTATATAATGAACACTAATAATAATGACAATATTTATAATAATGATAATAATAATAACAAACAAACATATAGAGGCATGTTAACAATGATGGTAAGGAAAGAATAACAAAACTAAGAAAAATAATAATAATAAAAACAATACTAACCTAATACATTAAACGAAACCATCAATCACAAAAATATTCATGAAGAAAAAAAGAATGGCATGCCCACAGTGACTAAATCAAAGAGAATAATAGGCAAATGACATAGTATTTAATGGCAAAAAAAATGAAGAAATATTTTACAATAATAAATAATATACAAACGAGTAAATGAAATTGGCCCAAGAATGTTTACCCTCAGAATTTTTAGATCGGAAATGCGGCGTCCCGATCCGCTCCTCTTGTCAATTTTAGTGATAAGTATTTAGGGAAGATATGAAAATCTGTGTTCTAAACGAATTAATTTGAGAAAAATGTTTTTTTGTGGGATGAGAAAGCCAAGAAAATTGATTTTTCTTGCTCAAATCAACCCAAGATCAAAGGTTTTTAGTAGCAAAAACTAAAATGTGAGACTAAGGTTTGAAGATTTTTTGAAGAATTTTTAAGAAAAAGAACAGCTTCCTGGAGAGTAGCCAAGACCAAAGAAAGCCAAAGAATTTTTGTTCAAATATCACCCGTCCCCCTCAAAAATGATGGCCAATTCCTCATTTAAGGTTGTCTTGGCCAAAAATGGCAAGGGACAAAAGAGACTTTCCTTTTTAGTTAATCAAAAATGTCATAAAATGGTGAAACAAGAAAAAAAGTCAGACTGAAGAAAATCAGACTGAAAACAGCGGAAAAAACAGACAGGCGAAGACCAGGTCGCGCGGAGAGGGCAAGGGCGCGCGCGGCAGCAGCCTGCTGCGCGCGTGGTGCCCCCGCACCGCGCGCGGCAGGCAGCTGCCTCGCGCGCAGGGGGGGGGGGGGCGCGGCGCCCCCTGCCTCGCGCGCAGGGGGCCTGCGCGCGAGGCGCCCCTGCGCGCTGGGCGGCCTGCCGCGCAGGCGCCCCTACGGGCTGGGGCAGCCTGCCGCGCAGGCAGCCCCGCGCTGCCGCAGGCGGCCTTCGCGACTTTTTTTTTTTTTTTTAAATTTTAAATTTTGACACAAAATTAATATATATATATATTTTTTTACTCCATCTTAATTTTAATTTCCCCAAAAATATATATTTTTAATTATTTTTCGAAAAACACACCTTTGACAAGGGAACGATCGATTCTCACATTTCTTGCCGAAAATCGGTCTTCTATTTCATCATCGGGTAATCCTGATCTTGGACCGCCTCGGGACCCGGTGTCTACAGTTGCCCCCAATTTTGGGGAACTTAGAACCTAGGTGCCTAAGTGAACCAAAATTCAAAAAAGAGAGGGAGAGATGCGTACCTGAGGCGGTCGCTGTCCGGGACTTGGTCTTGCCAGCTTGTCGGCATCATAGGATTACTACTGGTCACATGATTGAGAGACGTCAGCTTGTCGACGTGAAACCATGGCTGAGCGACTGATAATCACCAGTTTGTCGGTGCGTGCAGGCGTCAGACTTTTAAGAACGCAGTTGATAGAACGCCAGCTTGTCGGCGTGTGGAACCGTGGCTGAGCGACTGATAAACACCAGCCTGTCGGTGTGTGAAGGCGCAAGACTTGGAAGAACGTGATTGATAGAACATCAGCTTGTCGGCGTGTGAAACCACGGCTGAGCGACTGATAAACACCAGCTTGTCGGTGTGTGAAGGCGCCAGACTTTGGAGAACATGATTGATAGAACACCAGCTTGTCGGTGTGTGAAACCACGGCTGAGCGACTGATAAACACCAGCTTGTCGGTGTGTGAAGGCGCCAGACTTGGAAGAACGTGATTGATAGAACACCAGCTTGTCGGCGTGTGAAACCACGGCTGAGCGAATAATAAACACCAGCTTGTCGGTGTGTGAAGGCGCCAGACTTGGAAGAACGTGATTGATAGAACACCAGCTTGTCGGCGTGTGAAACCACGGTTGAGCGACTAATAAACACCAGTTTGTCTGTGTGTGAAGGCGCCAGACTTTGGAGGACGTGATTGATAGAACACCAGCTTGTCGGCGTGTGAAACCACGGCTGAGCGACTGATAAACACCAGCTTGTCGGTGTGTGAAGGCGCCAGACTTTGGAGGACGTGATTGATGGAACACCAGCTTGTCGGCGTGTGAAACCACGGCTGAGCGACTGATAAACACCAGCTTGTCGGTGTGTGAAGGCGCCAGACTTTGGAGAACGTGATTGATAGAACACCAGCTTGTCGGTGTGTGAAACCACGGCTGAGCGACTGATAAACACCAGCTTGTCGGTGTGTGAAGGCGCCAGACTTGGAAGAACGTGATTGATAGAACACCAGCTTGTCGGCGTGTGAAACCACGGCTGAGCGACTGATAAACACCAGCTTGTCGGTGTGTGAAGGCGCCAGACTTTCCTGCGAAAACAAAAGAGATTTGTATGCAAGGGTAAGTTATGCACGTGCATATGCATATGTCATGCAGGATGCAGGTGACACCATTCATCTAAGTGGCCCAGTGGTCGAGGTGCGATAACTCTTGCTGAAGCGACTCGTGGCTTTGTTTGGTCGATCATGCCCCCAAGCGTCTGTAAGCGATGTCCTGCTTCATGGACTGTGACTCATAATTCTTCAGGGAGGATTGCCCGATGTGTGTCTTTGCTTGAAAGGGGTTGCCCGAGGTAATGCTGCCTTATCACTCCAAGCGTCATTGTTTTAAAGGTAGTGCGTCCCTCATGGATTTTTTCACTAGCTTTTCTTAGCGGGAGATGCGTCCTTGTCGGATTTTCACATAACCCTGTGCCTTATTTTTGCCTGGAATGGACCCAACCCAATCCAGCGGCTTTTATTTACTTCATTTTTTTGGTAGGGCAGACTGCCTGTTACCAGGTTTTCACCCTGCCCTTTGGCCTAACTTTTGCTTAGAGTGTCAGTCACGGTTTTCATCTCTAACGGCCTTATTTTTATTATTATTATTTTTTTTTTTGTCGGTTTCACGGATAAATTGTGCTCATTCGAATGGGAAGTGACAGCAGTGACATATTACTCGTCTGAAAAGAACTATGGACATTCATTGGATAAAAGAACTTCTCTGAGTGCATAATTGCATACATGCACACGTTTCTCGTGCGATTTCATTACACATGATCATCATTTGACATTAGGCCCCAAGATACCAGACCACATCTAATCTCGAGATAGATCTCAAAAGCATCACACTCCTGTTATCAATCAGCCCTCTCGGGTTTTCTTGATTGATCATTTTTCTCTCTCTCTTTTTTTTTTTTTTTTTTTTTTTTGTCTTCAGCCGTGGAATCTTTTCAATCTGTCGACGTTGACCGGCTCCCTGAATTCATTCCCATCACTATCTGTCAGGATCGCAGCTCCTTTAGACAAAAGCTTCTTCAGGACGAAGGGTCCTTCCCAAGTTGGCCTGAACTTGCCTCGAAAATCCGGAACCCCTGGCCTCATTTGTTTGAAGACTAGGTCTCCTTCCTTCAATGGGTGCTTTCTTACTTTCTTCCCAAATGAGCGGGCTAGCCTTTTCTGGTAGATCTGGTTGTGGTAGTATGCCCGCATCCTATCTTCGTCCAATAGGTTCAACTGTAGTAGCCGCTGCTGGGCCCATTCGGCTTCTGGTAGCTGAGTTTCTGTCACCACCCTCAATGACTGGAGTTCTATTTCTACTGGTAGAACTGCTTCCATCCCGTAAACCAAGGAGAAAGGGGTAACCCCTGTGGAAGTTCTGGCGGTGGTCCTGTAGCCCCATAGTGCGAATGGAAATTTCTCGGCCCAGTCTTTATAGGTTTGCACCATCTTAGCCAGTGTCTTCTTGATGTTCTTATTAGCTGCCTCGACCGCCCCGTTGGCCTGTGGTCGGTATGGAGAGGACTTATGGTGTTGGATGGCGTACTTCTTGAGCATCTGCTTAGTCTCAGCTTGGAACTGTACTCCATTATCTGACACGATATGATGAGGGAGACCGTACCTACAGATCAAGTGTCGCTCGATGAACCTGGCCATTTCCCGGGCGCCTAATTTCTTGAAGGATTCAGCTTCAACCCACGTGGTAAAGTAATCAATGGCGACTACAATGAACCTGTGCCCATTAGAGGCTGTCGGGTGTATCTCTCCTATTATGTCAACCCCCCATGCGGCAAATGGCCACGGGGATGTCAGGTTGCACAATTCTGACACCGGCAGGTGTCTCAGATTAGCATACTGCTGGCATAATTGGCACTCCTTCACATATCTAGAGCAATCTATATCCATTGTTAACCAGAAGAATCCTTGCCGCATTATTTTCTTTGCCAGGGCCAGACCATTCATATGGGCCCCACAGACCCCTGCATGGGTTTCCTCCATAACCCTTTTGGCCTCTTTCTCATCTAAACATCTTAGTTGTATGCCATCGGCTTGTCTCTTGTACAACACCCCGTCTACACTGATGAATTGAGTGGACAGTTTGCGGATTAGCTTTTGGTCTTTTCCAGTGGCTTCTTCCGGGAATAGTGACCTCTCCAAATAATTCTGGACATCATAGTACCATGGCTTTCCATCAGTAATTTCAACATCCCCGACTTGCTCGGTCTCAAAGTATGGCTTGCTTGAACTGGAAATGAGCACAGGCTTCATAACTATTCCTTCTGGGTTATCCCACATGGATACCAAGGTAGCTAGGGCATCTGCCAATTGGTTCTCATCTCGGGGCACGTAGTTAAAAGTGCAAATTTCAAACCGGCCACTAAGTTCTTTCAAGCACTTCGCATATGGCAACAGCCGCCCTTCCTTGATGGCCCATTCACCCCTGACTTGGTGGATTACTAAGGATGAGTCCCCGAAGACCTCTACTACTTTTGCCCCCACGGCTGAGAGCGCTTCTAACCCAAAGATGCAGGCTTCATACTCAGCCTCGTTATTGGTGGCTCTGTACCTTAGTTTCTTGGCTAAGGGAAGCTTCTCTCCGTCTGGGGTTACTAGAATCACTCCTGTTCCGGCTCCCTTGCTATTTACTGCCCCATCAAAATACATCTGCCATTTCTACACGGTGATGGCTACCACGTTTTCGTCGGGGAATTCATACAATAGCTGGTCTCCTTCAATTGGATGGTCAGCAAGAAACTCGGCCACTGCTCGGCCTTTAATGGTCTTTCTAGTAATATATTCCACGTCGAATTCTTGTAGCAATATCAACCATCTTCCCATTTTCCCTAGTAAAGAGGGTGCCTGTTGCAGGTATCGGAGGGGATTTTGCTTGGCAACAGCCTGCACTTTGTAGGAATGAAAGTAATGCCTCAGTTTCTTTGATGCCCAGATTACTGCTAGGCAGATCTTTTCCACTTCAACATACTTGGCTTCATAAGGGAGGAATTTCTTGCTGAGGTAGTAAACCGCAAATTCGACCCCGAATTCATCCTCTTGGGCCATCATGGCTCCTATAGAATTTTCCTCTATTGCTAGGTAGAGGATCAAAGGTTTAACAGGCCGTGGCGGTCGTAGCACTGGGGGATTTTGGAGGTAATCCTTAATGACATCAAAAGCCTTTTGGCAGTCGTCGTTCCACCTGACTGGCTGATTCTTCCTGAGGAGCTTAAAAATTGGTTCGCACACTGAAGCGAGCTTGGAAATGAACCTACTGATGTACTGCAATTTGCCCAGAAAACTCCGAACTTCCTTTTCCTTTTGGGGCGCTGGCATTTCTCTGATTGCCTTGATTTTATCAGGGTCCACTTCTATTCCCCTTTGGCTTACCACATGGCCTAACAGCTTACCCGAGGTGACTCCGAAAATGCATTTCTTAGGATTGAGGCGAAGATTATACTTGTCGATCCTCTGAAAGAACTTTTCCAAGGCCTCGAAATGTCCTTCTCGAGTTGCTGACTTGATCATCATATCATCGACATACACTTCAACTTCCTTGTGGATCAAGTCATCCAAGATCTTGGTAGCCATCCTTTGGTACGTCGCTCCGGCATTCTTCAACCCAAAAGGCATTACTCGGTAGGCGAACGTCCCCCATTCTGTGATGAAAGTTGTCTTGATTCGATCCACAATCTTGTTAAGGATTTGGTTGTATCCCGCATACCCATCCACAAAGCTGTACATCATACAAGCGGCCGCGCTATCCACTAGTACATCAATATGGGGTAGGGGAAAGTCATCTTTTGGGCAGGCTTTATTCAGGTCTCGGTAGTCAACACATACTCGGACTCTCCCATCCTTCTTGGCTACGGGGACAACATTGGCTAACCACGTGGGGTATTGGACCTCTACTAAGAACTTGGCTTCGATCTGCTTGTGCACCTCTTCCTTTACCTTTTCTGCCCATTCTGGCCTCAGTCTTCTGAGCTTCTGTTTGACCGGCTTGCACTCTGGGTAGGTCGGAATGGCGTGTTCGGCAACTGTCCGATCAATCCCTGGCATATCCTCATAGGTCCAGGCGAAGACTCTTTCATATTTTTTCAAAATTCTCTCAAATTTTATCCTTTCCTCAAGAGTTACGTCGGATGCTATCAAGATTTCCTTCGGATTTTCCGAAGTCCCGAGATTAAATGAGGTGGTATTGGTTGAGTTAATGTCAAATATAAATGATTCATGCTCGTGATTATGCATAATGAAATCATGAGAAACATCGCACAAGTAAGCAAAGTCATTCATATTATTAAAGTACTCAGAATTACAGACAGAATTGTCAAATAGTTCGGGAATAAAAAGTACATCAGCAAAGCTATCATTATCATCTTCCATCGGTGCTAGTGCTGAAGCCGACGGCCCCTCATCTTGAACCTCAGCTGCATTCAAACTCTTCGATTCTGGCACTGCCGCTCCGTCTTCCATCTTCTCTTTACCCTTTGATTGAGCAGCCAGCAGGCTTTTGGTGATAACTTCCTCGGGAACTTCTCGATCCCATGCTAGAGTCTGATTGAAGATTTCCTCATCCCAGAAGGCTTCCACTGCCTTGACCATCCCCTCGGACCAGTCAAACACATCATTGAAGATTTCAAAACCTGGGGTGATCTTGCCATCAATCCACTGAGGCTCTGCCTCCCCACAGTAGGCACATGCCGATGCAGCTGGCATAAAAGTCTCCAAAATGTGCGGCACTTCCACTGTCTTCCTTGTGGGCTTGTTCTCCTTGGCACCAACAGTGTAGCCCAATCCTCGCCTATCCTTTTGCCCCCTTGTGGCGACGGGCTCTTGAATCCCTTGTGAGCTCTTACCCAAACCAGCCCCGGGGAGAAAGTTCATCCTTTTCATAATATTGACAACTTGAGGGCTTACCACCGACTCATCTTCCTCATTCACTATAGCCACGTGGAAACCACTGAAGGGTTGATTGGAAATTCCGAGCACTGACACTTGATTATCACTAGCTGCTCTAATTGTTACAATCTGGCCTTCATGGGGAATCTTAATCATTTGGTGGAGCGTAGATGGAACCCCTCCCAACTTGTGAAACCAAGGCCTTCCAAGTAGCACTGCAAAGTTAGCCAGTATTGGCAGGACAACAAACTCAGCCTCTATCTCAACTGGACCGGTCTTGACTTGAGCTTTAAAAGTCCCAGCAGCTTGCCTTCTCGAGTTGTCATAAGCAGTGATAGTCAGATCAGATTCACTCAACATGCTCTCATTCAATCCAAGCGAAGGTAGCGCCACCAGTGGGCACACATTAATGGAGGACCCATCATCCACCATGACACAGGCCGTGTGCTTACCATTGATCTGAGCTCGGATATATAGAGGGCGATTGTGATTACGACCCTCGATTGGCAAGTCGGCTTCGGTGTAGACTATGTTTTCTTCAGATCCCCCTTTCACAATGCCCAATAACTCGGAGGGTGAGATAGTGGTGGCTACTGTCGATTCACATAAGGCTTCAACTAGCTTCTGCCTGTGGCTCGGGGATTGCCTCAATAGGTCCCAGATGGATATTTGCTGTCGTCTTCTTCAGTTGCTTTAGGATCTGATTCTCTTCCGTTTCTTGCTCCACCGTCGGAGGCATCGGGTCCTGTTGCTTCTCAATTTCCGGCACCACTCTTCCGCTACGAGTAACAGCCTGTACCTCTTGCACTTTGTCTTCTTCACCCCCAGAGTTCCATACATCCTTCGGCTCGTCGGCCTCTTCAGTCTCACCCTCACTGGCTGAGTCCCAACATTCTATCATGTTGACTTGGAGCTTCTCCCTATTGACTTCCTGTTCGGGGCGGACGATAGCCATGTAGTCATTGCCGTAGAGATCCCTCAACACATACCACTCTGGCAAACTTGATCCTATCATGAAGACTGGGGGAGGAACGGCATTATACCCGACATTCTTCTTCTTTTCCCTCTTTTCAGGGTCAGAGATCTGTTTACTGTCAATGAGATCTTGGACCCGATCCCTTAAAGTTCTGCAGGAGTCAGTGAGGTGACCGGTGTGCTGGTGGAAAGCACAGTATTGGTCCCCTCTATGGTTAGGCTGGCCGTAGGTCTTAGCTTGTCTGGCTGGCAATGGCTGAAGTTTTCCCTCCTTCATTAATCGTTCTAGGACCCAGGACAGTGGTCTTCCCAAATTTGAATAGTGTCTCTGGTTCACATCAGTGGCTGAAACTTCCGCTGTCTTGCCCACTCTGTTACTACTGCTTCCAGCGCCACTCGACCTATTTCCCCCTTGGTTCCCAAAGTTCTTCCGAGCAAAACTGTCATTATTGGCCTTCCTTGCCAAGTACTCCGATTCGGCTTCAATTGCTATGTCTTTTAAGGATTCCCAATCCTTGAGCCCTTTCATCTTAAGCCCCTCCCTCAAGTATGGGCTTGCATTTTTGATAAATAGTCTGATTTGGTCCGAGGTATCGGGCTTCCTCTTCATTTCCATAACGCGATTCCTCCACCGCGTAAGGTAATCATGGAAAGATTCACCAGACTTTTGTTGCAGGAGCTCGAGGTCTTTTAACGTCACTTCCATGCGGGTGCTGCAGTCGTACTGCCTCATAAAATCACTTGTAAGCAAAACCCAATCTTCTTTCGACCTCCTGTCCAAACCGTGGTACCAATCAATCGCTGACCCCGTCAAACTAAGGCAGAAGTACTCCACTTTTTGCTTTCTGGTAAGACCTGTGCCCTTCATGATCAAGGCATATTGTTTAAGATGGGCCGAAGGGTCAGACGTGCCATCAAACTTTGGTAAATCTGGCATCTTAAATCTCTGAGGCAGCAGCTCCTCCTCACCCAAGTCTACATCTTCGGGGATGACCCCCTTTCCGACCGACACCATTCGTGCGATGGCCTCCATTCTTTCCTCCATCTTCCTCACCACATCATCCTCTAGCTTAGGAGCTTTGCACCTCACCGCTTGGGGAACTACTGGCTCATCTTCCTCTTCCCCTAAGAAATCATCCCTTGGATCTGGAATTCTCATCCTCGCTTGCTCAACTGGTGCCGCCACTCTAGGTTCAGTGACTGGCTGTGGTACAGTGGTAGTTGGTATAGTGGTCTCCACAACAGGTGTTTCGACCGGGTCAACAACTGGAGCTCCGGACGGTTGTCCAGCGTGTGGCATCATCTGGGCGACAAGGTTCCCCATCATAGCAAGCATTTTCCTTTCAAAGTCTTCGAATCTCTTGTCCAAGTCTTGTGTTGTTACAGCACCCGAATCTTGCGGTAATTCTGCCATTACTGATCCGGAGGATTGTTCTGAACAAGAGTCTGAGTTTCTATCCCAATCTGAACCCGATGCTGATGCCAAACTTGACGGCTCAACTACTTGATTTTTGACCAACCTCCCGCTAAGATCTCTGGACCACTCAAATGGATCTATGATGGCTGAAAAAATCCAATTCGTTAGCATGATGCATGGATGGCATTAAGAATGCATGGCCGTGTTGATGCAGCATCCACAACCACATGCAAGCAAACAGACCCTTCCAACCTTATTACTCCCGCACAAGGGGCAATGTGGTCTCTTTCCTAGGTGGGCTTAGTTCATGGGTCAACAGGGGACCCTATGAACGCGCAACGTGCACGGCGAAAAGCCGGCAGCATAATAGCTCTAGTCTAATGTACACGCGTATGAGTTTTGGCCATTTACATATTTGGACAATTCAATCAAGTTAAGGTGGGCTTACCGGGGCATGAAAGCCTTTGATAAAAGACCACTTAAATTGGTTGATTTTGTTTAATACGTGACGACCCATATCACAAGCATCGTATTAAGGAGCATACCACCTAGGGAAGTTTCTATTTGCCATTACATGGGCTTTAGTCAGGGTGATTTTCTTTAGGCTACCCAAGCATGGTTCGCGCCAACGGGTCTAGCTCACCACGAGCATAACGACCGATCGGGTCTCCATTTCGATATACCAAAAGGTACAAGACTTGGGCTGGTGATTATCCTTAACACTTCCCCACAATGAGTGAAAGCAGGGTCGTGCTTCGGGAATGCACCGGGGTAAGATAGGGACCAACTAGCGTAAGTCTAAGGCTCTAAAACGATATGATGCAATTTTTGAAAAGAGATAGAATTTTAAGTTTCAAAAACCCAATTATAAATTTTTACCAAAGCACTTTCGGAGTGAAGTCTCAAACACAAAGATCCCCAGCGGAGTCGCCACTGTGACGCGCGCCGAACCCGAAACCACCCAGCAAGGGCCCTCCTTTGAATCCGCTTTAGGATTCGAGGTATGAAGGTTCGCGTCTTTTGATCATGGGCGCCATGAGACATCATCGGTGTATCCCTCCCAATAGAACATTGGGGAGAATAACCTAGCCTATTGAAGCCTAAAGGCACCTTTGAGGTATTTGGAGTCGCCACCCAATTTGCAAGAAATTGGGAAAAGGTTTCTCACCTCTATTGGTCTAAACCAGAGATATGGTGTCCGGAACTTTCCTCTTATTTATGCTTTGGTTAATTATAAATGGGTTTTTAAATTCTTAAAATTATATCTCTCATCTCATACGAGCGATGCATTAAAATAAAAGCGCATTTCAAGCACGTAAAGGAAGTAAACGAAAGCGATAAATAAAGTAAATAAAGAAAGCAATAAATGAAAGCGGTAAACACGCAAGCACGCAATTACAATAAAAATAGGGGCATAATACAACCCCAATAAAAGGAGATCAAAGATGTAAGTGGGACGGAATACAATCTCCAAAAGATAAATAAAGTTGCCCCAAAATTAATTACAAGGGCCCAAAGAAATGAACTTGAATTTAAAACACTCACTTAAGATTAAAATAAAAGAACATACATAAATCGGGACATTATTTGAGGAACGTTGGTTCCTCCGCGCTTGTTCGAAATTTAGGAACATTGGTTCCTTCGTATAAATTTGAAGAGGGTTCGAAGAGTCATTTTTGATTGCTTGAATTGAAAACCCGGGATGAGTGATCCCATTTTTGTAGAAAAGTTTACTCTTCGTTTTAATTGTGACATTTTTATTGTCGGGCTAAAACAAGGGACATTGGTCCCAATTTTATTAGTGAAGAATCCAATTTAATTGTAAAAATATTTTTGTGACTTTTTATCACACGCGTACAAAAATAAAACAAGTACTTACAAGTAAACACGTAACACATAAAGAGAAGGAATTAAGAAAGATCTCACCGAGCAAGGCGATATTCCACGTGTCGCAACCCATCCGGGGAGCCGTGAGAACGCTTACACTACCCGACCCAAATTAAACTCATACAAAGATAATGTCGAAAATAATATCAGTAAATATTTTAAGTAAATTAATCAAGCAAATGCAGAATATAACAATAATAATAAATGATAAATAATGATAACGACAATAATATTATGATAACAAATAATAATATTATGTGGCACATAAACATTAGCATGACAGTAAGTAGGTAGTGATAATATTAATAATTATAATAACATAATATCAATAAATATAAAATGAATATATAATAATGATAATAATAAAAAAAACAGAATATTAACAATAGTAAATAAATGGTGATAGTAATAGTAACAAAATAAGAATGACGGTAATAATAATAATAATAATAATAATAATAATAATAATAATAATAATAATAATAATAATAATAATAATAATAATAACTGATTAATGCAATAACTATGAAATGCATAAATGATAGTAATAACAGTAAATACAAAAAGGACAGCAAATAAATAAGTATATAATGAACACTAATAATAATGACAATATTTATAATAATGATAATAATAATAACAAACAAACATATAGAGGCATGTTAACAATGATGGTAAGGAAAGAATAACAAAACTAAGAAAAATAATAATAATAAAAACAATACTAACCTAATACATTAAACGAAACCATCAATCACAAAAATATTCATGAAGAAAAAAAGAATGGCATGCCCACAGTGACTAAATCAAAGAGAATAATAGGCAAATGACATAGTATTTAATGGCAAAAAAAATGAAGAAATATTTTACAATAATAAATAATATACAAACGAGTAAATGAAATTGGCCCAAGAATGTTTACCCTCAGAATTTTTAGATCGGAAATGTGGCGTCCCGATCCGCTCCTCTTGTCAATTTTAGTGATAAGTATTTAGGGAAGATATGAAAATCTGTGTTCTAAACGAATTAATTTGAGAAAAATGTTTTTTTGTGGGATGAGAAAGCCAAGAAAATTGATTTTTCTTGCTCAAATCAACCCAAGATCAAAGGTTTTTAGTAGCAAAAACTAAAATGTGAGACTAAGGTTTGAAGATTTTTTGAAGAATTTTTAAGAAAAAGAACAACTTCCTGGAGAGTAGCCAAGACCAAAGAAAGCCAAAGAATTTTTGTTCAAATATCACCCGTCCCCCTCAAAAATGATGGCCAATTCCTCATTTAAGGTTGTCTTGGCCAAAAATGGCAAGGGACAAAAGAGACTTTCCTTTTTAGTTAATAAAAAATGTCATAAAATGGTGAAACAAGAAAAAAAGTCAGACTGAAGAAAATCAGACTGAAAACAGCGGAAAAAACGGACAGGCAAAGACCAGGTCGCGCGGAGAGGGCAAGGGCGCGCGCGGCAGCAGCCTGCTGCGCGCGTGGTGCCCCCGCACCGCGCGCGGCAGGCAGCTGCCTCGCGCGCAGGGGCTGCGCGCGAGGCAGCCTGCCTCGCGCGCAGGGGGCTACGCGCGAGGCCCCCTGCCTCGAGCGCAGGGGGGGCGCCGCCTCGCGCGCAGGGGGCCTGCGCGCGAGGCGCCTGCCTTGCGCGCAGGCGCCCCTGCGCGCTGGGCGGCCTGCTGCGCAGGCGCCCCTGCGCGCTGGGGCAGCCTGCCGCTCAGGCAGCCCCGCGCTGCCACAGGCGGCCTTCGCGACTTTTTTTTTTATTTTAAATTTTAAATTTTGACACAAAATTAATATATATTTTTTTTTGCTCCATCTTAATTTTAATTTCCCCAAAAATATATATTTTTAATTATTTTTCGAAAAACACACCTTTGACAAGGGAACGATCGATTCTCACATTTCTTGCCGAAAATCGGCCTTCTATTTCATCATCGGGTAATCCTGATCTTGGACCGCCTCGGGACCCGGTGTCTACAGGTGGATAACGAGTAACATAAAGATACCCAAAGGTATTAGCACTATTCTCATAACGCACGGATACCCGTAGGTACCGAAAACCATTCTTTTCTTTTTGATTCAAAAACATTTTCGCGTACACAGGGATCACGAAGATCCAGTCGGGGGACCTGATCAGGGTCCAAATCATACTAGGCTGCAGCAACACTAACTCTATTAGGCATGCCTAACTATCCAGGACTCGACTAATGCAGGCTAACACTTACTTGTTTCCTTTAGAAATGCTCATGCCATAATATAAAATCTTTTCAAAAGTACATACTTTTATTATAATCGCATAATAATCCGATACATAAATTGTTCATAAAAATAACGGTTCATATAATTATAACAATTCATAACCTTTAATTATAATCTCATTTAATTTTATTACATGCTCCACAAATTATTACAACTATAACTTGCATAGTATAGTATATCTTAAATTATACATTATGTCGCAGGTAAACCACAAGCCAAAACTCCTGTCAAATAGCTCAATCAATCATCTATTCATGGCACAAAAAAGAGTCGTGCTTACAACTCTTGTCGCGATCGCGACAGAAAGTTAAATGGCCTCTGTCGTGCTCGCGACACCAGTTGCGCTCTCGACAGAGCCCAACCATACACTAGGAATCGCACTCGCGACCTGAGTTGCTACCATGATAAAACCAGATAACCTCTGTCGCGCTCGCGATAGAGCTAAGCATCACCCTCCTTCCATCTCCCACTTGCATACACTTCACATAGAAACATACTTACTTTTGTCATGTCCATAACTAATTTTCTTGAACATTATTTTCCCTAAATTCGTGCATAGAACCCAAGAGTTCCAACACAAGTATCCTAAACTACTCAATTGCCTAAGAGTCATTCCGTAATTAAATAGTCAAATTAAAAATCGTTGAGATACGAAAGGTTCATTTCAATTTCGGTTTACGACACACTTAATTCCATCATTTACTTCATTCTTAACATCTCATAAAAAATTCTAAACTATAAATAAATCTCCTCAAGTTTTGAATCATTAAAGACTCATAGACTTTTGTCGGTCTTACACAAATGTGCCACAATTATTCCTAACAAATATCAAAGCACTTGTAAGGTTCAATTAATACACTCTCCTTCATATCCGATTGAGCTTCTACGCTTTGGTTTGAACTTGAAAGAGTGTTCTAAACCTCCTATGTATCCCAAAGGGTTAGGAATCTAAACCCCATAATCCTGTTAGCTCAAAATGCAAGTTATGGAATTCCAATTCAAATTGCCTAACATAATATAAATTAGGTTATAAAGAACATACTCGGAAGTGTTTGATTCATTAAACCTCTCAATAACGAAGTTAATATTCTTATTTATAACCTTAGACAATTGTATTCCTAAGTGATATCCATTTATTTGCTCATTTCCAAACTTTAAATATATGATGAATATATCTTGAAAGGTTCTGAGGAAGTTCGGATGTGTTTCGGGATGAGAAACATGACAATTTACACATCCTAAAGAATAGGAAAGAGGGGCAAGGGTTCATACCAACTATGAGGCTCAAAATGAAAGGAAAAACCTTCCATAAACAGGTTCTGTCGCGCTCGCGACAGAGAGCTTCCCCAACTGCCCTACAAAAATAGACTTACGAGATAATTTTCCATATTCGACTTTGTATCACTTAAATGACCCACTAAACCTCATTTTTAACCAAAATGTCCTTCTTAACAAATGTTCCTTAGGATGTTAGCTTTCAAATGAAATAAATAGCAAATTAATTGGACATCTATAACTCCAGATGTGAGCTACATAACCTACACTGCTCCTGTGAACCCGTTTAAGTACAGACACCCCGGTTTTTACCATTTTCAAGGATCCTAGAGTCAGAGTTAGGTTTCGATTCTTAGAGACAAGTTTAGATATATGAATCAGCTTTCAAATGGCACTGGTCTGATACCATTTGGACATCTATAACTGGACTTGTAGTTAAAACAATCACTAAAGGTCCAAGAAAATCTGGACAGAGTTTCCCCAGAAAATTCAAATTCTCCAAATCTAAGCCAAACCACACAACCACATCAACACAACCCATCAAAATTTAAGCTAAATACTATTTAAGACAGAAACTCAATCACACACAATCAATAAATAAGAATTCACATTAAAACATATAAATTTCCCAAACCTCAAACTCCTTTGCTCCATTAGCTTCAACGGTTGCTCTTCTTGTTCCCATACTCTGTCTTCAGTTTTGTTACTCCAATTTCCTCATCAAAATATATAATATTACTCAATATTTTTAATTGAACAAAGAGGGAATTTCAGAGATTAGGATTTATAACTTACTCTTTCATCCCAAATCTCTCATTAAAACACTTGAGCTACACTTCCCATCATACATAACTTAGGGCTTGCAAAGAGAGAGAGGGAGTATGGCGTGAGAAGAAGAAGAAGATGAAGAGAAGAAGAGAAAGGAAAGCAACGTGAGGGAGGAGAGGGATGAGCAGAAAATCTGCTCTCTCTGTCTCTCACACACACTTCTCTCACCTTAATAAAGTCAAGCCTATCTCAAATGCCACATGGCACCACCCTATTGGCCCAAAGTAGATTTTTTTATGTCAATTCTTCTTGTTGGTCCTCCAACTCTTCTTTAACCTTTCATTGGCATAATACATGTTTATAATTCATACATTGGTCAACAATTAAATCTTATCCCCTTCAATTAAGTCCTAAATTAATACCTTACAAATTTGCAATTGGCCGCACTTGCCGAAACTTTTGCGCTAATACCGAATTCGTCCTTTCGACACACCTAATACCACAACTTACATACATTCGGCATATAAATGATCCATTTTCAAAATTTAGCCCTCATATTTATTTATTTCACTCAGTTAAATTCCTATATGTGAAATTACCGAAATGCCCTTGACTCTCTTTTTCTTAATCCTAATCATATTTTTTCTTACTACTCAATCACTCCGACCATCAAATCACACTATTTCGAACATCAAAATCCCTGGAAATATACAAATCCTTCTAAGGTACATTTCAGAGTGTTACAAACGTTATGTTTATAGTATCATATTTTTAGGGTTAATTCATATATATTAATGTTAAATAGCTATAAACAAACATTGGGCAACTTTAATGCACTTTTGAATAAATTCGGGATTGATAAAGTAATAAAAACTCACAATTTATATTCCTGAAACATAGGCATAATTTCAAGTCTTCTATGTTTGAAGAATTCCACCTAGCAAATGATATTTTCAGGCAAAGGTCCCTTCATAACAAATGTTTTATTATGTCTTATGGTTATTATGCCACAAAAATAATCCAAATTGGATTTAAATTCTAGGAGTTACGCTTATTTGAACACAAACTACTCTAATAGTGAAACTAGGCAATTTTATACACTAGGTAGAATCTCTAGGCTACTTTAATTAAGGAATTAAACTAATAAAATGATATTTTTGGGCAAAGGTCCCTCATAAAAAATGTTCTATTATGTCTTATGGTTATTATGCCATAAAAATCATCCCATTTGGACATCAGACCTAAGAATTATGCTTATTAGAACATAAACTGCTCCATTAAAAGGGATAGAGTTAAGTTTAGTTGTTTAATTGCATTTTTACTCATCTTAAAGGCAAATTCAGATTTATATATCTTCTAGACAATTAAACATACGTATCTCAAGGATCTATGGCCACTAGAATTAAATTATAGAGCTCTATAACTCGAATTATCACCAAAATGCCAGAAGCTACTCATAGAAATTCAAAATAAAGTTTGAACCTAATAAATTAAAAAGCTCACTAAACCTTAAATCCTACAAAATCTTTCTCAAACTAGTATTTTCTCATCATTTCATACTCATTATAAGCTACATTTCAAATTAGGGCTGTGCATCAGGCGGGTTCGAGTCAAACTAACTCGAGCCCAAATAGCCGGACACCCGAAAAAGACTAATATTTTTCTCCTGAGCTGATCCTAAATATATTTTGGGGCCCGAACTGAAATACCTAAACAACCCGAAATTCACATTCAAAATCGAGACAGATCTTTTTCTCTTCTACCTCCTTTGTGACTTTTTTGTGATTTTTCAAATAAAGATTAAAATTAAATCAGAGATCAAACAAAGTTGCAATTAACAAAGAAAAACCCACAAATCAAAGACACAAAAAACCCAGATTTGTCACAAACTAAACATAACTATCAGGCAAAAAAATACAAATCAAACACATAAAAGACCACCCATATCGATCCAAATAGAGAGAGATATAGAAGCAAAGAGAGAGAGAGAGAGATGGAAGCAGATCGGCGGTGGTAGCAATATGAGGAGAAGGAGGAAGAAGAGAGAGAGAGAGAGAGAGGGAGGGAGAGGGAGCAGGAGGAGGAAGAGAGAGAGAAAAAATGAGAAGATGCAGGAGGAGGAGGAGAAGGACAGAGGCAAAAGAAAAAAAATTGTAAGTTGTGAATGTGTAGCTCAACGGCAGTTGCAATCTGAGGAGGAGGAGGAAAATCAGAGAGAGGGAGACGGAGGGGGAGAAAGGAGGAGGAAGAAGAAAGAGAGAGGGAGGGAGAGGAGAAACACAGAGACAGAGGGGAAAAAGAAACATAAAAAATAAAAATAATAAAAAAAACATATATATCAGGTCGGGTTGAAGAACATTTTAACCCGACCCGACCCGACCCGACCCAAAATATCAAGAATCCTCCAACTCGACCCAATTTGAACACCTTGAATAACCCTACCAGAATTGACATTTCGAGTCGAGTTATTCGAGTTGTTTGGGTCGGTTCGTATTTTGCACACCCCTATTTCAAATCAAAACCAACATGGAACCACACATTCACACATGACAAATACCAAACCTGAATTATGAGCAAATTTCTTCAAGCTTGCTCCAATGGTGCTTTCTCTTTTCCTTTTCTCTTCTTATTGTTATCTTCTTTAACTAATTCACAATCATTCTTACATTAATAATCACTCTTAACTCATCCATATAGAATTTTAACTCAAAGGAGAAGAATAAATGAGCTAATTTACCAATCAAACTTTGAATAACACAATTTACTTAGCATGCATAATTTTCTCTTTGATTTTATTGGCTTATGTTCATGTAAATTGTGAAGAGGAAGATGAACTTTTCATTTCAATTCTATCCCCTTTTTCCATCGAGAACAGCCTCTTAAATTGCAACCATATATGTTGCTAGCTGTCCACTAAACATTTTGCATACACATATATATATATAGCTTGGGTATTTCCCTTTTTGACCCCTTAATATAATTTAATCCAAATTAAACATGCATTTAATTTATTTTAATCCATTTGGCCCTCATTTAATTTTCATTTAAACATATATATCATAGTTCGACATTTTATGAATTTACTGTGTCCGTTCGGTCAATTTTGTATAATACCCAATTGACGAGTCAAATATTTAAGCATGCATTTTTTTAATTGCCATTACATGCTAATCATATATCAAAGCTACTAGGGTGTATTTCAGGGCCTTAATATATATATATATATATGTACACTACACCATTTTGTTAATATTTTCATTTTCATATAAAACATAGATTTAATTGAAAAAATGTCTAATTCTTTAAATTAATTTTGAGCTGTAAAAGATAAAAGAAAATCAAACAAAAAAGTGAAATGGAAGGGTACATAAGGAGACACTCCAACTTACACTGTTTTTAATTAAGACACCTGAATTAAGTAAATGACCAATTAAACACCTTAACTCAGATACTGACATATATTTAAACCATTATTGTTGAAACTATACAGGAAGGAATAAACGTGTATCTCCAATATAATGTTTCCACGTGTCAATCATGCATTAAATTTTTTTAGGAATGGCAAGATGAACTGCTAACTGGTTTGTCTCGGTTTCTCTTATAAAAAAAGGAAGAAATAAAAACAAATCAAAAAATAAAAAATCCTGGGTCTAGCAATTCAGTCTTTTTCTTCTCTGTTGATTTTTAAGGTTGCAAAATCCCATCAATGGACTCGATTAAAGTTAACATTAGAATTTTATCTCTATAAGCAGGTGATTAGGGATTGCAAAAGTTGAAACATTACAGGTTGAAGATTGGTGTTTGCAAAAGTGGAGTGAAGAAAAACTTGGAGAATCGTGATATATACCAAAACCCAGTTAGAGGAGACAAGAAAAAAGTGTGTTTTTTTGCTTAAAATTGAGTTGTTATGTTGTAGTGGTAATTTTGAGACTTCTTTGCAAAAATTATGGCATTTTTTTATGGTGTAAAATATTCATCTATAAATAGTTCCCTTTTACTATTTTCTTATGTTTACAGTAATGTGAAATGGGGCATCACTTTGGTTTGCTACTTTTTTCTAGACAGTAACTTGAAAATGGGTGATGATTTTAATTTACTCTTATATTTTCTTTGACAGTAAATGTAATGGGAGATTTTTATATATGGGGCGACCATTGTAAATGAAGAGGCACCAAGGTATGTAGGGGAAACTAAAGAGGAACCATGGATGATTAACAAAGACCACTTTTCTTTAGTTAAGTTAGCCTGACATTCAAGGGAATTTGGGTATGTTGGGGTTGTTGGATTTTGTCACCAAAATACGGTTACAAAGGAGTTTATTATGCTAAAAATTGATTTTTAGCTTTTAGACTTTGTCAAAGACCTAAAGATTGGTGATGATTTGGATATTTATATCCAACATGTAGTGCACAACCCAATACTAAATAAAGAAGTTATATTACCTATTGCATATAATAAATCAAGTGGTGTTAGGTATAATGCAACTGCTTCTATTGTTGATAATATAAACAGTAGGCATTAGGAGTCTACTATGGTAATAAACACTGCAAAACAAGAAGTTTCAGGAGTAGAGGATGTAGAACCAGAGTTTGAATTTGTAAAAGTTAGAGAACCATAGGTTGAATAAGCAAAGGCTGAAGGCAATTCTAACGGAGAATGGAGATAATGGTAAAGATGAAGAATCAGATCTAGATGTTATTCCAAAAGAAGATGATAGTGATGCAAATGAAGAATTGAAGGCATTTAGAGATGTTGCTAGGGCAAAAATAGAGAAAAGGCAAAAAGGACACAGGGTAATTCTACTCAAAAAGTTCTTCTAGAAGAGGCTAGTATAGATAAGGGATTTGAGGATATAGAAAATAGGAGAGGAGATAGATATGTTCGAAGACTAGGAGGTGATGAAGTGTATTTAGATAGTTCAGATCTTGAAAGTGATAATAGTGGGGTTGAGCTAAATGATGAAGTTGTAGAGGGTGTTGATATACCTATAAGAAGAAGGAGCAAGAAGGTTAGATATGATCTAAATTGTTAGGTGCCCCTTTTTGAATTACACATGATTTTTGAAAATGCTATAAATTCAAAAAAGTTATAGATGATTATGCATGTGAAAATAGAGTATAAGTGAAATTAAGACCTAATAAGAGGCATAAGGTTAAAGTGAAATGTATAGGGAAGAATTATAAATGGGAGCTGTATGCCAGCATTGAAAGCAATTCTTGAGATTTTAAAGTGAAAAAATATCAACCAATCCATAAGTGTTCTAAAAAGAATAAGAACAAGCTTTGCATTTCAAAGTGGATAGTAAGAAAATTTGAGGAGAGGATTTCTCAACTAGATGTTAAAATCTAGAAATTTCAAGAGTTGGCAAAGGAGAAGTATGTTATATGTAGGTAGAAGTTTATGTATTAGAGCTAAGATGATGGTTCTAGAGCAATTTATGGAAGATTAGAAGATTTAGTTTTCAAGGTTGGCTGATTATGCAGACATGATAATAGAAACTAACCTAGGAACATCTTGTTGGATAAGGATTAATAAAGAAACTAAACCAAGGAAGAAGTTATTTGTCTTCTTCTATGCATGCTTTGATACTTTGAAGAGAGGTTGGAAAGAAGGATGTGGGAGAATTATTGGATTTGATGGTTGTTTTTTGAAAAGTGTATGTAAGGGTGAGCTATTAGTTGTTATTGGCAAAAATGGTAACTAGCAGATGTACCCCTTAGCCTTGGCTATTGTTGATAAAGAAATAAAGCATTCTTGGAGCTGGTTCATCAATTATCTCATAGATGATCTTGAGCTTGGAACTAGAGTGGGTGTTAAGTGCTTAATTTTGCATATTTTTACTCAATTTTCTCATACTTTTATGCACTTATTGTTAGCCTATTTTGGTGCTTTTCACTTATTTTTTGACTTTTATCATTATAGGACCAAAGTGGTGAAAAGTGAACAAATTATAATTATTTTGAGTGAATTTGGAGAAACCATGAAGATTCAAAAAAGATTGGAAGCAAAATAGCTGATTCTGGAGTTAGCCCTGCCCAGTGCTAAGGGCCAAGGGTAAACAGTTGTCTTGTCCAAAGCTAAAGGAAAACGTGCAGCAGATGTCAGCTTTAATATTTTTAAGCGCAAAGTTACCCTAATTGCCAGCTGTACTTCATCTGAATTTTAGGGATAATTAAGGCTTTAATTTAGGAGATAATAGGTAGTATTTTTAGGAGGATTAAATATCATTTAATATTTTTATTTTATTTTTCAAGTTTGGATAGGAATCAACTACTTACCTAAATTTTCTAGGTTTTATTTTAAAAGGGGCAAGGGGAGAACGTGAACAGTAACTTTGGCTGCTACTGCCGCCTCTGTTTTTCCATCTCTGTGTTAGAAATTTGTTTAGTTTTATTTTGTTTTTGTTCTTGGTCATGATTGGCTAACTCTTTGTTTTCTAATTAAAAGTTTAATTCAAAGCCATGATTTGTTAATTATTGTGAGATTGATCTTACTTATTTTTTTCTTTAATTTGTGTGATGTTTATGTTATTTACTGTGATTTAGGGAAACTCCATATCTATTGTTATTTGTTTTATATGCAATAAGAGCTTGTTGTGCATTTAATTAAATAGTATATAACTAATTGAAATTATTAAATCCGTAATTATTTGGTAAAATCAATAACAAGTGGTAATTTGTATAGCAACACGGAGAAGGGTTGTTATATTAAGTAACTACATGATTTAGTTTAAATCAATCTCGCTGAAAAATTGGTTAGCTTAGGTAAGGTCTTTCTAATTCATAAAGCTATAAATAAATTAAATTTTGTGGCTGATAGAAGATTGTTTATTGATTAGGGGTTAATTACAGTCTTACTTGATTGGCCTATTAATACGGAAAGATTGATCGGGAGTGCGAAGCCGACGACTATAACTGATCCATTGCATGATTTTAAAATTATCTGTTGATCTGTGATCAGTAAATTAAATCATGTGCTGCGAAAACCTTTAACTAGAGTTTTTCCATCATTGATCTTATTTTTAATTAAATTCTACATTATTTTTATTCGTATTTAATTATGTGTTTTTATTTTTAATTCATAACAATCCCCTCATTTATTTTTATTGTTTATTTCTGGTTATTTAAAGAATTAAAACTCGACCAATCCCTGTAAATTCGACCCTGCTCATCGTTATTTACAAAATTTTAGTAAGAGTAGGAATTTTATTTTTGTTGGTTTTGACACCCATCAAATTTTGGCACCGTTATCGGGGATTGGTGTCTATTAGTTTTAATTTTTTAAATGTCTGGATATTTGTGTTTTCTTGACTCTAAAATTTCACAGCTAACATATTTGGTTCAAAATTTGGCTGTAGGAAATAGGCAACATGTTGGAGCTTATTACCATGAGAATTCTTATGCACATGAAGGATTTTTAAGTCCACCACAATAGAGTTATGACACTTATGCAAATACTAATGCTCCATGGTGGATAGGCCAATCAAACTTCAGTTATGCGGGAATGCCATAAATTTACTAGAATTTTTAGCCTATACAGCCCGTTTTATCACAACAAAATTCTTCAAATTCAAGTATATCCCTTGAAGAAATTGTCAATTCAATTGCTACTAATGCTTTACAATTTCAAAAGGAGACAAAGGCCAGCATTCAAAATTTGGAGAAATAGTTAGGTCAAATGGTGATTTTATTAAGCAGATTAGAAGCTCAAAGGACACTACATTTAGAATCAATTATTAATCCAACACAAAGTGTGAGTGCAATCACCTTGAGGAGTGAAAAAGAGCTGGAACAGCCCATGCCAAAGAAGAGTGACTAGAAAAATGAGAAATAAGTTGAAAAAGAAATGAAAATTGTGATAGATGGAGAACCCGAGAAAGAAAATTCAAAACAGTCCCCCACTTTTATCATTCAGCCTAATTTTCAGGAAAGATTAGTAAAATCCAAGAAAAAAAAGGAAGAGAATGATATTTTTGAGATTTTTCGCAAGGTTGAGGTAAATATTCATTTACTTGATGCAATTAAGTGAATGCCTCACTATGCTAAATTTCTTAAAAATTTGTGTGTTAATAAGAAAAAGTTAGTTGGTAATGAAAGGGTGAGTATAGGAGAAAATGTTTCTGCGATGATACAGAGAAAACTACCACCAAAATGTAAAGGCCAAGGTATGTCTGCCATTCCTTGTACTATAAGCAATGTTATGGTAAAAAGAGTTATGTGTTATTCAAGAGCTTCAATAAATATTATGTCATTGTTTATTTGTTCTTCTTTGCATGCTAGTCCATTAAAAGAGAAAAGGTAACAACCCAAAAAGAGTCTAGTTTGAAATTGCATATTTGAGTGGATAATTGGGGATATTTTCGTATTTGTGCAAGTAGATTGGAATTATTGAGGACTTAATTGAAGAAAATAATTTGTTTAGTGAATGATTTGCTTTTAGTTAGTCAAGATATTTGACTAAGAGGACTAATAGGAGAGGGACATGTGGACCTAGAGGATTGAGACAAGTGGCTTGGTAAGTGAGAACATTTAATGGGATTTGAGAGAGAGAGAAAGAGAGAAGAGGCAGATTTTCTTGCTTCTTGTGGAAGCTATTTCCTCCTCCTCTTTCTTGCTCTCTCACGTTCTCTTGCTCTCTCACTCTCCTTCATTTTTTCTGCTCTCTCTCCCTCTACCTCTTCTCTTGGTGTTCTTCAAGTTTGAGTTGGGTTTGTTAGAGATCAAGAACTAGGTTCAAGAGGTAAGCGGTTGAGTTTATCTTCATCTTCATCTTCATCTTCATCTTCTTCTTCTTCTTCTTCTTCTTCTTCTTCTTCTTCTTCTTCTTCTTCTTCTCTGTTTTCTGGTTTTGGAAGAGTGAGTGTATGGTTTGATTTAGTGTTGATTTGGCTTGGTTTTTGTGCAAGAATCGGAAGAAAGAACGAAGAGTAAGGGCAAGGAGAAAGTGGGTTCTTGAAGGGTTTGATTGAAGCTTCTTTTTACCAGGTTTGGGAGTTATTTTCTAGTTATGTGTAGTTGTGAGTTGTCTGCCCCAATTCTCATCTTGGATTGAGTGTGTGGTTTGTGTTGTTTAAATTCTGGAAATTTGAGTGTTTCATATGTATAAATGCATGAGCTAGTAAGGTAGTGAATATGGATTTAAATGCTAGTGTTGTGATGGTTTGAATGTGGGTTTTGAAGTGAATGAGTTTGGGTTTTGAATGAATTTCTGGGATTATATTTGATTGTGTTAATCTTAAGTTATTTGTATGTTATCATTGTGTTAATTATGTTTAAATGATAACAAACGTGTTTGGAATGCTTTGGAGTGATGAGGTAAGAGTTATTGCATGATTAATTGGGTAGGGTATTGTTGTTTTTGGAAAACAGAGTAATGAAGTGCCGTTGCTGGGAAATCCTCGACTCTGTCGCGAGTGCCATGCTTGTCGCGATCGCGACAGAGCTAGGGATTCCTTTCTCTCGCGCAAGATGAGATTTCAGTGAGGGGAAGTGTTCTGTCCGAGTCGTGCAGGCCAGCACGACTCGGCATCTGGGCTTGTGCACGAGTCGTGCACCAAGGCATGACTCGTGCCAAGCATTTGTGGCCAGTACGAGTCGTGCACCATAGCATGACTTGTGCCAGCTTGTGTAGCTGTCGCGAGTCGTGTATCGCGACAGTCTCCGCCTGTTTGTCACGAGTCGTGCTCCTCGACACGACTCGTGACAACTTCCCCTGACTCGTAGCGCTTTGCTGCTACTGTCGTGAGCGCGACACAAGTCGCGATCGCGACAGTGAGCCTCTCCTGCCTGATTCTGTTTTCCTAAAATGTTTTCTTCTCTCCCATTCTACATGGGTTTTTCACTATTGTATGGTTCATGTTTTGCTTGTGCCTTGCTAAAATTATTGTCCTAGTGTTGTATTAGTGATTAATGATAATGATAGTGTTTTGATTCGTGTCTTTGGATAATTTAAAGTATTGTAATTGTGAGTGAGTAAGATGAGCCTGAAGTGTCATTGTAGTGGATAGATAAGCATGCTTATAAAGGGATAGTGAGTGCAGCTGCCTATGTTGCCCCGTTTGGGCCTTGCGATGACTCCGCTTGGGGTCTTAGTGATTAGTGATAGTATTGAGGCGTCGGCCTCCACTTTTGATAATGTTCGTAGTGTCCCCTGTAGTGTTGTGTTCCCGTATCCACCACCATTAAAATTCAGGCTATTGTTTGAAGTGTTTGGTATTTTGCTTAGTGAAGTGTTATGATTATTGAGTGATTTCAGTTAGTTTATTTGTTTTATGCTTACTGTTACTAAGCTTTGCTTTATTATAGTGATTATGATTTATGTATCTCTGTTTTTTGCTACTTAGAGAATTCAGTATGTTGATGTTTTATTATTACTATTTCTGTATAGCGCTCTATTGTCTTTGTTCCTCCCCACTAAGCATTATCGCTTAGTACAGGTTGTTTTCCCGTGTAGGTGGCAGGTTTTTGTTCTGTTCGAGTCATGTATCTGCAGGGTTGGCCACTAGAAGTTAGAGTTTCTTTTTGTATTCAACTCCTGTATATTTTTGTATATCGTTTTGTATATGTAGTTATGTATTTTGATATGTATTTGTAAATGTTATCTAAGAATATCCTTTTGTAATTTTTTTTTGTTAAGTATATTTAATGTATTAAATCATTCTTTTGTTTCTTTGTATGCTTTCGCTCATGTGCATGTATGTATGTATATATTTATCGTCCTGTTTTGTCGTGGCGCTCTGGTATCCTTCCAACGGGGGCATCTAGCCTAATGGTAGTGGGATTCTATGAATTAAGGACTTATTCCCTAGGTCCTTGGTTCGAATCTCATGAAAGGCAAAAATGCACAAGGGGAAGTGTAAAGATCGTGAGTACAACACGATGGCACTAGTGAGACGCGCTGGGAAGGCCCGTCGAGATATGTTCCGGGGATAGCCCTTGGTCGGCCGCCACCAGTTTTACGCCTTTTTTTGTAACAACCGGTGGCAGCCGACCGAGGGCTATCCCCGGAACATATCCCGTTGGGCCTTCCCAACGCGTCTCACTAGTACCACCGCGTTGTACTCACGATATTTACACTTTTCCTTGTGCATTTTTGCCTTTCGTGGGATTCAAACCAAGAGCTAGGGAATAAGTCCTTAATTCATAGAATCCCACTACCATTAGGCTAATGGTAGTGGGATTCTATGAATTAAGGACTTATTCCCTAGCTCCTTGGTTCGAATCCCACGAAAGGTAAAAATGCACAAGGGGAAGTGTAAAGATCGTGAGTACAATGCGGTGGCACTAGTGAGATGCGCTGGGAAGGTCTGACGGGATATGTTCCAGGGATAGCCCTCGGTTGGCCGCCACCGGTTGTTACAGACAAATGTAGTGCTTCAACTTGGTAATAAATCTTTTGTTTATCCTGAAGGAATATTGAAGATTATTTTGTTAAACATTGATATTTTAGTTTTTCCTGCTGATTTTTATGTATTTGATATGGAGGACGATAAATTCTTAAATTTTTCAGTTATTTTATTAAGGAGATCATTTTTTAGTACAACCAAAGCAATAATTGATGTGCATAAAGGTACACTCACTATGGAGTTTGATGGACAAATAGTTAAATTTCACATTTGTGATACTAAGAAAAATTCCAGTGATGTGTCTAATATTTTTAAATTGGATGTTGCTGAATCTCCAGTTAATGAATCTTTTAAATTAGATAATAATTCTAACAATTTGAATCTTTCATTTTGTAAGGATTTCATGCCCAAAAATTCTAACAAATTTGAAAAGAATTTGGTAAATTATACCAATTTGCAAGAGGTGATAAATGGAAGGACACAAAAATGGAATTTGAAACCGGATTAAGAGACCTAAAGTTTGAAAAACGTCTAACAAAAAAAGTTAAACAAAAGCGCTTTTTTGAGTCAACCCAGCTCTTATCCTTGTCCAAGGCTAAGCAGTCCTTATTTAAATTTAATCTCAACATTTTTAATTTTATTTTAGTTTTTTTTACTGCTTTCTCCTTCCTTATTGAGCTGATTCCAAATTTTTTATTTACTTTTTACAGGTGTTTAAACGAGTTACTGGTGTTGGTGAATGGGTTATTTTTGTTTTATGGGTTTTATACTTTAAAGATAAATAATGTTTTTTTTTAAAAGGCTTTTATTTTATTTCAACCCTAATTAGGTGTGAGCAAAAAAATCATTGGACTTGATTAACCGAGAAATCAAACCAAAACCGATCCGAAAAATAGGTTAACTGAACCGATTTTAATGGTTAATAGTTAGTGTTTTAAAAAAAACGATATTAATGGACTGATTTATTTTTTTGACTCATGAACCGGTTAATCAAACCGATAACCGATATATAAACGCTATATATATATTACAATTTTTTTATTTCATTACTTTCATATTTTCATATTTATATTCCTTTAATTTTTATTACTTTAAAATATATTTCAAATTTATTTTAATTTTTTTAAAAAATATTTTAGTTAATTTATTAATTGTTCAAAATGTCAATATTTAGTATTTATTATTATTTCTTGATTTATCAATTTTTCGTTAATGAAAAATAAAATATATTCGAAAAATTATATAACATTAATATATTAATTAAATTTTTCAATAATTTTTTAAAAAAACTATAATTTTTAAGATATATGAAAATAATGTGTATCACGTTCAAAGAAATAAAGGAAAAGAGTTATTAGTATTGGATGGACTTATTTTAATAATTTCGTATTTTTAAGTATTTTTGTTACACTTTTTTTATTATTCTAATTATTTTAAAATTTTCAAGTCTTTTCATTTAATTGGCGATTAGTAAATGTAATCGTCCATCTAATTAGGTTGATAATAGACCAATTAATTTATTTACTTATTAAGTCTTAATTTTTAAAAATAAAATTGTTTATGTTCACAAAAATTTTTTATTTTAATAACAATAATGTTATATTATAATTAGGGGTGAGTATGGACCGGTTAACTGGTCCATGAGCTCCAAAAAAAAATCAGTCTACTAATATCGATTTTTTGAAATTTCAGTCCATTAACCAGTCTATTACCATTGGTTAATCAGCCTATCAGTTTCGAATTTTCGGACCGGTTAACCTATATTTTTCGGTTAACCACTATAATTATAAAATGTATTTATAAAAAAAATAAATTATCAAAAATACTTAAAATCTAAAATTAGAAAATAAACATAATCTAATATAATAATTAAATATGATGTTCAAACAATAAACATAAACTAAAAATATTCAAAAATATTATTTTCACATATATTAAAAATTTTATTTTATTTGAAATTTTTAGTTAATATATAACTTTTCGAATATATTTTGATTTTAATTAATGAAAAATTGATATGTTGGGAAATAATAAGAAAAACTAAATATATACATATTGAAAAATTAATAAATTAACTAAAATAACTTTAAAAAAAACTAAAATGAAATTGAAATATTTTAAAGTAAATGAAAATTAAAACGATATAAATAATTAAATATGAAAATAATAAAATAAAAAATTATAATAAAAATAAAAAAAGAGTGAAATATAATTAATAAAATATAGGAGTATTCATTTATCGGTATCGGTTCGGTAAACCAATTTATAGCTAAAAAATAAAAACTAGTCCATTAATATCGGTTTTTGTAAAATACTATGTCACACCCCGTTTGCCCCCTAGTAGAATGAGCCATATATGTATGTGTGTGCATTTGCATGAGTTTTGTATAATAAGGGCATTTTAGTAATTTTGCATGTTTTAAGAGTTTTGCTAGCATGTGGGTGCATGCATGGTGCTATGGTGTGAATTAGTTGGGACAGAATTGTGTGTGCATGAGTGCACCATAGTAGGATTTGCACTAGTGGGTTATTGTAGTGTGTGGACATGCATATGTTTGTAGGGTGTGTTTATGGGGCTATGCTTGTGTGTATTGCTCACACATATGTAGGATGCATTATTAGGGTGTCTCATTGTGTGTATGTGATGCGCTTAGTTAAGGTGTGAGTGAGTAATCTCCTCCACTAGAGGATTGACATGTGTAAAGTGGGAAAGAGAAAAAGATGAAAAAGGAAAAATCAGATTTTTGAAAACCCATTCCCGTTCTTCCTTATTCTCCTTCTTCTTCTTCCCCTTTTTGCACTCTATTAAGTGCCCTAACCTAGATTCAACCCTCTAGTGGTGGAAATTGATCTTTGCATAGCATTTTAGAGGTAAAACTACCGCATTATTCTCCTTTTCTTCATTTGGTTCTCCATCTTCTTCTCTTTTTCTTATTTTCGGATTTGGGTTTGAAGTTTTGGGTTTTGTGTTTGTGTGTTGTGTTGTTTTGTTGCTTAGTTGAGCCTCCTCGTGAACCGAAGGGTAAGGAGAAGGTTGGGTCAAGTGGAACTAAGCAATAGGAGCGAAGGATTTTGAGGTTTGGGAATTTCTTGTTTTTGCATGCAATTATGTTCTTGATGATTCTTGAGAAATTGAGTTGTAATATGCTTTTGTTATGGTATGTATGGTATGGGTCTTTGTTTTGGAATGTGGAATTTACAAGATTATGAGTTAAGTATGATAATTTTGGAATGGATGTGGTTTGAAGCATAAATTGGGGTTTTGATTGATTCTTGAAATTGGATGCTTAAATTAGTGGATTGTATGAAAATTCTTGTTAATAAATGTTATATTATGGTTGTTGATGTTAATGGATGGCTGGGTTTGAGGTAAAAGGCTCTTGATTGAATTGTATGTGAGATTGGGTGATTTTGGAGGAGAAAAATCTGCAGAATTCTGCAGATTTTCGAAATCCCGATGCTGTCGCGATCGTGACGACTGTCGCGATCGCGACAGAGAGCGGTGTTGGGAGTTTCGCTGTCGTGAGCCCGCGACAGCCGAAGTGTTGTGCACCCTCTGTCGCGATCACGACAGAGCGCGATGCTGGGCAAGTGCTATCGCGAGCACGCGATTCGTCGCGAGCTCGCGACAACACCAATTGTTCTCTGTCGTGATCGCGACATCAGTCGCGAGCGCGATAGAGTCTGGCCCTTCCGTGCACGCAGCGAAGAGACTTCGGTCTCTGTCGCGAGCGCGACAGACGTCGCGAGCGCGACAGTCCCTTGTATGCTAAATGAGTTTTCTTTCATTGCGTGTGGTTTGAACTTCCGTTTCTTCTAGCAATTGTGAGATTTATGCTTGGCATTTTATGAATAATATGAATATGGAACCATGAAATGACTATGTACATATATGATGATAATTTTGGAAGTTATGAAAAGGATTGAATGGTTTATGTATGACCTGCTAGAGTCTAGTAAGTGGATAGTTAGGCATGCCTAATAGAGTCTTTGCTGCAGCTTCTGTTCCATTTGGACCCCGATCAGGTCCCCGCTTGGTTCCTCGCGAACCCTTATGTGAAAGGATCTTGTTTAAGATCCCCTTTGAAAAGTTTTGTTAAAGTTAAAATGCAAAATTAGTTTTGTCGGCTCGTACCCGTAAAGTACTGTCCGTATCGGCTCGTACCCGTAAAGTACTGTCCGTATACTCGTTATCCACTCCCTCGGGTCAGCAGGTGTTTTGTATGAATTGTTATATGGGAAAACATATGTTATATCTTTATGGATTCAGTAGTGAAAAGTATAATCTGTTATGTGGATATGATTATTATTATGAACTTTTTGATGAATGGCTTTAGGTATGTGAGCATGAGTTTATGCTATCTTTATGCCATGATTAACGTATGTACATGAGGTACGCATGTGATATGTCTTGACGATCGTTGTGAATGGTTGTCTTTACTCTATATGTGTGTTTCCCCACTAAGCGTTTATCGCTTAGCACGGTTTGTTCATCCGTGCAGGTGCGGAAGGAGTTTGTCTTGGGAGAGTCGCCGCCATCGAAGCCAACACAGCAGGGTCTTAGTGTAGGGTTTCATTTTTTGTATTTTGAGGATTCTTTTGTATAGAACTCTCTTATTTTGGTTTTGTAATAGCTTCCGCTCTTGTACATGTATCTTGGGTTTTGTAATTATCTTTTGTATCTCTTAATTGATCAGAACAGTAATGTAATGCTGCAGTTATATTAATGCATGATCAGCTTATTCCATGATTGGTGATGCGAAGTTTTAAATTACCCTGTATTTCGTTATGTATGTTTATGTATGAATGTATGTGTATTCTGTATCTGTGTGGTGGCACCTTTACTTATACGGCATCTCACTCCTTATCGGATGGGATCGCCTATGTATGGGTAAGGGGTGTTATATACTAACTTTAACCATAAATATTGGTTCGGTTAAACTATTTTTTAGATCGGTTTTGGTTCGATTTCTCGGTTAACCAAGTCCAACGGTTTTTTTGCTCACCCCTAATTATAGTGGAGAAATTTTAATTTTTAAGTAGTTTGAACATTTTAATTTTATTTATGAATGCATCTTATAATTATAGAGGTTAACCGAAAAATATTGGTTAATTGATCAGAAAAATCAAAATCGAATGACTGGTTAACCGATTGTAATGGACTGGTTAATGGTTAGTATTTAAAAAAAATTGATATTAATGGACTGATTTTAGTGGGGGCTCATGGACTGGTTAACCGGTCCATGCTCACCCTAACCCAAACCCTTTTAAAACAATTTTACCATTTTATTTCCCACACCCACCCGACGGCGCCTCCAGCTCCAGCCGGCACAACACCACCACCATCGACCAGGATGGTCACCGGCAACAATGCCTCTGCCTCCACTCGACTTGCCCCAGTCGCAACTCACCGTCGTCACCTGAAGCCTCATGCGTAGAAGCTCCCACCACAGCAGAGTCGCGCAAAGAATAGGCTGCTGGAGCCCAGTGCCACCTCGCATCGCACCCCATCCAACAGCTAGATCCCGTCGCTCACGCGCCTGCTCCTCTACCAGATCTCTGATGAAAGTAAACCAACATAGTAGAAAATAAGCAGAATAAAGCACTTTCGCTCAGAACAGGGCAGTACTCTATAACTTCATATTTTGCTATTTTTGATGCCCTTTGCCCTGCATTTGGTCTGTTGTTCCGCATTAAGAACAATGCGAGGAGAAAGTGTGGGGGAAAGGCTCGAGTTAGAAATTATTTTGTTATTTTGTGTTGAATTTGTGATGAAAATTGCTGGTTTTGCTTTATTGCTGTTGTTTTGCCACTAATTTTGATGCTAAATTTATTCCTGATTTGAAGTTGATTTTGTTGCTGAATTTTTGCATATTTTCGGTTAGATTTGTGCATAATTTAGCTGTGCATATTTTCGTCAGATACTGGAAAATAATTATTTTGAAAAAACTGTGCATATATTGGTTGGTTTCACTGCTGACTTTTATTGATTTTTGTGCTGATTTTTGAAATGTTTTGATTTTGGCTATGAATTTTTGGTTTGTTTGATGAATTATACGTAGTTTTAATGGTTTTATTTGTGTAGATATTTTGTCATTTTTCATTAGCTTTATGTCACTTATCCCATATCTATTTATCTGCAATTAAATTTTGATCTAATCTTGTCCATTAATATTTATTAAGCTTCATTTACAATCTTAGAGAAACACTTTTGTTTGAAAAGATTTCTTTAACCATTTAGTTTTTAACTCGTTAAATTGTTAGGCATATTTTAGTGGTGTTCTATAATTATTTACCCTTTTTCATATAATTTATGGTGGTCTTGATTACTTTTTGAATTAGAAATACCAAGGTTTAATTTATAAGGTGAAACATAAATTTTTGCATGTTCTTAAATTTGATTCTTTGCATTTTAGAAGCTTGTTAAAACTATTTTGGACACTTGTTTGGTATTGTGTGCTTTTAAATTGAGGTATTTGGTTACTAGGAATATATAAAAATAAAAAAAAAGAAATTAAAAAAAATTTTACTCCGCTGTCCACTCAAAAAGTGGTCAAAGAGTAGAGCTAGTAGCTGCTTGAAACTGTGTGATCTAAGTAACCAGGTGTATGCGGGTTAGAACTGGATACCCTCGCGTAAAAAGGATCTCTACATTTCTTGAAAGCATTTTAACTTCTTCTTGGACTAGAAAAACCGAGTGTATGTGGGCCAGAAACGGGTGCTCTCGCGTCCATTATAGTCTAAGAAAGCGAATTAAAAAAAAAAAAGAAAAAACTTCTTAAAAATATTTTTCCTGGGTTTTCTTGTTCCTTTATCTATTGAAAAATGTAAAATTACAGTGTCTAATTTGGTTCGATAAGTTTTCTTTTGTCCATTGATTTAACTTTGAATTAAGAAATAAAATTCTTGTGTGCTTAATATTTAAAACCTTGTTGTTTCTGATTTGAAAAAGTAGTTAAGGACCCATGTTTTGATTTGAATTTGTGGGAAATTGATTTGGATTTTTATCTCTATTTTGCCTTGCATTTTAATTTAGTTGAAACTCATGGGATTGAAATTTGATTTGGGTGAATGAACCTTTAAAATGATTGTATTTGTGATTTAATTCATGCTTGAAGACAAGCATGGGATAAGTGTGGCGAATTTGTTAAGTGTTTAGTTTTGCATATTTTTACTCAATTTTCTCATACTTTTATGCACTTATTCTTAGCCCATTTTGGTGCTTTTCACTTGTTTTGTGACTTTTATCATTGTAGGACCAAAGTGGTGAAAAGTTAGTAAATTACAATTATTTGGAGTGAATTTGGAGCAACCATAAAAATTCAAAAAAGATTGAAAGCAGAATACATGATTCTGGAGTTAGCCTTGCCTAAGGCTAAGGGCCAAGGGTAAGGAGTTGCCTTGTTTAAGGCTAAAGGAAAATGCACAACAAATGTTAGCTTTAATATTTTTAAGCATGAAATTGCCCTAGCCGCCAGCTATATTTCATCTGAATTTTAGGGATAATTAGGCTTTAATTTAGGTGATAATAGACAGTATTTTTAGGAGAATTAAATTATATTTAATATTTTTATTTTATTTTCCAAGTTTGCATAGGAATCAACTACTTACCTAAATTTTCTAGGTTTTCTTTTAAAAGGGGCAAGGGGAGAACGTGAACAGTAACTTTGGCTGCCGCCGCTACCTCTGTTCTTCCATCTCTGTGTTAGGATTTTGTTTAGTTTTATTTTTTTTGTTCTTAGTCATGGTTGGCTAACTCTTTATTTTCTAGTTAAAAGTTTAATTCAAAACCAGGATTCGTTAATTACTGTGCGATTGATCTTACTTATTTTTCTCTTTAATTTGTGTGATGTTCATTAGGGGTGATAATGGACCGGTTAACCAGTCCATAAGCCCAAAAAAAAATCAGTCAATTAATATCAATTTTTGAAAATCATTAACCATTAACTAGTCCGTTACTATCGGTTAACCATTCTATCGGTTTCGAATTTTCGGATCGGTTAACCAATATTATTTCAGTTAACCACTATAATTATAAAATGTATTCATAAAAAAATTAAAATTTTCATGTTACTTAAAAATAAAAATTAGAAACCAAATGTAATTCAATATAATATTCAAATTATAAATATAAACTAAAATTGTTGTGTCAATATGCATGAATAGGATAAAAAAATGTAATAAATAGAAAAATTGTAATTTATTAATTTTATTAAATATTAACTATTACTTGCAACAAAAATTTTTATTTTTAAAGCAAAATATATTTAATTCGAATTGCAAGTGTTAAATACTACCTATAAGAATATTAAAACTAACATTTCACATTTTAATTGAATATTATTTATCATATTAAATTTTAATAATTTAAGTATAAAATATTTTAATTAAAGAGTTAAAATTATTAAATTAATTACAATTAGGAATTAATTATATATATTAAAAAGTTTGAAAGGTAAAAAATTTTGTGTATGTGGAAATAAAAGTTCATCACATATTAATATATTAATGTTATATAACTTTTCGAATATATTATAATTTTCATTATTGAAAAATTGATAAATCAATAAACAATAATAAATATTAAATATAGACATATTGAATAATTAATAAATTAACTAAAAATTCGGTTATCGGTTCGGTTAACCGATTACTTGAGCCAAAACCATTAACCAGTCCTTTAATATCGGTTTTTTCAAAACATTAACAATTAAGCAGTCCATTATATTCGGTTAACCAGTCAATCGATTCGGTTTCGGATCGGTTTACCGGTTAACAACATCAACCGGTTTTTTTGCTCACCCCTAATGTTCATGTTATTTACTATGATTTAGGGAAACTCCATCTCTATTATTATTTGTTTTATGTGCAATAAGATCTCATTGTGCATTTAATTAAATAAAATATAGTTAATTGAGATTATCAAATCCGTAATTATTTGGTAAAATTAATAACAAGTGGCAATTAGTATAGCAACACTGAGAAAGGTTGTTATATTAAGTAAATGCATGATTTAGTTTAAATCAATCTCACTGAGAAATTGGTTAGTTTAGGTAAGGTCTTTCTAATTCATAACGTTGTTAATAAATTAAATTCTGTCGCTGAGAGATGAATTTTTATTGATTAGGGGTTAATTACAGTCTTACTTGATTGGCCTATTAATACGGAAAGATTGGTCGAGAGTGCGAAGCCGACAACTATAACTGATCAATTGCATGATTTTAAAGTTATCTATTGATTTGCGATCAGAAAATTGAATCCTGTGCTACGAAAACTTTTAACTGGAGTTTTCCCATAATTGATATTGTTTTTAATTAAATTATGCATTATTTTTATTAGCATTTAATTCTATGTTTTTATTTTTAATTCATAACAATCCCCCCATTTATTTTTATTGTTTATTTCTGGTTATTTAAAGAATTAAAACTCGACCAATTCATATGGATTTGATCTTCCTCATCGCTATTTACAAAATCTTAGTAAGAGTAGGAATTTTATTTTTGTTGGTTTCGACACCCATCAGTGGGATTGACAGCCATGTATGACATGCAAAAGGTATAACTAATCCTTTTTGTACTTTTAATTAATTCATTATAATATCAATATGGCATAGTATTTTAGCTGAAAAATTTATGTAATAGGGTGTAGTTCCAATAATTCAAGAGCTCCTACCAGCTTCAGAACATAGGACGTGTGCAAGGCATACTTGGTCAAGATGGGCTCAAATATGGAGAGCTGAGGAGAGGAGGAAGCAGTTATGGAGATATACCAAGTCAAGCTATAAGGTAAAATTGAAAGACAAACTTGAAAACTTGAGTAAGCTTGGTAATGGCATAGTTTAGGATTTGTTAGCTTATCCAAATGAAGCATGGTGTAGGTCAGTTTTTACATATTGTGTGAAATGTGACGTGGTTGAGAATATTATGTGTGATAATAGGTCCTAGGCATAGGTATATTATTAGCATGTTAGAGGATATTAGGCACAAACTCATGAATAGGCATGTTGAAATAAGAGGCTTTGCTGAAACTTGGATATCTTATATATCACCCATTACAAGATTGGCATTAGAAGATAACATCATATACTCTAAGAAATGTAGGGTCACTTGGAATAATGATAATGGATTTGAAGTTATTAATGGGGCTTAGGTACATATTATTGACTTGAGGAAAAGAACTTGTACATGTAGATCATGGATGATTAAACGAATTTCATGTGCACATGCTACGTTGAACATTGGTACAGGAAGGACATTTTTATGAACGCCTATCAATACTTCATGCAGCCAAGTCAAACAATCTCATCATTGAACAACTAGATGTTAAAGCCTATGCCAAGCAGACCTAAGAGATACAGAAGGAAGGAACAAATTGAACCAAGGGAAAAATATGGAAAAGTTTCTAAAAGAGGCACAAAGATGACTTGCTCTAAGTGCCATCAAATAAGACATAACAAGTCTAAATGTAGAACACGGGTAATGTATTCTGATCTTATTAATTCAGTGCTTTAAATGAAAGTGAAATATTGATGGAACAACAAATGTTGTGTAACATGTTTCATGAAGAGAAACAAGTCAAACCTATGAGTATGGTTCAACATCTAGGTCTTAATCTCAGCCTGCCAGAAATGTTCCTATATCATCTTCAATTTGTATTGATACCAGTGTTGTTAATAGAGTTAACAACAGTGGTAACAATACAAGAGGAAGAGGGAGATCAACAAACAATTTTAATGATACAAGAAGAAGAAGAAGAAGAAGAAGAAGAAGAAGAAGAAGAAGAAGAAGAGGAAGAGGAAGGGGTAAAAGAAAAGGGAGAGGTACTGTAAACACTACAAATTGTTAATCAGTAACCAATAGCTACTCAATCTGCTGACTAATCTAACCATTCAAGGGGCAGACGTAGAGGTATAAATGGATAAGGAAAGAGGTTGGTCATGGTTGTTTCATTGACACTGGCACTAGCCAAACTATTTTGAATGTAATCATCTTTCATTCTTTATATTTTTTTCATTTGAATTTAGTATGATTATATTACAAGTCTCATTTTTGTTATGTTTATTTGCAGCCTAGTAGGCAATCTGAAAGAGTTTATCAGGCTTGACACACATGTGAAAAGTGTAGCTGGAACCAACATTGATCTTGGACTTAGGCATAACAGTGGTCCAAAGTGGAGAGCCACACAAGTAATTATATCATCCCTATTGTAGCAATAGAAGAATAACTGTAACACCCTTAATTCATTCCTATAGGACAAACATTACATCCGCTTAACATAAACCACTTTAGTTGAATTCTGACTGATACTTGTTACCACAATTGCGGAAATTTTTTATTTTATATATCAACTTATTAACTTAACCTCCAACGTTAACTTTAATCAACCACCAATAATTTAAGTTCATATATCAAGCATAAATCATTCACTTAATAATCACATTTATACCTTGCTGAGAAATCTACAACTATTCCACTATACTATTCATTTGTTCTAAATTTCGACAATATAACAGCTATAATTTTAACCTATCCGTCCTGTAATTCAAACAATCCACAGCCCATTAAGGGGCATAACAATTCATATATCCAAAGGCATTCACATTCTCAAACAATAACTAACACTCACTACACTAAGCATCCTAAAATAATAATATATATCCAATGTCCATATACATAACGAAATTCTTTCAAATCTATACATAAGTCTAAAATAATATACAAAAATATTCTTAGCTAAAGTTCTCATCCAGTCACTTCCAACTTGAGAATTACTTGCTTCAATAGTCATCAAATCGGTACCTACATGCAGTCAATACAAACTACACGCTGAGCATTAAATATGCTCAGTGGTAGTTACAAATCCAGAGGTTCCCAAAATCCTAAATCATGCTCATATATATGAAGTTAATCATGTTAATTATATACATTAAACATGACATTTCTATCTACTTGCCAATTTAATTCTATATTGTCTATGTGCAATCAATCATCAACTTATTTTCTATACAATAACATCACTTATCACTACTTCTATCCACTGTCACTTTCATAATTCCATTTAATTACTTACATACAATTTGTATAACTTGCATACTACACTAACATCACTTGTCACTACTTACGAACTACAATCTTATTTGCTATACTTATTTATTCATTAAATCCACATTAATTATATAATTACATTTATTAACCATATATACACATTTTGTATATCATAACATTATTTACTTAGTGCTTCAATTCTAATTGTTTTTAATATTTATCTTAAGTACCAATTACCATTCTTAAATTAAAATCCATTTTCACTTAAATAAATTTGCTTATAGAACATTTATAATGTAGCTTCTTATTTCCACAATTACTATTTTTCTTATCCATCTTATAAACTTACACGTAGGATAACCATACAATTTTCATTGTTCAAAATATGTATACATTTATATACTCATGTACTAATCTCACTAACTTAACTATTTCCATAATCTACCTTTAAACATACATACATATGCATGGCAAATTTGCATAAAGTTTTTCCTAAGCAAATCAAAATATGATACACCATTTAATTCCTTTATTCATAAAATTTAGTCAAGTGCCAGTTATGCCATAAGAACTTTTAATTAAATTTCTTCATTTGCCTACTTAAAGCCAAACACATACACACACCTATACAACAATTTTAAAATTACATATCATTACTACCACATTTCCATTAAATCAGTGATAGTATCATTATTATAATAATTATCTTGTTAAATTTATTAATCAATAAACTATAAGTCCTACATATATTCACATGACACACACACACACACACACACACACATATATATATATAATCAATTTATATTTTAATCCTTTACTTAACATTACTATCCTCCATTTGCAATTTAATACCTAACTTCCATTAATTTACTATTTCACCATCCATTCACACTTAATTACATGAATACCATTAATAAATCTTATTTTCACATACATACATTAATTAACATGTAGATACAAGCTAATCCCCCAGTTGTCAATTTTATACATAATTACACTTTAGTCCTTATTAACCGTTAAGTTACATATATTTTTTTTTCAATCATTCAATTCATAAATTCATATTAACAGAGTTACAAATAATATAACTAGCCAAACTATACAACAATCCTTCAATTAGCCATATTAGTGATAAAATTACAAAAATATCACTATTTAACATTATAATAACATTAAATTCATTAATTGGCATGCACATTACAATTTAATCCAAAAATTACTCATTTAATCAACGTTTACCATTTTGAGCACTTTTATTACTTTTATTCAATTATGCCCCTAGTATAAACCCGATAGAAATTTTTGATCTAGATACTCGAGATGTGGACCCCACTGGTCTATAACATTATAGAGTAATCCTGAAAGACCACTCAAGCATTCTCATTTCATTTAAATCACTTTATCATTGACCATTGTACTTTAAACATTGAATCACTATGGTTAACCATCGCAAATCCACCAAAACTTGCACCGCGGCATAGGTGTCTCTATTGCTAGCCAACTATATTCTAAGCTAGATTTAACCACTAGACTACAATAATGGCAATTAAGTTATCCATTTCATTCAATTACTTCATTTCCATTCAAAAACATAATATGAATTCACTTCACCATATTACATTACTTAGAATACCAATATGCCAACAAGGTACATTTCACATTCAAATATTCTTTTCCCACCAATTTCAAATCCAAATCATTATTTATCCAATCTTAGTATCAAATGTACTATAATTTCACCTTAGCATCAACTATATCACAATATATAATATGAACATAAAGCACTAATTCACTATAACAAATTCAAATAAATCCAATTTGATATATTCATATCCAAAATCATATATACATGCATTTTATAACTTACATTTAACAATTAACCAAAATACTCATTAATACACATATATACTCAATTTTTGCCAATTTACAAATTTTCCTTATAAATTCATTGTTCATGCTTTACTTCTTAAATTAACTTATTTAGTCATCAATTAACATATATACACACATATATACATTTCGGCCAACACTATAAATCATCCTCAATATTTATTTTTCATTCATTAAATATTATAAAAGCTAGAATACCCTTTAACTAACACTTGTACACAATAAATTAACATTAAATACAAAATATTCTCATATGCTCAAGCCTAAACTATTCGGCTACCAATACATTTCACATTCAATCTCTACCTTTTTCCACCAAATCAATTCTAATTCAATTATTAATCAATTTTAACATCAATTATACAATAAATGCAATTTCACTTAAAATATTTCACAATTTCACTATACACATAATACAATATCACACTTTAAAATATTTAACTAAATCCTCTTAATTCCAATTAAATTAACATACACTCAAATTCATGTTAATATGCATTTTATGAATTTAGTTTCATTAAATTATGAAAATACACACTAATAAACCTATATACCCAATTCAGTCTAAGTCATATTTTCACCATTAAAATATTATTTCACTCATTAATCATTAATTTAATTAAATTACACCTTAAATAACATGTATATGCCATTATTTTGCATTAAAATATAAAATATACCAATGTACACTCACATCTACATTTCGACCAAAACATCATTTCCACCCTAAATTTTTATTCTTCACTTAATTATCAATAAATTAGCTAAATTACCCTTAACTAGCATGCATATACCATTAATTAACAAAAAATACTCAAATAATCCCGTGTACACCATTCAGCCTCAACACGAATTCCATATTCAAAAATTTTATTTTTGATTAAATCATTCAAAACATAAATTAACACTTTCTTAATTATGTTTCTAAGCTCAATTTTAATTAATTATGTATTAAACAGCAAAACCCCTAAATTACATAACCCTAATTCACACAATTTCAATGGAAAACTCAAGATTTTGTAACCACATACCTCAAAACCCTTTCGACTCCTCTAAATCTCCTTCTTATTGCCTTTAGATTTAGTAGAACGTCCTCTTTCCTTTTCTACTCACAATGGCCGAATACCCCATGAAGAACACCCAAGAAAAATTTACATCAATACTTCAATCAAACCATAAAATCATACTCAACATAACCTAATCTAACTATTAGAACCATTAAAACCAAATAAAATCATCAATTTCTGCTTACCTTAACTTTTGCCCAAAACTCAGAATTCTTGATTTCTCTCTAATCTTCACCAAATTAGGAATTTATGGGCTGGAATAATCTTCAATAGGGGCTGATAACAAGAACGAAGCTTAGATTAAAGGAATATGGAAGAAAGAAATAAAGAAATCAAGTTTAGGAGAGGTAGAAAAGAGCTTTGATTTGGAGAGAGAAGAGAGGAGAACGAGATTGATCTAAATTCTATTAGAGATAGAAAATATCTCTTATATAGTGGGTTTTTGGTTGATTTAAGGTCCAACCAAGTTGGGCCAACCAATCCAAAACCCAAACCACTTTTATGGCTCAATTTGCACTCTTAAATTAATTCTATCTCTTTCTAAGCTCAAATTCTCCCAAAATCATCTCCAATATTCATGATATATATAAATTAGGCTACAATTAAAATTTCAGCCCAATTGGAGTCCATTTCCTGTCCTGTTTACTCAAATCAGTCTGGTAACTAAATTTTCGATGCTACCGTAAAAATAATCTTTCACTGTTAATAAATTCTAAACATTATTTAGGGTCTATCTATACCTTCAAATAAAGTTTTAGAGGTCAATAGCTATTTTTAATAGTCTGGTCAAACTTTGGTCAAACCCAATTACTATTTAAATTGAAATGGACTTTTTCTCATTTTTAGCATTTGGAGACCTATTTGACCTCAAAAATACTTCAAATTTCATCCTTGAACTCCTACTAACCTGTTCTTTTTAATGATCCAAAAAAATATTTTTTGCCTCCGGATGTCTCTTTTACCCCAACACCGAAAAATATTGTTTACAACTAACCTGGTATTTGGCCCATTACAATAATGCTGCAAATTAAAGGAATGGAGCTTTTAGTTCTAGATGTTTAAGGATTCTAGTGAACTTCAACTCACAATCAAGTCAATCTAATACTTCAACATCTAGTAGCCCACATAGTATCCAGTAGTTATTTTGATGAACTATAATGTTATGGATGTTTAGGTTGTGTTTGTTTTGCATTTGTTTACTTAGGAACAATTAAGCTATAGAGCTTCTTTTTTGGACATATTGAGCTATGCAGCTTCTATTTTGTACATGTTAAGCTATACAACTTTTATTTTGGACAAACAAATCTCTATGTTTTTAGTAAGTTTGCCCAGTGCATCTTACAGTGATTATGAATAGGATATTTAATAAAACAATCTCTAGTTTCCAATTTAAGATTGCAAGTTGTGTTAATGCTGTTTTTTTGGATAGATGATTGATTTTCTTACAATGTGCAAGCGTTGTTAATAAGTTGATGTTTATCTAATTCCAATGAACATAAGCTACATTCTGCAAAATTATTGCCACAAAATAGAGCATAATATCAATCTAGTAAAAGCCATTTCATTAATAAAAAATACATAGAGAATGTCATTATAAAATCATATTTACAATTTTTCTTCATTAATCCCAAACAACATGAGTTTACTGGATTGAATTAACAAACCCAGTTACATAACCAAAAACAAAAAAGTACAAATTCCACAAAAGAAAATCCACATTTAGATGAATTCTGCCTCTTTCGATTCCACTCTTTCTCTTTCTCTTCATATTCCTTAACTTTTTTCAGTAGTCCTCAAATAATCCGTGTTGCTGTTCATGAAATTTAGGATCCAACCATGCAAAATACTCACATCCACCAACCTTCTAAAATCCATTAATCCCAACAATTAATACATAAAAAAAAAAATTCAGGCCTAACAATGTCAAGTACCTTTCTAATTTTATAACCATAAAATCTTTTGCCTGTGTTTCCTCTGGTCCATGTTATTCTTAGAGGTGCCACAACTCCACATCCACATAATAAAACTCCATTATATGATTCATTGTACTCTAACAACAATTGCAATGATTTGGCAAAAAAAAAAATTATTTTATGAACATTTAAAGAATGAGAGGAAGAGATAGGATTTGCATAGGAGAGTTAATGGAAAAAGAGAGAGAAAATAAAAATGGAGAAAAAGAAGAAGAAATTAATATAGGGTTTTGGGAAGGTAAAGGTACCGTTGATCCCATCTATGTTTCTCCCCTTTCACATGCTCTATTGTGCATGAATTACACACACTCTATCATGTCAGTAATAATGGTTTAAATATATGCCACTCTCCGAGTTAAGGTGTTTATTTGGTAATTTAATTATTTCAGGTGTCTAAATGAAAAACGGTGCCAGGTTAGAGAGTCTTTTTATGTATTTAGCCAAATGGAAAATAATAATTAAGTGGCATAAAATGTATACTGTATTTTACTATTTCTATTCTTTGCATATTTCATTTTTCTATATTTTTTTGCTTCATTCCCTTATTTGTTGTTGTTCTGTTGCTCACGGCTCATCCATCATCTTGCATCGCTGCCACTACTTAGCCATGTTCTATCGATTTTTCTCTTATAAAATCATAATATCTTAAACCTGAGACAGAGTGTAACACAAAAAATTTTGAGTTCATGAATAGTATATTTTAAGCCATGAATACTACATTTCGAGATGAATAATGCCATTGGGGATATGAATTTTTTGGACTATAAATAGTGCCATTTAAGAGAAATTTGAGAATCGAATTTGACACGAAAATAAATTTATTTAAGGTGTTAAAAACTGAAATTAAAATTTGAGTCACGGTTTCACAGTTAATGGTGACATGTTTGATCAAGTTGGACCATGGTCGAAGTTGACTTGGAACATCAAGAAATCAAACCAGACAATTATGATAAGTTATATATGATGTCACTTATTTATTTTAAGTACGGAGTCCAAAAAATCAAAACCGAACCAATTGAACCAAATATATCAAATTGTTTATGGTTTGGTTTTTAGTTTCTGTCCAATTTTTCAATTTTAATTGTGTCCTAAGATCTGACCCGATACTTGTACTTCTTTTTGGTTATTAAGTGATCTAACTCAAAAGTGACCTAAAAAACCTAAACTCCAAAAGAACCGACCCGAACCACCCTACCTATTTGCTAGGTCTATTTTCCATAGAAAAAAAAAATTGAGTTTGAAAATTGCCCATTTATAATTGTACCACTTATGAGGCCATACCAAAACTTTTTATCTGTTGGCTTTATCACTTACCTTTTACTTTTATTGTTTTTAAAATACATTTTTCCTAAGGATAAAGGGATTTTTTGCTCTCGAACAATTGAAAATGCAGTGAAAATGCTCTCAAATTTTTTTTGGTCAGTTTTTAGCCCGTAAACTCAGTTTTATGGTTGGAAAATACCCTCAAGATGGACAGAAAGTCCAACGGGCGAACGGAGTTAACAATAGCCAATCACGCGTCGACACGTATTAACCCTCTTTTCTAGTCAAATTGTTGATTTGGACTCTATAAGGGGTTTTTTCCCCTCAAACTATGGGAAAGGGTTTGAAAATGCCCTCAAACTTTGTTTTTGTCGATTTTTACCCCTGAATCAAGTTGACACATGTCGACGCCTAATTGACTGCTATTAATTTCGTTTGCCAGTTGGACTCTCTATCCAAAATGAGGGCATTTCCATCATTTAAGTGACTTCAGGGATAAAAACCAACAAAAAAAAGAAGTTTAAGGGCATTTTCACCATATTTTCGATAGTTTGAGGGCAAAAAAACACCTCATTCCTTTTTTCTATAATTCGTGGTTAATTTAATGTATTTTTATGGAGGCTTTTTGTAACACCTAATACCCGAAAAGTAGTACGGGTGTCGGGTATCACAAATGATTTCTTTATGATCTCTCATTTCATATCCATTAAAATGCTTCTTAGATAGAATCCATGTAGTAATTTTTTTCCCCTTCGTGCAACAATTGGATATCTTTCTAAGTCACTATTTATTTGATAAAATTTTCAGCAGTATAACAGTTTTACACACTTCTAATCCTCCTGCACAGTTGAAATTAAGCACCTCCAATATCACATCAACCACATCGACCTCCAACAACTCTGTAATCCCACTTATTTACATCATAATTTTAACATATGCATTATATCATATATAACCATTACATCAAATTTTAACAACTTAAGGAACCAATAAAACCTTTTCCAAAATAGTACATACATTTATTTAACTGCATACATATACATGGTATTCTTTTTACAAAATTAAAGTCTCCTATATTTACATATACATGCCATAAATCAAAAATTTACATTTTAACACTAAGCTTCCAAAATTTTGCGTCTTGAAACTCTACTCGCTCCCAAACTCCTTGGTTGCTCACATGCACCTACACGCAGTAAAATAACGACGCGCTAAACAACTAGTGCTTAATAGTGGATACAATACACGTATTCATACATACACTAACATATAGATTAATATACACATATATTTGGTGACAAAAAAAATTAGTTCAAATTATAATTTCAAGTAATTTAGCATCTCATAAATCATTTCCTTTTTATTTTACACTTTATATTAATTATTATCTATATGCTTATTATTCTTATTATTTTTCACTTATTTTTATTTTATTCCATATTTACCACTTTGCCATAGGTAGTTAAAATTTTGTCCTTAATATCATATTTTATTACTAAAATTTCCATTTTGCCACTAATACTCCAACTTACAACGTAATTACAATTTTGCCCTTATATCTTAAATTTTTCTTTTTTCTTTTCTTTTTTTGACTTTATATCCCGATTTTACCACAAATTAGTATTTTACTACTTAAATTAATATTTTACCTCATAATTATAAATTGCCATTGTTTTCTTCATATTTTACCAGTTATTTACAATTTCGCCCCTAATATTCTACTTTAATCTCATATTTATGGTTTTACCCCTAATTGCTAATTTGTTACCTATATTTATGGTTATGCCACTAGATTTTCACTTTTATTTGATATTTACCAATTTACCCCTTAATTCATATCTTATTATATAAGTACAATTTTACCCTTTATTTCTCAATTTTATTACATAACTACCACTTAAATTACAGTTTTATCTTATAATTACAATTTTGCCACTATTATTCATATTTATCTCATAATTATGGTTTTACCCTTTAACTCTCTAATTTACAATCTTATTAATTATCATCTTGCCATTTAAAATTTCAATTTTTCTTTTACGCCTCAATTTTATCATATTACCACTATTTTGGCCTTAGTAAATTTTCACTGTAAACCATATAGACGAATAGGATGTGTGAAACTTGGACCTCAAAAGTCCATATATGTACAATTCCATTTTTCACTTTCTATATCAACATCAATTTCCATATATATTAGTGTCTCTCTGCTATTGGTCCATTATTTTGTGTCGTCATGACTCCCTACCGCGGTGTATGTCTCTATGGCTAGCTAATTATATAATATACTTTTGGTTTCACTACTAGTTACTAAGGGCAAAATAACTCATCATTTCATTTCTTTATTTACATTACATATTATTTTTCATTTTGACAATATTTTATGCTTTAACATATGATTCTTGTCTCATGGTTCACATATTGTACCTCATGTACACATACTTGTTCATTCATCAAGCTTACTTTGAATTATTCACAACATAATCCTCATATTCAATATATACATAAATTCGGCCAAAACTTCAACCTCACTATTAATGGAGTTGAAGTTTTGGCCAAATTTATTTTTATATTGAATCTGAGGATTATGTTGTGAATAATGCAAAGTAAGCTTGATGAATGAACAAATATGTGCACATGAGGTACATTATGTGAACCATGAAATAAGAATCATATGTTAAAGCATAAAATATTATCAAAATGAAAAATAATATGTAATATAAATAAAGAAATGAAATGATGAGTTATTTTGCCCTTAATAACTAGTAGTGAAACTAAAAGTATGTGATGTAATTGGCTAGCCATAGGGACATACACAACAGTAGTGAGTCATGGTGACTCATGTTAGTAGGTTTTATATAGGTTTTTTATGGGTCATTTTATGTAAATTTTAGGTTGAAATAGTTGTTTAGTAGCTAATTTTCATTATCTTTTAGTTACAATTTTTAATTCTTTTCTTTTGATTGCTAAGTTGGCTTAATTGTGTTAATCTTGGTGGTTTCAGGTTTAATTTTATTAATCTTCAGTGATTAAAGAGTTAGGAGTTCATTTGAAGACAAAAAGCATTCATTGGAAGTTTTAGAGGTTCAACAAAGGGTGCTAAATGGTGAAAGAAAGCAATCAGAGAGTTTCACCACCCAAGGCTGTGAGGGTTAGATGGACAGATTGTTTCACCACCTGAGGTGGTGACACTGGGCAAAAATCACCACCTGAGGGTGTGGTGATTTGGATAAAAACGGGAATGAAGAGTTTTAAACCTTTTCCAATTCCAACTCTATCTGATTTATTCCAAAACAAGCCCTAGAGCTCTCCTATTCCAATTAGGACACTTTGTCCATTAAAAGAGGTCATTCTATCTCAAAAGGGGGGACGAAAACAAGAAGAAGAATTGAAGAACTCAAGATTTGGAATCAAAGTTTCAAGCACCAAGATTTTCATCTCTACTCAATTTCAAGTTTGCTTTAATTATGTTATTGAATTTGAATTGTTATCTTGGATTCTTGAACATGATTGACATGAGCTAAATTTTCTTTAGGGTTATCTTTGATGTAACTTGAATTTTTACTCTTTTTAATTATTTCAATTAGCTTTCTTTACTTTTGCAATTGTTTACAATTATGCTTAATGCTATCAATTAACTGGCCATTGATTGATTGATCTATTTTCTTAAAATTAGTACGGAAGGAAAATTTTAAGATTGAATTTGAATTGTAAACAACACAAGAATATAGTTTGAATGGAAATAATATAACTTGACTTGTGGGAGTTTATTGATAATAATCATATTCATAAATTCATTCATTAATCTCTGTTATAAAAGATTAATAGGCATTAGTGAATAAGTTTAGCTTAGCTTGGGAGAGCATGTTAAATATTTAAGGATTATTATTCCTTGCTTGAGTAATTAAATTTGATTGTTAATAGTTATAATTGAAAAAGTAAATTCAAGTGAACTCAAAGATACCCTGCTTCTCATCTAGTGATTTCTTTCAATTTCTTAATTGTTTTTGTGGTTCTATTTTCATAATTACTATTTATTTTAATCAATTAAGTTTTGCCTGTCTAAATAATAGAAAATTATCACCGTTCTGGTACTTGATCATCAGTCCTCGTGGGAACGATAACTCATTCACTCTTTACTACTAAAATCGATTTCGTATACTTGCGAAAACTGACAACAAGTTTTTGGCGCCGTTGCCGGGGACAGATTAGATTAATATCAATACCAAATAATTTACTATTACTTTAGATTTTTTTTATTTTATTTTTAATTTCTCTCTTGATTTTGTTTTGCAGGTGTATGAGAAGATCAAAAAGTTTTGAACTATTGCCATTTGATACTGAAATTGAGCGCACCTTCAAAGCTAGATTAAGGGAACAAAGAGAAAAAAAGGAATCGAAAAAGGAAATAGTAATGGGGGAGCCAGCCAGACGCGCATTGCGCGATTATTCGACCCCAACTGTTGAAGGAGCAACATCAAGCATTGTGCAACCTACCATTGAAGCTAACAACTTTGAGATTAAGTCATCTGTATTGTCTATGCTTCAAAATTCATGTCAATTTGGAGGGTTGACCACGGAAGATCCAAATTTGCATATTTCAAGATTTTTGGCTATTTGTGGTACATTTAAGACTAACGGAGCTTCTGATGAGGCAATTAGACTAAGACTCTTCCCTTTTACACTTAGAGACAAGGCTCAGAGTTGGTTGGAATCTCTACCAGCAAGGACAATTACTAATTGGAATGATCTAGCTAAGAGATTCTTAACAAAATTCTTTCCGCCAGCAAAGACAGCAAAATTAAGGTCTGAAATTAATAACTTTGCACAACGAGAGTCTGAAGCTTTATATGATACTTGGGAGAGATTTCAAGATCTTTTGAGGAAGTGTCCACATCATGGAATAGCAGATTGGATGTTAGTGCAGAACTTTTACACTGGCCTCCATCCCAATACTCGAATCTTGGTAGATGCAGCAGCAGGAGGAGCTTTTATGGGACTAGAAATGGATGATGCAATGAAGCTTCTTGAGGAAATTGCAATGAACAACTATATGTACAACTCTTCCGACAGAAGCACCCTCAAGAAACCCAATGGAGTTCTAGAAATTGATGCTATTTCTGCTCTTAATATTAAAATAGATGCTTTAGTTAGCAAAGTTGATAAATTAGGACTAAATGCTGTTCATTCTTATGTGCAGGTATGTGAAACATGTGGTGGACAACATGGAACAAATGAGTGCCAAGAGGAGGTATCTTTTAATCAGCCAAATTCGGAGCAAGCTCATTATGTAGCTAATCAGGGCCGCCAACAGCACAATCCATATTCTAACACGTACAACCCTGGATGGCGAAATCACCCTAATTTCTCATGGACTAACCAGCAGAATTTGCAAAGACCTCCACCTGGTTTTCAGCAGCAAGAGAAGAAAACTTCATTGGAAGATTTAGTTGCTAACCTGACCAAAGCAACCACAGATTTCATGGTCGATACCAAGACAACATTTCAAAATCAACAAGCCTCTATCAAGAATTTAGAGCTTCAAATTGGTCAATTGGCACAAGCCATGACAAATAGAACTCAAGGTAATTTACCAAGTAATACAGAGACAAATCCGAAGGAACAATTGAAGGCAGTTACATTGAGGAATGGTAGAGAGCTAGAAGAGCAAAAGAATAAGGAAGCTGATGTATCAAGAAAGGAAAAAACGGACAGCAATGACAAGAAGGAAGAAGAGGATATGAAAAAAAAAGAATCCGAGCAAGTCAAGGCTTATGTTCCACCGGTTCCTTTTCCTCAACGACTTCAAAAGCATAAAGAAGATAAGAATTTCCTTAAATTTTTAGATATCTTTAAAAAGCTGCACATTAACATTCCTTTTGCAGAGGCTTTAGCAGAAATGCCATCATATGCTAAATTTTTGAAGGAAATTCTTACCAAAAAGAGAAAGTTGGAAGAATATGAGACGGTGAAGTTGACAGCTGAATGCAGTGCCATTATTCAGAGAAAACTACCTCAAAAACTAAAAGATCCAGGGAGTTTTATTATTGATTGCAAAATAGGAAACAATGAGAGTAGTAAAGCTTTATGTGATCTTGGTGCTAGCATAAATCTAATGCCCTTTTCTTTGTTTAAAAAATTAGGATTGGGGGAAGTTAAACCCACCACCGTGTCATTGCAGCTAGCGGATAGATCAATCAGACATCCTTTGGGTGTAATTGAAGACATTCTTGTCAAAATCGAAAAATTCATCTTTCCTGCTGATTTTATAATTCTTGACATGGAAGAGGAAGGAGAAGTACCACTGATTCTAGGAAGACCTTTTCTCCGCACTGGACGCGCCTTAATTGATGTAGAACAAGGTAAGTTGACATTGAGAGTGGGACAAGAAGAGGTAACTTTTAATGTTTTCAATGCTTCTAAATACCCCTCTGATTTTTCTGATTGTAATCGGGTTGATATTATCGATGAATGTGTGGAAGAAACTTTAAATCAACCCGAATTGTTGTGTTCTAATGAGTTGCTAGAGATTGATGAGGTACAGGTGGTAGGATCGAGAAAAAGTGGATCAAAGAAAGGTCTTGATAGGACTTATGCTGAAATGAAGCAAGTGTTTGAGAAACTTGAGAAAGAATCAACCCCTGCAGTACCTTCCATTATTAGAGCTCCTACATTAGAGCTTAAGCAACTTCCAGCTCATCTCAGGTATGCCTTTTTAGGAGAACTTTCTACTCTTCCTGTAATCATAGCTGCTGATTTGACTAAGGAACAAGAGAAAAAATTATTGCATGTTCTAAGATCACATATTAGAGCTATAGGTTGGACAATAGCTGACATTAAAGGGATTAGCCCTTCGTTGTGCATGCATAAAATTTTAATGGAAGAAAATCACAAACCTTCAATTGAACCTCAACGAAGATTAAATCCTAGTATGAAGGAAGTTGTGAAGAAGGAAGTCATCAAACTTTTAGATGCAGGAATTATATATCCTATCTCGGATAGCAATTGGGTTAGTCCTACACAAGTTGTGCCTAAGAAGGGGGGAATTACTGTTGTAGCCAATGAAAATAATGAACTAATACCAACTAGAACAGTAACAGGTTGGCGTGTATGTATTGATTTCAGGAAACTTAACAATGCAACACGTAAAGACCATTTTCCCTTACCTTTTGTGGATCAAATGATTGAAAGACTTGCAGGATATAAATATTATTGCTTTCTAGATGGATATTCAGGTTATTTACAGATTCCCATCGCACCGGAGGACCAAGAGAAAACTACATTTACATGTCCATATGGTACTTTTGCTTATAGAAGAATGCCATTCGGCTTGTGTAACGCACCAGCGACTTTTCAAAGGTGTATGATGGCTATCTTTTCTGATATGATTGAGGATTTCATTGAAGTATTTATGGATGATTTTTCTGTTTTTGGATCTTCTTTTGATCATTGTCTAACTAACCTTTCCCGAGTCTTACAAAGATGTGAAGAGACTAACTTAGTCTTAAATTGGGAAAAGTGTCATTTTATGGTGCAGGAAGGAATTGTTCTAGGTCACAAGATTTCAGAGCATGGAATTGAGGTGGATAAGGCGAAGATTGAAGTGATTGAAAAACTACCACCTCCAACCTCGGTTAAGGGAGTGCGAAGTTTTCTTGGGCATGCGGGATTTTACCGCCGGTTCATCAAAGATTTCTCTAAAATCACTAAACCTCTTTGTAATTTGTTAGCCAAAGATATGCCTTTTGATTTTAACGAAGAGTGTTTAATTGCTTTTAACAGATTGAAAAAGGAGCTTACATCGGCACCAATCATGGCATCACCAAATTGGGAATTGCCATTTGAATTGATGTGTGACGCAAGTGACGTCGCAGTGGGAGCGGTTCTTGGACAAAGAAAGGACAAAAAGTTGCATGTTATCTATTATGCTAGTCGGACTTTAAATGATGCGCAACTTAATTATGCAACCACTGAAAAGGAGCTTTTAGCTATTGTTTTTTCTTTTGATAAATTTCGTTCTTATTTGATAGGAAATAAAACAATAGTCTTCACTGACCATTCAGCTATTAAGTATCTCCTTCAAAAGAAAGACGCCAAACCAAGACTAATTAGATGGGTATTACTTTTGCAGGAATTTGATTTTGAAATTCGAGATAAGAAAGGTGCTGAGAATGTGGTAGCTGACCATCTCTCTAGACTGGAATCAGAGAGAACTACTGATAATGAGTGCTCAATCAATGAATCATTTCCTGATGAACAACTATACGCGGTCTTTGCAACTCAATTGCCATGGTATGCTGATATAGCCAACTATCTAGCTTGTGAAATAATTCCCTCAAATTTGACATATCAGCAAAAGAAGAAATTCTTTTCTGATGTTAAATATTATTATTGGGAAGACCCATACTTGTTTAGATTATGTGCTGATCAGATTATTAGGCGATGTGTTCCTGAGCATGAAATGAATGATATTCTAAAACATTGTCATACTCTTGAATGTGGTGGTCATTTTGGACACTCCAAAACAGCAGCTAAGGTATTACAATGCGGTTTTTATTGGCCTAACCTATTCAAAGATGCTTTTCATTTTATTTCTACTTGTGATAGATGTCAAAGAACAGGTAACCTTTCCAAGAGAAATGAAATGCCACTACAAAATATCTTAGAAGTTGAGTTATTTGACGTATGGGGAATCGACTTTATGGGTCCATTTCCAAAATCTGGCTCAAACCAGTACATCTTGATGGCAGTGGATTATGTGTCTAAATGGGTGGAAGCAGTGGCGTTGCCGAATAATGATGCTAAAAGCGTTATGAAGTTCCTACGGAAGAATATTTTTGCCCGTTTTGGAACCCCACGAGCTATTATCAGCGATGGAGGTAAACATTTTTGCAATCGTTACTTAGATTCCTTACTAATGAAATATGGTGTGACTCATCGTGTAGGAACACCGTATCATCCCCAAACCAGCGGACAAGTTGAAATATCTAACAGGGAAATCAAAAGGATTCTTGAGAAAACGGTGTGTTCTTCTAGGAAAGATTGGGCACGGAAACTCGATGATGCATTATGGGCATATAGAACAGCATTCAAGACTCCAATTGGGATGTCCCCGTATCGGTTGGTATATGGAAAATCATGCCACTTGCCAGTGGAATTGGAACATAAAGCATATTGGGCAATGAGGCTGTTAAATTTTGATGAAGGAGCTGCAGGAGAAAAAAGATTGTTACAACTCAATGAAATGGATGAGTTTCGCCTTCAAGCTTATGAGAATGCCAAAATTTATAAAGAACGGACCAAGAAGTGGCATGACAAGCATATTGTAAGACACGAGTTTTATATTGGACAAAAGGTTTTGCTATTTAACTCTCGTCTTAAACTTTTTCCAGGTAAGCTTCGATCTCGTTGGTCTGGTCCATTCACAATTTTAAGGATTTTCCCTCATGGAGCTATTGAAGTTCAAAGTGAGGATCGCACTTTTAAAGTAAACGGGCACCGATTGAAACCTTATTTCGAGGGTGATAACATCTCATCCATCGAAGTCCTCCGACTCGAGTAAAAGGGAGTAACTTGGTCTAGCTATAGACATTAAATAAAGCGCTAATTGGGAGGCAACCCAATCATTTAAAAAAAAAAAAATTTAATTAGTTTAATTTATTTTATTTATTTATTTATTTTAAATTTAAGTAGATTTTTAGTAGCTTAATATTTATTTATATATATATATTTTTATTATTAATTAGTGAATTTTTTGAAATTTAAAATTATTTTTTTCTTTTGCAGATTTAAATGGGCAAGTGAATGAATGAAAAAAAAAAAAACAATAAATAAATGGGAAAAAGTTCAAACGTGAAGAAGTGAGAAACCAAGGCTAAAGAAGACAAAATAAGAAAATGGTAACAGTGGCTTTCACATGGGAAGGGCGTGGAATGAAAAGGGAATTGGCAAAAAAATTAAACAAGTTGCAACCATGTGACCAGTGGGCTCCACGAGGATAAAGTGTGAAATGGAAAATTGGAATAAAAGACAAAATAAACCAACAATTGCACAAAGGCAGTGGCTTTCACGATTTCACTCCGTGAAATCGTTTATACCATGTCTTGGGTTCTTATTATTTCAATATTTCATTTTTAAGCAGACCCTTTCACATGCCTGGCCCGTGAATTACTTTCTTTTCCTTTAATTTAGGCACAATAAAACCTCAAACCTCACTAGGTCACCTCGTGAACTGCATTCTCTCAAAGAGCCCAAATTGCTTTACTTTGCCCTCCCGATTTTATCTTGATCACTCTTTTCTTCTTCTTCTTCTCATTCATCTTCATCTAAGCAGAGATTCTACTCATTTGGGTTTGTGTTTTAAATCCCTAGTTTTTCTAATTGGGGATTTTAAAAATCAGACTCCATCTCTCAATATTAGTTTCTTATTTCCCGACGTAACTTCCGACGAAGCAGCGCCACCGACCACGACGAGGGAGTTCTGACACCATCACCGTCGCCTAGCCTCCAGTTTAGCTTCTGAAGTGTCGCACTTGTCCCCTGCCCCAACCAGCGCCGCCCCATATCCGTCGCCCTATATCTGCTCACCATTGCAACACCTCGAAGAACAGGGCAGTCTTTTTGATACTTTGTTTTATTTTATTTTCTTATTTTTGTTTATTTATTATTATTATTTTTTTTTCTTTTCTTTCTCTTTGGTTGTTAGTTAGTTCTGTTTTAACGTATAGTTGCAGTTAGAATTGCTTAACCAGTGGTTTGTGTTGTGCATTTGTGATAATTTAATTTTGTGGTTTTGCTTTGTTGTGGCTACTTTGAGACTGAACTTGTGGTGAATTTTGAGTTTTTGTCGCTAATTTGTATTGTTGAACTTTTACATATCCTCTGATAGACTTAGAGTAGGTTGTTCAAAATTTTTTTTTTGTGGTAACCTATGGCTAGAGAAGGTGTAAAAAGGAAGAGTGCAAATACGTCAACTACAAAAGGCATGAAAACAACTGAAAGGAAGCAAAAACAGGGGAAACCTTCCAACAAGAAATTGAGACCGACGACAGCCATCATCGAAGAGCAGGAAGTAATCGCACCTCGAAGATTAGGTGAGCCTAACTTTCAGTTTGGTACGCCATTCCAGCAAACCAGGTATGAACAAATTCGCAATAGACACCATGGTGCTATGAAATTTTTTGATAAGAATATGCTTCAAACTTTGGGTTTGTTCAATGATGTTCATGCATTAATGAAAGGAATTGGTTGGGACTTGTTCATGAATTTTGAAAATCATAGTTATCATGAGCTGACCTTAGAATTTCTAAGCTCTTTTAAATGTGATATAAGTCCACACTATATGAATGATACCGATACATTCACATTTAGACTTAGAAATAGGAACTACAAACTCAATTTGCCAACTCTGAATTCTATCTTTAAGTTGTCCAACCAAGGTCATCGTTCATATCCTAAGGATTTTAATATGTCTGGTGCTTGGCGCATCCTTACTGATAGTGGTGACGAGTTTCACCCTGCTGTGAGTAAGTCTTCTAACTTGCTGCATGCATTTCGTTATATTCAAAGGGTGTTATCTCATACTTTTTGTAGTAGGGGTAATAGCCAAGGGTCTGTCACCAAATCTGAATTATTCTTTTTGTATTGCATGCATCAAGGTATCCTGGTTAATGGTGGTGTTTGGATTTTGAACCACCTCAAAAAGGTGAGTGAGCAAGAGAAAGGAAAAATTGTTGTAGGAGGCTTTGTTACAGCCATAGCAAAACATTTTAGAATAGGAAACTTGGGTCCGTTTTCAATACGATCTAGTTATGTGGATTTTGAAACTCTTCAATCTATGGAATTCTGTAAATGGGATGCTAACCAATGGATGTTGTTAGATAGAAATGGCAATTCTATTCCTATTGAGAAACACCAGGTTCAGGATGTGAATGACAACCCAGAAGAGCCAACCGAGCATGAAGAGAGCCCGATTTTCCTACTCAATGAACCAAGCTCCTCCAACACCACCTTCACTATTGAGCAATTGAAAGATCATATTGATGCTCGAATTGATGATGTGCAAGCGCAAATTTCCACCCTGCGGGATCGCGTGGAGTTCTTAATTGCGTCTCTCGTACCATATTTTCGTCCACCTCCGTAGTCTCTCATGCCCTGTCGTCCTCACAATTTCAGGGAAGTGTTCTAATTTATCTTCCTAATTATTTTGTTTCTTTTCTTTCCCTGCTTATCATTTTCATGCTTTGAGGACAATGCATATTTCAAGTTTGGGGGTGTGGCTATAGGTGGCTGTAAATTATTTTTATATGGTTTATTTTGCTTTTGAAAAAAAAAAAAAAAAAAAATTTGAATTACTTTGAGCTTGAAATTTGCTTGGACCTTGTTCGGCATTTGAATCTGAATATAATTGAGCTCAATTTCGGATGATGGCATCTAATTAAAGACTAAGTTAAGCTAGAATATAGTTGATAGTGGTTAAGTTAGGTTGATCATTTTGCGCTTAAGTTTCAATCTGTCGATGAACAACTTTTCTAAATTATGACTTTCATATCTAGATTGATTTATTTTAATAAGCTAACACAAATGATTTTTTCTCATCTTTTTGCATCCAGCATGATTAATTTTAACTATGATTCTCAAGAACAGGATGTATGAGTTCTAAGAAATTAAACTTGCTTGCAAGAGAAACTGTTAATGCATTTGAAAACTTTATTTCAACCTTGCCTTGATAAGCTTAAACTTTTAATTTTTGAGCAATGAATTTATAAATATGGGATGTCCATAGAAAAAAAAAAAGAGACAAAAATAATAAATATCTATCTTTTCCTTTTTGAGAAGTGGTTTACCAACATTAGTCGGTTCAAGTGGTACGGCACTTGTTCCCCTTAAGCAAGGTTTCGGTAATGATCCTTGTGAATGGAAAAGATTAATGCTGGGAGAGCTTTACCCCGTAGGGGCCGTTCATAGCTCGAAATTTGCCACGAAAAAGAAAAAAAAAATGGTTCACCATCACTGGTTGATTCAGGTGGTTCGGGCCTGTTTCCCTTAAGCAAAGTCTCGGTAATGAGTTTTGTGTATGGAAAAAACTAGTGTTGGGAGAGTGTACCCCCGTAGGGGCCGATATAAGCTCGAAAAAAGCCATTAAAAGTGCCTCAAATAGGAGAAGTGAATAAAAAGAAAATTAGAAAAAAAGAAAAAATTGTGGCTCCTGTATTCTCTAAATTTATTTGCACGAATTTGTAAATTTTATTTATCTTGGCAGGTTGAGTACATGTTTCCCTATGTATTGGCTGAACTCTTATCGAAACTTAATTGTGTGGTCATGATTCTAAATTCTCTATATCTAATTCTTGAGAACTTGGTTGACATTTGTTATGTTTAATGTGGATTGATGAGAATTTATTGTGAAATGCTAGCTGCTTTTGATACGTCAATTTAGCTTTGAAAGTCATGGTTTATAGGAAGTTGTAATTCGTTGGATTTGGACTATAAAAGAGAAAACGGACAATGTACTTGTGATAATTGGTAAACATTGCTTTTACTTATCTTGGTTGAGATTGGTTGCTATCATCTGAAAATCTGAGTTTGAATTGTTTAAAAGTATGGTTTATTCTTCTTTACTCGAGGACGAGCAAAGTTCAAGTTTGGGGGTATTTTGTTAGTAGGTTTTATATAGGTTTTTTATGGGTCATTTTATGTAAATTTTAGGTTGAAATAGTTGTTTAGTAGCTAATTTTCATTATCTTTTAGTTACAATTTTTAATTCTTTTCTTTTGATTGCTAAGTTGGCTTAATTGTGTTAATCTTGGTGGTTTCAGGTTTAATTTTATTAATCTTCAGTGATTAAAGAGTTAGGAGTTCATTTGAAGACAAAAAGCATTCATTGGAAGTTTTAGAGGTTCAACAAAGGGTGCTAAATGGTGAAAGAAAGCAATCAGAGAGTTTCACCACCCAAGGCTGTGAGGGTTAGATGGACAGATTGTTTCACCACCTGAGGTGGTGACACTGGGCAAAAATCACCACCTGAGGGTGTGGTGATTTGGATAAAAACGGGAATGAAGAGTTTTAAACCTTTTCCAATTCCAACTCTATCTGATTTATTCCAAAACAAGCCCTAGAGCTCTCCTATTCCAATTAGGACACTTTGTCCATTAAAAGAGGTCATTCTATCTCAAAAGGGGGGACGAAAACAAGAAGAAGAATTGAAGAACTCAAGATTTGGAATCAAAGTTTCAAGCACCAAGATTTTCATCTCTACTCAATTTCAAGTTTGCTTTAATTATGTTATTGAATTTGAATTGTTATCTTGGATTCTTGAACATGATTGACATGAGCTAAATTTTCTTTAGGGTTATCTTTGATGTAACTTGAATTTTTACTCTTTTTAATTATTTCAATTAGCTTTCTTTACTTTTGCAATTGTTTACAATTATGCTTAATGCTATCAATTAACTGGCCATTGATTGATTGATCTATTTTCTTAAAATTAGTACGGAAGGAAAATTTTAAGATTGAATTTGAATTGTAAACAACACAAGAATATAGTTTGAATGGAAATAATATAACTTGACTTGTGGGAGTTTATTGATAATAATCATATTCATAAATTCATTCATTAATCTCTGTTATAAAAGATTAATAGGCATTAGTGAATAAGTTTAGCTTAGCTTGGGAGAGCATGTTAAATATTTAAGGATTATTATTCCTTGCTTGAGTAATTAAATTTGATTGTTAATAGTTATAATTGAAAAAGTAAATTCAAGTGAACTCAAAGATACCCTGCTTCTCATCTAGTGATTTCTTTCAATTTCTTAATTGTTTTTGTGGTTCTATTTTCATAATTACTATTTATTTTAATCAATTAAGTTTTGCCTGTCTAAATAATAGAAAATTATCACCGTTCTGGTACTTGATCATCAGTCCTCGTGGGAACGATAACTCATTCACTCTTTACTACTAAAATCGATTTCGTATACTTGCGAAAACCGACAACAACTCATAACAGTGAACCAATGGCGGATCCACATTGATATAAATGGAAAATGATGTTGACATAGAAAATGAAAAATGGAATTGTGTAAATATGGACTTTTGAGGTCCAAGTCCCGCACATCCGATTCATCTGCGTAGTTTACACTGAAAATTTACTTAGGGGGAAAATAGTGGTAATATGATAAAATTGAGGCTTAAAAGGCAAAATTATAATTTTAAGTGGCAAGATGATAATTATGTAATAAGATTGTAAATTAAGGGGTTAAGAGTAAAACCATAATTATATGATAAAATATGAATAATAGTGGCAAAACCGTAATTATAAGACAAAACTATTTAAGTGGTAGTTATGTAATAAAATTGAGAAATAAGAGGTAAAATGATAATTATGTAATAATATATGAATTAAGGGGTAAATTGATAAATATGAGATAAAAGTGAAAATCTAGTGGCAAAACTGTAAATATGGGTAAAAATTAGTAATTAGGGGTAAAACCGTAAATATAAGATTAAAATGGAATTTTAGGGGCAGAATTGTAAATAAGTGGTAAAATATGAAAAAACAATGGCAATTTATAATTATGAGGTAAAATGTTAATTTAAGTAGTAAAACACTAATTTGTGGTAAATTTTGAATATAAAGTAAAAAAAAAGAAAAAAGAAAAGAAAATTTAAGATATAAGGGCAAAATTGTAATTATGTAGTAAGTTGGAGTATTAGTGGCAAAATGGAAATTTTAGTAATAAAATGTAATATTAAGGACAAAATTTTAACTGCCTGTGGCAAAGTGGTATATATGGATAGAATAATAATATAGATAATAATTAATATAAAGTGTAAAATAAAAAGGAAATAATTTATGAGATGATAAATTACTTGAAATTATAATTTGAACTAAATTTTATGTCACCAAATATATGTGTATGTTAATCTATATGTGAATGTATGTATGAAAAGTATTAGTAGCTTAGTGCATAGTTATTTTACCGCGTGTAGTTGCATGTGAGCAACCAAGGAGTTTGGGAGCAATCAGAGTTTCTGGACGTAAAATTTTGAGAGCTTAATGTTAGAATGTAAATTTTGGATTCATGGCATGCATACGTAAATGTAGGAGACTTTAATTTTGTAAAAATAATATCATGTATATGTATGAAGTTAAATAATGCATGTACTATTTTAGAAAAGGTTTTATTGGTTGCTTAAGTGAATGTTGATATTTGATGTAATGGCTATATATGATATAATGCATATATTGAAATTATGATGTGTAAGTTGGATTTTGGAGTTGTTAGAGGTTGATGTGATATTGGGAGTACTTAATTTTAACTATGCAGTAGAGTTAGAAGTGTGTGGAGTTGTTATGTTACCAAAAATTTTACCAAATGAATAGTGACCTACAAAGATATAAAATTGTTGCATGGAGGAAAAAAATTACTACATGGATTTGATTTAAGAAGCATTTTAATGGATATGAAATATGATATCATAAAGAAATCCCTTGTAATACCCGATACCCATACCACTTTTTGGGCATAGGGTGTTACACTCGTGTTTTTAATAATAATAATAGATATAGAAATGAGACTAAATTAAAAGTACTAAAAAGGTGAAATAAAAAAAACCGTTACACGCAAATATATATTAAGTTATGGCTTTTTAAAACACATGGTTATGAGGCATAGACGTGGCATATTTTGTTGTCATAAGCATGGGCATCGGCATTATTATTGTTGCTATTAGGCTTAATGTATAATTTGCTCTGTACTAAAACACTTATTGGCCCCCAACTTCAATATTATCCATTTAAACACTTCAACTTGAACATTTGACTATTTATAGACACCTTTGGAAGAATTTGTGGCTGATGTCACAAAAAGTAGTATGACCTGAAATGAAGCATGTTTATTGCTGATTGTAGAAGCGCGAGTTGAATGAGAAACTGAAAGCAATAATTCGAACTAAGGGTGTAAATGGATTTGGATCTTCTTGAATCCAATTGAAATACCAAAAAAAAAAAGATTCAAAACCAAATTTTATTATTGACTTTTTTATTAGAATCGGACCAAATTGTACCGCTGAGTTTATTTGGAATAGAAATATCATAAGTACTTTTTAGTTATTCACAAGCATAGTTTCTTTTTCCTTTTTTTTTTGGCCAAACACAAGTATAATATCCACTACGAGATACCTCAATATAAAATTTCAATAATGTCTAATAAGCACATGGAAAGTTATGTTTAGTAAAGGGCACATGAAATTCTTTAATATTTGTTTCTCATTCATACTCTATGATAGTAACACTCCCAAGATTGTATCTTGAAATAGTTTCCATTAGACCTGATAATTTTTAACCCAACCCAACCACACCTAAAAATAGTGATCTGAATTTGAAGAAAATGCAAATGGATCAAATCCGAATAATTTAAAAATTTTAGGGTCAAACTCGATCCGAATTTGAAACTCGAAAATCCGCTTGAAAATACTTGAAACTCAATTGGACCCAACCCATTGACCCGATTTTTTAAATTAAAATTTTTATGTCATGGTTATCTATAAATTCTAGTTTAATTATTTATATATATAGACATACATATATACATATATATGTATGTGTATGTATATGTATATTAATACTACACCATTTTATTAATTCATACCAATTTTATACAACAATTAGATTTTATTGAAAGAAAAAAAGTCTAATTCTTTAAGTGAATTTTGAGCTGCCAGATAAAAGGAAATTAAAAAAAGAAGTGAAATGAAAAATAATAATCAAGTGGCATATAGTGTATACTGTATTTCACTATTTCTATTATTTGCAAATTTTCTTTTTGGGTTTTTCTTCTTTTTATGCCCTAACTTGTCATTGTTCTACTGCTCACAGCTTACCCACCATTTAGTGTTGTTCTTGTTGTTCAGTCATGCCCTATCAATTTTTTTTTCTCATCAAATCATAATATTTTAAACCTGAAATGGAGTGTAATTGTAATGGCCCAAAATTGTAATAACCGACATGTAATGGCCCACAATTGCGATAGCCATGAAAAGTGTTTTCCAAGTGCGTTTATACCAACACTAATGCACCGAATCCTATTGGAACTCCGAGTTAAACGTACTTGGGTGAGAGTAATACTGAGATGGGTGACCTCCTCGAAAATTCTCAGGGCAAAAAGTATACTCGAAAGAGAAAAATATTTTAATTGATTATTAAAAAATTCTAGTCGCGACTAGTCTAAACATAAAATTTGGAGTGAAAATGAGATCAAATAACTCCCCAAAAGTCAAAAATAAGAAAAGCCCCGGGTTCAGTTCAAATAATAACCATTTGATCGGAGGTTTGACCAAAGATTTAAAAATAGTAAATGACCTTTGAAAATTTTTTTGAAGGTATAGTTTAACTCTAAATAGTATGGAGAACAATTTGCCAGTGAAAAAGTAATTTTACGGTAACACAGAAAATTGGTGAATCGGATCGATGTTAGTGAACCAAATAGGGAAACGGTCCCCTATTGAACCAAAAATATTCGTGGAGCCTAATAAATATATTTCGAGAATTATGGAAGCATTTTTATAAGAATTTGAGCATGGAAAGTGATGGAATTAAAATTGGGTCAAAATAATCATTTATTAACCTAATTGGGCTTTTGGGTTGGCCTAATTGGTTGGACCATGATTTGGCCCATTTAGGGGGGCTATAAATAGGTGAAAAAATCGAATTTCTCTTAAAGTTTCTCCATTTCTCTCCATCTCTCCCTTGTTCTTCCTTGGCTGAATTGGGTTCTTCATCTTTTCCATGGTTTTTTCGTTTCTCTTTATGGTTCCCACCAAATTTAAGCCTACCAAGTAAAAATCAACCTCTCTTTTCATTAGTAGTGGTCTCTAGAACTCATTTGAAGTGAAAGAAGTGGGAGAAAATAAGTAGAAAAGGTTATGTATTAAAATTGAGGTAAGTGAAATTGAGATTTTTAATTTGATTTATAGGTTCAAATAGGTAGTTTAAGATGTGTAGAGAGTATTTATGTTGTTATATTGAATAAATAAAGCAAATTTATGGTGGTTTCTTATGTGGATGAACTTGGCCACTTTATGAAGTTATGGAGAGAATGATGTTTCAAGGATGGAAGGCTAAGGAAATGAAGATTAAAGTGTGGAAAACAAGAAATTGAGGTAAGTGGATACAATATCCTTTGTTTTCCATTAATTTTAATTAGGTTTAAGCTTAGGTATGTTGTGTATGTGTGTGAATAATGCATATATAATTGAAATAAAGGTTATAGACATGATTATGGAGGTTAGAAATGATAATTTGAATGATTAAAATTGAAAAAATAAGTTGATATGGAAAACTCTTATGTAGGTCGAATGGGGTATTAAGGTACAACATAGTGTATTTGTATGTTTAATGATAAATAAGTATGTATTCATGTTAATTAATATGTAATCTAAGGGTATAAAGGTTAAATGGAAGAAAAAGAATTATGGATAAAAATTCACAAGGTTGGCTGAATGCTTTCTTAAGGGATATTAATGTGTAATTGATCAATTTAATGAGTTTAAGGTCATAGAATGAATGTATAATTAAAATGGAGGGTATACTAATTTATTTGGAATTTTTAGATTATTAATGAATAAGATTTATATTGATAATGTATTATGTAATAAGTAAAGATTATGAAATGTATTGTGTTTAAGTAAAGTAATGACATAAATAAGATTAGAATAAATAATAAGTAGAGAAAAATGGAATTTAATAGAAAAGAAATTAAGTATATGAATGGTAGTGTAATAATCGAATAATGTGTATTGATTATGGATATGTATGTATAATGAAGGAATGAAAAGTAATGTATGAATGTTTATGTAAATGAAATGAGAAATGGAATTATGTTTAGGAATAAGAAATAATATTATGTTAAGATAGGATATGAAATGATTATGGTTAATAATTATGGATAATTATGTAATAAATAAGGCTATTATGAAAATGAATATGCTTATTACGAAATGAATATGGTTACGGAATTAAATTTGTATTATTGTTATAAAATTTAAATTATGATTGAAAATGCAAATGTTAGTTGCATGGCATGGTGCATGTTATATAGTGTTATTGTGATAAAAGAAAGTGGATTGGAAATGAAATGCATGTATATGGTTATGCTTATAAAAGAAATAAGTATGTGTCCTTAGTATATTGGTCGAGAAATCATGAAACGTAAGATATAATTGGCTAGCCATAAGAACGTTATAGTATACCGCGGTAGCGAGTCATGAAAACTCACAATTGTAGGCCAATGACAGGCTACTTATAGTGTCATAGTGTACTGTTAAATATTAAAATATAAATGTACTGTCGTTGGAGCACAATCTAGCCCTTAAGTGGTCACTCCGACACTACCGAAGCGCAATCTGGCCCCTAGGTGGCCACTTCGGTAGGTTTAGGGCTTTGGCGCAGTGTCTTGCATATCCAGTCCAGTGGTTTTTACTAAATATTATAAGGGCAAAAGTAAGAACTTAGATTTAATGAGAAAATTGTGAAATAAAGGTAAAAGAAATAAAGTAAATGGTAATGATGTGATAAGGACTAAATTGTAAAGAACTATAAGTATTGACAGTAAAATGGTAATTCTGTAAATAATGAGATTAAAGAGTAGGTTGGAGGAATAAGTAATTAAATAGTAAAATAAGTGAAATAGTGATAAAATAAAATAGATACATAAATTAAGGACTAATTAGATAATTAAGTAAAGAAACAAGAATAAAATGATAAGTGTGAAAAGGGGAAAGAATAAAGAAGGTAAATGGTAAAGTTATAAAATGAAAAAAGGTATAAATAATAGTAAGTGAAATAGATATAAATAATTCTTTGTATTTAAATAATGAAAATAGGTAAACAAGATGAATAATAAGTAAGTATGTAATTAAAATAAGAAAATAGAATTTAAAAAGGGATTATAGAGATAAATATAGTGAAAACGAAATGGAAAGGCTGAAAATGCGAAGGATTATATGTATTAAGGGTAAAAAGGTAATTATGCTTAATGATAAAGCCTGAATTGTCTTTATCTGGAGAGGGAGGGAACGGCCGATCGGATGAGAGCGACCTGCAAGGAAGAATGCCCGGTCGGACCGGGCGTAAGCACTCCGAAGCTTAAGTCAGTAATTTTAAAGAGAGAAAGCTTAGAGAGAGAATGCTCAAGGTTCAATACCTGGGGCCATCGCTGGCTGGGCTATTTATAAGAGATGTTGAGGGGCACTTGAGTGCCTAGGGGAGTGATCTCTGGCTGTCAGAGTAGGTATCCAGCGAAGTGACAGCGAGCAGGAGGTTGAGGTGAGCACTACCTTGTGTCAGGCGGCTGATGGGACGGGATGTCACGTCGTCCGATCGGTCCTCCTTGGGGCTCGTGCCAATTCGCTTTGCCATGGGGGCCTTGGGCCTTACCAATGTTTGGGTCGGTTCCATGGGCCTGAAAGCGGATGATATTTGCTGTGTTATCACTTGTCCCCCCTCAACAGGTCCGATCGGGCATGAAGTTGCCTTTGAGGTCCCGTTCGGGTGAAACGCCGCTTGAGCCGTTTCGACCCGAGGGTGTCCGTTGGCGGGACTTTGAAATTTGAAGGGGCGGTCAGTCGAAAAGACGCGCCTGTTCGTACAGCTGTCTTCCCATTAATTGTCGTGCGTGCACCGAGGGCGACGCTTCGTTCTCTGCAGAGCCATAATACATTTAGCACGTGGCAACATCTTAGTGGCGAGGTCGTCGGCGTATTCCAGAGGTCTGGGCCTATAAATAGGCTCTCTCTAAGCTTCTCTCTTCTCACTTTTTGCAATCCTTAGCGAAACTCTGCTAAAATTTCCTCTCGTCTTCCATTGAGCTGTAGCGAAACCCTTTTCAGTTTCTTCTTCGCAGAAACACCTTCCATCGCCAAGTAAGTAAATTCCTTCTTCCTCCTTTGCCTTTTGCCTTCAATTTTTTCGCATCCATTCTTCTATCATTCCTTGTCTTGCATTCCCTTTCCTTCAAATGGCCTCTAGCAGCAGTACGACACCGAGCAGAGCCTTCTTAGACGGGTACAAAAACCAATCTGCGGTTGAGCAATGCTCCCGCTTAACGGCGGAAGAGGTGGTCGAGGTTTCTTCCAAGTATGGTTTTCCATCGGATGTATCGGTGGTGCCTTGTCCAAATTCTATGTCGGTATGGGAGGGGCCGTTCATAGAAGACGATAGCAAGTGGTTCATCTGCCACTTATAGAGCCTCGACGCCAGGACGCGACTTCCCTTCGGTGCCTTTGAGATCGCCGTAATGGAGGGATACGGTCTCGCCCGCTACGAGCTTCATCCGAACGGCTGGCGGTCGGTGACTTGCTTTAAAGTGCTATGCCTCCTGGAGGGAGTGGCTCCGACCCTCGACCTCTTCACACATTTCTTTTACATCTCCTGCCGAAGCGACGGGTCGGAGTACTTCTTCACCAGCCGACCAAAGAAAAAGCTTATCAGCATCCCCACCTCGATGAAGGGTTTTCGCGAAAGGTACTTCTTGGTGGGGAGAAAGGGCGGCTTCGGGGTAAGTCTCGCCCGGTAGGCTGGAATGAGGCCTTTGAAGGACCAAGCCGTCGGGCAATCGCTTTATGATGCCGACATCCAGAAGCTGATGGATGCGGTGGCTCACAAGGGAGGCCTTTACGAGTCCAGGGAGCTGCTGGAGCCGCTCCAGGGGATCCGCGTCGAGGCAGGGGCAATTGCTGAACGTGAGCGTTAGGATTGGCCTGGCCATAATTTTATAAGCATAAAGCATTTTATTTGCATTTGAAAATAAATATTTAATGAGAGCACTCATCTTTTGTATTTTTACTGCAGCCGAAATGGCCGGGGGAAATAGCACCGCACAGGAGCTAGCCGATCGGGCCTCTTCTAAGAGGTTGGCCCAGGTGGACGCTCAGGGGGCAAAGGCGGACCACAAGAGGAGGAAGTACATGGCACAAGCCCAAAAGGAGGCCACAGCCAAAGAGAAAGTCAAGATTGCGGCTAGGAAAAAGGCTGAGATCGAGAACCAAAAGAAGGCCTTAGCTCCTTCCACTACCATTGCCCCGCTCGCTGTCGCTCCGCTGCATACTGCTCTTGCTGGATCGGTTCCCGCTCCTCCTGCTCCGTTGCCTAATCAAACCCCGATCGTTCCAGAGCCTTCGGCTCAGGTTTCTTGTAGAAAGCACATCGTGGGGAGCGAGCCCGAGGGGGAGGAGGAGGTGCCCGGAGGAGTGAGCCCTCCCGATATTCAGGCGTTTGGCTTCAGCCCTTCGATCAGCAGTCCCATCGCCTTGTATGCTTGCAGGGTGAGCACATTCACGGCGCTGCCGTTGTCTACCAGGATCCGCCTAACATCAAAGTTGTTGATGCGTGCCCTGATGACAAGTGCGTCCTCGTGGGGAAGCACAACGTCCCTGGCGTCCTCGCTGGACACCGTAACAGGCATGGACTGCTCGGCTGCCTGGAAGAGGTATACTCCCTTCCCCCTCTTCTTTTTATCGAGCTCCTCCGGGTAGGCCGATCCTCCTGAAATAACAAATATCGTACCTACGTTCGACCTACTTAGGTCGGCGCTTCGGGGGTTCCGTTGCTCCTCGTCCTCATCCTCATCTGAGCTATAGCGGGGCTCAGGGTTCGGTCGTCTATAGGGACTTGCCCCTCTGACCGGTCAGACGAATCTTTGAAGAGCGCCTCTTTATATCAGGTACTCAATTTCCTTGAGCAGTGAGTTACACTCGTCGGTGGGATGACCAACGTCTTTGTGGAATTCATAATACAGACTTTCATTTCTCTTGTGCCTGCTCAGGTTTGACATCCTCCTGGGCCAGTTAATTGTGTGGTGGTTCTTTTCCATCCACACTAGCACTCTGGAGGGTCTTGTATTTAGCGGGGTGAAGCCTTGAGGCATTAGATCCCTTTCCTGAAGATCCGCTTTCTGTTCTCTTCTCTCTGCTTCTACGTCGCGGACTTTCGAGCCGGTCAGCTACTCTCCCTCTCATAAACGGTCGTCCGTCCGGGTACTGGAGCCTGCTCATTATACTGGCCGGTCTGGCTCTGCTTGTTCTCCTGGCTTCCTCCTTTCGGGTGTTCCGTTCAGCCCAATCCATCAGGTCATAAAAACCCAATGGAGTTGGTGTCGGTGCACGCTGAGGTGAAGGGCGCTCGGGAGAGCATTTCGCATGGGCGGTCATCACCATTTGCTCGCTTAAGCTCTTCATTTCCGTGAAAGCGGCCTGGAGCCGATCAACATAATCCTTTAGGCTTTCATCAGCTTGTCTGTAAGAATCGTCCGTGCCGACAGCCGGCTCGGATGCGCGCGCTGCAGTTCCAAATTGCGCGGCCATAAGCTCTTTAATCTGCCATATAGAGGTGACCGACCCCTCGGGGAGCTGCCAAAACCATCTTGCTGCTCTCCTCCCAAGCGTGTTGGGGAAGATTTGGCACATGGCCCTTTCATCGCGGCTACATGCCTGCACTTTTAGCAAAAATTTAGCTATGTGGATGGTGGGGTCAGTATTATCTGTATACTTACCCATACGGAACTTTCTCCATTTGAGAGGCATCTCGAACTCCATGATTTCTTTGCAAAATGGGGAGGCCTTTCTTTTGGGAGCCCTTCTTTCGGGCGCGCTCTTTTTAGGACCCGTCAACCCAAACTGCTCCAACTTCCGTTTTTAGCCACTTGTCTCCCTTGCTCAGGAGGGCTGAGCTGAGGTCCTGACGGGAGCTTCTGGAAGCAGAGCGGCTAGGTGTACACAAGAAAGATGAATCGTCCTCGTCGCTGGAAGCGGAGGACTCTGAGGGGTGGTGAGGAGAGTCTTTACCTGAGGACGCTACCCCTTTACCTTTATCGTAGCGTCCTAGTATCTCCATGCGACGCTTTTCCCCGCTTCAAGCTCTTGGCTCGCCGATGGTGATTCCTTTATTTCTTCTTTGTCCGAAGTCTTCATCCATGGGGTAATCCCCGCAGACTCTTTCGAAAACATCAGGCATTTTGCCTTTCTGAAGCTTTTGAACTATATTCTTGGTGAAGTCGTCGAGTATCGCGCGCATGTCGCGGACAGTAACAAGCGAGTCCTCTGAATACTCGAAGGCAGTATCGCTTGCTTCGGGAAGGGGGGTGGTCTCCATTGGGGAGCCAATGGGCCTTTCCCCACCTTGGGAGGTGCCTGGGTTGGCATGGTCATCATCATCATGGTTAAAATTCATGGGGGTCGCGTCTTCATTTGATCTAGAGCTCGCCATGCCTCTCAATGAAAGCACCAAATGATAAAGCCTGAATTGTCTTTATCTGGAGAGGGAGGGAACGGCCGATTGGATGAGAGCGACCTGCAAAGAAGAATGCCCGGTCGGACCGGACTTAAGCACTCCGAAGCTTAAGTCAGTAATTTTAGAGAGAGAAAGCTTAGAGAGAGAGTGTTCAAGGTTCAATACCTGGGGCCATCGCTGGCTGGACTATTTATAAGAGATGTTAAGGAGCACTTGAGTGCCTAGGGGAGTGATCTCTGGCTGTCAGAGTAGGTATCCGGTGAAGTGACAGCGAGCAGGAGGTTGAGGTGAGCATTGCCTTGTGTCAGGCAGCTGATGGGACGGGATGTCACGTTGTCCGATCGGTCCTCCTTAGGGCTCGTGCCAGTTCGCTTTGCCATGGGAGCCTTGGGCCTTACCAATGTTTGGGCCGGTTTCATGGGCCTGAAAGCGGATAATATTTGCTGTGTTATCACTTAATATGTAGAAAATAGGATAGTTATAGAAAAAAAATAATGAAAATTAATTAAGATGAGAGAATAAACTCTAATAAAGGAAAATGAAGTGAAAATGGATTAAAATGCAAAGATGTTAAAATAATAGTGGTAAAACGGTAAATAGGTAAAAGATCGAAATGAAAGGGTAAATAAAAAGTAATAAACGACTAAATGATAAACTAAGCAAAATAATAATAAATCAATGACTAATAAGGTAATTTGACGTAAAAATGACATTTAGGGATTAAATGAAAATTTTACATGATAAATAATGAATCTAGCGTGAAAGGTAGATAAGAAATGACATAAATGACATAATTATAATTATAGTGAAAATAAAGGGTAAAATTATAATTTGGATGAAATTAAAAAGAATTAAAGTGTAAAATATCAGTAATAAGTCTATAAAAAGAACTTAATTGTAAGAATTTAAAAGATTTGGGGTTAAAGTGAAAAAGTATAATAATTAATAAGCTAATAAATGTAAATAATAATAAAATATGAAATAAAATTAGTAAAATAAATAATTTGATCATTATATAAGGACCTAAGTGTAATTTTGAATGAGAAAAATATTAAAAGGACTAAATGGTAATTTGCGTGTCAAATAATGAAATAAATGTGATAATAAGGTTATTTAACGACATTATTATAAACAAGTGAAAAATGAAAGCAATACTGTAATTCAGTAAAAGTCTAGGGACTAAATTATAAATTTGACGATAAAAAATGTAAATCAAAGGATTAAATGTGATTGGTAAGAAATATGAATGTTAATTGTATAATTGATTGTTGATGGAGAAATTAATGATTTAATAGTAATAATAATATTAATATTAGTGTAAATGTTAATAATAATGATAATAATAATAATAATAATAATAATCAATTTATATAATGTTGTGAATAACAATAGAATTGAATGTAAGAAAAATGATTAGTGATAATGTTAGTGAATTAATGAGATATGTTATTGTATTGTTAACGAAATATTGAAAATGGTTAGGAAAAAACCACAGGTGTAGGGTTATGTGCATATGGTTAAATTAAAGAAATGAATCGAGTTATTTAATAAGGGCTACATAAGAATATTAGTAGTAGAACTGTTCACTTGTAAATGATTTAGGACTGTTAGTAAAATGTCAAAGTTAATAATGAAATAATGTTAACTGTTATAATGATAATAATAATAATATAAGCAACACAAAAATTACTATTAATAAGGTTACAGTAATAATAAGGTTAACTACGAAACAGGAAATGATATGAATTTAGTCAAATAATATTAACAAAATTTTTATGTAGATTTAAAAGTATATTGATGAAAACGATAACTATACAAGTAAGATTAATATATGGCGTAGCATTATCAATGATACAAAAGTTTTCGATTTAAAATGAAATAATCTAAAGAAAATAATGAAGATAATGTATACATATTGTGTTTATAACTATGATAATAATAAAAGCAGTGAAAGAATTGGTTAAGTAAAGAAGTAGTAATACAAGTTTAAAATAAAGAAAGGTTAGTAGTGAAAATGGTAGAAGTTTAATTGACATAAAGGAATTAATATTGTTAGTATTATGAATTATTGATCGTAATGGTGCTGATGTTAACGCTAACGTTAACAATGCGAACAGTAATTATTCTAATAATTGGACTAAAATATTGAAGTATAATGACAGAAATAGTAACAAATGTAATGATAACTGAATTTAATAAAAGATATAATAAACATTAAATTAAGATACAAGCTAAGTAAAAGTTTTAAAGAACTAATGTTCATATAGTGCATAGAAGTAGTATGTGTGTGTACGCATGCATGATAATATGAATGGAAAGTTTAGAATATGTATCCACGACTGGATATTTTGATTCTCAGGGCATAGTATTGTTATGGCACGCGGGTTATGAAGATAGGAAGTTTTAAAGTGGCCAAGATTTTGGTGATAGTCAAGAAGAGGAGTGAAAATAGAGATGGGAAGATAGGTATGGCATGTATATGACCGGGATACGGGTTTATGTTTTGTGTGATTGTTAAGTGTAAGTTTTAATTAGAATTATGTATAGACTATACTATTGTTAACTGTGTATGAATGTTAATGGTGTTTGGAAAAAAAAATTTACAGAATTATCTACTATACCGATTACCGTACGTATAGTATAGAGACTTAAGGGTGTCACGATAACACTCCAAAAAATCCGAATTTGTGAATTGTACATTCCGAGCCATGAATAGTACATCGTGAGATAAATAGTGCCGCCCAAAGCGTGAATTTTTTTTGGGTTATGAATAGTGTCATTTCAGACAAATTTGAAAATCAAATTTAAAGCGAAAATAAATCCATTTAAAGTGTTAAAAATTGAAATTAAAATTCGAGTTATAGCCTCACAGTAAATAGTGATATGATTGAACAAGTTTAACTGTGGTCAAAGTTGACCTAGGACTAGGTCACTAAAAAATCAAACTGGCCAATATGATGTCAATAATATATTATGAGTAGGGAGACCGAAAAAATCAAAACCGAACCACTTAAACCAAAAACTAAACCAAATATACATATCGAATTACTTATAGTTTGATTTTTAGTTTCGGTCTAATTTTTCAAGGCTAAAGGTGCATTTTTTCCACTAAATTTTTTTCAAATATGCAAATTTGCTCTTAACGTTTATTTTGGGCAAAATTTCCCCTAACGTTTATAAAATGGGAGATTTTTGCCTCCATCGTTACTTTCCATTATGTTTGACCATTTAGCCATTAATTGACTGCTGATGTGGATGAAGTAGGACACGTCTTGCTAATACATTAGACACATTATGTGTGGGTAAAAAAAAGGCAAATGGTGCATTTTTGCCTCCCAAATGGGCAATTTTCCCCCCTAACGTTCTTAAAATGAAAGATTTTTACCCTCCACCGTTACTTCTCGCCATGTTTGACAATTTAGTAGTTAGTTGACCGCTGATATGGATGAAATAGGACACGTGTCGTGCATGCATTGGATATGTCACTCGACACGTGGCGAACGTGTAACAAACACATGTGTGTAAAAAAATTACTTTCTTTTTCTCTCTTCCTCTTCTCTTTCTCTCCCTTATTCAGATCCTGTTTTCTCCATTACCGCTTTCGTTCGTTTCTTTCTCTTGCACCCACCCACAAAAATCGATCTTTCCCATCTCAATTTGATTAAAAGTATCTTTCTTGCTTCAGAGGTTGATTCAGTTAAACAGATTCCTTTGAGTGCTCAAGCTCCAACTGATGTTTAATTTTTGTTTTTGTCTAAGAATGGTGTGTATTCTATAAAATCTGAACATTTTTTAGCAAAATGTATCCTGAATGCTTAGCTTAACTGACCATCTTCATCCATAAATTCTATAGCGCTATGGAGCTAGATCTGAAAACTCAAAGTCCCAGCAAAGAGTCACCATTTTCTGTGGAAACTCGTTAAAAGATTCTTGCCTTGTTCTCAATTTCTTTGTGAGCGTGTAATTAGAAGCATGTCTTTCGCAATGATAATTGAGACTCAACTGGTCATATATTTAAACTCTATGAGTTTAGTCAAGAATTTGTTGTATTCCAGTCAAAGGCAGTATCAATGGGAGATTGGTTACTTGAGATGGGAAAGGTTTTATTATAAAACTTTTGTATGTTTGTTTCAAGCTTGTGGTTGCTTTGGTTCAATTGTAATCTCCTCTGACATGGTAAATTTAGGTTTAATGCAGTCTCTGTGGGTAGATGCAAGAGAGAGAAATGGATGAAGGCAGTTGTTTTTACCTACACATGTTTGTCACACGCTCGCCACATATCGAGTGGCATGTCTAATGCATGCACGACACGTATCCTAATATATCCACGTCAATGGTGAACTAACGACTAAATGTCAAACATAATTGAAAGTAATGTTGGGGGCAAAAATCTCTCATTTTACAAATGTTAGGGATAAAATTGCCCATCTTGAAAAACATTTGGGGCAAAAATTCATCTTTGGCTTTTTTTTTTACCCAAATGTGACATGTTCAATGCATGCGTGAAACGTGTCTTACTTCATCCATGTCATCGGTCAACTAACCGTTAAATGGTCAAATATAACAGAAAGTAATGATAGAGGCAAAAATCTCTCATTTTACATATATTAGGGGCAAATTTGTCCCAAAATAGATGTTAGGGGCAAATTTACACATTTGAAAAAATATTAAGGGAAAAAATGCACCTTTAGCCATTTTTCAAGCTTAATTGTGATCCGATTGAAAAATAATTGACCCGACTTTAAATTTATTCAAAAAATCCGAACCTAAAAAGAATTGACTTGAATTCAAGCCTGTCCGACCTGATTCATTTTTTAAATTTAGTTTCCATAACAAAAAAAGGTTGAGTCTGAAAATTACCTACTTATAATTGTCCCAGTTATGAGGCCATACTAGAACTCTTTCTTTTGTTGCCTTTATCACTTACCCTTTTCTTCTGTTGTTTTTAAGATACATTTTTCCTATAATCCGTGATTAATTTAATGTATTTATGGAGGCTTTTGTTTTTAATAATAATAATAAGGCTAAAGGTGCATTTTTACCCCTGTCGTTTGCCAAAATGGGTTTGACTGTTAGTGGGACACGTGTCATACATTCATTGGACATGTGAATCAAACCTTTTGGGTGCCAAAAGTGTATTTTTGCCCCTAACATTTTTTTAAACGTGCAAATTTGACCTTAACGTTTATAAAATAGGAGATTTCCCTGCCGTAAATTTGCCTGTTTTGGCAAACGATAGGGGTAAAAATGCATTTTTGGCCTAATAATAATAATAATAATAATAACAATAATAATAATAATAATAGTAGTAGTAGTAGTAATGAGACTAAGTTAAAAGTACTAAAAAGGTGAAACCAAAATATCATTACATGCAAATTCTAAGTTATAGGCATATGCCTTTTTATAGTTCATGGTTACGAGACATAGATATGGCATATTTTGTTGTCCTAGGCATAGGCATTATTATTATTATTATTATTATTATTATTATTATTATTATTATTATTATTATAATAATAATATTATAATAATAATAATAATAATAATAATAATAATAATAATAATAAAAAGGTGAAATGTCCTAGGCATAGGCATAGGCATATTTTGTTGTCCTAGTTATTATTATTATTATTATTATTATTATTATTATTATTAGGGTTAGTGTATAATTTGTCATATGTGCTAAACAATTTTACAAAATTGGCTCGCAACTTTAATATTTTTCATTTGAACATTTCAACTTGAACATTTAACTATTTATAAACATCTTTGGATGAATTTATGATTGATGTCACAAAAAGTAGTCTAACTTGGAATGGAGTGTTTTATCACTGACTATAGGAGCATGAGTTGAATGAAAAACTAAAAGCAATAACTCCTATTAGGAGTGTACATGGGTCTTAACTTTCTTGAATCGAATTGAAGTACTAGAGAAAAATATCAAAATATAAATTGTGCTATTAACTTTTTTTTAGAATCGGACCGAATTCCACTCTTGACTTTATTTAAAATGTGGGTATCTTAAGTACTTTTTAGTTATTCACATGCATAGTTTTTTTCTTTTTTTTTTTTTTTGCTAAACACATGCATAATATCTAGCACGAGATACTTCAATATAAAATCTCAACAATATCTAATATGCACATGAGAAATTTTGTATAGTAAGAGGCATATGAAATTTTTCAATGTTTGTTTCTCTTTCATTCTCTATAATAATAACACTCTCAAAATTAAATCTTGAGATGATTTCTATTAAATCTGGTAATTTTTTACTCGACCCAAATCCGTTCAAAAATAGTGACTCAAACTAGAAGGCAACCCTAACAAGCTGAGAATTTTAGGATCGAACGTAATCCGAACCCAAAATTCAAAAATATATCTGAAATCCGACCTAACCAAATGCTATGACCTGATTTTGTTAAATTAATTTTTTTTTATGTCATGTTTATTTATAAATTATAGTTTAATTATTTATATATATATATATATATATATATATATATATATATATATATATATAATTAACACTACACAACGGAAAATAATAATTAAGTGGCATATACTGTATATAGTATTTTACTATTTATATGTCATGACCCACCTAAGACCATTGTCAGTGCTAGAATTCAGAAAAATTTAAGGCCACTAGAAACTATAGCAAGTCTAACATTCCATAAAAATCTCATAAAAGAAATCAAAATAAATATATTCGAAAAAATCATGCAAGAAAATAACAAAGTTATAGTAATACTGCAGATACCTAGATTTTCAAATATTATAAATCATGAGTTCAGACGATTACATTAATTAAGTCCGAGAAGTATGAATTCAGACTTTTGAACAAGGATTTTAAGGCTGACTAGAACATGAAAAATTAATGAAGGGAGTTAGATCTCGCCGAGTGAATTAATATTAGAAAGTGTTTAAAATTCACACATAATATACAAATAATATACATATATACACACGTGCCATGCAACATATAATCAAACAAATAACTGAAGTGGACACATTAGAACCATAAACCTCAAATCAACTTCTAATAGCCAAGTGACTCTCTTAAATCCAATGACTGGGGGATTGGGAGCATCGCTCAACCGAACACACACCCAGTCGGGTGGGGAACCTAGAGCATAGTTTAACCAAACACAACTGCCACTCACTTACATCCAATAAACATAACCATATCCATAGCCCAAGAGCATTGCTCAATCGAGCATCCATCACTTCAAGCATCTAACATATTACCAATGTGCACACTAGATGGCATGTTCTAACCTATCCATTAACTTTAAGCGTATAAATGCACATAGCACAAATAATAAAATGATATTTATAATATACACAAATATAAATGTGCCAACATGTGTACTTATGATGCATGCATGTATGTGTGTGCATATATATACATATAAGAATTAAAATATAATCTAATATTAATTCACAAATTGAATCAATTGAGATTAAACCTACTGTTGAGATGCGTCTCTTCGTGTCCGTAGAGGATTATCTACATGAACAAAAATTTATAGAAAAAATAATATTTTGAAATTTTAGACTAGACATGTTTTACGAAAATTATGGCGAAAATCCAATAGAATCTCTTTTGTAGAATGAATATCTCCTTATTTTCACATAGAGCCACACCTGTTAAGCAAAACATTTATATAATCTCAAAAAGCAATAGCGATCGGTTTTCCAAAACTATCACTACAAGAAATCTGAGAAATAGAGACGGAAAATAGAGACGGAATTCCGTCTCTAATTGAAAATAGAGACGGAAATTTTTTGTCTCTATTTCGTCGGTCTCTAAAAATTAGAAACCAAAATATTTCGTCTCTATTTTTAGAGACGGAACTTATTCCGTCTCTATTTTTAGAGACGGAAGGGACGTTTTCGTCTCTAAAAATAGAGACGGAATAGTGCTTTCCGTCTCTATTTTTAGAGACGGAAGGAGCGTTTCGGTCTCTAAAAATAGAGATAGAAAGAACAATTCTGTCTCTATTTTTAGAGACGGAAACTCAATTCCGTCTCTATTTTTTTGAATTTTTTTTAATATATTAAAATAAATAATATTAAATTTAAATATTCCTTAATTTTATATAATGAATTTTCGTCTCTAATTTATTGAATTTTTTTTATATATTAAAAATAAATAATATTAAATTTAAATTATTCTTAATTTTATATAATGAAAAAAATTAAATAAACAATAAATAATTATGAAAATATTGTATTATTGAATGTATTAATATACAAAAAGTGTAGTGAGATTACAAATAAAAAAAGATAAAAATTCTAAAAATAATAACTAAGATGGAGGAGAATGCGGACGATCAGCAGACGGTGTTTGCAGGTTAGCAGGTAATCTATGGCTAATGAAGTCCTCCAGTATATTGATACGGTCCATTAGTACGCCGACCGTACCGCATAGCTCAATAACCTCATTAGTACGCCGACCGTCTCCAACTTCTGTCCATATTACTCATTAATATTAAACTGCTTAGAAAAAATCATAAGGTCGAAGTTAGTATTTAATTTGAACTCAATTCTCTAGCCTACTATTTTGCTTTAATCCCTAATTAGTTTTACATAATGATTCATTTCCTAAATTAAAATCATAAATATTTTGTAAAAAAACGGACAGAGTTCCCCCTATACGGGTCCCTATCCCCCTGTCAAACATTAGCAATTTTAACATTTCGGTAAAATATCAACCAATCGCAACTCCACAACAAACTCATTGTAATAAGAAATTTACCCATTCACATCAAACATCTAAATTTAACGGATAAAATTACCAACAGTTGTAAATTTATCCCTTAAAGTGATATTCCATTAATACAGTATCGTTAATAATAGCATAGTCGTTACTATTGAATTACAACATGACTATGCATGACTTACACATTTTTATCTCATTAAAGCAACATATTTCAAACATATAGATGCAATTAAAAAAATATTAAAAAAAATTTTCGTACTATTGAAAAATAAATTATTAATACATAACACATTTACCTCGACGAAAGCGGCTGGGAAGCTACGATTATTCGGTGCGTCCAACAGTTTAACGCTGATTCGGGTGCGGTTGTGGTAGGTACATGCAATGACAAATAAAAAATAATTTATATATTTTCCCTTATTCTTAAGTACACAATTGAAATATAAAAACTATAACAAAATACATTATTCCTCAATATACAATTGAAATACACACTACAACATACATGCACCTCAATATACAATAAATTTAAAAAACACCTCAATTAATGCATAAACAAACAACTAACATTATTCCTCATTACAACCCAGAACACATTACAATTCAGTGTACATACTAATTACAACATTCAAATAACTAATTACAACATTCAAATAATAAAATAAATATGCTCATGTAATGAAATAAGACTAAAATAATTACACCCCCAAATATAACACAATATATTCAAATCATACAATATAGTAAAATATATTAGAACAATTTAATTACAAATTAATTTAATATTAATATGTATTAACCAAGATATTAAACTACATTTGGGGCGAATAAAACCCGTATTATAATAATAATAATAATAATAATAATAATAATAATAATAATAATAATAATAATAATAATAATAAAGGTTTTACTCAGGTGACATGATTTGAGTATATTAAAACATTTATATGCTGACATGGACTAAATTAATGCCTCCATGAGTTGAATATGCATTAGGACAATACTTTTGCAATAATGATAGCTTACACAATTTATTAGGACTGTATTTTATACACTTTTTGGTCAAAAGAGCACACCCCATTATAGTGGGAAAGGTTCTTTCTATTACTTTCTTTTCAGAGTTTATTTTATAATGAAATTTGCTAGAGCCCTTTGCACATTTCTCAACTACAGGGCAGTGAAGCAGAACAAAATTAAAAGTGAACTGTTAACTTTTAGGTCAAATCTGAAGAAATGAACAATATCTCCGTTGAAGAGTGTCCATAAAGCTCTCGAAAACAGAATGGGCAGCACTTCATTTTCAATTTTAAACATCTTTCAAACTACAGAATAAATAGTAATTAACATGATCAATCTCTAATTTCTCTAATTTGCCAATAAATTCAATCCTAATTACTTAAAACTATGCTTAAACAGCCATCTTATATTAAACTCAGGTGCATCTTATATTAAACCCTCCATTGATCGTGGTTCTAAAATTACAAATTCAATTCACCACCCATAGCCATCGTACTTGAGTTTAGCTTGAGCAGTAGAGAAATTAGTAGAACCCATGGCTTCATAAATAAAAAAATAATAATTTGCAGAAAAAAAAATTACCTTTAGACGCAGATCTGGCAGCCGACGGGGAGGAGGGGGAGCTGCATCGGCACCGGCATGGGCTGGGGGAGGAGAGGGGCTCGTACGTCGACGGGGAGGAGGGGGGCAGCGCCGTCGGTGGCGGGGAAGAGAGGGAGCCGCGACGGGGGAAGAAAGGGAAGGGGAAAGAAGAAGGACGGCAGGGAGGGGGCTGGCGGAGAGGAGGGGCAGCGCACGTGGGGGGGTAGGCCGGTCGTCGGACGGCGACGGGGAGAGGGTAGCGCAACTTCCGCCGGCGAGGGGAGAGAAGGGGGGAAGCAGGGACCAAGGGAAAGAAATCGGGACCAAGGGAAAAGAATGAGAGAAGAAAAATAAGGGACCAAGAAAAAATATCCCTAAAATAGAGACGAAAATTGATTTTTCGTCTCTATTTAGAGACCGCACGATTATACCGTCTCTAAATAGAAATGAAAATCAATTACCGTCTCTATTTTTAGAGACGGAATAATTTTTACGGTCTCTATTTAGAGACCGCAAATATTACTCCGTCTCTAAATAGAGACCGAAAACTTTTCGTCTCTATTTAGAGACGGAATTTATTTTCCGTCTCTAAATTTAGAGACGGAATTTTTCGTCTCTAAATTTAGAGACGGAAATTGCTTTCCGTCTCTAAATTTAGAGACCGAAATATTTTTCCATCTCTAAATAGAGATGGAATTGTTTCGGTCTCTATTTAGAGACGGAAAAAATTTCCGTCTCTATTTTCGGTCTCAAATTTTGGAGGGAATCGATCCCGCTATAAATCGAGATGAAAAATAGAGACGAAAAATTTTTCATCTCTAAATAGAGACGGAAAATTATTTTCGTCTCTATTTAGAGATGAAAAATATTTTCCGTCTCTATTTAGAGACGAAAAAATTTTTGTCTCTATTTTCCAGTTTTCTTGTAGTGTATGTTGACATTCACACCTCCCCTATTCCAAAATTTGATAAGGACAGTTCGTAGTTGCATAATTTCAATCATTAATACTTAAATCAAAATATATCTATGTATGTGAGTTTGTACCTTTCATGCCGTAATGTCATATAAACTTGTTTAAGTTGCATTTATGACAAGCTTCTCTAACTAAATTTTTAAAAGGTATTGACAAGAAAATTGAAAATTAGTGTCTAAAATTTTCAATTTTAAATTGAAATTGGATATTAAATCTAACAGCTACTAGAGAAAACATTCACACACGATTTATTACATGATTTTTTCCAATAATTTCAAGTAAAATATTATATTAAATTCATATAGATTTTTGAGAAATCTAAGTTGCGTACTTAGTAGGGCTATGAATTATAAAAAAAAACACAAAAACTGTTGTAAATAAATTAAAAGATAAAATAATAAAATAAAGAGTAAGGAGAAACTGCTATTCTCTTCTTATAATTGCGTGTTATAAGCAATCACAATGGTCATAGATATAGGTATAAATATTTGGTCCATATAGGGAGACTTTGTCTACATAGGAAATAAATACATTTAGGAACAATTTAGATTATATAGGTGTAACCAATAATTAGAAATAAAAGTAGTCATCCATAATATGAATATTACATAACACTTCCCCTTTGATGATTATACACTAAGAGCATGCCTTGTTAAAACCTTGTTAAGAAAAATCCAATATGATAAAAACTTGACAAAGAAAAAAGAGTATAAAATTCACATGTTCTTTCCCTCAAAAATATAATGAACCACATTAAATATTCTTCCAATTGACACATTCCAATGCTGTGTATATGCTTCTTGAAAATTAAACTTGACAGTGTCTCTGTGAAGAGATCAGTTAATTTGTCATTTGAGCAAATTTTGTAATTTTGCCTTTCTTCATGCTGCAATATTGTTGATTGTTATTTCCGAATAATAATCTACACATTCCCTTAATGTGTTGAGTCGTAGATCTCAATCACATATGCTCTCAACTAATTTCATGAATAGCCAGCATTGAATAATTCAATAAATACTACTCTTATAGGCAAAATATTGTCATCTAAAGGTGTCTGAACTTCCAATCAAAATATCTTATATGAGTTTGGTTTAGCATGGACTACTTCTTTCCCTTTTGGTTAATCATACTTTTCGAGAATTAGAGACTTATACTCATTATCACTATTTTTCATAAGCAACTGAATATGTGTAAATACATTATTAATAACAAATTTTCATACATTTTCATATAATTCATATAGTTTACTACTACCAGAACCACTTCTTGGATTGTTTTTCTATAAATATGGAGTTGTTGAAATATATTGCTTTTTTTGTCTCTTATAGAGTATTACTTTGAAAATTTTTCATTTCTTTTTTTTTAAAAAAATAATGATATATTTTACACTAAAAGATCGGTCACGCTTTTGGCAGAATATTGCAAAATGTCTTGCATGGACAATGACTATTTATTTTTTCCTTTTGATAAGCCATGCTATTAATGTTAAAACTTATGAACATTCATAATCATGGAATTTGTTTTGCATACTTTTTTTTCAATGTTCATTAATATATCCTGTGACTTATTAAAACCCTACTAGAAAAAACAAATGTTCATTAATACATACTGTACCTTATTAAAATCCTACTAGAAAAAACCAAGTGGAATAAAACTTAGAAAAGGAAAAAAAAAGTATACAATATTTTTAATACATATCATAAATTGCCTCATCAACAACCTTAATAGGAAAATCCAATGGGAAAAAACCTTAGTTAAATAAAAAAAAGTACAATATAATGCATTAACTGAAAAATAACAACTAAAACTTATTTTTCAAAATTACATGTTGTACTTTTACAAGCATATACAAGTTGATTTCCATACTTTTATTTTTTTAAGATGGAAAATTTATAAAATTTAATAATATGATTATACATCTAATAGGTACGTGACAAATGAACTTTCATATCATATAATTTATCAATTTTCAAATGGTTTTCTTAACTACTCTTTCTTTTAATTATCAGTTATTTTTAATGGTGAAAATTAGAAATATAATAGTAATAATTATCATTTATTGGAAAAACATTTCTATGGCCATAAGTTTATATTGTTTCATTCCCTCCGGGGAATAAAACAAATATAATAATTTTCATGATATGTATACAATATAATTATATAATAATTATTACAAATAAATATATTTAATAATTTAATTCAAATTTTTTTAAATTAATACTTACAAATAAAATAAATGATAATAATAAAGTTTTTCAAATAAAAATATAATGATTATTAGGGGTGTGCATCGGTCAGGTTCGGGTCAACCCGAACCGAACTCGATCAACCCGAAACCCAAAATTTCACCTAAATCATCACCTGAACCAACCCTAATCCATAACAGGGCCCCGAACCGACCTACCCGAACATTTTCAGGCCTCGAATCGATCCACCCGAAATTGAAACCCAGAAGAACAATAAAGAGCAGATTCAAGGAAACCCAGAAAATCTCCCAAAAACCCAGAAACATTCTTCCTTACTACCAACAACCAGCAAATCCAGCAAAAAAAAAATTAAAAATAAATCAAATAAGAACACATATCTCAACAACAAAAAACCAAAATCTAATTTTATTTTAAACTAAAAATTCATATCTTCAGCCAAAAAAATAAAAAAATAAATCAAACCATTAGATCTTGAAGAAGAAGAAGAAGAGAGCAGAAGCAATCGAAAAAGAAGAGAGAAGAGGGTCATATAGGAGAAGAAGAAGAAGAATAAGAGAGATAAGGGTCAGATCGGAGAAGAAGAAAAAGAGAGAAAGAAAAGGCAGATCGAAGAAGGGAAGAAGAAAAAGAAGAAAAAAGAGAGGGGAAGGGGAAAGAGTAGATTGAAGAAGGGAAGAAGAAGAAGAAAGAGAAGGGAAGGGGAAAGGGCAGATCAAAGAAGGGAAAAAGAAGAAGAAGAAGAAGAAGAAGAAGAAGAGAGAGGGGAAGGGAAAAGGGCAAACCGAAGAAGAGAAAGAGAGAGGGGGGGGGACTATGAGAAAAAAAAGGTATATATATAACATTTCAGTCTGGTTTGAGTTTTAATGGTTTTAACTCGATCCGACCCGAACCCGAAATAGTTCAAATTTAAAGAACCGACCCGACCCGTATATCCCGAATAACTCTACCCGAGTAACCTTTTCGGGTCGGATTTTTCTTGTCCGGCGGGTTGGGTCTTACACACCCCTAATGATTATAGAGGGAAAGAGAACTATAATCTTTAAAGAGGAAATTACACTAAATACAACATTTTTAACTTTTTTTTCAAAAATATATCCCTTTTTTAAAATCTTTCATAAATATAACTTTTTAAATTTTTATTTTAAAAAATACCACTTTTTTCCTTCCTCTTGTTCTTCCTGTCGTTCTTGTTCTCTTCCTCTGTTTTCTCCTTCTATCTCAAGTAACAATCTTATATTGGATAAATCCACAAAAACCCATCTTATAAACCTCTGATAAACCACTATTGTAATCAATAAAGCCATGAAAAAGGACATAGAAGCTCTTGAGGCTGAGGATGAGTCTCTACTAAAATCAAATAAAGCCATAAAAAGGACCATGTGGTACTGGAAACAGCAACTCTTCGTCGAAGCCAACTCTGGCTCCGCCTTGGACTAACTTGCTAGACTCAAGCTCATCTACGGTGAGGCACCACCGCCCACAACTGGTACTCTTTTTCTCTATCTTTTTCGTTTTCAGAGCCATAAATCAGAATATGAAATTGTAATCAATTTTGGGTTTTGGTTGTTGAATTTTCAATTTATCTGTAATTAGAAGCTTCTGATTGGTGAAACTGTATGGAAATTCCGAATTGAAGTAACCAAAAGTAAAATGTGATTAAAAAGGAAATTTCACGATTAAAGGGGTTTACCGAAAAAGTTATCTATATTAACTTTTATTTTAAGCATAAAATTAAACTTTGAATAATAATCCTTATAATGATGCTATGGTCTTTTTTAATGAATGGAGAGAAGCCAATTCCAAAATTTTGTATGGTTTTGCTGATGTTTCTGTGACAGATCAACAAGAAGTGATAGGTGATGGTTCGGGTTGGGTTTGCTCAAGAGATGTTTCAATTTTCAGGTCTGATGGTTGTAGTGGTTTTACAACATGAAAATGGAGGTTTTCTATACGCAATTTCAGATTGACTTCATGGTATTTTGGACCCTCAAATGGCGGAAGCTATGGCAATTCATATTGCCTTGAATTGGATCATCAATAATCTTCCTAGTTTTGGTATGCTTGTTTCTAATGCTCTAAATGGGTTCATTTCTTGAAGCATATTAATAGTGATTTTCAAAACTGGGAGTTGTTATTCAAGATGCTTAAGCATGTTAATGTCGGAGGGTGCTTCTCATTGGGTACTAGTGGTGGTGATACGTCCAATAGGAAGTTCGCAAGAGTGAGCTAAAAACTGCGAAAGAAGTGAAAAACATCCAGCATGACTGGGAATTGCTTTTCTACTGAAGCCCTTTAACTATTACAGTTCATATAAAAATAGTTATTATATGGTGGGAGCATAAACAACATCAATGTGCCTCTTGTTATCGGTCACCTCAGATTATTTGCTACGATATAAGGTAAAATCTGCCTTTGTAGGCTATGGGATGTGCTGATTCTGTATATCTTTAGAATCCCCATTAATGAGGGAAAGTTTCATGTTGACAAGGTAGGCATAAGTTATTACAATTCTGTACCAGTTTTGTTTTCCCTTTTAAGCCAATTCAAACAACATTATGGTGTACAGGTGTTAGCTCATAGGATTTATGGTTACTTTTTCTTTTACTTGAATAATGTAAATGTATATATAAATTTTGTATTTTTTCATGTATTTGATTATGCTGTACAATTTAATTGGAACACCTTCTCAATATCAGGTTTCATTGTTGGGATTTTTCATATATTAGTTGTTTTTACGAGGGTAGCTATTTTTCATATATTGGCTGGTTTTACGAGGGTAGCTTTTACTATCTTAGAAACTTCTCATGTGCACCGGCTCATTTGACATAGCATCCAGTATGAAAAGGTACTATAAATACATTTTAAAAGTTTGAAAAGAAGGCAAGTGCAAAGGGGAATGCTCAAAATTGATGTGGATGTGTGTTATTAATGCATAGATTTCTGTTTTTGGGACTACAAATGCTATATTAAAGCAAGTTAAAGGAACTTGAGATTTTTACTCATAATAATAAGCAGAGAACAAAGGCATTTCATTTACAAATAAGCTAAACAACCTAGAATTTGGAATATCTGAGAGCTACTAAACTTGGTCAAGAATTCGTTTCATTTACAAATTAATGAAGAACTTAGTTAACCTAGAATTCACTGCTTACACAATTAACAACCACTGCTGTTTCTGCAGAAGTGCAACTTAGTTTGAAGAATGTATTATTATCTACGAGCTACAAAAGCTTTGATGACATCTTTCTTAGCTTTCTAACAAAAGTATGGCATCACGACATTTTAATAGCAATTCTCCTCTTAAGAATTAACTTTCTCCAACCAGCCCTGTAACAGCCTGTCCATTAATTCTCACATGGTGCAGACTTATAGTTTTAGGTCAAATTGTTTTTTTCATAGAATGGATCATAAAATTACAGGGAGAGATCCTAACAGTTGGTGCTCCTTTGCAAGCCTGCAAAGAAATGAAAAAAAGATAAACATCAGCCACACTTTTTTTTGTTGATTGAGCTCCTTAACACAAATAGATCAATAAAGTAATTCAAATAAATTACATCTAGTACACATATAGTATACGCACTATATACATCTAATATACGCATAATATACATCTAGTACACATCTAATATATGCACTATATACATCTAATATACACACAATATACGTCTAGTACACATCTAGTATACGGATAATATACATTTAATATATGCACAATATACATCTAGTACACATCTAGTATACGCACTATATACATCTAGTATACGTACAATATACATCTAGTACACATCTAGTATACGCACTATATACATCTAATATATGCATAATATACATCTAGTACACATATAATAAACGTATAATATATATCTAATACATATCTAGTATACACACTATATACATCTAGTATACGCCTAATATACATCTAGTATATGCCTAATATACATCTAATACACATCCAGTATATGCATTATATACATTTAGTATATGAACAACATGCATGTAGTACACATATACTATAAGCACTATACACATCTAGTACACATATAATATACGTATAATATATATCTAATACATATCTAATATATACACTATATACATCTAATATACGCCTAATATACGTCTAGTATATGCCTAATATACGTCTAGTATATGCCTAATAAACATCTAATACACATCTAATATACACACTATATACATCTAATATATGCCTAATACACTTCTAGTATACGTCTAGTATAAGCCTAATATACGTCTAATATACGTTTAGTATACGTCTAATATACATCTAGTATACATCTAGTATAAGTCTAATATACGTATAGTATAAGTCTAATATACATCTAGTATACTTCTAATATACATCTAGTATACGTCTAATATAAGTCTAATATACATCTAGTATATGTCTAATATAAGTCTAATATACATATAGTATATCTAATATAAGTCTAGTATACGTCTAATATAATATGCATACAAATTTGATAATGCATTATATTGTATAATTAAGAAAAATATATAATGAATGATAGATCTCATTCTTATTACTACTACTAGCTTCTTCTTCATCACTTATGTGGGTTGATTGAGTCATACTTTATGGCGCATGATTATTTATTTCCCTTCAAGAATGAGAAACTATAAGCAAGTTTATTTTAAACTTATATTTTCATAGATATTTAAATGGGAATGGAAAAAAAGATTGGAAAGTAAAAGACTGAATGAAATAGCAACAATTTGCATTTTAAATTGCTAACTGTGAACAACTCCAATCAATAAATTGTTATCCTAGTAATAGAACCAGATGTTTGTTTGCTATACAGCTCATGCACATATAACTTGAGCAGGTTACTAATGCGTTGGTCTATCTGTGTCTAGAATACCACAAGCATTTGAGAATACTTGAACCTAAAAGTATAAGTTTTTACTTGTTAATCTAGTACTACAGCAGCGAATGGCAGACAACAACTATTAGAAATTGGAAATTGTTTCATATATGCAAATCATTAACATAAAAAGAAAATGGGATTGAATTGATTTGAAAAATCTTCACCTTGGCGTGTCTATGCAGGGGAGTAGCATCCATTAAACAAATAATAGTAGAGCAATTGGGGTTGGCAATCAAAGCCCCCTTTCCCATTCCAACCTTAATCCCATTCATAGCATCAGGATTCACTTCAGGTATAACCAATGGAATACCATCAACCATTCTAAAAGCTGAACTATTATCCACCATAATAACATCTTTCTCAACTGCAACTGGGCCAAATTGCTTACTAATAGACCCACCAGTGCTAAACAGAGCAACGTCTACTCCATCGAAGCTATCAGCAGTTAGCTCTTCGATTGTGTAATCCCTGTTTTTGGAAAGTGAGTTTTCTGCTAGCCGAGCGTTTGGAAGCAAGCATTTTGATTGAGCGATAAGGGAAGTCGCGATCGGAGAGTACGAAGAGGAACTCCTGGCCCACTGCCCCTGATATGCCCACTAGGGTGAGAGGGTGCATTTTCTTGGAGGGACGGCGGTAGAGGGAGGGCGAGCAGCTGGAATGGGGGCGGCAGCACACCATATATGCAGATCGCAAGGGGAGGGAGGGAGAGAGAAATAGGGAAATATATTTTTGTAAAAATTTTTTGTATAAATGAAATAAAAAGTTTAAAATGTTATATTTTTGAAATATTTGTCTTATTGTATTTTTTTTGTTATTTTTTTTTTTTTTTTTTTTGTATAACTGTGTAAATAGCCCATCTTTAAACGCAACTATGCAATCTAAGGGCGCAAAGTAAAGAGGGTTTTTTGGGGGCCAAGTTGATAAGAGTCTAAATAAATCCCGAGGACTTGGTTTGGTTAGTTGCTCTATTTCTCTCCGTGCGAATCCACAGTCCCATGCTAAAATCCTGTTTCTCCCTGGCCTTCTTCTCCACCAGGTATCCTTCTCTTTCTCTTATTTTGAAACCAACATTCTATTTTATTTTTGTTTTCAAATTTCCTGTTAATCCCATAACTTTTGTTACATTGTATATGCAGAACGATTTGTTTCACCAAAATGAGCACCGCACCTGCACCATCCCCTATTTCCCCCAAGTTTATTTCTATTGAAGGCTCTGATATTCATTCCAGAAGCAAACCTGATGGTATTCTTATTCTTCTCTTCTTTTGCTTTAACTTTCAGCGTTTTTTCTTGGATCCCTTTTGTACATGGGTATGATTCTTGCTTTAGCATATCTGCATCAGATTGGGTAAACAATTTTATCACCTCATATTTGATGTCACTAACAGAAGGATTAATGGCACAAACAACAAAAAAGGAATTATGTTAAACTTCTCATTAATTACCTGATGCTACCAGCTGAAAGCCAGCAATTCTGGAGGTTAGGATCATATTGACATGACTTCCTCTAGAATTATATTCTGCTTTGTTCAGCATAGGATTGTCTTTCTGCAACTTTGCATGCATATATATTTCATATGCAGGCATTAATTCTGGCATTTCCTTTTCATATGCAGGCGTTAGATTCCGCCTCATCTCCTATAACATTTTAGCTCAGGTTTGAAAACTTAACAGAACTCTTTGGCTGCCAAATAATTCGTTACTTTATTATGATTGTAATGCAATTTTCTCCTTCTCAATTAGTTCTTGGTATTGTAGTTTTAGATACTTGTTATGTATCTTTGTTTGCTAATGAGAGTTTGAAGATTAAGCATTAAATTTGCCAAATTTCTCTATTAGGCATGTGGATGTGTTTCTTGAAATTGTCAATGTTTTTCTTTTCTGCTTATCTGGACCTTTTTTATACTTACCATATGAGTAACTCTCATATACTTCATGACTTGGTCTTGCCCTGACCATATGGGAATATGCTTGTGAGAAAGTAGCAAACTAGATATCACAAATCTCATAGAAAGTCATCTTAATTTAAAAATTCTTTAAGGAAGTTTCCATAAAAGAGTATAAGTTGCTGACTGAGTAGAAGCTTTTTAATTGTACACTTTAGAGTAAGAGCTCCATTCTCTTTAATTAGTATTAAGTGGGTAGCCTAATGAAAATTGTAAAATATGCCGACGTGCTCAAGATTCTGTAAAGGATTTCTTTGAGCTGCTGCAAATGTTTCGCTAAAATTTAGAAGCTTGAATGATAATTCAAAGAAATAGAAATCTTGTTGAATGTGCCCTAAAGATGCAGATTGGAAGCAGGCAAACTTTAGGTCCATCTTTGTGCCAGTATGCTGATTTCTTTATCAATACCTTAAACCAATGAACTACAGGACTGATAAACCAGCATGTCAATTTTAACAACAAAATTATTGTTATTTTGAATGAATAATATTTATATTTTTGAGATGTTTAAATGTTATGCATTTACTTATATTATACAAATATATTTACTTGAGTACAATTTTTGTTGTTTCTCCAATTGTAACAGTTGTGGCTGTGGCCTTTTGGCCATAACAACTTGATTATGTCATCCCAATGATGAGTTAATAAACCCAATTATTCTTATGCATCATAGTCAGTTATGTATAAAGGACCAAGATGAACCAAGATGATGAATTAAAAGCAATGATCTGAACATCGCTGCAGAAATTCAGAAATGTAACCATGATTTTTGATTTGTGCTAAACGCAACTGGATTCCCTTCACTTCTGAAATATTATACCACTATAACAAAAAATACATTATTCTTGTTTTAATAATGCATATATTGGGAAACTCAATTAATCCTTTTTTCTGTTGTTAAGGTGGAGAATTGAACCAAGAATTCTCTTTCTTTATCATCAATCAAATCTATTTGATTGTATCAAAAGGCCCAATGAATTGAGATTTCCCTATTGGAGAAATACATTATTCTTGTTTTGATGATGCGTTTATTGCATGATTTAGATCTGTAACACTGTGTGAATAAATAATTTTTTCTGGTGCAAAATTATGTGGTAATTCTGGTCGTCCAAACATTATATATTTTATGTACTTCTAGTTCTAATAGTGTCAAGTTACTCTATTGTGTAGGTTTTTGTGAAGAGTTCTTATTTCCCACATTCTCCATCTCCTTGCCTCAAGTAAATTTTCAAACTTAATTCCCCCCCACCTTCCGTGAATTATTTTTTCATGATTCTAGAGTAAATAACTAACATTTATGCTTTTTGGGTGCATCTATGTAATGAAGGAGACTTACTATTTATTCTATGCATTATGTATCAGTATGTTTTAATGGAATGTATAAAACCAATAAAGACAAAGCGAGGAGAGGAAGCATTGGTGCCACGAACTATTCTACTTTTTGCAAAACATAAAGATTAGGGAAATGCATATTAATGTTGAAAGCATACTGGGGAAGTAACTAGCAGTAATCATAAAGTAAAGCAATGATTTCAAGCTCGAGAAATAACAAGTTGCATGAAATTGTTGCTCTTCTCTTTCTTCTTTTCTTCCACTTTATGAAACACAAGGTGGCAATTTGAACGATTTTTGCCTGCAGGGATTTTATCAATTTGTAATGCTATTCAGCATTTTAAGATTATAGCACCCATTTTTCTATATTGGCAGATAGGATTAGGATTGGGTTACAGGCTTGGTCATTCTCTTGAGCACAATTCTTGAAATTTTATATCCATTTATGGTGATTTCCTGGGTAGTAGCAAGTTCTGGTGCAGATGAGTTATGGGTATTAAAGGGTGAAATTCCCTACATGAAAGGAAAAGTCTTGTCCCTTACTCGGTTTGTTGTTTAATGTTAGGATGCATAATAGGATGGTTTCAAGGAGATGCAAAAATATCTATCTCCTTGTATAAATGATATAGAATTCTTCTGTGCTTGTGGAGGATACATCAGTTTTGCTGATTGTATCTCGAGCATTCTCTATCTCGTAACAGTCTATTTGCCTTTGCATTGTTCTGGTCAGAAGAAATATTCTATGAACCCTCCATGCTTTTCTTTAAGGTCCACTATAACCAAGTTCAAATGGAATAAAAATGCTAGTTCTAGATATCAGGGAAAGGATATGCTTTTTATCTCTTGTTACAGACATTAATTTAGAATTAGGTAGGTGATAGAAAAGGATATGCTTTTTATCTCTTGTTACAGACATTAATTTAGAATTAGGTAGGTGATAGAAATTAATAGTTAGGTAGCTAATAGTTGTTAGTTAAGAGTTAACAATTAATTGTAAAAAGTACTTGTACATAAATCTGTCTGTAAACATTAAACAATGATAATTAAGTTTTCAAGATCAATTTTCTCCAAAAGATTTAGATTTCATCTTTAAACAATATGGACATCTTTATATTTGGAATCAATTTAGGTTGCTGGAAAATTTCTTTATTGTCTCTTTGATATTGGGAAGTCATCTTCTGGTCAGGATCTTAGATAGATACTTTCTCGAACTGTGAACTGGGTTTTTATACTTCATATGGAAGCTGGTGATGTTTAAATACTGCAATTTGGTTTTTCCTTTACTGGACATCTGGGGAACTAATTGGATGAGGTTCGTTTATCATTAATTCTTCATATAGGTGGAAGTCTCGTTCAAATGCAATTTTAACTGTTCTCAAGAAACTTGGAGCTGATTTTCTTTGCCTACAGGTTTTTATTATTTTTTTTTAAAGAAATCATTTATAGCCTATGTTCTGAGCAGATACAACGCTTCAATTCATAAAGGTTAAACATTTTAGGTGGCTTAATGATCTCATGTCATAAGCTTGAATTTTCAGTTAATGGTTTTCCTTTAGGATTTGTCAATTTTTGCATGAATTTTGAATTAGTGCTAATTTTATCCAAGATTTGAAGGGTGCTTGTTATTGTTAACGTGGCATTAAAAATTATCTTTTTACTGGCATGGTTGCAGACACCCATTTACGCACACACAAATATTCATATGCATGTAATAAAGTAACAGTTTTTCTTGCTGGTATTCCATTTATATTTTTTAAATGTTAGTATTTTGTTCGGTTAAACTAAAGAAAATCCTGACCTTTTCATCCTTTTGGTGTTGAAGTTTCACAAATTAAATTTATACAATAAAATTCTATTTTGCTTTTAAATCATCCATTTAATTTTATCTGTTGAAAAATTCTCAATTCTGTAAATGTGACATTCACTTATTTTATTCTATTCTTTTAAAAAGCATGCTTTCTTTTTCTATTAATATTTTTTTTTCAAACAATTTTCCCAAAAGATTATAATTCCAGGCAAAATTTAGGAGTCATACGACAATTATTTCCCCAAATTGAAGAAAGAATAAGCTGGAAAGAAAGAAAATAATGAAAGGGTAAATACAAAGGGGGAGCTATTGCAATTTCGTGAAATAGTTTATTGGTTGTGAAATTAACTTCTGTTTAATATTTTCTGCCACAAACCATAAGAATTGGATAAAATTGGATTAAGATATTAAATTCAGGATTTTTAAGGTCTCCCAACCAAAATAAGTAATTAAGAAAGAACCAAGACAAATGCTACTTCATCAAGAAAAATGAATTTTAACACCACATTAAATTGTCACACCAGCAATGATACATCCCCTTCAGCTGTTGATTAGAAATTTAATATTGCTTTTAAAATTTAAGCAGTGAATTGAGAAAATTTTGATATAATAAGGATAACAAGTTAAGGATATACAAGATGATAGGCCCTTTTTTGCCTTTTTATTCATCCACATATTGATTTCTGAAAACCTTTTATTCATCCACATGTTGATTTTTGAAAACCTTTTATTTATCCACATTAAATTGTCACACCAGCAATGATCCATCCCCTTCAGTTGTTGATTAGAAATTTAATATCGCTTTTAAAATTTAAGAAGTGAATTGAGAAAAATCTGATATAATAAGGATAGCAAGTTCAGGATATACAAGATGATAGGCCCTTTTTTGCCTTTTTATTCCTCCACATATTGATTATTGAAAACCTTGTAACAATCTGACAGGAGGTGGACGAGTATGATAGCTTTTACAAGAAGAATATTGAGAGTTATGGTTATTCCAGTATCCATATTCAGAGAAGTGGACAAAAACGTGATGGGTGTGGAATCTTTTATAAAAACAATTGGTATGCTGTACCTTTTCTGCTTGGGTTGTGTGATACAGTTCTCTGTGTGTGCTTGACTACTAAAGAGTGCTAAGTGTGACTCTTAGAACCTGATTACTTTATTAAGTTCTATTGTAACCAAGCCCCTTCACAGCCTTAATTCCTAACTCAATTACTAAATTTCTACCCATCCAAACCATCATGAAAACCTAATTTACAAACCTAACAAGCTGTCCTATATCACTGTTTCCCTTTCTCCTGAGGACTGTGCTACCTTACTACTACTCACTTTAGTTATTTCACTAACAATGAGGTATTACCTACTGTTGCATTTCTGTTCACATTGATTTAACAAGAGAGTTTCATATGTATTCTTGATACAGCAGCACCCTGATGTTTATTTATTATCCTGCATTTTAACCTTAATGCTGCTGCTGCTGCCATGCACATCTAAATCTTCCTCATATGTTTGCTTGTATGTGGCACTGCTCTCTGTCATCACTTGAAGACACCTCATTTGCAAACATTAAACTATCGTAGTCAGTCATCCATTTCTTTGTACCATGGTTTCAGTGCAGATTTGCTTTTGGAGGACAGAATAGAATACAATGATCTTGTGAACTCAGTTAAGGGTGAATCCTGTTTATGTGGAGTTAAACCCGCAGATACAGATACCGGTCGGGATAAAAAAGGTGAACCAAAGAATGGTAATTTTTCACTGTTGCCTTTTTTTTTTTTAATATTCCTCTTTTACAAAAATGTCTTTTAACTATTTATGCATAATCCTTGTTTTGGTATATATTGCTTCAAGTTTTTGTTTTGCTCCCAAGTTATGTGGTTTCAAAGTTTTCTTTTATTTTTGCTTTCACAAATTTTCTTTTACCACACATCCATAGTCCTTTTGGTTTTGAACAAGTTTCAAGAGATTGAATTTGCCTTCCTCCTTATTGTCACCACCTGTAGGAAGAAAGCCCATCACCAGATCGACCTGTCCTCGGAGTTTGGTCGCCAACCGCCACTGTGCATGAGATCCCCACCCTCCACCCCCCAACTCCCAAACCAACCAACCCCACAACACCCCTGACAGAAGCTTCTATGCTACTCTTCATGTGCCAGCGCATGAAGCTATCTTCGGCCTTTTGCTGTTTGTTCTTCTGACCATCTTGTCGGCTATTTCCGACCCTAACTAGCTAGTTTCTGGCCTGAGTGTGACTTCTTTGCTTTTTAGTTTTCTCCTTTACAAGCTAATTTACTTGAGCATTTCAAACCTATGCTCAATATCAGTGCCTTGATACTAGGCCGTTCCAGTGCTGAGCATATGATGGCAAAATCTTTAGAAACTTCAAGAATTGCCGCCGTTTAATTTTGTACTACAAGGACCTCTTGAGAAATCCCAAGGTTTTATCTAATGCACAATAACTTTTTGGGGTGTGTTTACTTATAAAATTTTTTTTCTAATTTCCATTTTCTATTTTCTATGAAAATTAGAGTATTTATTTTCTTTAGAAAATTTTAAAAATGCAATCATTTATTGAAAATATAGAACACTTTTATGTTTTAGAAAATTGGAAAACATGTTCATTGAGTAAAAATGAAAAATATTTTCTAAATTAAAAAACTAAATAATGAATTCATTTGGGAAAAAAAATATCACTTAAGGAATGTGAATCCTAATCAATTTTATATAACTAATTTATACAAAATATGAACATATATATTTTCATGACACTTCCCAAAATAGGCTACTTCTATCATGTAAACCATATAATGGTGTACGCAATTTTTTGATTGATTCATATTTAAATTTATTCTAATAAAAAAATGACAAACGAAACAAGTATATTACAAAGTCTTGCTTTCATAAATTTTTAATCTTTAATGCAACTCAAATGTGTTCTTTTGTTTTCCACATTGCTCTCCATGAAGTAGAGAATTTGAGCCTTCAATCAAAACCTCGTAGTTCATATTTGGGACAATATTTTGACCAAATATATGTTATATAGATGCTTGGCAAGGCAAATAGCACCAGTTATGGAACCTATTTGAAATTCAAATGTAAGGCATAAAATTATTCCACTATGGCTTTGCATATATATATATATAAGCATAAATTTATAAAAAGGGGTCTGCAATTATTCCTTATACGGAAAAGGGTGCAACCACATCCACTCAACAAAATTATAGTATACTAGATAAACTAAGACGAGAAGTTACTCTACCTAATCCTGATAGGTAATAATTTATAAGAAGCCAAAAAGAAATCCTCTCTGAATTGCTAATTACAAAAGAATATAGGCCAATCAAACCCTGCACTCCCTGCCCCTTTCAGAATTAGAATAGTTAAAAGTCTTTAATTTTAGAACTAGAATCAAACCCAAATGATGAAAATAAAACTAAGGGAGGAGAGGTGCAGAAGGTTACCCTGAAAGAAGAAGGCAGCTAGACGAAGAAGATGAAAACTTGGGATTGTGTACTGTATAAAAAGATAAAAAGGAATAAAGATGTAAAAGTAGCTAGTAAGGATCAAAGTTTGGTTTTTACTGTCGTTTGGGAAAATACGCATGTTTTCCTTGAAAAAAGTTGAAAAATGGATTTACATTTATAAAGGAAAAGTGTAGAAAACATCTTAAACTACTTGTCTAATTTTCTTTTTAAATTTGGAAAGCTCAGAAAATTATTTTCTATTCTCTATTTAAGAAAATATCCCATATAAACACGTTTTCTATTTTTCCTTCTCTATAAAATTTTTTTCTGAAAATGGCTACAGTTTTCTGCAAGTAAACACGCCTTTAGAGTTCCATTTAGATAGCTAGCTGATATGTTAACTAATGAGCTTAGCAACAGGACTTATCACACTTTAGTTTGCAAGTTAGGCATGTGTGAGGACTATCTTATATCTTTCCTTGTTAGAATTTATCTTTCCTTATTAGAATAGGGTTAGGATTCTCTTTGTTTTTCCTATATAAATAGCTTGTTCATTCTTAAAATATTAAAGAAAAAGACAATTAATAAAATTTTTATTCTCAAAAATCTTCAAAGAAGTATAATTACTACACTCTAATCTCGGTTTTCTCTTATTAAATTTTATACTCTGCACTTGATTTCTTTGTTCCTCTGAACCTAAAGGAATTAAAACTACTTGATGGGTCTAAATTTTCATTTGAAGGATGCGGTTTTTGGTGAATTGGAATGGAACTGGATCATGAGCCATGATATTTGTTAAGTTAAGAGACGTGGGTGCAATTGGGTCTGTTTAAAAGTGAGTTTTTGGCAAACCTGCATTGGAACATAATTTTTGCCAACACAAGAAAAACCAATGTTTATGCTGATGAGTTTCTTTTCTCGATTCATAGCTACCTTATTGTTTTGGTTTCTAATTTCAAGAAAATTTTTAAAGCATCATTTAAAGGAGAACATGATTTGGCAAAGGTAAATTATTAATGTTGCTTGTTCTTTTAATTTCTTTAGCAGGTGTGAAGATGTGAGGTTGATCATTGAAAATATAATGAATCCTCTAGGGAGCACTTGGATTTCTTATTTAGTGAATGCTCCAATTTAGATGTTCAATCATAAATTTTAGAAGCTGAAATTTCAGAAATAAAAATATTTAGAACGATTTGGTCATATTAGTACGAACCTCACAAAAGGAAAAGAATACAAGAACTTAGCCGCTCTTGGTACGTCATCATCCTGCTTTCAGGCAGAAGGATAATTTCGTAATCCCATTAATGTGGGCTGTAATACCTGTAATGTTGGATCCAACTAGTAGTTTCTTAGGTTTATCCAGGTGGCTGGCCTAAGGGAATTTGTCGATTGGTTTTAATTTTTGTGTGGGTCTTTGTGGCTTTTGCGCCCCAAGGCTAAGGAATGATTGATTGGTTCAAGTTTCTAGGTCTCCACATTTCGGGTTAATTGATTTAAGTGATGATCAGCGTTTAAGTATCCAGTCTTCAGTGCTAATAGCAAAAGAAGCTGGTAGCAACATATTAGAAGAAAACTGAGATCCTTAGGTTGTAAGTTGTTTTTATTTCAACTTTGCAAGTTACCTTGCCTTTTCTAATTCTTTATTATGTGTGTGTGTGTGTATTCTTTTTTTGACTTAGTTGTATATGTTGCACTTCTGTGTGAGAAAATGTATTCATGTATTTGTTAATGCTTTTTCACAGATGTTTTTTATATGCTAGAAATGTTAGAATATCTCTTAATGTTGAATTATTAGATGTCTATCTGGTTGGTTGCTTACTTCCCTGATTTATAACAAGTGACCTCATCAAAAAGTGCATCTGAAGATCGTGGAGATCCTAATGATCCTCGTGTAAGATTGAAACGGGACTGTGTTGGAATCATGGCAGCATTCAAACTCAAGGATGCTTATCATCATATTGTTATTGTTGCTAACACTCACCTTTATTGGTAAGTGGTAATAGCATTATTACTGGTATGTATATAACACAGTGCCTATATTGTTAGTTCAAGTTAAGTGTCTTGACATTTTGTTCCAGGGATCCAGAATGGGCTGATGTTAAGCTCGCCCAAGCTAAATATCTTCTTTCACGCATATCTCAATTTAAGATTTTAGTTTCTGAGAAATTTGAATGTATGCCTACTGTCATTCTGGCGGGTGACTTCAATTCGACCCCAGGAGACCAGGTTTCTTATGCATTCTTTCTCTGTTTCTTTTGCTCCACTCTTTTGAAACACAAAAAGTTAGTCTGAGTCAGCATTCATGATGTTATACACAAATTTTTTTGTCTTCTCTCCTTTGGAAAGAATTTGATATTTCTAGATCCTTATATCTTGCAACATGAATTTTAGGTTTACAAGTACCTTGTATCGGGCAACGCTTCATTTGCTTCATTAACAGATTGTTTGGATGAGCTTCCTATTCCTTTATGCAGTGTGTATGGTCACACAATTGGAGAACCACCGTTCACAAATTGCACCCCTGACTTCACAAACACACTTGATTATATATTCTTTTTGCCTGATGAGAAAATCAAACCAGTCAGTTTGCTACAACTTTCCGAGGCAGATTCACCTGATGTTCTCAGTGGATTGCCGAACTACTACCACCCGAGCGATCATCTGCCAATTGGTGCTGAATTTGAAATCTCCAGAGAATAAAAGTCTGCCTTGGAGCAAAACAATGCAGTTTCTTGGTTATCTTCCTTTTCTGTTTTAAGCATACCCTACTAAGTAATTTTCTTCGCTATCATTTATTTGTCTAAATATGAGAGATACATAAGAGTTTAACTCAATGAGCATTACTGATGATTTGTTCATTGATCACAAAGGAACATGATTATTATTCTTTTGCGAGATGACCTTTTTTTCTTCTTTGCTTTATTAAATAGTTGGCTGCACTTCATTTTTCAACTTGGGATTGATCTGACTTCGAGTTAGAGGAGTGTTCGAATAAGTTACGGTAAGGTTTGAATTTAACTGATATAGTATATTTTTTAAAGTTATTTGCAGCTCAAATTTATTTTTTTCTTCGATAAATTGAGCTAAAATCTAATTGTAGTCTTTCCAATATGTTTTTGAATACTCCTACTTCGAGTACGAGAAGATGATTGGTTTGATTAATTCTAGATGAACACGGGTAGGAAATATTTAAAAAATAATACTATCAATATGAGTTTGAAATGCCTTAGTATAAATTGAGCAATTTTTTTCACTTAACACCATTTTTTTTGTCAATAAATTTCAAATGTTATTGCCAAAAATACGTATATACAAACTCAATATAGAAGAAAAAACAACAAAAACTAGTTACAACTTACAACCAAAGAAAACCAAAGCACTTCAAATTAGCTAAGCCTGTATTCGTTACTAATTCAATTCTTTTTACTATTTTGCTACTGGTAGTTGGAAAATCAAGGCGTTCCTCGCATTTAAAGTCAATAGATTGTTGCTTGCAAAGCTATTCGTCTCTTCCTACAAAGTAAACTTTTTCCCACAGTATGTCTACAAAACCAACCAATCTCTCTTCTCCAACTATTATGGATGACAGTCCATCTCTACCCGATTCTAATAGAATGGATTACGGGTAGTTAATAAATGAGTTTGAGAGGGTTCAAGTAGTTATTTTACTTTTTGTGACGGGTACGGGATAAGATTTTGGTTTAGCGTTTTGGGTATCCGCTATTCAAACTCAAGTATAAAAAATATAATTTTCTTAGTTATTTTTTTTTTTTTTTTTTTATCGTATATCAATTTTTATTATGATTTTTATTTAAATTTATCTCGATATTTATTGATATAAATTTATTGTTTATAAACGATTATATCGGATAGTATATAGGTATTAGTAATCGGATTTAGGACCGATATTGATAATTTAATATTAATTTTATACGGATACGAGCAAGATTCTAGTATTTTAACTTCCGATATGGATATGATAATTTTTGTAGATATTTTATCTGTTGCCTTGGCAGCTTTACACATCTCTTCTAATGTTACATTCACTTGACACATACTTTCACACTGTTTTAGATAGCTGACAATCGAAAAACAAATGTTGCACTGTTTCTTCTTCACAATGATAAAGGACAAATACATAATTATCCACCAATCCCCACTTATGAAGTCTAATTTTTGCAGCTAATCTATCTTTAATTGCCAATCAAGTTATAAAGCTATTTGAATTAAGGGTAATCATGCATCGGTTAATCGGTACATAAGATTTAAAAAAATCAGTTTAATTATCGATTTTTGAAAATTACTAATTATTAATCAGTTTATTACTATTGGTTAATTAATCGATTAATTTCGAATTTTTGGACCGATGAACTAATAGTATTTCGGTTAAGGACTATAATTATAAAATACATTTATAAAAAAAATTAAAATGTTCATATTATTTAAAAATAAAAATTAGAAATCAAATATAATTCAATATAATATTCAAATTATAAATATAAACTAAAAATATTGTATTAATATGCATGCATAACATAGAAAAATGTAATAAATGGAAAAATTATAATTTATTAAATATTAATTATTACTTGCAACTAAATTTTTTTTTTTAAAACGAAATATATTTAATTAGAATTACAAGTGTTAAATATTACATATAAGAATATTAAAATTAACGTTCTACATTTTAATTGAATATTATTTATCATATTAAATTTTAATAATTTAAATATAAAATATTTTAATTAAAGAGTTAAAATTATTAAATTAATTATAATTAGAAATTAATTATATATATTAAAATGTTTGAAAAGTAAAAATTTTTGTGTACATGGAAATAAAAGTTCATCACAAATATAACTTTTCGTTAATATATTAGTATTATATAACTTTTCGAATATATTATGATTTTCATTATTGAAAAATTGATAAATTAAGAAACAATAATAAATATTAAATATGAACATATTGAATAATTAATAAAGTAATTAAAAATTCGGTTATCGGTTCGATTAACCGGTTACATGAACCAAATTCATTAATCAGTTCATTAATATCGATTTTTTCAAAACATTAACTATTAACCATTTTATTACAATCGATTAATCAGTCTATCGGTTCGATTTTAGACCGATTAAAACCGCATCAACCGATTTTTTTTCTCACCTCTAATGCCAATCAAGTTAAAGGGTCTTGAGACAAGCATTACTGATAGTATAATCACCTGAATTTGTCGTATTCCTGGTGATTTTATCCTCTTCATTTGGCTTCAACTTATATTGCTTCTACCTCAACTCTCACTTAACACAGTTAAATAAAGGAAAAATGCAAATTTTTGATATTTGCCCTCAATTTAATTTTTAATGTTTCGGTTGGTTTAATGTCATCTATCATGTTTTAAAATTGATAGAAATTTATTTTTTCGTACCATGTGTCAGAAAACTATTAAAAGAGGGGCAAAATACTTTCAATTTTAAAATATAGAGATTAATATTACACTAATTAAAATATTAGGGGGTAAAATTGCACTTTTTGATAAATATTAAGTGCAAATTTGCAACTTTAGCCTAAACCACTTCATGTAATATTATTTTTTTTTTTTTGAGTGGTGGAAAATAATAGGTTCAAGGGCTTGATAGAACAAATATGAACAATAAAGGCTACAGATATTACCTCACTAGTCCCTCCAAATGGTGAATGTTAATTTAATTTTATCAAAGAGCAAACTATGATAATATGTTGAATATCTGCCGAAATCTTTGACTCTATCTTATTAGCAACTAAGAAAGAAGTTAGATATATCATATATGCCATCATTACTGCAATATTTTTTTTTTAATACAGATTAAATTTTCATTAAACAATATAAAAAAGTACATATATAAAATACAAATAAAATTATAAATTTTTGAAATATACAGAATGTACGAAAACAATAAAATTACTAAAATAATTTTAAAAATTTTTTTGACCAAAATTGTGAATGATGTTGACATGCTGTGGAATGAGAAACTTAGTTCATCAGTTGTTTATAAAAAAAACTGCTTAATCACCTTCCAAATAAGAAGGAGCTTTCAATTTAACAAGGGCAAAAGCTTCCATTTAGGAAGACAAAAACTTCAAAAGGATAAACTTGCAAAATAAAAATTTAAACTGTATTCAATTTTAGTTAATATAAACAAACTAAATTTACAAAACATAAATAAAATTTGGATAAATACGAAAACAAAATCTGAGATTTCAATTTATTGAAAATAATACAAAATAAAAAATAAAAAAAAATCAAAGGAATACGAAATTAAGAACACCTAATAAATATCAAAAATTTAGACTTACACTGATATGAACATTATTATAAAGAGATTTGAAAAAAAAAATAAAATTGAAAACACAAATTAAAAGTAAAAGAAGAAAAAGAGAAACAGACCCACCATTCAAACTTAAATGGATGTATTGACAAATTGTAAATAAGAAGTTGCATTACTTAGTGATGACAAGATAACAATTCTAGTCACTTAAAAAGGAAAAATTTTGGCGAATTTTCAAGAAAAATGTCGATGATCAAGTCAAATTTTGTGGAAAAATTTTAAAAGAAAATCTATAGACTTTTTGTGCTGTTTAAAGAAGTAACTTGATGGAATTAACAGATCTTATATAGTGCACAATTCAGTACTGTATTAAATGAGTTGAATCATAGATAACAACTTATAATGGCCGGTAATTAATCGAATAACACATATTAGTTATAGTTGTCTATTCAATGATAATAATACTTATAAGTAAGAAGTTTTCTAATAAACCGCACTCCTTTGTGTACGTCATGAGTCCATTGATGAGAAGGGCACATGAATACATTCGGACATCACTTAGCACAACCTCAAAAGGCATTTGGTATAGTGCCATGCACTTCCAACGGTGCATATTTTAAATGAAATATGTAGCTAGCTCTTATAATTTCCTTAATAATGGGAAAGAGGAGCTCATACGAATGGTCAATGCTGCCAGTAACTTTGACATATATTAATTTTCATGAAATTAACATCATTTACCCTAATGACCCTATTCAGCAAAATGGCATTTCCAAAATTTCCTAGACATAAAAAAAAAAAAAAAAACCAAGAAAATTACCACTTTGGTAATGATGTCATATTGGGCATTTAGCCTCCATCTTATAATGATGTTGCCTGCCAAACTTAGCCATTCAGATGACTTGCAGAAAACAAATACAATAAAATATTAGTAGTGAGTGGAGCAACTATGGCTACAAGGTCATCAAGTTGCCGGCCTCAGTTATGCAATGAACCAATAACCAAAGTCAGCCGAAGTTCAAGCACCCAAAGATGCATTATGCCAATTGTTCGTATTATTTTAAAATTTCGAATATTTTAAAAATTATGTATTGTTATTATCTTGAAAATTTGGGATAATTTGGTACAATTCTTCCAAAAATTTGAAACAATTCGGTTCAATTTTTCGATTTTTCCGGTACTAAATAATACAATATAAGACAATCTGATATTTCTGATACTTCAATATTTTTAAAATTTGACAAAATAAGTAAATATATAATAATAAAAAAATACAATTAAAGTATTTCGATAAGTACAAATAAAATTTAAGTCAAAGCATAAAATTTGAAAATTAACATTTTATAATTTTTCTTTACATTATATTTGCATTGATTTGAGAATTTTGAGCAATATTTAGAAAAAAAAATGACAAAAAAATAGGTAATTAAATGACAAAAAAAAAAATTAACATTAAATACAATAATCATCTGATTTAAACTTCCTAAATTTTTCGGTTGATGCTTTTGAAGCCAAAACTATAGCTTATCTCAACTAATTTTGGCAAAAAATAAGAATTTCAGCTGTAATCAGCATTAAAAAAATTTCTAAACTTGTCTAAGGCATTCACACTACTAATGAATTTCCTTTTAATTTTTTTAGTTCAAACAATTTATTTTTTAATATTTTAAAAACTATCAATTTTTTAAATTCATTTTTAATTTCCTCCTAAAACTCAAAATGAAAAAATATTCCCTCTAAAAAAATTTTAATTTTTCTTTTTTTATCATTTTTTAAATGTATAACTAAAATTTCATTATATATAATAACTATACAAAATTACATTATTAATTTACACTCATATAAATATTGTGCCAAAAATAGATAAATATTAGTTGAGTGACACTAAAAGTAAAAGAGTTTAATTGGTAAGGTAATTATATACTCATATAATTATATTAATTGGTAAAATTTCATTATATATAATAACTATATATAATTACATTATTAATTTGAATAGTTAATTACTCATATATGTATTGTGTCAAAAATAGATGAGTAATAGTTGAGTAATACTAAAAGTAAAGGAAATTAATTAGTAATGTGATTATATACTTATATAATTATATTAATTGGTACAATTTCATTATATTTAATAATTGTATATAATTATATTATTAATTTGCATACTCAATTACTCGTATAAGTATTGTACCAAAAATAGATGAATAAAAGCTGAGTGACACTAGAAGTAAATGAAATTAAATGGTAAGGTGATTATATATTTATATAATTATATTAATTAGTAAAATTTTATTATATTTAATAACTATATATAATTATATTATTAATTAATTTACATACTCATATAGATATTGTGCCAAAAATAAATGAATACTAGTTAAGTGACATTGAAAATAAATGAAATTAATTGGTAATGTAATTATATACTCATATAAGTAATCGGTAAAATTTCATCATATATATTAATTATACAATTATATTATTAATTTACATACTCAATTGCTCATATAGGTATTGTGCCAAAAATAAATGAATACTAGTTGAGTAACACTAGAAGTAAATGAAATTAACTGATTGTATACTTATATAATTACATTAATCGGTAAAATTTCAGTATATATAATAACTATATATAATTATATTATTAATTTATATACTCATATAGATATTGTACCAAAAATAGATAAGTGTTAATTGAGTGATAAAAAAAATAAGTAAAATTAATTGGAAGGTAATTAGGTAATAAATTTCTTAATTTACATACGTATATAGATATTTGTGAAAAAAAAAAAACTAATAATTGAGTGATATAATAATTATTATATCTATATTATTATAATAATCAATTTAATTAAAATATTATATTAATTTGTATTTAAACAAATTGCTTTAATTACATATTCATACTTACATAGACATAAAAAAATATTATAATAATTAAAATATTCAATTAAATTAATTAATTAATTATTATCTTAATTTCGTACTTTAAAATATTTAATAAAAATAGTTATGAAGTTAAATTTATATAATAAATATAGAATATAAATGATATGTGATATTTATATATAAATTATTAGTATTATATATAATAATTAATAAATATAAGTTCTTTCAATCAAATTCAATTCTAAAACGATTTGGTATAATTCAATATGGTTCTTGATTCGATTCTAGACAAAATATTCATATCCGTTTCAAATAAAGTCAATAGTATAATTTGATTCGATTCTAGCGAAAAAATTAAAAGTACAATTCAGTTTTAAAAATTTTTTTTCAGTGTTTCGGTTCGAGATAAAAAATATTCGGACTGTGTATACCTTTAATGCCAATTATAAAGGCACATTAAGCATTCAATTTGAGAGAGCAGGGAACTCGATCCAAATAGAAGACATATCCAATGGAGGTTCAAATAAGCCTAACTAGAAAGAGCATTATTAGAGCTTCTCATCACTCGCCAAAGCCTCAAGTAATAGCTCTATCAAACCTTGACCTACTCTCTGGCAGATTTCCAATCACATACTTATATTTCTATGCCAATCCTCAATCTTCAAGCTTTTCTTCTATCATGGAATCTCTAAAGAAATCCCTTGAAGAAAATCTAAGTTACTACTATCCCTTTGCGGGTCGAATTGTTGAAAATCCTGTTACTAATGAACCTGAGATCATATGCGACAACAATGGCGTTCTGGTTGTTGAAGGCAGAACAAGTATTTGTTTAAAGAAACTAGACTTTTACAATCTTAATAAATCTTTTCAAGGGAAGCTTGTCTCTATCAACCCTGATTTTCCTACCCAAGTTCATGTCATACAATACCTTTGTGGTAGCATTTCTATAATATTTACCTTTGATCATGCACTCGGAGATGCAAGTTCTTTCGGTAAGTTCTTGCTCTCTTGGTCTCATATTGCTCAAAACAAGCAGTTGTCTTGCATGCCTGATCATCGAAGGAACCTTTTTCCTCGTTATCCTCCTACCTATCACCCCTCGTTGGATCAAATTTTTGTTAAGTGCAGCATGGAGGATATCATAAACATGCCACCAAACAACATCTTGCTCAGACGGCTTTATCATATCGACATATCCAGCATCAATCAGCTGCAACAAATGGCTTGCTCGAATGGCAACAAGACAACAAAAATTGAAGCATTCTCGGCCTATGTATGGAAGATTATGGCTACAGCCATTGATAACAAGCATGAAAAGTGCAAAATGGGATGGTTAGTTGATGGGCGCGACAGGATACATGGAGCTCAAAGTTCGTTGTCCAATTATATTGGAAATGTGTTGTCTGTAGCTGTTGGAGAGGCTAGTGTTGCTGAAATAAAACAAGCATCCATATCAGATGTAGCAACCAATGTTCATGATGCCATATTAAGAGTTGCAAATCAGGACCATTTCATGGACTTGATTGATTGGATTGAATGCCACAGGCCTGGCTTGATGCTACCATATATTGTGTTAGGCCGCGGTGGTCCTGCTGTTGTATTGTCATCAGGACGGAGGTTTCCAGTAGCTGAACTCAATTTCGGATTTGGAAGTCCTATGCTAGGTACAGTCTCTTCTACCATAGAAAGAATTGGAGTTGGCTACTTGAACCAAAGACCAAGTGCTAGGGGTGATGGCTCATGGACCGTGTCTGCCATCTTGTGGCCGGAACTAGCTGGTGCCTTGGAGTCAGACTCCATTTTTGAACCTATGTCAGCCAGTCATCTTCAACTCTAAATCTTGTTTCCTCTCAACTATGACAGCTAGTCATCGTCTACTTTAACTCCTTTTTCGTCCTAGCTTTGTCTTCTCTGCTCCATTAGTCTTCTGTTCTGAAAATATGGGGAGCAGTTCAATTGTATGTATATATTGTATTAGGCATCAAAATATGGTCTATTATGAAATATGTTGCTGCTATAAATTATAACAAAGCTAAATTTCTCTACCACAAACGATCTCCAGAAACTCATTAACCTATCCCCCAATGACTTGATCAAGTTGGATTGCAATTAATCAATGTCTCGCACCAAATATCTCCAATCCAATCACTGAAAAAGATTCAACCAATTCACATGTAGTTCCAAGATTATACCAATTATGTACAGTATACACGCTTATTTGAAGCAAGTCACGAGTGTTGCTAAATCCCATCTATCATTAATTTAGAAGGTTGAAAAATTCAGTCCAAAGGATGTGCATTAGCAAGTCAATTATTCCAGAGGGAGAAAAGTTACACTGAAACCCACATCACATAGCAGATACGAATTCAAGCGTCCAGAGGCATAAATATTTAATCAAACTTGATCACTGTCAAATCCAGACAATAGCACTGTTTCAAAGTGATTATCACAATGGCGACATTCGAAGTTCTTCATTTGACTATAAATTTAGCATCAAAACACACCATATCTGATTTTTATTATCATCCTACCACATGGCTGTCTCAACTTTATTCCTTAACGCTTATTCATTTCATTACAGAAATTGATCGAATTCTACTTTGAGATGGGGGAGGAGAGTTTTGCCTGACTTCAGCGTGCTTAAAATCTGACTCCTTTGGATCTGCTTTAGCCCTAAATGGTTTCAACAATTTGTTAAACCCTCGCTATAATTGAGCCACCTCAAACTGCAATTGTAAGAAACAAATACAGTCAGCAATAATTAACAAATCTAAGAATTGGTATTAGAAACAGAATTGTATTCTTTATTGCTTACAGAAAACAATCACAAAAGTGAAAAATGTAGACAAGCAGCAGTATTCACTACAGGTTGACAACCTTTTCATGTTGCACTTTACCTGAGATTGCATGCTAAGAGCAAAGTTCTCAGTTTTTATTTGCATCATAAGATCAGCAATTCAGCCATTCTTGGCAAAGTGGCAATATCACATGTCCTGACATGGTTGAGAAGGAAATCATAAGACAATCCTTTCCCAACTCCCCCCCCCCCCCCCCCCCCCAAAACCAAAGTTACGTGCCAGTCATGTGAGCCTCTGCAATACTAAATAAAGAAAGAAAAATTAAGTTAATACCACTAGGAAGCAAGACAGAGAAAGATATGTACAAATTGAAAAAAGGACCAAAAATTGTTAATCAAACATGTATCTGTAGCAATTATGTAATTTCTGAAAATCCAAATGATGACAGGTTTATGGTATTCATGTTAATTATGGTAGGATAAAACCCATAGCTGGGTCATTAGCTCATGTTCACAGAAAAAGTGAGAGAGGAACAAGAAGGTAAGCCTAGAAGTCTCCATATAGGTAAGAATAAGATGTTCTCAATCTCAGGTCCAAGTCTAATTGTTCAAACCCCTCAAAAGCTCAAATATGCATGGAAAATCTATGCCTGAAGGCTTTGCTAGATACTGGAAAACCTTAATGCACAATATCATGCCTATCTCATTAGACTATAACAATAGCCAACATGTGTTTCCAAATTCAATTTTTTCCCCTCTTATTTATAGAATATGCCAAATGATCATGAAGAAAGGATGGTATTTTAGCGCTCTTAAGAGTATGTTCAAAAGATCCTGTACACACACGAGTGCACTTAGTTATGACATAAGAAAGATTGCAGATATATAGAAAGGAAATAAAGCAACCCACACTATGTCTCTCTTCAAGTGGTGTGAGGGTAGACACAGCAGAAGAGTTACAAACAAAAAAGAGAAGTGGAGAAACAGTATGGTCAAAAGAACGAAAAGTACCTCAGGAGCTTTAATATTTGAACCATCTACTTCCCTCAACTAACAGGTAAATCATCTTCTTGAATTTTATTATTGGAGCCTTTGCTGAAGTATTTAGTTCCACATGTCCGCTGCATAAGATGGCCCTTCTATTCACCTTAGTAGTGAGGATGGACACGCTATAATCATGAAGGACATATAGATGTAAAATTTAACCAACATAGAGAAGTAAATATATAGAAGTCGAGGAAAGGCTCATCCTAAAAATTATTTAAAGTAAACAAAAAAAATAGCTAGAAACTTTCGTCTTTAATTTTACAAGTTGGGAAATGTAAGAGCTAGAAAAAAAAGCTGACAGGGTGATAACCTGAATGAAGGAACATCCTATCAAACAAGCTAACATTGAATTTCCCTTATTTGAAGTAGACCAGAATGTTATTATCGACCCCGTATCAAAACCTCCAGGTTATGGCTCTAGGGTTTGAATTTATTAAGGCAGTATTTTTAATTATTGTAAGATTTATTTTTAGCAGCAATATTTAAGTTATAATAGGATTTATTTTCAATTAGTGATTTATCTCCTACTTTAGTATTTACTAATTAGATGGAATTTATAGTTTCCTAGATAGAAAAGAATTGCTATTTTTAATAGATATTCATATAACATCTATTTCAAGAGGCAAATTTAATGATAAAACAAGTCAGAATTTTCAGCAAAAGTATAAGAGATAGGCAACTCTCTCTAACAAGTTCCAAGGTCTGCAACTCCCTTTTAATGAGTTCCATATAGCAACACTAGATTTCCAAAACGATGAAGACAATAAACATAATTATGGAAGACTAAGGAAAAACTCAAGAAAATCCAAACAAGGAGAAGAAACTACCAACCAGCAATAAACATAATTATGGGAGACCAAGGAAAAAATCAAGAAAATCCAAACATGGAGAAGAAACCACCAACCAGCAATTGCAGTGATCCATAATTCAATAGGCAGAGGAGGATTTCCTTATTTTGAATTACAAACTGATTTCCATGGCCACTTCTGCATAACTCAAAGGTTTATCTACCTATCTTAAATAAGATTGACTTGTTTGAGGATGACTTAAAACTTCATAATGACATGTTTGAGCAACACAAGTCAAATTGTAACAAAATTTAAAGGAAAGAAGCATCTAAGATTTCTTCAGCAAATCAGGCCTTCCACACATCTTTCAAATTCGTAATTAGTTTCTTATGAAAATTTATTTTCATCAATTTGTTAATAATATTCATGATTTTGGGACATTATAATAATTTAACAAATATTTTAGGAATGCTGGCATGTGCTAAGGCAATAATAAGTCCTAATTTAAGGATTTTTTTTTTCCTTGTTTTTAAATTAAATCTGTGTTTTGAGATTTAACTTAGTCCTAATCAGTCCAGAAGTCAAACTAAAAATTGGTCCTAGTCAGTCCAGTAGTCAAACTAAAAAGTGGTCCTAGTCAGTCCAGTAGTCAAACCAAAAAGTGGTCTTTCTTTGTAGGAAAAAAATTCAGAAAAAATGTTGTGGTTTAATGCTTTAACATTTAATAGGCAAAGGAATTTTTTTTTACGTCATTTTAGTTCCATAAGCTTCATCTATTCTCACTTTACTATCATTTTGATTAAAAACATTCAACTCATGTTTTCTACCTATTGCCAAAAAAATAAAAATAAAATTCCTTATATCAATAAATGTTTTTATGATAATGTTTGTAGAAAACAAATAATATTGCACTCTTTATTCTAGCTTCATTACAAAATTTATCTTAAACAAAAAAAAAAAATTGCCAACATGGAAATAACAAATGCCATGTAGCAATAGAAACAAACACTTACACTTACCTTCAATGTTTAAGCTTACTTTGGCTTCACACACACGCGCGTGCACACGTATATATTAAGAGTATGTATGTATATATATATATATATATCATTATATATTTAGAGTTCAAATGCACACATATCCCTGATAGTAGAATTTAATTATTTCAGCATTCCAAAAGTGACTCAAATTCATTTAAGAAACAGGAATGCCTATGTGTCTACCCAATAATAAGTTGGAGATATATCCATCAATAACACATAATGTGCTCCTGAAACATCAATATTCAATTCTTTTAAGTGTCACCATTAAACCCAAGCAGAAAAGTTAAGGAATATTTTGTTTAGTGCAATTAATCCAGAATAAGAAAAAAAAATCTAGATTAGAAACAAATGAAACATAAATCAGCAACCCTTAATTATAACCATAAGAAACTATCATAATTAGCCAAAATTCAAGTCTTAACTGAGAATGGCTAAAGTAAGATACACGTGATTATACACAACAAGGAAAATAAGCGATAAAATAAGCTTTTCAGAACAAGATTGAAATCTAAACCTTCATATTTACACAAGTACATGCAACTACAGGATATAAAATTTGAAACCTAGAAAGAGAAAACATGAGTATAAGCAATAGATCAAAGGAAAACATAAGGTTCTCAATCCTATACATAAACTGTATGACTGTTTTGACATTACATAAATTTGTAGGAAAAAAAATGGGATGAGAATAAAAATTTTATTTAGTTATATAAATTAGGGAAACCAATAAATAACACGACAGGAGTCAAAAAGCTTGCCAAAAATGTATCCATTACATGAATAAGAAATGCAGAAGATGCACTATCAACTGGCCAATAGTGTGAACTCGACCTAGATAAGAGTAACAGACCATATAATGAGACAGAAAATTGAGGCATTCTATAAACAAACTTTTTGGCTGTACCTTTTGCTGATATCATGGATGCAGCAAACCAATGCCGTCACAGATGTAGCAGTCCTACAACGAAGATAGATTTCAGGTTAACTTACAATCATAAAGACTCGATGCACAAACATGTATAAACAATAGAAACGTAGAAGTGTCAAATGATGAAGAAACAGAGGTCATAAATGACTTGGACAACAAACCTCAAGCTTCACTAATAATACTTGAAACTAAAAGAGAACACGAGAGAATGGCATCCACTGTCAACATTCATCCTTCCTAAGAAACAGAATTAAGAAGGGGACATAAAAATCAAGCATATCGAAGTTGTAACCTTTAGAGCATGGCAATAACAATCTACTCACTTTTTGTTCAAATAAGCTGTCTGTATCGGTATCCATGCCAAGAATATGGCATAAAATTAAAAATCGAACTTTATGTGACAAATCATTCTTTATTTCTGACTCCTGATGGTTGATGCAAACCATCAATTAATGTAGTATATGAAATTTCATCTAAAGCTACTCCTCTGCTGGACATGAGATCACATACTTTAAAAGCTTCCTCTACCTTCCCTTCTTTACAAAACCCATTTGTGAAGGCATTGTAAGTAATAGCATCAGGGGTAATTCCTTTCTGAGTCATCTCATTCAGAAGTTTGGCTGCTGTTTTCATATTCCCCACTCTGCAATACCCACTAATCATAATAGTGTAGGTAATTTTATTAGGATGTATGTTATTCACAGACATTTCCTGCAAGACATTAACAATTTCATTCATCTGACCCAGCCTACAATAACCACCAATAAGTGCAGTGTAACATACAACGTTAGGCAACAAACCCTCCTTCTTCATTTCTCTAAGAAGTTGATTCGCATTGTCAACAAGGCCAATACTGCTGAGTCCATGTATAAGAGAAGCATATGTGGCAGGAGTTCGAGGAATTCCTCTACTTCTCATGTCATCAAGAAGTCTAAAGGCTTCCGTCATGTTCCCACAACTGCAGTAAGCTTTGATCAATGTATTGTAAACAACAGAATTCAGCTCCATTTTCAGAGTAACCATCTCTCTGAACAGGTTTTCACCCTCTTCAACTTTGTTGGCTTTACAATATCCATCTATCATGACCCCATATGAATGAACATTTGGAACATGACCGTTTCTTTTGCATTCATCCCAAAGACTACCAGCTTCTTCTATTTTACCCATATTACAGAGACCATGTAGTAGCAAATTGTAAGTATATATGTCTGGCTGAATTCCTTGCTTGACCATCTCTTCCCTAAGTTTAAAACCTTCCTCCACATTCCCTTCCTTGCAACACCATAGTATAAGTATGTTGTATGATATCTTATCCAAGACCAAACCCCTCTCTATCATCCCCTTGAGAAGTTCAGCAGCTTCTTTCATTTTACCAGCTTTACAAATTCCATAAATGAGAGCATTTGAGGTTGCAGTATTGACCGCAAATCCATTCTCTGATATCCTATTCAAAATTTCTACTGCCTCCAACTGCCTACCATTCTCACATAGCCCACACACCAACAAGGTCAGTAAACTACCATTGGGCTTTAAATTTCTCAATAGCATCTCCTTAATAAACAGCAATGCAGAATCAAACCTAGATTTCAAACATAACCCATGGATAACTGAAGTAAAAGTACCATGGTTTATAACTAAACCCCCAAATAGCATTTCCTTCAAAATTTGTTCAGCATGTTCTATTTGACTGCTCTTGCAAAAACCTTGTACAAGTGAATTAAAAGTAACTGAATTGGGACTTATACCATTGGATACCATATTATCTTTTATTTGTAGTGCCTTTTTAGTATTCCCTATCCTACAAAATCCATCAATTAATGTGTTGTATACGACATTATTTGGCACAAAACCTCTGTCAGACATTTCCTTTAAAATGCAGTTAGCTTCATCAAATCTCTCCAACTTAACCAAACCATTAATAAGAATACTGTAAGTTACTAGAGTTGGTTTCACTCTTTCTTTTAACATCTTTTCTTTAAACTGAAATGCGTCACTTAATCTCCTATTCTTGCAAAGGCCATGCATTATGTTATTATATGTAACAACATTAGGAGCAATACCCACTTTTTCCATTTTAAGAAACAACTCGATGGCATCCTCCACTCTGCTTCCCAAGCAAAAGGCATTAACCATGGTGCTAAACAAGTAAACATCAGGAATAACACCACCAGAAGACATGATATCAAACACTTCATAGCTCTCTTTTAACTCATTAGCTTTCACTAAAGAACTCAACAAAAAGTTGCAAGTTCTCATAGATGGAAAAAGTCCCTTCCTTGCTAACAAACTAAACACATCAACAGCAACACCAAAACCCAGATGTTTAAATTGTGTACAGTAAACATGTATTAGTAAATCAACTACTCTAGCTGCAACTACCGGCTCAAAAACTGAAACCAAATCTGAAATTGTAGTACCAATCTCTATATGCCTCTTCTGAAAACTACTCTCATACAAAGCTGGCAGCTTCCCATCAATCAACCGAATTAAAAGCAACCTTGCAGGCGATAAAAAATTGGAAGAAACTAACAAACGAATCAGAATACAATAAGAACGTACCATGAAACGAAGCTTACAAGTCTCAGATGCAAAGTGGAAGAAGTTTAAAGCCGTTTTGGGATTCACATTGGATCCAATGGCAAGAAAATAACGATCAAAATCATGAGGAGACAAATGGGGCAAGATTTTTTCACATTTAGAAGAATCTAAAAAAGGACTAGAAAGAATAGAAAACACCAAATTCAATGAACCCTGATTAGAAGCTTGGTGTTGAGTCTGTGGCTGCAATTGAGGCTCTTGAGGATTGATTTGATGGTGTTGTTGGAGAGTTGAGGTGATGCAAGTCAAGGGACGAGTTGTTGGAGGATTAAAAAAGGTGGGTTTTATAACGCTGAGCCTTCTCAAATCCATCAAATATTGAAAAAGCGATTTGTTATGATAAAAGAGGAAGCTTTATAATTTGTTCTGTGTTGAGGAAGATTTAAGAAGATGCCATGAGCGTATGGTGAACAGCTGAAAGGATATGAAACAGCCACGATATGACACTATGAACTATACAAAAATAACTGTTTAAGGGAAGAATTCAATTTTCTGTATTTTTCAAAAATAAAAATCAACCAAAAAGAATGGGTTTTATTGCCGCCAGGGAGGGTCAGGTGAGAAGAATGAGGGTTCAGTTGGGAATGGCGGAGACAGATGAAAGGGTTTAGAGTTTGGGGCTCCAAATCGATTGGATTTCTTAGATGGGCCAAAAATGTATTAGAATTGGATACTCCACTTATTAGGACGAAAAGGTCATTCTTTTTGCTAGGAAAAAAATCTTTAACTTTGGATGCATTTCTTTTTCTTTTTTTTTTTTGGATTCTTTTGAAATCATAATTATTTCACAAGGAATTGTAAAATAATTCATAGAAAACTACATATATCAAATTTTATTTTTTTATATGTAATGAAATATGAAATAATGAACTATAAAAATTAAATCATAGTTGGAAATCGGAATACCTTTTATTTAAAAAAAAAAAACTAGCTTTTATAGAAGTGATAAAAGATATTCACAAAAATGCCCCAATCTTCTTCATACTTTTTACATATGCAATTGAGAGAAGAATTTTTCATTTCTTATGAAATTTTTTGTGTTAGAAGTTATTTTCTAATAACAATATATGCATACGTGGTGGGGGTTAGTTAGGGGAAAATTTTTTTAATAATGTTTTTTTAATAAAATATTATAGAAATGGGGTGTGTCAGAAACTATTTGTGGGATTGGGGTTATTTGTAAAAACGCAATAAATCGTTGCGTTTTCAGAAATGGGTCCCACAGGATGTGTGTCAGACGGCAGTCTGAAAACGCAACAGACTGTTGCGTTTTCAGGTCTGAAAACGCAACAGTCTGTTGCGTTTTCAGACTGACAACGCAGCCCCCTGTTGCGTTTTCATACGAATTATTTGCTATATCTACGATCTCATTTCTTCTTCTGCTTGCATTCGTTCAGCCACCGACTCTAAAATATTAGTTGCAAATTATTTTTTGAACATCAATAGCAAAATTGTTGGAGAATATTATTTGATACGGTAAGATTTAGATATATTTTTTAGCAATTTAATTATTATTTATGTTGTATTTACATTTAATTTTATATTTATTTAATTGAAAATAGAAATTAGTCGGGAGGCAACGACTTTCGAAAAAAATAAGTGAAATAGCTATTAAAGTGAGGTAATGTATCAATTTAAATATATTTTGTTTGTTATTATTTACGGTAAAAAAAATGTTAATAGATATATATAGATATTTATTGTTATTAGTATAATATAGTTTTAAATTTAATTTTTCGTAATTGTTATTATTGATTTTTAGTATAATTTATATATTAAAATATTATTTTACTTAAAAAATCTGTTTGTTGAGATTTTGAAAAAGGAAACGATGAAAGTAATATTAGTTACGTCTAATTTACGTATTGTAAGTTATATACTGAATTTGAAAAATAAGGATAAAGTTAAAAATAAATCGAAAAAAATCGACAATTACAAATTTTGTATGCATATTAATTTCTTTTAAATTTACAGTGTTATTATGTGCAATGAATATCATTTATAATTTAATATATACTATTATTTGTGCTATAATTATTATAACGTATTTATATGTTTGTTTTTTTTTTGTAGACGCGGAAACTATTTGAAAATTATCAAGTCAAGGAAAACGAGGTGAGACCAGCTATTGAAGTCAGGTATTATAGAAATTTTAATATTTCTATTATAAGTTTCGTCAGGTATTATAAGTTTCTATTATAAGTCAGGTATTATAGAAATTATAAGTTTCGTCATATATTATTTTATTAGTTTACTTTAAATGAGAAATGAAGGTTGAAAATATAATTATTTCTTACGGCCTGATTGGAACAAATGAATTCAATTTGTAAAATTCATTTACAAATGAATTCCATATGAATTTCTATGTTTTGAATAAAATTATTAAAATATATAATTGAAAATGAATTCCTTATTTTTATGTTTGAAATAAATGAATAAATGAATTCATTTCTATATTATTTACTAAAATATTTTTAATGCCAATTTTGATATCTTCTTTCAATTATTTCCAATAAAAAAAAATTAACCATTAATTATCATTTTAAAATTTATTATTAATTTAATTACTCTCAATTTTGATGTATTATTTCAATTTCAATTATTTTTAATTTTCAATTTTGACATTTTCTTTCAATTTCAATTACTCCCAATAAAAAAAACCGTACATACCGAATGAAACTAATAAGTAAAAATCCAATAGAGATAAGTAAAAATCCGGTGATGGTGGTTTTAGATGACAGGAAAATAGTAATAGGAGAAGGAGAAGAACAGTGATAGAATAGAAATAATAACAGATTATGTTAACTATATAAAAGAAATTTATTTATAATAAATAATTAAAAGGGTATTATAGTCTTTTCAATTTTAGCTCTTAAAAATATGGAATTCATTTGCAAATTCCACCTATTTTGATGGAATTTGGTGAAAACATAATGAATTCCGTGGAATTTAATTCTATGAATTCAATTCCTATTTTTTTTTGCATTCCAAGCATGAGAAATGAGAATTACAAATGAATTCCATAAAATTTTATGGAATTCATTTATTCCAAGCGGAGCCTTAATTATAAATTTAATAATTTTAATCTGTTTAATACAATTTAAAAATAATAATTCTAAATTTTTGTTGAATAATCTAAATAGAAGAAATGTACAATTATAAAAAATGAAATAAATATTATGTTAGCAAATAATATATTAGGCATAAATATTGTGTAATAATATTATGTAATTTACGTATTTGCGATAATAAAGTTAAAAAATAATTTTTAATTATAGCTTATTTTGTAATCATAATATTTGTATTGTATTACATGAAATAGTTAAATATTAATTAATGAATTTATCATAAAATTGTTGACAAATAGTTTTGAAAATTTTTTTGACTGATAGGGACTAGAAAAATGTCATCATATACGGAATTATATTTGCACACTGGAGGAGAAATTGGTTATGGAGCGTCAGGTTTTCAATATGACATATCCGGTCCGAATGCTATTACCAGGAGATTAAGACTTAAAAATAAGCCTACTTTTGCTGAATTGGTTCATAAAATTCACGTGAAATTGGGTTTAGGTAGGAACGATATGGTTTCTAGAATTATATATAAGAGACCAATGTTCAATGGAGGGTCATTATGTTGGACGTCGGTGGATGTAGTAGAAGATGACGACATAGATGCAATATATGAAAATTTAAGAAGATACGAAGGTTATAACTTGGTGGAATTAATCATTGTAATAGCAGAGGGTGATGCAGGTGGTAATCCAAGGGGCAGTCTACATTTGCATGACAACGATTATGAAATGGTAAATGAAGGGGTGCAAGAGGAAAATAATGAGATACCTCAACAATTATGTGTAAATGATATAGGTCCTAGTCAGCCAAGGCAGTCTGTTAGTCGACAAGACAATGAAATATTCTCCCAATTTGATGGCGGTGCAATGCAAAATGTTGAGGTCAGTCGACAACAACCATCATATATCCAAGAAATAGATCGTCGTCCCAGTGCAGCACGACACTCCAGCGGTCGACGAGATGGTAATTTGTTAACTAGGGCGGCATCTGTCGGAGCAGGGCATGATTATCAACCCACATCAAGTAGCCCAATTCCTGCTGCCTCTTCAAGTCAGCCTAGGCGATCATTCAGTCGAAGGGTTGGTAATTTTCTTAGCAGGTCAATTTTTGGCACAAGATCTGGAAGTCGTTCTGGGGACAGAAATTTTAATCAGGGAACTGGTATGGAGCGCAGTACAGGAATTGAACAGGACAATCAACGACCTTCTGTTTCTCGCACCCCAGATGCCAGACATAGAAATTCAATCTCTCATGTCGCAGATGTGGGGCGCAGAAGTTCAGTTTCGCAGATACAAGATATCAATCAACGTCATTCGGTTTCCCAGATTGCAGATATTACTCCTAGTCAACCTTGGTTGTCCATGTGTAGGCAAGATGGTGATTTACTCGGAGATCGTATGTCTGGTAACTCTGCAAATTTGGTGGAAAATGACGGCACATTTTGCGACCCCACTAGTGTTAATGTTGGAAATGAACCCTCGATTAATTTGAGCGACGAGGATGATGATGCTGTGTTCTCACTGAGCCATGATTATGTTTTGCCTAATGATGATGCAGAGGCCGAATATGCTAATATTCTAGTGGAAAGTGCTAGCTCAGAATCTGGAGATGGTGATGATTCTGATAATACTCAAGACGTCAGTCCATTAGCATCAATGCATCCAAGCGGTGATATAAGCCCGGTCAATTTCATGTTTCAATCTGAGCACTATACAGATATGGACTTTGATGCATCCCAGGTTGATGTGTCGGAAGGAGTTCGATATCATACGTGGGATGGTTGCTCGGAATTGTCGACTGGGTTGGTTTTTACTAGCAAGGATGAAGTGAAATCTTGTGTGAAAAAGTACTCAATCATGAAAAATGTTGACTTCAGAGTAATTGAATCGAAGCCAAACTACTGGATGGTAAGGTGCGCACAGTCTGATAGTGGGTGCAGGTGGAGGTTAAGAGCAATAAAAAAGGGAGTAAGCCCGTTATGGGTAATCACAAGATTTCAAGGACCACATTCATGTCCAGGTGGTAATCTTTCAATGGATCACAGGCAACTGGGATCAGAAATTATTCGGAATTGCATACTGGGCATGGTTAGTAAGAAGCCCAACCTTCCAGTCGATGTTATAATTGCTGCTATTAAACAGCAATTTAAGTTTGATGTATCGTACACTAAAGCATGGTACGGGAAAATGAAAGCTATCGAGTCCATATTTGGCAATTATGTTGAGTCATTTGAGAGATTGCCAGGTTTTTTACTTGCTTTGCAAGAATATAATGCGGGATCCGTTTATGATTTTGTGCTACAAGAAACCGCAGATGCAAATGTAAAGCAGTTTCAACGGGTATTCTGGAGCTTTAAACCAGCCATTGATGGTTTTGCTCACTGCAAGCCGATTCTCTTGATTGATGGAATATTTTTGACTGGCAAATTCCAACAAATACTTCTGATTGCCAGCTCAGTCGATGGTAATGACATGTTGTTCCCAGTTGCATTCGCAGTTGTGGAATCGGAGAACAAATCAAGCTGGGCATGGTTTATGTTTATGATTCGAAAGCATGTAACTGTACGTGTCAGCCTAACAGTTATATCAGACAGACACGCAGGTATAATGGCAGTGTTCCGAGACGAAAGAAGTGGATGGAAGGAACCTCTCAGCTTCCACAGGTTTTGCTTGCTCCATTTCGTAAGTAATTACAACACCCACCACAGGAATCCTACGATTAAAGATTTACTGTACAAGGCTGGTAAGCAAACCCATCCATGAAACTACTTAATAAAATTTATTTGCTAAGTAACTAATATTAACGTTTTATTGTAGGCGCACAATTTGAAAAGCGTAAGTTTGAGGATAAAATGGACCAAATCAAAGATCTTGACCAAGATTCCTATAATTGGGCGATGAGGATATCTTTGGACAAATGGACATTATCCGAGGATGGCGGGTATCGCTATGGTCACACCACGACGAACATTGCAGAAAGTGTTAATAGTGCCCTTAAAGGAGTGCGTATGATGCCGATCACTGGAATTGTTGAGCATACTTTTGGGAGGTTGGTCAAGTACTATGAGCAGAGGAGGGGTTTTTACACTACTAAAATGGCACAGGGTTTACTCTTCACTCCAAGATGCATTGAAGCTATGCAAGAGCAAGCTAACATTGCTCGAGCGCATATTGTTATCAGCTATGATAGTCACTTCAAATTGTTCAGTGTCATTGATCGTAGAGCATCGGAACATAATGTTGCACCAGACACCTACATATTGAGTCTCGAAAGGCGAGAATGTGAGTGCGTTAGGTTTCAAGGAACAAAAATGCCATGCTCACATGCCATCGCAGCCTGCATGAGTAGAAATCTAGAAATGTATCAATTTGTAGATAAGTGTTACAGCATTACAGAAGCACTGAAATGTTATGATGGCCATTTTCGACCTATGGCACATAGAGCCTACTGGCCACATTATAATGGCCCCAGAATTAAACCTGATATGCAATTATTGAGGAAGAAAGGTCGGCCACGAACATCTCACATACGCAACGAGATGGATACTCGTGAACGGGGTAATGTGACTCATTGCAGCAGGTGTGGAAATGTAGGGCACAATAAAAAGACATGCAGAGGTGCAGCTGGCTCATCCAGTCAATATTGTAGGGATTGAAATTATCTTCATTGTAAAAATTTGATGTTACATATTTCATGATATGTTAAGTGTATTTTTTATGTTTTGATTACATACATGCAAGTTCGCATCAGTGCGCAGATTTGATATTAACCAATTGCAACTATTAAGTTTGCTTTAAAAGGTAAGCAAATTTACATACACCAAATATTACATAATCGAAGGATAATGTAAAAAAAAATGAGAATAATAAATATTACATACAAGAAAAAGTATAACTCGATCAAAATCTCCTATTATGCGATGATGTGCTGTGTGATTGAGAATGGAAATCCGCTTGATAAGGGTTTGGATTTTGGGGTAATGCCGATTCCTCATTATAACCACCACTATATAGGGGTTGATCGGCCAAAGACATGGTTCCAATAACATCAGGACCGCCAAATAGTTCGTTAAAGAAATCATCCTGTGGAACCGACTGGCTACTCTGGCCATAAATGTTGTATGGTGGTACTTCTTCAGATAAGCTCACATTTAAATCAACATTAATCCTAGATGGACCGGTTTCAAAGTCATAGACCACCGGCATCTGTGAAAAATTGTTGTTGCCCGACTGGAGGCATACTGAAGGAAGTGGAGCCAGCATCAAAATTAAAGGGCCATTGCAAAGGCTGAGGGACAGGGTGTAGTCCAGGATGCATAGGAATAGGTGCCACTGTCGAACGTCTCTCTGACATTCCTCGCCTACTACGTCTAGTTTGGCGAACATCTTCATATGGTATTGATAATGGTGGAATCTCAGCCGCATCAGGAACAGGCTGGCGTGGATAATCAGTATATGTCCAGTCAAATGCACCAACGGCACCTAAAATTCCCTCTGATGTCAATCGAATAGTAGGCCCTTCATTAGATACCTCCGCAATATTACTGTGGTATATGTGCTCCGCACCATCGGCCTACATGAAAAAAAATAACTTATTTAAATCTCATATATAAAAGTGTTCATATAAAAGTGTTCATATCTTTCAAACTTAAAATCATACCGATGCTCCCATTGACGCTCCGAGCGGGGTAATCCACCGTCTTGTCTGCGATATGTACCATTGCATGTATTGCGATCTGGGATGTAACGGCGCATTGATAACAGGTCCGGTTACTACCCGAATGTGTCGATTAAGCCATTCAAAAATGAAATTTGAAAATTTCAATTCCCAGTTCTGATCAGTATGGCCCCTCAAATCAATGAAATGCACTGAATCATTATTCTGTGGAGCGTATGGAATCGGTTGATCCATCCCGAATTGCCTTAAACATCTATCGGGTTGATGCCACTCAATAATATGAAAACATACCAGTGGCACTACAGATCTCCAACACGCATTCCCACTTGTACAAAAATGTGGCAATAAGTGCATTACATTCCTGTACGGCTCCCATTCCATCTTCAAAAAAATAGGGCATTCAGTTAGTTAGTCTATTCAGATAACACAACAAAAAAATTAAATTTTAATTTACAAAATACAACCAAAATCAAAATACGTACCTGATCATAGCGCTGCATGTCTAAATCCTCGCGGTATTTTTGTACATCTTTAGTATTATTATTTCTTAAATCCAACGGGGATCGCCACCTAAAACCCATCAACAAAATTAGGTGATTAGCAAATTTATGGTAATAAATATTACTAACGATATTCAACCATGGAATATATTAAATAAATTTTACCTATATCCGTAGGGTCTGCTCTGATCTAATACAATATTGTGAATAAAGGGCGGCCGAAATTGATTAAGTCTCTCCTACTCCCACATTTGTATTAATTGGTGGTAACCACCAAGACCGTTCGCCCTAGGTCGAGTCGCATGACACAACTCTCTGTACAGCCAGGCCAAGACGGCTGATCCCCAACTATATTCTCCCGCTTGGGCTAAATCCTCTAACAATGGAAGCCACATCAAATGTATGAAATTATTTGTTGTGCCTGGACATAGTAGTCCACCAATACAGCGTAATATCCAAGCACGCGCAAAGTACTGAATATGGTAGTCCGTTGCCCCAGCAGGTAAATGACTGAAATTCTGACTTAACCACGTCAGTTTAATTTTAAGTCCCCTAATTGCATCTTCTGGGGGAACTTGGCCCAACAACTGACCACATAAATTCGGCCAATCATGCTGAAAGTGCCCTGTCACAGCACATCCTTCGACAGGTAGCCCGGTCAGTATCTGTATATCCTCCAGTGTTATTGTAGTCTCACCAACAGGAAGGTGGAATGTATGGGACTCCGGTCTCCATCTCTCGACAAGAGCAGTCATTAAATCCACATTAATATTCATTACACCGATCTGCGAAACTCCATAAAATCCTGCTAATCTCAGATACGGTATAATTCGCTCATCGATATTCCTGTAATGACTTTCAACGCTAGTTCTTCGTGCGAATAAAACGTTGTGTTCAACCTAAAAATAAATAAATTATCAGACAAATATATATAATACTAAATTTGTCAAATGACACAAGAAGACATTAAGTACTGCCAAAACACTTACAGTTCCCGCCCATACTGCATCAGCTCGATGCTTGCCACTCAAAGTGAGTAGCTCATCAACGTACGGTCCCGGATTGATAAATTCTTGATTTCTAAAATTTTCCATTACTTAATAACCTAAATGCACATAGATAACATGTGTTACTTTTGCATATTTAAAGCATAATTTATAGTAAGCATAACAATAAATAAAATATTCCTATAATTCAAATATATTCGTCAATTAATATAAAAATAAAATCAATATGTCAATTTTTTTTAACGTATTTGTTATCATTATAGGTTCATATTTTCATAATATTATTATATTTTTTTTATAATAAATAAATATGAATATCAATAATATGTCAAAAAATTTCAATTTTCAGTTCATACGAATTATATATTTCATAAATATCATTTTAATATAAAAAATTATAACACTGTTTCGTATACATTTTTCCTTAACACTATATAGATAGATAAATAATCAAACAAAAAATATAAAGTCAACAATAAATGCATGTCATTTTAATTAGTCCTAAGACTACATTTTTCATTTTACATTATTCTAATATGTAAGATTAAAATATATTGTAAATAACCAAATAATAATAAAATGGTATAACTTACTTTTATTTTTTTCGTCTTCACAATAAATCGTCAGAAATAACCTGAAATTTATAATACAACAGAGTTAAATACTTTTACAATTACAATAATAAAATACAATCAATTTTATTCTTATTAATTTTTACTACTGAATTATATATTATTTTATCGATACCCGTTAACTCTCAAATATAATAAAAAATTTTACACTCTAATTTTTTATGACGTAAAAAAGTGACGAAAATTTTACAATAACGTAAAAATTTGGATAATAATTTTTTTTTGCACTGAATAAAAATATTATTTTTTTTTGTTATAATAAAAGAAATAAAAAAAATTATTTTTTTGCTGGAACCAAAATAAAATAAATAAGCTGGAATGAAAAAATAAATTAAAAAATTGCTTGTTGAATAAAAGGAAATAAAGAAATTGAAAGAAATAAATATAAACAAAGAAGTTGAATAAAAGGAAACAAAAAATGAATAAAAGGAAACAAGAGCCGAAGGAAACAGAGGATTTTGCTATTTTTGGCTGGGGGATGAAGTAAAAACCGAAGGAATGACAAAGTGTGCATTCCTTCGGATGAATTTGGGGTTTAAATACCCCAAATTCAACTTACATCCAACGGTCCGGTCAAATTGATTTGACCGGACCTGACATCTGAAGACGCAGCACTGTGCTGCGTCTTCAGATGTCGCAGAGCCCATGTGACAACGGTCACATGGGCGTCTGAAAACGCAGCCACTGGCTGCGTTTTCAGACTGATCCCTGACACAATGACGCAGCCACGTGCTGCGTCATTGAAAAAAACCCCCATCCCGCAATTATTTTCTGACCCACCCCATTTTTATAATATTTTATTAAAAAAACATTATTAAAAAAATTGTCCCGTTAGTTAGCTTGTAATGGGATGATTTTCACATATTGTGTTTAATAAATTATCATCTTAACTAAATAGTTGCTAGTAAAATTTTCTTAAAACCAAATCTCCTATAACTTGAAATTATTTTCCAAAAACTCATTATTTACCAAAAACTCATAGGCACCGATTCAAGTTAATATTAAATGAGCAATAATACACGTGGAATGATTTAGTTGATTATGTACTAAGTGAAGATGAAGTCAGCAAGAGATAATGGTTTGCTTACTAGGGCGACCCAAATAGAGGTTGAGAGTGGCCTTCTGTCCATATAATTTTATATTAATTTCTAAATTGACCCTTTTAATTTATCATTTCTTACTATTTAGCTCCCCTTAAATTTTTCGATCTTTTATCATGTTTAAAATTTAGCTCCCTCTTTAGTGAATCCTGCGTCCACCCATACTTCTTACTATAGAACACAGAGTTTACCATAGGTAAACGTGAATTCTCTCTCATCTTTGAATTTTCTCTCTCTCTCCTTTTATCTCTCTTTCTCTTTCGTTCAACTTCCATGGCAAATAGGTGAAGGGCAAAAAAAAAAATCATCTTTCATAGTACATTGATTCCATAGTTAAAATCTTAAATTGAAAGTCATTAAACACTCCATCAAAGTGGTACAAATGGAATTGGAGGAAGCAGGATTTTTGGGTGTAGTCAAAATGGAAATTGAAGAACAATCAGAAAGGATATAAGAATTTGAAAAGTGTGGGTATCCTACATAAACTAAGATGAGTCGTAGTAAGTTATATTGATGAATGATTTTGAAAACACAAAACTCCAAATTTATGTTGCTCCGTGATTTCCTGCCTCCTGTTGCTTTTACGAAAAATGGGTTTTGGGTTAAAAGTTCGAGTTTTTTTATCTTTTTTATCGAAGGTAAAGTAACATGGGAAAGTTTGAAAGAAATATTTGTGATAGTAAAATGAAAAATTTATCATTTGATGGCTATAAAATTAATGATAGGGGGTCTTCCTTAACAAGTAAACGTCAATACATAAGACTAGAAGGTTAGTTTTTGTAAAATAATGCTAGAATTAAAGACTCTTGTGTTATTTGATTCTGAAATACATGTGAAGTTAAGGTGGAATCTATGTGAAATTAAGGTGAAAAATGTATGAAATGTATGTGAAATATTTATGAAATTGTAATGCTCTAAATTTCTTAATTATGGAGGTTTGAGATGTGATATATATCTTATAAAAATTCGTCTCTTGTATTTCTTTCAAATTTGGTATTGAGTTGGGCTCTAGAAGAGCCGGGCAGGAGGAGGCAGAGAGTTAAGCCTCCGCCACTATTGAGGATACTGCCAAGATACACTTCTCAATAGAGACCCCTCTTGTTCCACCATTTCCTCAAGCCCAAATGGAACTCTACCAAGTGTGACTGAGGCGATAAGAAGAATGGCAGAGACTATGCCACTCTACCAACCTCAGTTGGCACCTCCTCAATAAAAGGGTAATTATGAAAGAATGAAGAAATTAGGGCTACAGATTTTTATGGTGATGTGTCTTTCACTTCACAAAAAGCAGAGGAATGGCTTCAAAAGGTAAAAAGAATTTTTGACTATATGAAGAATACATCAGAAGAAAAATTAGACTGTATAGCCTTTTTACTTCAAGGTCTCAAGAGATATATCATAACCAGGTCCCACTTAGGACTGTTTTTAAAAACAATTTGAGAAAAGGTACATTAGAGCTTAATATAAGAAGGCTATGGAGAAAGCTTTTCTTTATCTTAGGCATGGAATCAAGACAGTAACCGAGTACCTAAGAGAATTTGATAGATTAAGCCATTATACTCCAGAGCTTATTGTAACTAAGGAGTTGCAGAGATTCAAAGATGGTTTACTTACTGAGATTAGACGTGGTCTTGTTGGTTTAAAATTTATAGACTTTAGAGAGATGGTTGAAGCTGCCCTTGAGATTGAAGAATTAGATGCTGAAAAGTTGAATAGGAAGATCAAAAATCAGCAAAAGAGAAGCCAAGGGCAGCTTGACTCAACTGCCAACTCTAGTAAGAGGCATAAGGTCAAAAATCCTCAACACAATCATAAGTACATTCCCAAATATAGTCCTAAGGTAAAAAATCCTCAGTTAAATTAGGCCAACACACCATTTCTATAGCCAGTATGCTAGGGGGTGCAAGTAGAGCGAATCATTTATGTGAGCATTGTGGGAAAAACATTCAAGTGAATGTTGGAAGTTGATAGGAGCTTGCCTTAGATGTGGCTCCAAATATCATCTTGTTAGAGAATGCCTTAAATCTCGGACCCCTATAACTTTGCAGACTAGAGGACCTGCTACCACCCAGGAAGGAAAAGGTAGAGGTAGATGTGGCGCGTGCCAAACCCCGATAACCCCAGAGACCCACTTTTAGGGTCTGAGAAAGGTTCATTAAACTAGTAAAAACTGGTCGTTTTGCAATAAACGGGGGTACCCCTATTCCATTGTTGGCGATCAACCTACAAGGGCTTTAGTTGGGCATCACAAGGCAGGTGTTATGAAGTCGCCACCAAATAAAATATTGGAAAGATTATTCTAACCTTATGAAGCCAAAACCAGATATGGTTCAGGACATCACTCTTACTTATATCTTAGTTGAAATTTATATAAATGAGTTTTTAAGATTAATTTTCTATCTCTCTTTTTACACAATTTTACAAAAATAAATAAATAAACAAATAAGCAAAACAAATAATGTAAGTAAAGCTGTAAAGAAAATAATGTAAAATGGTCCAAAAAAATGAAAATAAAGCATACATAAAACAGGGAATTCATTTAGGAACATTGACTTCCACATGCATATTTACAAAAAATGAAGAGTTTTTAGACAAGTTTTAAGAAAAGATGGATGAGTTATCCCATTTTGATGAAAACAAGAACTCTTTTTTTATGTGTCGTTTTGGGATGAAAAATTGAACATTGGTCTCATTTTATTTAGAAAAATACAATTTGATTTGTATAAAATTTTTAAGTGAATTTTTATGTTAGCAGATGTGAAAACTCTTTTATTATTACAATCCCAAACCAAAATAAGAAAAGCAAACTAAAAATAAATAAAGTACAAAAAAATTACTAATCCCATGCATCCTAGCATCCTATTCTCTATTCATCGGGAAACACGTGTATGCAAGGTATTTAGGCCAAAAAAGATGAGAAAATAATTCATTAGAAATACAATAAATGAATAAAAATGCTTGAATAAATAAATGCATGCATACTGGAAATAAAAGAAAAAATAAGAAATACAAAGAACATATAAATAACAGAAAATAAAAATTACATGCTAAAGATAAGAGAATAAAATAATCATGAAATAAGACATTAAAAGGACAAAAGAATGCATAAAATGAATTAAAACCAACAAATAATAGGGTCACAGACAGCCAAAAGAAGGAACAGACGGCCAAAGGGGAGTGATAGGAAGAAAGGCCCCGCTATGTCCTGTCACTCATAGCGAGTGATGGGACGTAGCGTCTCTTAAGCCTTCTTCCCGTGGTTTGTGCCCTGGACGCGATCCCGAACACAGAACATTATATCATGCCATTTTTCATGTAAAAATAATCCTAAACATGCAAATAATGACCTAAAACACAACAAGATCACTCATATAATTTTAGAAACTTATTTAAACCACATGAAACTACAAATAATGAAAAGTCACATATTTAAACATGTAGAAAATAGAAAAATATCATTAATGGATAAAAACCTATACACAAGCCTTTTTACAGGATTTCTTAGCTATTTTCACTTAATCATGGTATAATGGACCTAGAATAAATGTCTGAGCATACCAAAATAAAATAAAATAACAGCAATCAAATATCTCTCATAATGAAACTAAAATAACTACATACTGTTTACTTGATTGTAAACATAAAATGACAGGAGAATTGAGCCTAGAATATTACCTTAGTGTGTTTAATTTCCGGAGAATGAAAGAAACGTGCTCCTATTCCTCCTTGAGTTTCACAATTAGATTTAAAAGAAAATCAAGGAAAATGCTATATTTTATTTGTTGTGTATCAAGAAAACAATGGAATCAAAACTTCCTAAGAGAAAGAAATTGATTCTTCCTTTCTCAAAAAATTATTGTTCTCCCAACAATACAAATTTTCCAAGAGAAGAAAATTAGTTTTTCTTTCTCAATAATCTCTTTTCTCAAAAACTCCTTTTTCTCTTTTTAAGCTAATTTTCTTTTAGAAAATTGACCCCTTTTCTACTTTTTTGAAAGGCTTTGATCCCCTTTTTCAAAGATGGAATTTCCTTTATTTCAGAGAGAAAACCTCTCCTCCAAATTGGAAAATAAAATCCCCACAAATCTTCCCCAACTTGCTCCTCAAAATCTGGTTTTTAAAATCTGTTAAATCTGATATTTTCTAGATTTCCCGTTGTGAAAATGCCATAGACTGGTGGCACAATCGCATAGATGGACAACATTAAAAAATGTAATTAAAATTATAAATGTGCCACTCGGCGTGACTCAACTGACCTGTGCCCGTGACTCAGCGAGTCACGGGCACGAGTCAGCGAGTCACGAGCAAGTTTGTGAGATGGGCGCAACCTGCCAATGGGAGATGGGTGGAGTGAAAAGATGATAGACGGACGTCTCTTCTTGAGAGACCGGCATCTGTCTATCGCAAAAGGCAAATTTTTCAATTTAAACCTCATTTTAGCTTTGGAAATAGCAAAAAGGGGTTGACTCAAGAAAAAAACCTTTTGAATATTGTGAAAACCAAGGATAAGGACCGGCACTTCCATTCTCCATCTGTAATATAAATAATCATCCTCATTGGGTAACTCTATCTAGGCTCTCGGGACTCTGTGTCTGCAGTAGAGGAGATGCTTTGGGAGCTACTGGTAAGAGGAATTTTACACAGACAGCTTTGGGATCAGATGAAAGATTCCTAGCACACACCTATGCTATTAGAGCTTGAAAAGAGAAGGATGCACTTGACGTTATAGTTGGTAAATTTTCTCTCTTTGATCATGATGTTTTTACACTAGTGGACCCTGGCTCCACACATTTATATATATGCACTACAGTAGATCATAGGAATGGAATGCTGAAAAACTAGAACATGAAATAATCCTTTTAGGGCACAATGTGTTAGTAGATAAAGTACATAAGAATTGTCTAGTTCAAGCATAAAATCATACTTTTCCAGCTAACTTGATTGAATTACTATTCCATGAGTTTGATATAATTTTTGGAATAAATTGGTTATATGCACATCAAGTGATGGTAGATTACTTTCTTAAGCAAATTATACTTAAAACTGTCAATGATGAAGAAATTATAGTAGTAGGTGAGAGATCATATTTCCTTTCCAATGTGATATATGCCATAATGGCAAGAAGGTTGATGAGAAAGGAGTGTGAAACCTGCCTAGCACATATACTTGAAACTAAGAGGGAAGAACCCGAAATCTGGGATATGCCTACGATGTGTTACTTTTAGGATGTATTTCCAGATGAGTTACTAGGATTGCCACTAGAGAGAGAGATTGAATTTTCCATTGATGTGATACCTGGTACCGCACCTATATCTATTATACCTTATATAATGGCACCCATTGATCTCAAAGAATTAAAAATTTAGTGTGTCTCTATAGGTTGCGGTGCACCTATACTTTTTATCAAGGAGAAATATGCAATACTAAGACTTTATACTGATTACAGACAACTAAACAAAGTCACAGTAAAGAATAAATACCCTTTGCCTAGAATTGATGATCTCTTTGAACAACTTAAAGGTATTGGTGTATTTTTCAAGATTGATTTTAGGTCCTGCAATTATCAGTTGAGAGTGAAGGAGTCAGATGTACCTAAGACAGCTTCAGAACTAGATATGGGCATTACAAGTTTTTATTTTTTCATTTTGGGCTCACAAATGCTCCAACAACATTTGTGGACCTTATGAATTGCATCTTTCATCCTTAGTTAGATCAGTTTGTAGTGGTTTTGATGACATTGGTCTATTCAAGGAACCAAGAAGAGTATGATGAACATCTCATAATTGTTCTGTAGACTTTGAGGGAAAAATAACTTTATGCTAAATTCAGTAAATGTGAATTTTGGCTAAGTGATATACCTTTTTTTGTCATATTGTGTCAGCTAATAGGATTAGGGTAGATCAAGCTATTCTTAAATGGAAACTGCCAAGAAATGTCACGGAGATTAGAAGCTTGTCAAGGAGTTTTCATTAATTACAACTCCTTTGACTAAGCTACTCCAAAAGAATGCCAAATTCATTTGGAGTGAGAAATGTCAAGAAAGTTTTGAAAAGTTTAAGGCAATGTTATAGGCACCTATTTTGACTCAACTAGTAGTGAGAAAGGATTTTGTGATTTATAGTGATGCTTCATATAATGGACTGGGATATGTTTTAATGCAGGATGCTTATGAATATAGGCAACTTAAATCACACAAAAATGATTATCCAACTTAAGATCTGAAGTTATCAGCTATTGTTTTTGCTCTAAAAGTTTGGAGGCATTATTTATATAGGAAAAAAGTGTTATATCTATATTGATCATAAAAGCCTTAAATACTTACCTACTCAGAAGAGTTGAATTTAAGGCAAAGAAGATAGATAAAGTTGATTAAATATTATGATTGTATCACTGATTACCATCCAGGCAAGGCAAATGTGGTAGCAGATGCACTTAGCTAAAATCCGTGGCAAGTAAATTTTCTAAGTAACTAGTGCACCTTTTTAAAATTTTTTTTCCCGGTAAGATTGCTTGTAAATTCTAATTATGGTCTTTCATGTATAGCTTTGAGAGCTATGGATGTTAGATTAGCATTAGCAGATGATGGAGCCATTGTAACTGAATTAAGGCTTAAACCAACCTTGTTGCAGCAAGTAATGAGACACAAAAGCATGATGAAAAACTTGATACCATTTTCAAGCAAATCCAAGAGGGGAAGGATAGTGAGTTCATGATTAAAGAAGGTGATTGTCTATACTGTAAAGATAGAATTTGTGTTCTTAATGATGAAGGTTTGAGGAAATACATTATGGAAAAAACACACAATAGCTTTTATTCCATGCATCTCGACAGCACTAAATTGTACATCGTTGGCTTGGGATGAAAAGACATAACAGAGTTCGTGATAAAGTGCTTGACTGGTCAACAAGTAAAAGATAAATATCAAGTTCCATCGAATTTACTACAACCTATTGCAATACCTGAATGGAAATAGGATAAAGTTACCATAGATTTTGTCCCTGGGTTGCCTCTGATTAGGAAAAAGCACAACATAGTGTGGGTGCTAGTTAATAGATTAACAAAGTCAGCGTATTTTTTATCGGTCAGAGCTGACTACCCATTGATTAAATTAGCAGAATTGTACATTGATGAGATAGTGCGGTTACACTGAATTCCTTCTATTGTATCAGATAGAGATCCAAAACTCACATCGAGATTTTATAAAAAGCTTCATGAAGCTTTGGGCACAAAGTTAAATTTCAGCACTATTTTCCATCCTAAAACAGGTGGATAGTCTGAAAGAATGATACAGGTATTCATTAATAATTGATTTAAGAATAAATGATGTTATGAACTATAGTAATCGTGTGAGTGTCATGTAATAGGTATTAGAGGATATGCTTAGAAGCTATGTAATAGATTTTGAAGGTAGTTGGGATCAATATCTTCCATTGGTTGAAGTTACCTACAATAATAATTACCAAGCAAGTATTCAATTGGCTCCTTATAAAGTATTATACGGAAGAAAATGTAGAACTCCATTATTTTGTACTGAGATTTAGGAGAAAAAAATAGTTGGTATAAAATTAATAAGAGAAACAGAAGAAAAAATGAGAATTATTAAGGATAAGTTGAAAGTTTCAATTGATCGTCAAAAGTCTTATGTTGATTTAAAAAGAAAAGATGTATAATATTTTATTGGCAATAAGGTCTTTTTGAAAGTGTTACCATGGAAAAAAGTGTTGAGATTTGGCAGGAAAGGTAAGTTAAGTCATAGGTTCATTGGACTATATGGGATTTTAGAATGTGTGGGTCCAGTGGCCTATAAACTAGCCTTTCCACAAGAATTGCAAAAGATTCATAGTGTCTTTCATGTGTCTATGCTTAGAAGGTGTCGATCGGACCTATCTCATATTGTTAAACCTGGGATGATAGAGATCTAACTAGATTTGACATATGAAGAAGAACTAATCCAAATGTTAGCACGGGAAACAAAATCCAGTGCTGGTACAAGGATTGTTGCTATTGGTTGATAGACTGGCAGCTCCCAAAGCTCCTACGGAACTTTTGAGAAAGAGAAGAGCGAAAGAGTTCAATGGAACTTCTTTGGACCAATTGGACATGGCGGAGTTTTGGTTAAGAGAATTGATAGGATTCTACAAGAGATCAGTTGTCCTCCGAATCAGAGGGTAGCCTGCGCGGTGTCACTTTTGCAAGGGTCGTCATACGATTGGTGAAAAATTGTGCTTCACAATCCTTTGAGACCAGCCGAATTATCTTGGGACTTCTTCGTCCAAGAGTTTGAGAAGAAATATGTTACCAAGGCCTACCGAGAAGCAAAGTGGAAGGAATTTATAAGTTTAAGGCAGAGGAATATGTCGGTCAGTGACTATGAGAAGGAGTTTAGCAGCTTGAGTAAGTATGTACTGAGTGTATTATTGACTGAGGACTTCAAATGTCAGCATTTTGAGGATGGATTGAGAGAGGTGATTAGAGAGCCTTTGTCGGTTATGCGGTTATGCACCAAGTGGGATATTATCAGTTAGTGTCAACTACCATGAAGTTAGAGGAGTCGAAAATGGTAAAGCAAAGAAGAGAACAGAAAAAGAGGGTATCGGATGGTGTGGTGATTGGTAATAAGAGGTTTAGAGATATTCCGAGCGGGCAAGTGGCTAGAGGAGCGGCCCAAGTACCTTCTGAGGTAGGTAGTATAACACCGCCCTCTAGTAGAGGTAGTAGAGCACCGGAATGTGAGCATTGCCAGAGACGGCATTGGGTTGCATGCCATAAGATCACAGGAGCGTGCTTCAAGTGCGGTAGCATGGACCATCGATTCGCCAATTGCCCAGAGCGAGTAGAGAGCAAGGATCAACAAGAGAGTAGAGCAAGTGGGGATAGATCCAGAGCATGAGAAGTGGTAGAGGTAGAACCTCTCAGGCACCGTCCATAACCGTGGAGCAACCAGCTGCTACTGGTGGTCTTGCACGAGTGTATGCCATGACTCGAGAAGATGCCGAAGAGCCAGCAGGTCCTTCTGGTAAGTGATTTGTTAAGTTTTGTTATAAGATATTAAGATGTGATGGTTTAACCCTAAGTTGTTAGCATAAAAATTTCGAGGACGAAATTTCTTAAGGGGAAAAGATTTGTAACATTCCAAAATGGATCCTAGTAGAAATTTCAAGTTTATTGCATTGGAAAAGGGTGCTATTGTAATTGTAGAAGTGAGGATTGGAATAAATAAGGACTAAATTGGAAATGAATTAAAGTTTATAAAAGGAAGAATTTATTTAAGTGACTAAAATGATATTGCCCAAGGATTAAAAGGAGAAAAGAAAAAGATTTTATATATTGGACCAATTGGAGATTGACACATGGTAAGAGTAGTTGGGGAGAATTAAATGAGGAAAAGGAAGGAAAAGAGAGGAAAAAGCAGATTTTGCTTTGGTTTCCCGTTGCCCTCTCTTCCTGCGTAAACCTCCTCCTTTCCTCTTCTTCATTTCATTTCTTCCTCTCATTCTCTTAGCGGTTGATCTTCAAGGTTTTGAGTTTGGTGTTTATTAGTTTAAGAGTTGCTTTGAAGAGTTAAGTTGGATGATGGATGTTCTCCTCCTTCTTCTTTTACATTTTGGTTAAGTTTTTGAGTTTGTGAGCTTTGATTCAAGTGGTTTTGGTTGGTTTGCTTGTAAGAATCTACTGACAAGAGGAAGAACAAGGGCAAAGAGAAGGTGGGACCTTGAAGAGAGTGTTTAGAGCTGCAGTTTTGAGGTTTGGGAGTTTGGATGCTTTTGATGTGTTTATGATTTTGCTTTAATTCTAGAAAATTGAGTTGTTAAATGTTTTTAATATATGTTGAGTTGAGTTTTGTGTATATGTTATATATGATAGAGGTAATTTTATTATATAATGATTGATAGTGGATTTGTGTGAGTTAAGAGTAAATTCTGGGTTTGATATTTTGTTCAAGCATTCTTGCAAAATTAATTGTTTTAACAAGTGTTAATTGTTGCTAATATGATTTTCAACATGTTTAGAAGGCATATGTTAATTGAATTGAGGTTATATGCATGATAATATGAGGTTGGGTTAAGTTGAGCATGAGTTGAGATGGTGTTTTGCATTTCCAGGTATGGAATTCGCCTTTGTCACGAGCGCGACAGAGAGCCTGGGTTCCAGACTGGGCGAGAGCTCGGGCATTGATCTTCAGCCGAGTTTCTGCTAACCGCGTGCTATTGCGAGTGCGACCGTTGTAGCAAGCGTGACAGAGAGCGTGGTAGCGAGTATCTAGCCTTGGTCTCCTGCCGCGAGTGCGACCAGTGGAGTCTGGGCGTCTGTCGTGGGCGCGACCTTGGTCGCGAGCGCGATAGACCCCTATTTTGCGAATACTTTTCTTTGAGATTTTTTTGCATGGTTTCTCACTCATGGGATTTATATGATTATACTTTGTAATATTTATTCTTGAAATTGGATAGTTTTATATGAATTGAGTATGGTGATTTTTCTCTATACGTGTTTACCAAGAAGATGTTTTATGATAGTAATAGAACTAGTTAAGCCTGAATGGTTATAGTAGTGGATAAATAAGCATACTTATTAAGGGTTAGAGTATGAGTGCAGCTGCTACATGTCGGCCCCGTTTGGGTCTATATGATTTGAGACTTCGGTCTCCCCTTCTACCTTCGGGTATACATGTTCTGAGACTCATGTCTCCATATACTTCCGATATTGTGTCCTATCAGTATCCATAGTACCCGTATCCACTATTCTTTATGAACTCAGGCTATCATGTGTCTATATTGTTATGGTAATACCGGTATGCTATATATTTATGTATATGAGAAATGTCAAAATGTAGTGTATTGATGTATTTATGGTGCATTGATGTTTGATTGCTCTATACTTATGTGTATGCATACGATGGAAATGTAATGATATGTTTATGTGTTCATGGATAGGTGGGTGTTATATAAGTATATTATTGCATGAACATTGTGATGATTATGTTAAGTTAATGTCTATTGCACTTGGTTGTATACATATTTTCTTGGTTGTTCCTCCCTACTAAGCGTTATCGCTTAGCACGGGTATTTTTCTCGCGTAGGTGGCAGATTCGTTCTCGGAGTTGAGCATCTGCAGGCTGGCCACTAGGAGTTAGAGTTGGAATTTATTTCTATTGTATTTTGTTTCTGTATCCAGTATTTTGTATAGTTCAGTATAGGTTTTGTATAGAATTTTTGTATAAGTTAATCGTATATTATAAGAGGATATTTTGTAATATGTGAATTTAATTATTATATAATATTATTGTTTAATTATATTAATTGCTTCCTCTTTTGTTTTAGTTTGTATATGTATGTTTGGGTGTGTGTAGCGCTCTAATATCCTCCCAAAGGATATTGGGGTGTTACACAAAACCCTCCAGCTGGCCCAAACAACCCAAGATGATTCCAGTCACCATATGCCCTATGCCAACCATTTTGGTTTTCGAAATAGAAGCATTGTACAAGCCATCAAAAATAAATGAAATGGAGCAAGGAGTCTTTTTAGCCTGGAGTAAAGACAATACAAAAAGATCCTTTGTTTGAACTTTATTGTGCTCAACGCGTCCAAACAAAGCGTTACACAAATATTTGTGAAAAAACATGACAACATTACTCTGAAATAACCTATTACTGGATTTTTTAGGTGCAAAACTACCTAAACTAGTCAATTTTTTCCAACAATCAGAGGCTACAAAGTGTTGAGGTACAAATGCTTGCCCATCTAAAGGAAAACCAAACCAATCATGCATCTCAGGAAAACCAAATGAATACTCAGTTCCCTCATGCCTAAACTTAATCTAGACTTTTCTATTGTCAACATAAGCTAATATAATAAAAAATTTAAGAGCCCAATCTCTCCTAACAGGCAATTGCATTAAAGCAAAGTGTTCCCATTTTATGAATTTCAACAATTTGCCAATTTTTTGACTAACAGATAATGCTTATAATAAATCAAAATCTAAATGCAACATACCAACAATCTCCTTTTTAGAAAAATATTCAAATTTCTTACCTTCTTCATCAGAAAAGAGAGGAAATGAACACTTATACAACCTATAATGAATGGTAGAACCTGAAACTTGAGAGAATGCAGCATTCCCAGCCCGTTTATCAGCCATCTTCTTCAAACGTACCATTGTAAAGCAAAGAGAATAAGTTGTAGAAGAAAAAATTATAGAGAAAATGTAAAAATTTGAAATATTGAATTGAAATTGAGTAAAGAAGGTGAAGAGATAGGTTTGAAATGGGAAAAGAGGAATTTAAAACATTTTAAATCTGCCCAGTTTTGTCAAAATTCGCACAGTGTCGCGAGCGCGATGGCTGTTGAGCGCGCGACAGAAGCTTGCATGTGAAAAATGAAAACGATCCGTAAAGGGTCGCGAGCGTGATTAATGTTGCGCTCAGCTTTTCTTGAAAAAATGTAAAAAGATAGACTAACAGGGTTGCGAGCACGATGTATGTCGCGCTCACGATAGAAGTTTAAGTTGGAAAAATTTTGAAAAGTTTGTAAAAAGAATTAAATTTTTCCAATTTATATAACCGTGGAAAACATTAAAATAATTAAAACAATAGTAATAATAATTCAAAACAATATAATAAAAAATAAAAATAAAAAGAAAATTCATTTAGAAAGAAAACCAATCTCATCAACCAAACTAAGAGAAATACATGAAACCTCTCTACTATAGAAACTTCCTTTCAAATAAACTTTACACCTCTGGCCATTGGCTTTAGATAACTCTCTTTTATTATTTTTGAGCTCTAAGAATCCATGATAAAAAAACTTAAGTCACATTAAATAGATCACTCCAACGAGATCTAAGTTTTCTGGGGAATAACTTTAACCTAGAATTATACAAAAGTACCTTATCCACTACCTTAAAACTCTTATGAAGTATATATGCATCATGCCATTTCTTAGTTCTCTCTTTATATATTCTTCCATTCTCATAAGAACTAAGACGTAACTCATCTAATTCATTCAATTGCAAAAAACACTTAGAACAGCTTATTTCAAATCAAAATTAAATGCTCTAATTGCCCAAAATGCCTTATGTTCTAATTCAACCGGCAAATGACAAGCCTTGCCAAATACTAACCTATAAAGAGACATGCCAATAGGGGTTTTAAATGATGTATGATATGCCCATAGTGTATCATCTAACTTATGTGCCCAATTTTTCCTTGAATTTGAAATAGTCTTTTTAATGATCCATTTTAATTCCCTATTAGACACTTCTACTTGACCACCAGTTTGTGGGTGATAACGTGTAGCTACTCTATGAGATATCCATACTTATACAATAATGAAGCAAAAGAACGGTTAATAAAATGCGTACCTCCATCACTTATAATGGCCCTTGGCACTCCAAATTTAGAGAATAACTTTTTTAAGAACTTAATTACCACTTTTGAGTCATTGGTTGGTGCTACCACTACTTCCACCCATTTGGAAACATAATCCACACCTACCAAGATGTAATTCTGTCCATATGAAGTAGGAAAGGGATCCATAAAGTCAATGCCCCACACGTCGAATGCCTCCACTTCCAAAATATTTGATAATGGCATCTCATCCCTCCTTCCAATATTGTCAACCCTTTGGCATCTATCACAGTAAGCAACAAATGATCGAGCATCTTGAAACAATGTTGGCTAATAGAAACCACATTCGAGCACATGAGCTGCTGTCTTAGTGCTTCCATTATGACCTGAATATAAAGCTGAATGACAATGGGTTAATATGTTAATATATTCCTCCTCACTTACACAATGTCGACTGACTCAATCACAACAAATTTTGAACAAGAATGGCTCCTCCCAAATATAATGCTTAATATCCGAAAAGAACTTCTTTCTTTGTTGATAAGTCATATCATGTGGCAAAACTTCTGCAGCAATAAAGTTAGCAAAATTAGCATACCAAGGAGTACTCAAGTGCTTTACCAACATCAAAGCTTCATTAGGAAAAACTTCATTTATTTCATCAGAATCCCTCATAGGCCCTTTATCATTTTCCAACCATGATAAATGACAGCCACTAAATTCTTAGATCCTTTTTTATCTCGTATTTCGATATCAAACTCTTGTAATAAAAGGACCCATCGAATGAGTTGAGGCTTGGCATCTTTATTTGCAAACAAGAATCTAAGAGTTGCATGGTCAGTATATACAATAACTTTTGACCCCAATAAATAAGAACAAAATTTATCACATGCAAATATGACAACAAGCATCTCTTTTTCTATAGTGGTGTAGTTCAATTGAGGACCCGTCAATGTGTGACTAGCATAGTATATAACATGCAAATATTTATCTCTACGTTGACCTAAAACACAACTAACAGTTAGGTCACTAGCATCACACATGATCTCAAAAGGAATATTCTAATCAGGTGAAGTAATAATAGGAGCACTCACAAGAGCCTTTTTCAAACTCTTAAAGGCCTCTATACATTCAGCAGAAAAATTGAAAGACACATCATTCACTAAAAGATTAGTTAGAGGTTTAGTAATTAAAGAAAAATCTATAATAAATCTTCTATAAAAACCTGCATGTCCTAAGAATGACCTAACACCTTTAATTGTAGAGGGTGGAGGTAATTTCTCAATCAATTCAGTTTTGGCCCTATCTACTTCAATGCCTTTTTTAGAAATTTTATGACCCAATACTATGCCTTCTTCAACCATGAAATGAAACTTCTCCCAATTGAGTACCAAATTGGTCTCCTTACATCTAGACAAAACCTTATCCAAGTTATGCAAGCATAACTCAAATGAGTCACCATACATAGAAAAATTATCCATGAATATTTCCATAATGTCCTCTATTATATCACCAAAAATTGCAGTCATGTACCTTTGAAAAGTAGCTGGTGCATTGCACAACCCAAAAGGCATCCTTCTATATGCAAATATTCCATAAGGACAAGTAAATGTTGTTTTCTCTTGATCACTAGGGTAAATAAAAATTTGAAAATAACTAGAAAAACCATTAAGAAAACAATAATGAAAACGACCAGTAATGCGTTCTATCATTTGATCAATAAATGGTAAAGGAAAATGATCCTTTCTAGTTGCGGTATTTAGCTTTCTATAATTAATACAAACCCTCCAACCAGTGGTGGTTCGAGTAGGTATTAATTCACCATTCTCAGTTTTTACTACAGTCATGCTCCCTTTCTTAGGAACACAATGAATTGGACTCATACAAGCACTATCCAAAATTGGATAAATTATGCCAGCATCAAGTAATTTTATTACTTTTTTTTTTAACTATATCTTTCATATTGGGGTTAAGTCTCCGTTGCCTATCTTCCTTAGATTGATACCCATCTTACATGTGAATTCTATGCATTACTATATTAGGATTAATTCCCATCAAATCATATATTTTCCATCTTATGCTTTTAATTCTCTTTCTAATAACCTGTAAAAGTAAATTTTCTTGCATCAAAGTAAGCTTGCTAGAAATGATAATTGGAAAAGTGTGATTAGTACCAAGAAATGCATACCTTAAATGGCTTGGTAAATCTTTCAACTCAACAACCAAAGGACCTACAATGGATGGTGGAAGTGGTTCCGCACTTCTATTCAAAATCTTAGGTTGTCGATCAACTTGCTCCACCTCCTCTTGAGCATCCTTTCCAATGCTTGCTTCCTCTTGATCCCCATTCTCCAAAGTTTCTAACACACAAGCATCGATTAGATCAAGTTTCATGCAAATATTCTCATCCATAGGATACTTAAGTGCTTTATCCCTATGATACTCAACACTATCTTCTCCTAGTCTTAAAATTAACTGTCTTTCTGAAACATCCACTAATGCCCTACCAGTATTCATAAATGGTTTATCCAAAATCAAAGGGCAATTTGCATTATATGCAAAATCAAGTATTACAAAATTTGCAGGCAAAAAAAACTTATCTACCTTAACAAGCACATCTTCAATAATGTCATATGGTTTCTTAATAGATTGATCAGCTAGTTGCAAAACCATAGAAGTACGTTTAATATCTTCCATTCCTAACTTCTTGAAAATAGATAATAGCATAAGATTAATGCTAGCTCCTAAATCACAAAGACACATTGAAAATTCTTTGTCCCCTATGTGACGCGTGCCGAACCCAGCAAGGGCCCTCGAGGTGAATCCGCTTTAGGATTCGAGGGACTGGTTCGCGTCTTTGATCATGAGCACCATAAGACATCATAGATCTATCCCTCCCAATAGAACATTGGGGAGAATCACCTAGTCTAATGACGCCTAAAGGCACCTTTGAGGTATCATGGAGTCGCCACCCAATTCACATGCAATTGGGAAAAAAGGGGTCTCTCACCTCTATTGGTCAAGACCAGAGATATGATGTTCGGAACTTCCCTCTTATTCATGCTTTGGTTTAGTATAAGTGGGTTTTTAATTTCTTAGAATTATACCTCTCATCTCACGCAAGTAATGCATTTAAATTGAGAGCGCATATCAAGCACGTAAAGAAAGTAAATAAAAGCGATAAAGCAATAGATAAAGAAAGCGATAAATGAAAGCGGTAAACACACAAGCACACAATTACAAGAGGAATAGGGGCGGAATACAACCCTAATGAAAGGGAATTAGAGATACGAATGGGGACGGAATACAATCCCCTAAAATAACTACAATTGTCCAAAAATTAAATACAAGGGCCCAAAAGGAAATGAGCATAAATTTAAACACTCACCCAAAAATGAAAAAAAAAGACATACATAAATCGGAGCATTATTTTAGGAATATTGGTTCCTTCGCACTTGTTCGAAGTTCAAGAACGCTGGTTCCTTCGCATTCATTTTGAAGAGGGTTCGAAGAGTCATTTTGATTGTTTGATGAAAACAGGGATGAGTGATCCCATTTTTTGGAGAAAAAGTTGACTCTTCGTTTTAATTGTGACGTTTTTATGGTTAGGCTAAAACAAGGGACATTGGTCCCGGTTTCATTAGTAAAAGATTCCAATTTAATCATAGAAATATTTTAGTAATTTTTTATCGCACGCGTGCATAAATAAGATAAATATTTGCAGATAACACGAAATACATAAAGAGGGAGTTGGAAGGATCTCACCAAACCGGGGTGTCCGTCTACGCGTCGCGACCCATCCGGGGAGTCGCGGGGACGCTTACATTACCCGGCTCAAGTTAAATCTCAGACAAGAATAATATCAATGATATTAGTAAATATTCCAAGCAAATTAATCAAACAAATGCAAAATATAATAATAACAACAATGATAGCAATGCAATAAAACAATCAAATCATTAACAGTAATAGCAATAAAACAATGAATAAGATAAATAATAGCAATAATAATGATAATAATAATAATAATAATAATAATAATAATAATAACAATAATAATGGTGAGGATGGTAATAATATGTATGAACACAAATATAATAATAATAATAATGAGTAAACATAACATAATAATAATATTAAATATAATTTAAATAACATCACTATAACACAATAACATTAATAATACTAATAAATAAAACGATGATTAACAAAACACATCAATAGATAATAATAACTAAATATATACAATGATAACAATAAACATAAATTAAATAACATCAATATAACACAATAACATTAATAACGAATAAATCAAATAATGATAATAGTAATAAGAAAGCAAACCACATAATAATAATAATAATAATAATAGTAAATGAACATAAAAATCAAACTAAAGCAGGCAAGTAACATATTAAAAGTGATATTAACACATTAAAATGCTAAAAGTAAACAATAGACATGATAATAATAGCAAAAAGTAATATTAACAACAATGAATAATGTACAAAAAAAATAAATGAGAACGGGTCCAAGAATGTTTACCCTCATAATTTTTAGATCGGAAATAGGATGTCTCAATCCGTTCCCCTTGTCGATTTTTTGTGATAAATATTTGAAAAAATATAAAAATTGATGTTTTTTTGAACAAATTTAAGTCAAAAAAATATTTTTGATGGAAGTTTTGAGCAAAAGAAATTGATTTTTCAAGCTCAAAATCATCCAAAAATTAAATGTTCTTGAAGAAAAATAAAAAAGAAAAAAAAAAGAATTTTCAGTGACTCTTTGCTTGGCTGCTGTTCTTGTTGGTTGAGAGAAAATATTATTTTTCTTGAATGAAAAAAAAGCAGCTCCCTTTTGAAAATGAACCTCAATCCCTATTTGATTTTCCTGGTCTCTGATCAAAAAGGAAAGGGACAGAAAAACTTTATTTTTAATTAACCCAAATTAGCATAAAACCATGAAAGGAAGCCGGTCAAAACGGACTGAAGAAAACAGTCTGAAAATGCAGGAAAGCGACGGGTCAAATGGAAAACAGGTCCGCGTGGAGGGGGATGGCAGCGCGCAAGAGGCACGCGTGGCCAAGGCACCGCGCGGGGTACCGAAGTAACGCGCGCGGTACCAAGGTACCGCGCGGCCACTTAAAAGAAGTGGCCGCGTGGTGGCCACTTATAAAAGTGGCCATCACTCACGCGGCCACTTTTATAAAAGTGGCCGAGAATGGCCACTTTTATATAAAGTGGCCATTTTAATTTTTTTTTTTTAAATTCCTTAAATCCCCCCTTTTTTTAAACTTTTTTTTTTAATTAAATTAATTAACTAATTTAATTCAATTAAATTAATTAATTAACTTAATTTCTCCCTTTTTTCTTTCAAATATAAAAAATAATACTATTTTTTTAAAAAAAATTAATTCGACTAATTTTTTTATAATAATATTTTTATATATATATTTATTTTTATTTAAAAATAATGAGAATTTCGACAAGTGAAACATCATTTATGACGCCTTTAATTGTGGGTATCGTTTTTCATCATCGGGTAATTTCGATTTTGAACCGTCTCGGGACCCGGTGTCTATAGTTGCCCCCAATTTTGGAGAACTCTAGGACCTAGGTGCCTAAGTGAGCCAAAATTCAGAAAAAAAAAGGAAAGAAACGCGTACCTGAGGCGGTTGTCTTTTTGGGTTGCACCGAGTCTGCTTCAAGCTTACAAAGTGCTGATGGTGATGCGCCGAGTCTGCTCCAGACTTACAAAACGCGAAGGTTGCTCTCCTAAACTGCACCGAGTCTACTCCAGACTTACAAAGTGCTGAGTTGTTCTTCTGAAATGGGTGTCCTTCTGAACTGCTTTTCTGAGAGAGGCGTTCTTCTGAACTAGGTGTCCTTCTGGACTGCTCTTCTGAGCGTGTCGTTCTTCTGACCTGGGTGTCCTTCTGGACTGCTCTTCTGAGCGGGTCGTTCTTCTGAACTGGGTGTCCTTCTGGACTGCTCTTCTGATCCGGGCGTTCTTCTGAACCGGGCGTCCTTCTGGACTGCTCTTCTGAGCGGGTCATTCTTCTGAACCGGGTGTCCTTCTGGACTGCTCTTCTGAGCGGGTCATTCTTCTGAACCGGGTGTCCTTCTGGACTGCTCTTCTGAGCGGGGCGTTCATCTGACCCGGGCGTCCTTCTGGACTGCTCTTCTGAGCGGGGCATTCTTCTGAACCGGGCGTCCTTCTGGACTGCTCTTCTGAGCGGGGCGTTCTTCTGAACCGGGCGTCCTTCTGGACTGCTCTTCTGAGCGGGGCATTCTTCTGAACCGGGCGTCCTTCTGGACTGCTCTTCTGAGCGGGGCGTTCTTCTGAACCGGGCGTCCTTCTGGACTGCTCTTCTGAGCGGGGCATTCTTCTGAACCGGGCGTCCTTCTGGACTGCTCTTCTGAGCGGGGCGTTCTTCTGAACCGGGCGTCCTTCTGGACTGCTCTTCTGAGCGGGGCGTTCTTCTGAACCGGGCGTCCTTCTGGACTGCTCTTCTGAGCGGGGCATTCTTCTGAACCGGGCGTCCTTCTGGACTGCTCTTCTGAGCGGGGCATTCTTCTGAACCGGGTGTCCTTCTGGACTGCTCTTCTGAGTGGGGCGTTCTTCTGAACTGGGCGTCCTTCTGGACTGCTCTTCTGAGCGGGGCATTCTTCTGAACTGGGCGTCCTTCTAGACTGCTCTTCTGAGCGGGTCGTTCTTCTGAACTGGGTGTCCTTCTGGACTGCTCTTCTGAGTTGGGCGTTCTTCTGAACTACACCGAGTCTGCTCCAGACTTACAAAGTGCGAAGTTGTGTGAGATTTGTCTCCTCAGAGAACTTGGGAATTGGCCTCCTCAGAGGACGTTGAGATTTTGCCTCCTCAGACTTTAGGATTTTACCTCCTCAGAGGACTTAGAGATTTTGCCTCCTCAGAGGACTTTGAAATTTTGCCTCCTCAGAGGACTTTAGGATTTTGCCTCCTCAGAGGAGGACTTTGAGATTTTGCCTCCTCAGAGGACTTTAAGATTTTGCCTCCTCAGAGGACTTTGGGATTTTGCCTCCTCAGAGGAGGACTTTGAGATTTTGCCTCCTCAGAGGACTTTAAGATTTTGCCTCCTCAGAGGACTTTGGGATTTTGCCTCCTCAGAGGAGGACTTTGAGATTTTGCCTCCTCAGAGGACTTTGGGATTTTGCCTCCACAGAGGACTTCGAGATTTTGCCTCCTCAGAGGACTTGAAGATTTTGCCTCCTCAGAGGACTTCGAGATTTTGCCTCCTCAGAGGACTTTAGGATTTTGCCTCCTCAGAGGACTTTAGGATGCATTCTCAAAGGACTTTGAGATTTTACCTCCTCAGAGGACTTTAGGATTTTGCCTCCTCAGAGGACTTTGAGATTTTGCCTCCTCAGAGGACTTTAGGATTTTGCCTCCTCATAGGACTTTGAGATTTTGCCTCCTCAGAGGACTTTAGGATTTTTCCTCCTTAGAAGACTTTAGGATGCCTCCTCAAAGGACTTTGAGATTTTTCCTCCTCAGAGGACTTTAAGAATTTGCCTCCTCAGAGGACTTTGGGATTTTGCCTCCTCAGAGGACTTGAAGATTTTGCCTCCTCAGAGGACTTTAGGATTTTGCCTCCTCAGAGGACTTAGAGATTTTGCCTCCTCAGAGGACTTTGGAATTTTTTTTTTTTATGTGTTAATGTCACCTCGGCCTGTTTGTCTAGCGCGAGTGAGTGCTACTATTGAGCTAAGTTTTTTCTGGCCCCACTTTTGTGCATGCTGTCTTCATTTGGACTTTTCCTGCAAAACTGTATGCGCAAAAATATATACAAGAGATTGTGTATGCATGTATAAAATGCCATATGCAGATATAAGATGCATGCAAAATGGGTAGAGCACGTCATGAGTGGTGATGGGTCCGTTTGGCTGCTCCACCATGCCCCCCAGGATCCAGAAGAGTATCATCTTGATTTTAAGGATGATTGCCCCCAGAGAGGGCTTAAGAAACGTCAGCTTGTCGATGTGAGGCTGATGCACACTATCTAGGGGCACTACGTGTGCATGAAATGCATGTGAAAAGCATGCATGGACTATGAATATGAAATGTAGGAAATTATGCATATGGCATACACGCTACAGTCATGCGCATGGCTTGTATACATGCAATGAATTATGGATATTTGCAAATGATCATGAGAAATATATGCAAGGGGATTTATGTATGCGAAATATATTCAAATGCTCACTGGCCTAGATGTAAAGAATCGTGTGCTAAGATAGGTGAATAGTCATTATGTTCATAAAGGCTATGTAAAAAATTGGGTGTGTGCGATGTGTGCACAGATAACTATGTGTAGAAAAAATCATATATGTATATGCATGCATGCAAAAAGGTGAATGTGAGATGCATGCAAAGGATATGCCCATAAAGAGCCATGTGCGTCAAAAGCACCTATGAAATATATTCGCTAAAGCTCTTATGCCTGAAGACATGCACTAAGAATTATAAGTGTAAAACATTTTATGAGAATGTTTGCTATAATTATGTATAAAAACATTTGTAAAAAAAGCATATGTATAAAGAATATTGTCGGGAGTATATGCAAAGAATCATTTTCATAAGTAATGATAAGAAATACCCCAAGATTGTGAAATGAGTGCAACCTATCAGGTACCTCAAACTCAAATTTCTATCTGCCTTTGAGCACATTGAATGAACCACATTCTCAACTGATCTAATTTCAGCAAAAGAATTCGGGAGTCATTCCAAATGAAGTGCAAGAAGATAAATATGTAGACATCAAGGTTTACTAAACCAACAGGTAAATACAAGGCATACCATGCCGGCTCTGTGTGTGTGTGCAAAAGGCCAAAATAGGATTTTTCATTTTTCAAAAGCAAATTCTAGATGCAATGTCGAGGATAAGACTCAACTCGAATGCATAAATGCACTCATGGCTTCCGGCTTGAAGCTCAAGAAACACCATATGCCTCTTCCTACGTACCAAACCTTATTAGAAGGTCATCTCCGCTAATTAGATAAGGCCAAGCCAAGAATCAAGAGGTCTTACTTTGGTTGTAACGTTAGGCTTAGGTAATTGGCTATCAAATGAGGATCAGGTCACTAGAGAAAAATGGCCGCAGTGTTCATTCGGATGAAGGAACCATTTCCAATCTAATTGCATACTGTCCAGACATTTTTGGATTTGAATTTGGTAATACGTGAACTCATCAAAATCAACATAAAAATTAAAAAAAAGATAACCACTGAAACTTATCAAGGGGTATTGTTCCAAACTCTACTTCTCTCTTTTATTTTTATTTTTTTTTTCGTTGTTTTCTTTTTTTTTTCTTTTCGGAGATCTAAGCCTTTAATTACACAAAGATAATGATCAACCCCCTTTCTGAAGTGCAGCCCATCCTTATCAGCGCGATTTTTGATAGCCCAAAAATTGTCGAGAATTGAAATTATTTTCCCAAAGTGCACCCATCCTTATCAGGGTGATTTTTGATAGTCTAAGGGATCATCAATGATTGAAATTCTCTTCTCGAAGTGCAGGCCCGTTCTTATCAGGATGATTTGATAGCCCAAAAATCGTCAATGATTGAAAATCTTTTCCCGAGGTGTAAATCCATTCTTATCAGGACGATTTTTTGACGACTCAAAGAATTGTCAAAGATTGAAGCTCTTTTCCCCAAAGTGTAAACCCATTTTTATCGGGGCGACTTTTGATGGTCCGAAGAAATGTCATAATGTACATCCATCCTTACTAGAGCGGCCATTCTTCTAAGGGGAAGCCAAAATCATTTTAGGCGAAGGGAGAAGTTTTAACCCGTGTAACAATAAAACCGGTACGCGTTTAGCATACCAAAATAAAGGCTCAAAGGGCTTGCAAGCGATTGTGAAATAAGGATAGGAAATGGTCATTTAGAGAGCTCTATAAAAAAATGATGCCTAAATCATTTTCTAGATTCAGCCTTATCCAAGGGTCACTTTGACGGGTAATCGGAAAGGTTCTAGTGCTCTTAATGAGTTTTCATCCAATCCCCTAATTGCAACTAGTTTTTCAGTTTTGTTTTCAAAACGGGCCAAATGTGCTCTGAACTTAGAAATGACATGGTATAGTCAAATATTTTCATGTGATCTAGCTCTTAAAGATATAACATATCTACCTCTTACTTAATTCAAAGTGGAATGAAACTCCAATTTCTAAGGTTAAGATCAAATCCATTCATAGTTGAGAACTAACTAGGCAGAGTCAAGTTTTGAATCAGAGTTACCTTAATGAGGTGCAAACATATCATCATTTTAGAATATAACTTAACACAAAAAAAAATTTTTATTCCATAAAAAATGTATATGCACAAAAATTGTTTAAGCAAACAGAAACTTTTTTTTTATATAAAATATGTGCAAATTATGCGTTAGAAATCATGTACATGGAATGGCGTATGCAATAGTATCGTGTATATTATATGTGTGAAACATGTGTAAAAACATTTTGTATAAAAATACGTGCATGAAATATGTGCAAAGATGTGTGTGTATGAAACGCCTGCAAAAAATCACAAATGAGTAAGAATGTGTAAACAATACACGACAAATGATGTGTATGCATAAATTTGTAGTGTAAATGTAAGCAGTCTATAATGAAGATACAAGTACAGATTATGGCACAACATGAAAATAAATGTTTATGATACATGGTGCATGTACACATGGCATGATTTAGAGCTGATAGGAATACATGTGTAATGTAAGATGAAGAAGATCTATCATGATAATGTGTATTAATGAGTTGTGAGGGAAGGCAAAACTCACATACATAAAAGCACAAAATATATACAAATAATGTACTTGATATAGGACACATTATAAGAATGATTATATACAGTGAGTAGCACGTGTGTGCGATAAGGACATGTGATGAAAATGATTGCGAGGAATGGATGACGTTTACGAGGTACGTGTGATCACATGTATATGTAAAATGTGGCATGGTATATATAGCAACAAACATGCATAATGCAAGATTCATATGTGCATGGTATAATGCATGTTCATGATATGGTACACAATGTGGAAGATGCAAAGTGTCATGATGTGTATAACGTGTAGTCTAATGAATTATGCTAATGTGTGCACACTATGACATGCAACAGTATATGTATGTTCCAGCACATAATGTTTATGTACATATGCAATGTGAGCATACATGCTATGACACATGATGAATGTATATTTTATTTGATATTATTTTTATTTTATTTTATTTTATTATTTTTTATTTTTTTACATATCGTGGTGGTAGTATGTCTATGCGTGCCGTGATACATGTCGATACGTACCTTCGGTGACATATGCTGTATGTACTGACTATGGCGCATGATGAATGTTATGGATATCATAATGTATGTTAATATGTATGTGTTGCGACAAGCATTATTATGTGCATGCATGACAAAAACGTGTTTTATTTATATTCACAATTTATAATACAAGCAAACTTATATACAAAATGCAAAGGTTCTATTATTATACATGAGACAAAACACATGTTTTATTTACATTCATTGCTCATGAAAAAAAATGCACAATCACAGATACATATACAAGAAAGAAATTTCTCCCGACCATATTTCTATCACACAGGAGGTCGTGCTGTCTCTTTTCCTAAGTGGGCTTGGCCCATGCGTTAAGGGGGAATCCAATGGGCGCGTAAAGCGTGCTGTGAAGCACAAACTCTCATTACTAAAAAAATGCATGCAGATGAATTTTTGGTTATCATGTATTTAAACAATCCAAATAAACTGTAATGTCCCCCTTGGGGTATGAAAACCTTTAAGGAGTGTACATCTAAATTTATTCGGATTTATTCAATACACAATGACCCACTCCACAAGTAACGTATTATGGCACATGCCCCCTAGTGGAAGTATCTATGTCCATTACATGGGTTAAGGTCAAAGGTAATGATATTTTAGAGCTACCCAAGCATGATCCCTGCCAACAAGCCTAAGTCGACCAGTCGGGTCATCATTTGATATACCAAAAGGCACTAGGCTTGGGCTGGTGATTATCCCTAATACTTCCCTACAATGAGTGAAAGTAGGGTTGTGCTTCGGGAACGCACCGAGGTAAAGAGGGACCGACTATCGTAAGTCTAAGGCTCTAAGATGCAATGCAATTTTCGAAAAGAGATAGAATTTTAAGTTTTAAAAGCCCAATTATACATTTTAACCAAAGCACTTTCAAAGCGAAGTCTCAAACACAGAGGTCCCCAGTGGAGTCGCCACTGTGACGCGCGCCGAACCCAGCAAGGGCCCTCGAGGTGAATCCGCTTTAGGATTCGAGGGACTGGTTCGCGTCTTTGATCATGGGCACCATAAGACATCATAGATGTATCCCTCCCAATAGAACATTGGGGAGAACCACCTAGTCTAATGACGCCTAAAGGCACCTTTGAGGTATAATGGAGTCGCCACCCAATTCACATGCAATTGGTAAAAAAAAGGGGTCTCTCACCTCTATTGGTCAAGACCAGAGATATGGTGTTCAGAACTTCCCTCTTATTCATGCTTTGGTTTAGTATAAGTGGGTTTTTAATTTCTTAGAATTATACCTCTCATCTCACGCAAGTAATGCATTTAAATTGAGAGCGCATATCAAGCACGTAAAGAAAGTAAATAAAAGCGATAAAGCAATAGATAAATAAAGCGATAAATGAAAGCGGTAAACACACAAGCACACAATTACAAGAGGAATAGGGGCGGAATACAACCCCAATGAAAGGGAATTAGAGATACGAATGGGGACGGAATACAATCCCCTAAAATAATTACAATTGCCCCAAAATTAAATACAAGGGCCCAAAAGGAAATGAGCATAAATTTAAACACTCACCCAAAAACGAAATAAAAAGACATACATAAATCGGGGCATTATTTTAGGAACATTGGTTCCTTCGCACTTGTTCGAAGTTCAGGAACGCTGGTTCCTTCGCATTCATTTTGAAGAGGGTTCGAAGAGTCATTTTGATTGTTTGATGAAAACAGGGATGAGTGATCCCATTTTTTGGAGAAAAAGTTGACTCTTCGTTTTAATTAAAACAAGGGACATTGGTCCCGGTTTCATTAGTAAAAGATTCCAATTTAATCATAGAAATATTTTAGTGATTTTTTATCGCACGCGTGCATAAATAAGATAAATATTTGCAGATAACACGAAATACATAAAGAGGGAGTTGGAAGGATCTCACCAAACCGGGGTGTCCGTCTACGCGTCGCGACCCATCCGGGGAGTCGCGGGGACGCTTACATTACCCGGCTCAAGTTAAATCTCAGACAAGAATAATATCAATGATATTAGTAAATATTCCAAGCAAATTAATCAAACAAATGCAAAATATAATAATAACAACAATGATAGCAATGCAATAAAACAATCAAATCATTAACAGTAATAGCAATAAAACGATGAATAAGATAAATAATAGCAATAATAATAATAATAATAATAACAATAATAATAATAATAATAATGGTGAGGATGGTAATAATATGTATGAACACAAATATAATAATAATAATAATGAGTAAACATAACATAATAATAATATTAAATATAATTTAAATAACATCACTATAACACAATAACATTAATAATACTAATAAATAAAACGATGATTAACAAAACACATCAATAGATAATAATAACTAAATATATACAATGATAACAATAAACATAAATTAAATAACATCAATATAACACAATAACATTAATAACGAATAAATCAAATAATGATAATAGTAATTAGAATAGCAAACCACATAATAATAATAATAATAATAGTAAATGAACATAAAAATCAAACTAAAGCAGGCAAGTAACATATTAAAAGTGATATTAACACATTAAAATGCTAAAAGTAAATAATAGACATGATAATAATAGCAAAAAGTAATATTAACAACAATGAATAATGTACAAAAAAATAAATGAGAACGGGTCCAAGAATGTTTACCCTCAGAATTTTTAGATCGGAAATAGGATGTCTCAATCCGTTCCACTTGTCGATTTTTTGTGATAAATATTTGAAAAAAATATAAAAATTGATGTTTTTTGAACAAATTTAAGTCAAGAAAATATTTTTGATGGAAGTTTTGAGCAAAAGAAATTGATTTTTCAAGCTCAAAATCATCCAAAAATTAAATGTTCTTGAAGAAAAATAAAAAAGAAAAAAAAGAAGAATTTCGGTGACTCTTTGCTTGGCTGCTGTTCTTGTTGGTTGAGAGAAAATGTTATTTTTCTTGAATGAAAAAAAAAGCAGCTCCCTTTTGAAAATGAACCTCAATCCCTATTTGATTTTCCTGGTCTCTGATAAAAAAGGAAAGGGACAGAAAAACTTTATTTTTAATTAACCCAAATTAGCATAAAACCATGAAAGGAAGCCGGTCAAAACGGACTGAAGAAAACAGTCTGAAAATGCAGGAAAGCGACGGGTCAAACAGAAAACAGGTCCGTGTGGAGGGGGATGGCCGCGCGCAAGAGGCAAGCGTGGCCAAGGCACCGCGCGGGATACCGAAGTAACGCGCCCGTCCCAGCGCGCGCGGTACCAAGGTACCGCGCGGCCACTTAAAAGAAGTGGCCGCGTGGTGGCCACTTTTATAAAAGTGGCCGAGAATGGCCACTTTTATATAAAGTGGCCATTTTAATTTTTTTTTTTTTTTAAATTCCTTAAATCCCCCCTTTTTTAAAACTTTTTTTTAATTAAATTAATTAACTAATTTAATTTAATTCAATTAAATTAATTAATTAACTTAATTTCTCCCTTTTTTCTTTCAAATATAAAAAATAATACTATTTTTTTAAAAAAAATTAATTCAACTAATTTTTTTATAATAATATTTTTATATATATATTTATTTTTATTTAAAAATAATGAGAATTTCGACAAGAGAAATATCATTTATGACGCTTTTAATTGTGGGTATCGTTTTTCATCATCGGGTAATTCCGATTTTGGACCGTCTCGGGACCCGGTGTCTACACCCTAACTTACAAGGTATAGTAAAACTACCAGGATCTTTTAATTTTATTGGTAAATTATTTGTAATTATGGAACTACAATCCTCCATAAGTGCAACAGTTGAAATATCCTCCCAACTCATTTTCTTTGAAATTAAACCTTCAATAAATTTTGCATAATTAGGAATTTGAGATATAGCTTCAACAAATGATAAATTAATATGAAAATTCTTCAATTTATCAAGAAAATTTAGGAATTGCTTCTCCTGATCCTTTTGCTTGAGTTTTTGCGAAAATGGTGGACGAGATTGGAAGACTCTAGCCTTCATAGCCCCTTCTGTCGTGCCAGCGACAGAAGGCTATGCCTCCTTTATCGCACCCGCAGTTGGTGTCGAGCTCGCGACCTGTTCTGGAATATCTTCTGTCACACCCGCACCTGGAGTCGCGCTTGCGATAGAAGACTGTGTTGCCTTCTTTTTATTTATTTTTTGCAAAATTTCAACTGAATTATCCAAAATCAAATCATTCAAATATTTTTTACCTGACCTCAATGTTATCGCTTTCATTTGCTCTCTTAGATTATCCTCCATATTGCTTGGAAGACATCCTTGAATTCTTGAAGGTAATGCATTTGCAAGTTGTCCCAACTAAACTTCTAAATTGTGAATGGAAGAGGCTTGATTCTTTGCTATTTGATCAACCTTTGATTCTAGCCTCTTTTGATTCTCATCTTGAGAGTTAAACTATCTTCAAATTGATACCCTCTAGAAATCTATCCATCTTTACTTCTAATGCTCTAAAACGATCTTGTGGCTATTGAAATCCCACTACTCCTTTATGTTGGTTATTACCCCATGAAAAATTAGGATGGTTACGCTATCTAGGATTATAGGTGTTAGAGTCCGCGACTTTGACCTTGTACAAAAATGACTTGCTCCTCCATACTAGCCATACCTAAACCACAATCATTACTATTGTGCCCTTATTGACCACATATAGTACAAGAATGTGGTGGGGATACTCTCATGTTCAAATTGTCAATCTTATAAGTCAATGCTGCCACTTGTGCCTGCAGAGCCGAAACTGAATCAATAGAATGAACACCTTTAATGGGTGAAGAGAGTGATACCTTTGCTCTTTTAGTAGGCCACATGCAATTATTAGTAGCTATCTCTTCAAGTAACTCATAAGCAGCATTCGTAGTTTTTCTCATAAGAGATCCACCCGCTGCTGCATCTATTGTTCCCCTACTTATATGATTCACCCCATTATAAAAAGTTTACATGAGTAATTCTTTAGGAAGATTATGGTGTGGACAACTACATTGAAGTTCCTTAAACCTTTTCCAAGTTTCATACAAAGATTCATTTTCATATTGAGTAAGGTAGTGATATATTTGATTATCTTAGCAGTTTTTGCTAAAGGAAAATATTTTGATAAGAATGCTTGTGCTAATTGGTCCCATGTGGTTATTGATCCTTGTGAAAGGGAATTAAGCCATGCTTTAGCTTTGTCTTTTAAAGTGAATGGAAAAACCTAAGTTTTATTGCATTCGCTAGTACACTATTTATCTTAAATGTGTCACAAATCTCAAGAAAATTTGCTAAATGAGCATTAGGATTCTCATTTGACAATCCATAAAATTGTATACTATTTTGTACCATTTGTAATAAAGAGGGCTTAATCTCAAATTGGTTAGCATTTACCGCAGGACGAACTACTTCTTGTTGCGTTCCACTCAATGCTGGTGTGGGGAAATCCATTAATATTTGTTGCTCTTCCATGATGAGTCTCTTTTTGGCTGATTTTCGATTTTGTGAAATAAATCTTTCTATTTTTGAATTTAATGGTTCATGTTTTTCTTTAGACTTTCTTGTCCTAGGCATAAACTCAAGCGATCAAATCCTGAAACAAAACAAACAAAAACTAATTAAATATTGTAATCCAAAATCTTAAATCAAGAATTATAATGGCAACAAACACAAATCTGTTCCCCGAAAACGGCGCCAAAAACTTGTTGTACGTTAAATCCGCAAGTGCACGGTTTACCATTTAGTACTTAAAATATCGTTCCCTCGAGAAACATGTTGGGTTATTACTGACTATGACTTTATCTCAATTTTGTTTACAAAACTCACTAATTTGGGTAAAAGACTTAACTATTGGTATTATATTATGACTAAGTTATTTATTAATTCTACTTTAATTATGATAAAAGAAGAAAAATATAACTAATGATTTGATTTGACAAATGTGAAACTTGATAAATATTCTTTTAGTCTGAAATTAATCTTTAATATGCAAGTCAAATTGATATGAAGATTTAAATCACTCTCTCGACATGAAATAGAATACGTAAAACATGCAAGTATAATTTCTAACCCTTTAACTCTCGCTATAGAATTAAATTCTTATATTTACATATCTTAAGAATATAAATCAACCTAACAATTATCATAATCATCCTGGTCTCCCTAGCAAATGTTATGACAATGAATTTCTGATAGCTTTAAATAAGAATATATCTCTCGAACTATACTCTCACTTATAAAAATCATGCAAATAATACTATTAAAGAATTATGCAACTAATTAAAGATTACTTGTATTAATAAGAGCAAACAAACATTAACATAATTGTTCAAATTCCTAGAAACATTATTCAAGTGATTACAAAGAAGAAAAGAATAATTGAAAGATAAATAAAAGTTGATCTCTCAATCTTTTACTCATTAAATGTTTTTCTTCTTCCTTGATCTTATCTTCTCTTCAAAAATTAACTTCTAATTATTTTTCCTTTTAAAAACTCTGTCTCAGAAACTTCTTGAAAAACTCTCAAAACTCACTCTGATCTTTTAATTTTTATTGCCTTTATAGCTCTTTTGCAAAACAATATGACCCTTGAAGCACCATTCTAGATATGGGTGATCACGGGACGGGGGCAGGGAGTGGCTCCCCACCTACTGCCTCGCCCTAGGGCGGGGATTCCCCGTCCCCGCCCCCGCTGGGGACGTAGGGAAAAAATCCCCCCCGCCCCCCGTCTCCGCCCCTGCGGAGATCCCCGTTCCCCGATAAAAATATTCAATTTTAATGGAAATTTTCGACCCGAATCAAAAATATTTTACAAAATTTACCTTAAAAAATTTAATAATTGATAACTTAAAATTAAAAACTTCTCATACAATTTAAATACAAATATTTATAAATATCACATACAATTAAAATATAAATATTTATAAACATTCCATACAATTCAAATATTACAAATATTTATATATATATATATCTATATATATATTAATTTATATTTTTTTTCGGGGCGGGGACCCCTTTCCCCGTCCCCGTCCCTGCCTCGAATTCAAGGGCGGAAATTTTTTTCTCCCCACCGTTGCCCCTACAGGGAAAAAATTCGGAAATTCTCCGCTCCGTTAGGGTCGGGTTCCCATCGGGGACGAGAAATTTCCGCCCCATGATCATTCCTAATTCTAGAGGTACACAACCATTAATAAAATGTCATATCTCTTTATAGTTTTGTTTGAAATTTGAAAGCATAACGTCCCTCTGTCGCGCTTGCGACAGAGCACGCGTCTTCTTACTTTGCTTCTTCTTTCTGTTCTTCCTTTGCTTCTTCGTTCCTTCCTAGGTCACGCTCGCGACAGCACAATGGCTTCCTTGCTTACTTTGTCTCATTTTTCCTATTTTTTTCTCCGTTTACTCCTATAATCACACAAAACAAAATAAAACATAAAAGATGCCAAATTCTAAACATAAATAACTAAAACTAAACATATAACATTACAAATTTATATATAACATAACCAATATATAAACTTTTCAAGTTCATATCAAGCAGGCTAAGAGAAGAATTACAGCTGATGGAGCTGCCAATTCCTGGTTATATCAATGGCAATTGATAAAATTATGCAGCTGGGAATTTGGCAAGGACGGCTTTTGTTTCGGAGAGTCGGAATTTATTCAAAATGAAAAGCTTATAATGTATGACTAATGAATGAATACATGCATGATATTATTGGGATTTAGAGTGGTTTTTCATACTCACTATAAAAATAATTTATACTTAAATTCTGTAAAAGTAGTGCCTACTTTTCAGTTCTTACTTTAGTCAAATGATGATAATGTTGTTGTTCATAATATATTTTCAAAGTTTTTATATATATATATATATATTTAAAAGCAACCAGTCGAACCCCGGTCACCAGTAGGCCGTCTGGTTCAACATCCGGCCCAATTTTAAAAACATTGGAAAATTGATGCTTTTTATGGATGTGTAGAGCCCAGACCTACCCAAGCTCTAAGGAAGTGGTAGTTATATGATAATTGATAAGAATTAAAGTATGGCTACTCCGTCTTAGCTTACATCGAGAAGTTAACAACGGCAGGAGCGTTGCTTTTCACTTACATGACCTTACACCAAATTGGCAGGTATTTGCTGTTGCTCCCTTATCACCGTAAATTATATCATATACATCATCTTTTGCTCTTTGATTACTGGTGTTTATTTGATGATTCCTTTTTTGATATCCAATTGCTTGTGATTTTCGTCTGTAATTTTGTATGTTAGAAAGTTTCCATTAACATTGGTTTGAATATGCAATTATTAATGGCAGTCAGAGTTCAGTAATCACAACGTCAAAATTTTATTCACGAATTCTTCTGAAGTTCTACAACTGCACTGTTTCTTGCCATTTTACTTACCATTGTTTAGTGGGTATTTGGTCTTTTAAGATTCAAATTTGTAATTTATCTTTGTCTACTCAGATTGGTGACGACCTGCAAAGGAAGACACGTTTCCACATTTCACCCAGTGCTTCAAGCCTATTGTTGTTTCTTTTCAGCTGCCACAAACTCTTGGCATGTTACAAAAGATGGCCTTAGGAGTGAGAAGGATATTAATTTCAATATTCTTTCCCAATCGTGTACAAAACTTGCTCATGCTAAGCGTCTCCATGCCCTCCTTGTGGTGTTGGGAAAAACGCAAAGTATCTTTGTCTCTGCAAAGTTTGTCAATCTTTATGCATATCTCGGTGAAGTCTCGTTGTCTCATCGCACGTTTGACCAAATTCCAGAGAAAAATGTCTATACCTGCAATTCTATGATATCTGCTTATGTTCGCCATGGTCATTTCCATGAAGCTCTAGACTGTTTTTATCAGTTCTTGTTGACATCTGGCCTTCAGCCTGATTTTTACACTTTTCCTCCTCTGATTAAAGCTTGCCAGAATCTACTTGATGGCAAGAGGATGCATTGCTTAATCCTAAAGCTGGGTTTTGAGGTAGATGTTTTTGTAGCGGCCTCCTTGATACATTTCTATTCACGGTTTAGGTTTGTAGGTGATGCTCGCAAATTGTTCGATGATATACCAATTCGGGATGGAGGTTTGTGGAATGCCATGATTTCTGGATATTGCCAGACTGGGAATGTTACTGAGGCATTAGATATTGTGAAAGAAATGAGATCAGAAGGGGTAGCAATAGATGCTGTTACTACTGCTACAATTCTTCCTGTTTGTGCACAATTGGATGATGTTTTAAGCGGGAAGTTGATTCATTCTTTGGCTATCAAGCATGGGCTGGAATTTGAACTATTTGTGTCTAATGCATTGATTAATTTTTATGCCAAGTTTGGTAACTTGGGGCAAGCACATAAAGTTTTTGATCAGATAGTAAGAAGAGATATCGTGTCATGGAATTCGATAATTGCTGCATATGAGCAAAATGATGACGTGGTTACTGCTCTTTCATTTTTTCACAACATGCAAAAGATTGGAATCCAACCAGATCTGCTGACTGTTGTGAGTTTGACTTCTATTGTTGCTCGGCTAAATGATCATCAGATGAGCCGGTCGATTCATGGGTTTGTCACGAGGAAAGGCTGGTTTATGGAATATACTATTATTGGGAATGCATTGGTGGACATGTATGCCAAAATGGGTGCTGCATATTCTGCCCATGCACTCTTTGAAAGACTTCCCGTTAAAGATGTGATTTCATGGAACACTTTGATCACTGGTTATGCTCAAAATGGCCTGGCAAGTGAGGCAATCAATGTATACGATATGATGGGAAAATGCAAGGAAATAATCCCGAATCAAGGGACTTGGGTGAGCATTCTCCCAGCCTATTCCCATATAGGAGCATTGCAACAAGGCATGAGAATCCATGGGCAATTAATTAAGAATTCTCTCCACTTGGATGTTTTTGTGGCCACTTGTCTCATTGATATGTATGGAAAATGTGGAAAACTAGATGATGCTGTGTCATTATTCCTTGAAGTGCCTAAAAAAGATTCAGTCCCGTGGAATGCCATAATAGCTTGTCTTGGAGTTCATGGGCATGGTGTGAAAGCTCTCAACTTATTTAGGGAAATGATAGCTGAGGGTGTGAGGCCTGATCATGTGACATTTTTGTCTTTATTATCAGCTTGTAGTCATTCAGGTCTGGTCAGTGATGGTCAATGGTGCTTTCATATGATGCAGGAAGAATATGGGATTAAGCCTACTTTGAAGCACTATGGCTGCATGGTAGATTTATTTGGTAGGGCTGGGCATCTGGAAACAGCATACAAGTTTATAAAAGATATGCCGATACAGCCTGATGCGTCTATGTGGGGTGCTCTTGTCAGTGCTTGTCGAGTTCATGGAAATATGGAATTGGGTAAATATGCATCAGATCGCTTGTTTGAAGTTGATTCTGAGAATGTTGGGTACTATGTTTTGTTGTCAAACATGTTTGCTACTGTTGGGAAATGGGAGGGAGCAGATAAGGTCAGATCATTTGCTAGGGGCAGGGGACTGAGGAAGACTCCTGGATGGAGCTCTATAGAAATGAACAATACGGTTGATGTCTTCTATACTGGGAACAAAACTCATCCAAAATGCGAGGAGATATATAGGGAGTTGAGGGATTTGACTGCAAAAATCAAGGTCCTTGGTTATGTTCCAGACTTTAGCTTTGTTTTGCAAGATGTTGAGGATGATGAGAAGGAGCAGATCCTCATGGCCCATAGTGAGAGGTTGGCAATTGCATATGGAATCATCAGCACCCCTCCTAAAACTCCCCTTAGGATCTTCAAAAACTTGAGAGTCTGTGGCGATTGTCATACTGCAACTAAATTCATAGCTCAAATTACAGAGAGGGAGATTAGTGTGAGGGATTCAAACCGTTTTCATCACTTCAATAATGGAATTTGCTCTTGTGGAGACTATTGGTGACACAAATTATCATCTACTGCTCTTCTCTTGACATACTGTACCTGCAACTTTTCATGTGCTGCTTTTTTCTTTCTTTCTTTATTCCATTAATATTTGAAACAGCATATATACTTGCTTCAGCTGTTGTGAACAACTCGTGCCCAGCTCTGCAGGAGTATCACGGGGTCCATTTGGTTATCTGGATAAAAGGTACCCTTAACCATGGCATTCATGTCAAAGCCAATGTGGCACAGCAAGAGGAGAAAGAAATCATGTTGACTCACAGTCAATTCTTCCCAATTGCCTACCTGTTTCTTTGGCAATCTTAGGTAAGCTGAAATCGGATATTGGGCGCAATTTGTTGCCCAAGTAAGTCTAGTTTCTTCTACAAGCCATTAAGTTCCTTTAGCACCTTATTATTATTATTATTATTATTTTAAAGAAAATAGTTCTTCCAATACAATCAATCCTCTTTGTACAAAAAACAAAATCATAAACTGCAATATTTGTAATTGTAAATCCAAGATTAATTTTCAATCTGAATGCATAAAAAAAAAAAAATTAATTGACGTGTCATGTCTGCTAATTGTCAATTTAATAATTAAAAAAATAGTTTTAGTTAAGAATAGTTGCTTTTATGTGTTTGTAGTAAGTAATCAGTTATATCCGGATCTTTTCTCACCAATGCAAACGGACATGCCAGCTGGAAGATTGTTGATTGCCTGAAATTGCCGGGGACCATCGACATGGCAGAAAGTAACGGTGCATGATGATCAGAAATCAGTCTATGGTCTTAACCCAATTGTGTAGACATCAATATCTGTTGGAGATTCACATCATAGTTGGCCCAATGTTTGCTGGGAAAAGCACCACCCTTCTCTGTGGTCAGCTGTCTGAAGCGACGAAGAGGGCAGGTTTATGGTATCTTCTTGTTATTTTATTTTATTCCATTTTTATTTTTTTGTTGATTAGCAATTTGGGGTAGGATTAAGAATTAGTTTCTTGTTCAAATGTTGAACATTTTGGTTTCTCTTGTTTATTTTGTTATTACAATGGATAGTTATTATGATTAATAACAATCATATCAATTGTCATTTCTGATTGCTTCTAGTTTGATTGTGTGAGAATTTGAGAATGCTTTATGCGTGGTTGATGGAAGGGGATTATCACCGGCTACATTTCAGCTTAAAAATGTCTTGCAGTTGGATAAAACCTTAAAAGGGTCTTTATTGTTTGCTGTGGGGCTTTTATGGCTCACGGTGTGAAAAGTGGACCACGGAGCCTATGCCCTTGTGTTACAAGAATGTATATTCCGGAAACAGTATAATCCATGCGTTTATAAATTATAATACATTGGTTACTTGGTCGCAGAGATATGGGGCAGTTATGTCAGCCATTCCTCAACATGATTACTACATGAATCAAGCCTGTTGTGTGGTTATGGATTCCAAGGGGCTGTAGAATGGATCAGAGAACTTATATTGTGATGGTACTTCATAACAGAACAGAACCTTTAAGTTGATTGTACTTCTTAATGGGCCTTTTTAAGTTGGTTGACTAGGTATCAGAAGTTATGGATGACTGGTGGTGACATCCTCCATCTCTTTATATTTTGTGTGGCCTCAATATGGACGGCAATGCCATGGAAATTCTCTTGTCCATTTTTGAATCTGCTCATTAGTCAAGGTACTATAATCTTTCATGTACTTGTTTAAAATTAACATCACACTACCCATATTTATCTTAAATTTGATTATTAATATCCCTATGTTACCTGATATTAATTTAAATACATGTTTATTAATATCAGTGGCGGAGCCACTATGTGCACACCCTCAATTTTAATTTTTTTTGAATATATATATATATAAATTATAATGGGAACCTCCTAATTTATTTTAAGTGCCCCCTCTTAAATTTTGAGTGTCCCAATATTTTTGAACATATAAATTATTTTTAAAATTTTTATGAAATAAAAATATGGTATAAAAAATTAAAATTAAGGGTTTAAGAGTAAATAAGTAGGGACTATAATATAATTTTAATATGCTTAATGGCCAAAACGACGTCGTTTTGGCCATTCCACTTCTTCTTTCTTTTCTTTCTCTCCCGATATTTTCCTATTTCAACCCCCTCATCTGCATATCTCTCTCTTTCCTATTGCCACTCACGACCGTCAATATTTCACCGTCTTTTTATATAAATTTTTAATTTTTAATTTTTAATTTTTTATAATAAATTTTTAATATGCCAGGATCCCGCTGACCCTGGGTCGTGGCTCCGCCATTGATTAATATCCTTTCGAAAATAAATAAATAAATAAATAATCTGGAATTTAAGGGCTGTATGTATGTTGTTTAAATTAGGTCCATATTCATTAACTACCATTTATAAAAAAATATTTTTATTTTAAAATGTGAATTAATTGACGTAACAATAATTAATAGGTGCATAGATGAAAATTCTAACTTAATTTAGATGAGAACTTTCACCAAATACAATTAATAGGTGCATAGATGACATATCGTAATTTATTTATATCCATTTAAATTCAAATTGGCTTCAAATTTTAAATCTTTCTATAAACTTTGATGTGATAACAAATTATTTATAATAAACTTTTAACTCATATTTAACTATAATAAAATAAATATTTCTATTAAAATATATTTATTATATTATATGAACTTTATTATGATAAATATTAGTATATATTAAATATTTTTAAGCCCCGCTTCAGCCCCGGTTAAACCTTAAACTCTTGATTTCCGTTTTATATCATGTCTGGATTTGACTACCTTACTAAATTTATTGAAATTGATTTTTTATTCCGTAAAATAAAAGACACATTTAGAAAATAATGTTGTTTTTTCTATTTTTCGAAACTTTAATGGAAAATTTTTTTTAAAAAGTTCAGTAATATTTTAATTAATCCCAAAAATCTAATGGCAATGCATGAGAGAAAAAAAAGATCTAATTTGATGCACGTATATTTAAATATTATCACATCGATGCACGTATATCTAAATTTTCATTTTTTCGACTATTGTAGGTTAAAAAAAAAAAATAAAGAAGTCCCGTAATTGGATAATGCGATAAACCCTCTCCATCCTAATCTCATTTTCATTCCCTCTTTCTCCCTTGCAATTTCCTTCTTGGCTTCTACTCTAAAACCTTCCAATTTTGGTTTTCTTTTCCCAATAAAAAGAAGAAGAAAAAAAAAATATTAAAAATGGCAACGATCTCATCTTTAACATCACCATTACCCACACCCACAAAGCTCGTTCTTTTAGCAAACCCATCAAAACCCACTTTCCAAATTCTCAGACCAACAACCCCTTTTAATCTTCTGCCTAAACTCACACAAATTCATAGACTCCCAAGAAGGCTTTTGGCCGTAGCCGAAGAGGCGGCGCCGGCTGCTGCACCTCCACCAGACCCTTCCTCGGAGGCTGCCAGGAGGCTTTACATTGGTAACATTCCACGTACTGTTGATAATGAGGAGCTTCGCAAGATTGTTGAAGAACATGGTGCTGTTGAAAAAGCTGAGGTATTTGATGGATTACCTGTTCTTATGAAGTTTTCATTTTAGAATTTACTGTCTGATTTGGTGAATTTTGTATGAATTATGACTGGTGTATTGTTCTCTCCCTATATCTGTAAGTTTAAACTATCAAATTTGTATTGTAAGTGTTTGTGCTTGCGTTTACTTGCTGAATTCAAATTTGAAGAAAATTGGAATTTGAGAGTGTTTTAAAATTTTTCGTTATAACTAAGGAAAGGGTATGTTAATGTGTTATGTCATGATTTATCCTAATATACTATGAATTAGATGTCCTAAGTTCATTCTTATATTCTCATTATAATAAACCGTTGATGTCAGTAATTTATAACCTCAATTTAAATTTGTATGTTAACTATGATCACGCGATGAACAAATATCTACCAATTGTCAACTTCAGTCATCATCAGTTACTAGTAGTATCGGTTCTTGTGATACTGGTGGTTGAGCAATGGTTTCTTTTAGATTTAATTCTAAAGTAAAAGCACCATTCCCCAGTTTCTTATTTCTTCTGTCAAGCCACAAATACTTATGAAGGTCAATCTTATTACATTTCCTCTTATATTGATAGGGTCAATACCATAATAATTTTGTTTTTCTACTCTGGCATGGTTGAAGGTATAATATTTTTGCAAATTAGCGTCTAGGGAAATTTGCATTAGTTGGCTTTTTCTGCTTGTTAACATCATTTTGTAGCCATGGACTTCGTGTTTATCTGGATTTTATATAGCAAGAGAATTGATGATAGGGAATGATGTGTGCTCATAATTCCTACATCTCTGTGTGCCTCTTAAAATATACTATTTTGCTATGTGATGTCAGTAATTAATCTTGATATCTTGAAAATTGGGCATTCATGAAACTTGAGATGAATTTTCTTTTCTTCTTTTCTTTGCAGGTTATGTATGATAAGTACTCTGGTAGAAGTCGTCGGTTTGCATTCGCCACAATGAAAACTGTTGAAGATGCAAATGCTGTGGTTGAGAAACTGAATGGCACAGTAAGCATTGTCTATACTAGAAGTACTGAAGTACAATAAGATATGATGTCATTGCTGCTCTGTGGGAGCTTCCTTAAATAATTTCACACTGACAAATTGAATGTTTTTATTTGATTTACGTTTTAGGAAATTGGAGGACGGGGGATTAAAGTAAACATTACAGAGAAACCTTTGGTCTCAGCGGATATTCCCCTTCTCCAAGTTGAGGAATCCCAATACATTGACAGTCCACACAAGGTTTACGTGGGAAACCTTGCAAAAACAGTAACTACAGAAACACTCAAGAACTTTTTCTCTGATAAGGGAAAAGTTCTAAGTGCAAAGGTTTCACGAGTTCCAGGGACCTCAAAATCCAGTGGGTATGGGTTTGTTTCATTCTCTTCGGAGGAGGATGTAGGAACTGCAATATCAGCTTTTAATGATTCTGTAAGTTCTTTGCCATATCTACACTGATTTATATGGATGACTAAAATTCTGAAAAACTGGACATCTGCTCTTATATTTAGTTTGAATAATTGTTACACTTGTACTGATGTTTTATTTTTGCTTAGGCTTGTTTTAGAGGCTGAATTCAGCGATGCTTCCATGGCAATTGATACAATTGATAATGCACATTTGATCGTCTGAGTTCTCTCTCTTACCCACTTGTTCATGCACATCACACGCACAGGCACGTGCACGTATCTTTGAGCTATGTAACTTCGTGTTTTTTGTCCACACTATGCATTTTCTGTGCATTCTGTGATCAAAGAGTTTCACTGTTAAGAGCTTCCATTACTGGCTTTTCACTTACAGAGATGTTTGTTCATTTTAGTTAACTCGTGTTTTCCTCTTATCTAATTAGATCAATTCTTGGCTGTTTCATATCCCTGATGCTAGTTCCTCATTGCAGATATTGGAAGGGCAAAAGATTCGTGTAAACAAGGCCTAGTATAGTTCACAGCACCCTGAATTTGGAGAAATGCAAATTTTCCTGAATTTGGAGAAATGCAAATTTTCTCCATTGTATTGAAATTCAGGCGATCATTTGCTAGTTAATGCTTTAATCTGTATATTTCTTTAATAACCATGATGTTGGTTCTGTTCTGACGTAGTTCTGTAATTGTTTCGGTGGAAATTCACTATTCAGAGATGATTATGCAGGATAGTTGGGAAAATTTATGCTTTAGGTGTTGGGAGACAAGCTGAATCCAAGCAAGGTACCTCTTACGCAATCTTGAAACTAAAGCTGTTATGTGGTGCAAATACAATAAGCAGTAACAGAAAAACCAACCAGTAGTCATGGTCTCCACGTTATCAAATGCAGCTCTCTCACAGTCACAGGTTACGTCACTCTGCTAATAGACGTAAGTAAATAAAAGCAAAACATATAAGCATAAAAAATTGTCAAAAGCAACAAATATCGAGAGAACTGTGATTATGGTGTTGGAAAAAAAAAATGCTACGCTAAACAATGGTACAGAGTGAAAAAAAAAATTAAGCAAAAATTTCAAACAAAGCAATGATAATAAAAAAACTAAACGACATTTAAATTAGAAAAAAAGTTTACAGAATAACTTGTGATTTTGTAAGTTGAAACATGTTGATTTGTGCTATTTTTTAAGAAAAAATGATTTATCTGCACTAATTATTGATCAATTACGTTCATTATATAAAAACTTCAATCGATTATTCTCAATATTTAAATAATAATAATAAATTAAATAACAATTAAATTACAAACGATTTATCATATGGTCGAAATCAATTATGCTCCATACTCAAATATTAATATTGATGATTGAGTTTATGGCAAATGGTGGTAGGTATTTTCTTTTAATTAAAAGTGCAAGTATCATAAGAAAAGAAATGTACCTTTATTTTTCGTTGTTTATCTTTTCGTCTTCCGTGAAATATTTATATATTTTTGATATGATTTGAATTTAATTGGTATTCTAGAAGCCTAATATGTATAATTCTATTCCAAATAAAATTAGGATTAAAATTAGAATCTTAGTCCTATTGGAAAAAGACTAGTCATGTTCCAAAAAAGATTGGGATGTGATAATCTTAATACAATTGGGATAACTTTGAGTTCTATAAATATATAAGAGATTAGGGGATTTAGAATAGATAATTCATAGAAAAATCACCAAATTAGTGGTAATAAAATTCTCTCTAATCGTAGTGGAATTATTCTCTTTGTCTTGCCCATGGATGTAGGCATATTTAGCCGAACCAAATTAAATTCTTGTGTCATTTTTATTTTCTCTTTTATCTTTGTTTGTGATTGTGTTAGTTAAGTGCGTTTAATCTCAACAATTGGTATTAAAGAAAGGTTAGGGTTTTCTATGCACAATCTAAGCTTAAGATGTCATCTTCTTCCTTATCAAAGTATGGCATAGAGAAGTTTGTTGAGTGATCTAGTTTCAGTCTGTGGAAGATTAGAATCAGATCGTCCTTGATTCTACGAGAATTATGGAAGGCGATTCAAGAGAATTTTCTAGAAGAATGAGTTAGAAAAAGAATATTTAAAGAAGAGGGCTTTGAGTGCATTTGCATGAGCGTTACAAATAGTGTTCTTCATGAGATTGCTGTTGAAGATTCTACAGCAAAGGCATGGAAGAAAATTAAAAACCGTGCTTTACAAAATCATTGGCAAATTGCCTTTACTTAAAAAAAAATGCTATATAGACTCCGAATGAATGAAGGTACACCTGTTAAAACTCATCTTGATGAGTTCAATTCAATTATAATGAACTTGAAAAACGTAGATATTAAATTTGATAGTGAGGATTCGGCCTTGATTATTGTTATTCTTTACCACCGTCATATGATACTTTTACTGATATGTTGCTATACGGAAAATATAATATTTCTTTGAATTATTTTAGTAATGCACTAAAATCTAAAGAGTTAAAAAAGAGTTTTCTAAAAAATAGAACAAAGGGTGATAGTTTAGTAAGTAGGGGAAGACTACAACAGAAAGACTCTTCTAAAAACAAGTCTAAAGGTAGGCCGAAGTCCAAAACGAAAAAGCTAAATTATTTTGAGTGTGGGGATTAGGATCACTTTAGGAGAGATTATCCTAAGTTAAAGGAGAAAAAGGGAAAGCAGAATGAGGAGAATTATGCAAATATTATTAACACATGTAGTAGTTCTAATGATAGTAATGATGTAGAGGACTTCTTTCCCATGAGCTTAAGTCATAGGAAGAATTCCTAGATTCTTAATTTTAGTGCAACCTTTCACATGTGTCCCCACAAGTATTGGTTTACTACCTATAAATAGACAAGTGGAACTATCTACGTAGGTGATAATAATCTATTACCAATAGGAGGGATTGGTCACATTAGATTGAGAATGTTTGACAACATTATCAAAAGCATTGAGTGTTGGCATGTTCCCTATATGAAGAGAAACCTGATTTTTCTTTCTGTAGACGATCAGGGGTACAAGTACAATTCAAAACATGGTATTATTAAAGTGTGTAAAGGCTCTATGGTACTAGTGAAGGGTAATATGCAATTTAGATTGTATTATCTTTAGGGCAGTGTAGTTGAAGGGAAAGTTATTATAGCTACTAGAAGTAGTGATCAAAATCAGTCTCAATTGTGACACTTGCATCTTGGTCACATGAGTAATAAGGAACTTTCTTTGTTGAGTAAGCAATATTTGTAACACCCCCATACCTCCTGGAAGGATATCGGGGCGCCACGCGGACACTTACGCATACATAAACGTATACCAGCGGAAGCGATAGCAAAATACACATCTTTGCTAAATAATAAAATAAAATAACACTTGGGCTGTCACATCACAAATATGGCCTAGTTGGAAATAGCAAGATTAATTGGACATTAAGGGTATTTTGGTAATTTATGCAAGCGAATTAAGGGTTTTATTAAAAAGTTAATTAAAGTTTTGAAAGAAGAATTTTTATTAGTGACCATTTGGTAATTAAGTGAGGACTTAAAGAGTTATGCAAGGAGTTGTTGGTAAAAGTGTAGTTAGTGGAATTGAGGGTTCAATGCATGAGTGCCATGTGGATAAGTGAGTGTGTGCATGATGGGGAGAGAAGAAGGCAGAAATTTTAGCTTCTCTTAGAAGCTATCAGATTTTGCTCCTCTTCCCTACTCTCTCTCACGTTTCCTTGCTCTTTCCCTTCTCCATTTTCTATTCTCAAGCTTGCATGTGTAATCCTCCATTCCTTGAGCTAGGGTTTTAAGTTTTGAAGGGTTCCAAGAGGTAAGTGGCTGGAAGTTTTCTTTGGGTTTTCTTCTTCTCCTCCTGTCACGGTTTGGTTTGGATTTTATAAGGTTTTGGTTTTTGGGTTATCTGAATATTGGTTTTGTTGGATCTTTGCAAGCATTTGAAGAGAAGATGAAGGATAAAGGAAAAGGAAAAGTTGTAGATTGAAGTTAGTGGAATTTTTGAGCTCCATTCCAGGTTTGGGAGTTTATTTGGAGTGTTTTGTCCATCTCATTTTGGATCCTGTTTTTGAGTTGAATGTTAATATTATTTGTGTATTTATGGTATATGAAATTGCATGAGTAAAATAGCTTTGTGTTTATGAATATTGATATATGATATAATTGAAATATTTAATTGACTTGTGTTTAAATTGCTAATTGAAAGATTATTGAGCTTATAATTTGTGTATATACCCTAGTTTAGGAAGAATTCTGTTTATGTCTTACCAGACCTCTGTATATTGTTTTGATCATAACTCGAGTTTGAAAACTCCAATTTGAGTGTTTGTTGCGCCATTTAAACCAAGACTAATGTACCTTTAAAAGTCTAAGAGAGACCATAATTTAATTCTGTTATTAAAAGTCTTAAAAATGGCAAAAACCGCACGTGTCTCTGTTTAGCTAGGTTCATTTGAACAGTATTTAGTGTTTAATTTATATCTCTTAATTTGGGAATCCAATTTACCTGAAACTTGTCCCATTTAAAAGATAAGACGTAGGGGAACAATTGTTAAGAAGACCATTTTTCCTAAAAATGAGGTCTAGAGGTCGGTTTTTACGATGCAAGTCTAGAGTGAAAACCAATCTCGAAGGGTTCCTGAGGTGAGCTACTGTCGCGAGCGTGACAGAGTCGCGACAGAACAACCCATATAAAGCCTTTTATTCTTCATTTTTAAGCCCATGGTTGGCATGGATCAATCCCCTACCTTTCCCCTCAACATATTATGCATGATTAGGGTTATTAAATGATTATAAAAGTAGTTATCATTGGGAAAACTTATGAGTATGATTAAGATTGGTAATTTAACTAATAAAGTAACAATATATAATTATGTGAAGGTTAGCAAATTGAATGACAAATATGTGTATGAGCTATAATATCTTAAGCATGATGAGTTATATATATATATACATTAGTATTATTATGATTTAAATATTTATGATTTATACATACATGGGTTAAACTTGTATTATATTTTGATGAGCTTTAATTATGAGATACGTGAACATGATTAATAAGATCGTATATGATTTAAATGTATATAATTTATATGTACCTGCATTATTTAATCGTGAGTTATATGTTCATATTGAGACTTATATATATGATGTATATGTTTATGAGTTTGACCAACATACATGTATTCATAAAATAACATGATTATACTTGATTTATCCTCAGTTATATGATAATTATTTTAGATCATGATTGAGTTGTTATTTGAGCCTGGTAGTCATAGTTAGTGGATAGATAAGCGCTTATCAAGGGTCAGGGTGTGTATGCAGCTGCTGTATTTTAATTGTTTCATGCGGGCCCCATTTGGGTCTTTGATTCGGGCCCCGTTTGGGTCATATAAGATATATGAGGCCTCGGTCTCCGGTATACCTTCGGGTATACATGATTATAAAAAATTTTTGAGACTCATGTCTCTATTTGCTTGGGATACTGTGTCCTATCAGTATCATTAGTACCTGTATCCACTAGTTAGCGAGTAATCAGGCTATTACTTGAAGTTATTATATGAGTTTAATTTATGCAGCCGTTATTTATATGAAATGAATATATGTTACATGTATATGTATATGCGTTATGACATGATGAAATGTAATACTTGTATTCGAATATGAATGGTTATTTTTCTGATATATTTGAGTATGATGAACAATTGTTATATGCATGAGTAGTATATGTTTTTATGCTTTTGTTATTATTAAGCTTATATATATGTTTACTGCAATTATACGTACATGCATGTGTTGTTCCTCCTCACTAAGCGTTATTGCTTAGCATGGGCTCTTTTCCCGTGTAGGTGGCAGGTTCTTTTTGGAGTCAAACATCTGCAGGTCGGCCACTAGAAGTCTTTAGTTGGAGTTATTTTGTCTTCCGCTGTATTTTTGTATATGGGAACTGATTTTGGAAAATGTAATTTTGTATATGTATATGTTTAATGTTTACAAATCCCTTTTTGTAAAACTATATGATTATTTATATAAGGATTTGACATCTTTATAGTTATATGTAATTGTTTCTAGCATGCTTGAGTATGTAAATGTATTTGTGCGCGTGGCACTCCGGTATCCTTCCAACGGGGGTAACGGGGTGTTACATGGGCCCACATGCATTTTACAAATATACATGTTCATATTACACTTGTTCTCTTTTAACTGTACATATACATCTACATGTGACTCTTTTCACTTTTATTACATAATGATGTTACTCAAAACATCACTAACTCTGTCTCTATCTTATACAAAAGAGATCAAAACAAAACTCCTAGTGGCCTTGACTCGCAGATGCCCGCTCACTGATCCGAACCTGTCAACTTACAAGGAAACAAACATCCGTGCTAAGCGATAACGCTTAGTGGGGATGAAATAATGCAAAGGACTTCTTAATGAAGTCATAAATAAATCACACAATTCATGTAACAACTTCAAATAGCTCATGCATATAGCTCTTATACGTGTATAGATTGCATGTTCAAATATAAAATACTATGAGCTCACATATATATAACATCTACTCTTTTACTTATTTATGTACACTACAACTTGTACATATCATTTATTCAAATATACGCTATCATGTGTCCACATTCATGTAAATACACTCATGTAATCATACACTTGTATACAGAACTATAATGTACTTAAACATTACTCTCATGTACTATAGCATTTATTCAGAACAATACTTTTAATCATCTCAAATTCACTACACAACATTAATAAGCCTGAATTCCTTTCATGATGGATACAGGTAACTCTGGATACTGTTTGTATTTTGCATATGGAGAATTAACTCGAACTCTATGGAATACACAAGGTATTCCGAACTCTGGGCACAATTAAGGCTAACTCTAGCAGCTGCACTCTAACCCTTTATAAGCATGCTTATCTATCCACTATAATGGTAATCAGGCTCAATAACAACTCACACACACTATATACAGTTATCAATTCCTCAAAATAATTCAAATGCATTTATTAACTTCAAAAGCATTTTATTCATGTATAACTCTTATTAATCATGTACATTTAATAATACCAATCATGCAAGAGGTTTAAAAGATAATTTTAAACCAAACACAGACCAAATGGTGACATGCAAAACTCATATAAACCTATAACAACTCAAAACAGGAGCAGTAGATCAAAACAGGACAAACAGAGAAGAAGAGGGCATGAGCACGACTCGTGCTCACTCTCTCATACAACTGGAGCATATTCATGCTCCCACTTTTCTCTCTTGGTGAGCATGACTCGTGCTCCTGCTCCCTCTTCTTTCTCTCCTGGAGCACATATTCTTTTTCTCTCTGATTGAGCTCGACTCGTGCTCCTGAGCACGACTCGTGCTCCTCTTTCCTCCTCTCTCCGAGTCACACTACACAACACAACTAGGACAACACCCCACTTACTAAAGAATGTGTCTCTGTCGCGATCGCGACCACTGCCGCGCTCGCGACAGAAGGCTCCGTCAGGAACCTTCAGGAGACTACTTCTCACTTCAAATTTGTATCATCTAAACCGACCTATAGACATCATTTTTAGGCAAAATGTCCTTCTTAAAAATTATTCTCTAGGATGTTATCTTTCAAATGGGACAAATTTCAGGTCAATAGGACATCTATAACTCTAGATATGAACTAAACAAAATATACTATTCTAGTAACCCGACCCAACCAGAGACACTCCGGTTTTTAACATTTTTGAGGATCTTAGAGCCAGCATTAGTTCCAGTACCCTCTTAGGCATTTTTAGCTATGGTTCTTAGCTTTCAGATGAAATTTGACTCAACACAATTGGAGCCCTATAACTCTACTTATGACAAATAAAATACACAGAGGTCTGATGACAACTGAACAGAATTCACTCACAAACACACTTTACACATGCAAGTTGTATGTAGACCATCTAACACACATATAATCACAACATGTCCATATACATATGCCTTAAAACACTGCAAGCAATCAAAATGAATGAAATAAAGATCGCACACGATCCCTACCTCTAGGAAGCTTGAACTCCACTCTCTATTCCACTCCAACCTTCTCCTTGTCTTTATCCACTCTCTTAGCCACAGCTTGAACCAAAACCCATGCAAGACACTTAGAGTTACTCTTCTTCTTATAAGGGAAGTAATAAAAGTGATAAATAGGTTTTATATTATTTCTTATTTAATATGCTTGATATCAGGGGATAATTGTTGTATTCTAGTAGGACTCTGTTTCTTATGTGTATATATTCACAAAACACTGTTAATAGAAGTGTGGCTTGTATCTTCTATATGGTATCAGAGATTCTAAGGTTTTAATACCAAAATGTCTACTGAAACTAATAACTCTGAATCCACCGGCAACTCTAATTCCACCGGCCTTAATGAACAGCCTATAGCTGCCTCTGTTTTCCCATCTTCTCTTCCCACTATTACCCACTTCTCTACAAGATTGAACACATCCAATTTTCTTCTTTGGAAAACACAAATCATCCCGATTCTTAAAGGGCATGGTCTTATGGGTCATGTGGATGGCTCCATTCCTGCTCCTTCTCAATTATTGGCCACTGGAGATGTAAACCCAGAGTTTGCAATTTGGGAACGCAGAGATCAGTTGGTCCTTAGTTGGATCTTGCCCACCATTGACAGTACCTTGTTGCCGCAATTAGTAGGTGCTACAACAGCCAAGACTGCATGGAATAAACTGATATCTTCTTATTCTGCGGGGTCCAAACCTCAAGTTAGAAACTTGCGAACACAGATTCTTTCTCTTCAAAAGGGTGAAGATTCAATTGCTACTTATGTTCAAAGAGCAAAAGCACTTTCTGATCAGTTAGCTGTGTTAGGACATCCCTACAATGAAGAGGATTTAGTTGATGCTATTCTCATGGGCTTGGGATCGGATTATCGTCCCTTTAATCGCTCTCTTGATTCTCGGATGGAAACTCACACTTTAGATGAAGTTTATGGTTTGCTTCTAAATGAAGAGCGACAATTAGCACGGGATCGTGCTGCTGATACTCAGTCTATCCAGATTGCTCCCACTGCTCAGTTAGCTGCTCGAAACTCAGCAGGACAGCAGCGTGGTCGTAGCCGCGGACGTGGTCGAGGAAGCCGTTCGCGTGGTCAATTTCAGCATTTTTCACAGGAGTCTGTTTCGTCTCCTAGGCCACATTTTTCTAGCACCATTTCAACTGAGGTCACCTGTTACAATTGACGTGGCTTTGGGCACTTGGCCAACGTTTGCCCTTCACCAAAAAATAGGTCCCGCAATACTACCTCACCCTCTTTAAATCTCGCTGCCACCCATCTCCTTACCAGCCTTGGACTGTTGACACTGGGGCCTCTCATCATCTGACAGCAAATCTGAAAAACCTTGCCCTTCACTCTGAATATCAAGGTCCTGAGGAGGTTCAAATTGGCAATGGTATGTTTCTTCCTATTTCTCATGTTGGTGAGAATTCCTTTGCTGTTGGCTCTCATACTTTAAAATTCCGTGACATTTTACATGTTCCTAGTGCACATCGCAATCTTTTATCTGTTTATACTCTCACCAATTCTAACCCAGTATCTGTTGAATTTTTTGCTGATCATTTTCTTATCAAGGATCTGGACACGAAGGTGATCATCTACAGAGGCCGGAGTGACAATGGTCTTTACTCTATGTGTTTGAATAAAGGCACTTCATCTGTTAGTGCTAATTTTGCCTCTTTAAATGTTTGGCATGCCCATTTGGGGCATCCCTCTTTTCTGATTGTTAAGTGAACTTTGAATAATAATAATATTTATTTTCTTTGTTCTACTACATCTTTATGTAATGCTTGTTCTGTTAGTAAAAGTCATAAATTGCCTTTTCAAGCTTCTCCTTCAATTACTTCATATCCTCTTGATTTAATTTGTGCTGATGTTTGGGGCCCTGCACCTGTTCCATCATTTGATGGGTTTCGATATTATGTTTTATTCTTTGATCATCACACTAAATATTGTTGGCTCTACTTTCTTCGACAAAAGTCTGAAGTTCTTACTGTTTTCATTCAGTTTCGCACCCTTGTTGAGAAATATTTCAATCGTTCCATAAAAATTTTCAATCGGATTGGGGAGGGGAATTTCAAGCTCTCACCACTTATTTGCGTACCCATGGCATTTCACATCGAGTTTCTTGTCCCTATACACCTGAACAAAATGGGAGGGCTGAGAGAAAACATCGTCACATTGTTAAAACTGGTTTATCATTGCTCAATCACAGTCATCTCCCTCTTTCTTACTGGGCTGCCGCTTTTGAGTGTGCCGTTTACTGCATAAATCACCTTCCTACTGCCACTATTGCATATGACAATCCATTTCATAAATTGTTTGGTCTTTCTCCAGATTATAATCTTCTAAAAGTATTTGGGTGTCTTTGCTATCCCTGGTTACGTCCCTACTCCAAACACAAACTTGATCCTTGCTCCAAACCTTGTGTTTTTCTGGGCTATAGCAAACTTCATAAGGGTTATAAGTGCCTTGATTTTTCTTCTGGTCAATTGTTTATCTCACGCCATGTCTTATTTGATGAACAGGTTTTCCCATTTGCTCGGATGGAGTCCTCTAAGGTGTCAGTTTCAACAGTCCCATCAGCCATATTACCCTTAGCCTTTCCCCTTAATTTCCCCGCTATGCCCAACCTTTCCTCACCACATGCTTTACCTGGTGCACCTCCTCCTTCCGTACAGCATATTCCATCCTCTTCCTCACTCCTTTTACCTGACTCACTTCATGCTAATGCTTCTCGTCATATGTCCTCTCCACAACAAACACATGACCACCTGCCCTCTGCCTCCTCATCTCCATCTCACTCTGACCACGAAGCTGTCAGTTCACCCTTGCCGAGATCCTCTGGCCCATCTTTCCTTGTTGATCATGAGCAATCCGCACATGAACCTAAGCCATCTTTCACTACTTCTCGGCATACTATGGTCACAAGAAGCAAAACTGGAAGTTTGAAGCCCACCAAAATTGTCTCCTTACTTGCTGATTCTATGTCTACTGCTGTACCTACTTGCTTCACCCAAGCAGTCAAAAGTTCTGAATGGCGTTAGGCCATGGCTGATGAGTTTACTGCTCTCCTAAAAAATGGCACTTGAGAATTGGTTCCCCCAGCTGCTAGTCAAAACGTCATTGGTTGTAAATGTGTGTTCCGCGTCAAGCAAAAATCAGATGGCTCTATTGATAGCCATAAGGCTCGTCTTGTTGCTAAAGGGTTTCATCAACGCCCTGGCATTGATTTCAAGGCCACCTACAGTCCGGTTGTCAAACCTACCACCATTCGCCTGCTATTATCCTTGGCTGTTTCTCTTGGTTGGTCGGTGACTCAGTTAGATGTATCCAATGCTTTTCTCCATGGTACTCTTGAAGAGGCTGTTTTTATGCAACAACCACCGGGGTTTGTGGATTCTCGATTTCCTGATTATATTTGTCGACTTCGCAAATCTCTTTATGGTCTGAAACAGGCGCCTCGACAGTGGCATCGTTGCTTAACTGATGCTTTGCTCAAGTTTGGGTTTCAAGGATCCAAGTCAGACAGTTCTCTGTACTTTATGTCCACTGCTCGCATGAAGATTTTTTGTCTCATATATGTTGATGATATTCTCTTAATGGGGGATGCTCCTGATTATCTGACTTGGGTCATTGACTATCTTCATTCTCAATTTGCTATGAAAAATTTGGGTCATCTACATAATTTTTTGGGGATTGAAACCGATTGGTTGTCCAATGGTCTTTTCTTGCATCAACGCATATATGTCAATGATTTACTGATTCGTGCTCAAATGGCCAATTGCAGTTCCATTGCTACGCCAGTTAACAGCAGTGAAAGGTTGACTCTCACTAGCGGTGAACCGTTCAAAGATCCTACTCTTTTTCGTTCTATTGTGGGTGGCTTGCAATATCTCACCTTCACTCGACCTGATTTGTCCTTTGCGGTTAACAGAGTCTCCCAATATATGCATGCTCCTACCATGTCCCATTGGGGTGCAGTCAAGCGAATTTTACGGTATCTTCAAGGTACTAAATCACATGGTATCTTACTTCGAAAATCTAGTGTTGTTCTCACAGGTTTTTCTGATTCCGATTGGGCTAGTTGCCTTGATGATAGAAAATCCACTACTGGATTTACCATCTTCCTTGGTGATAATTTAATTTCTTGGTCATCTCAGAAGCAACGGGCTGTTTCCAGATCATCTACTGAAGCAGAATACCGTGCCTTGGCATCTGCTACTTCAGAACTTTAGTGGCTTCAAATCTTTCTCAAGGAACTTGGTTTTCTTACCATTCCCTCGCCACAATTATTTTGTGATAATCTGGGTGCAACTTATCTTACATTAAATCCTATCTTTCATAATAGGAGTAAGCATTTGGAGGTTGACTTTTATTTTGTGCGAGATCGTGTTGCTCAAGGTATCCTACGGGTTGTCTATCTCTGCTCCACTGACCAAATTGCTGATGCATTCTTATGGCTTAGAGATAAGTTGACTGTTATTCCTCACCTAGTTCAACTTGAGGGGGAGTATAAGGGAAGTAATAAAAGTGATAAATAGGTTTTATATTATTTCCTATTTAATATGCTTGATATCAGGGGATAATTGTTGTATTCTAGTAGGACTCTGTTTCTTATGTGTATATATTCACAAAACACTGTTAATAGAAGTGTGGCTTGTATCTTCTATACTTCTCACTTTAAATTAGAAACAAAAACCAAGTAGTAGAAGAAGACCAACACATAAAGTCACGTTACTTACCTTCTCAAGACTCTCTTCAAACCAATCCAAGTGATTCACTTGAAAAGCAAACCAAAAGAACCAAAAAGAAAGAACAAGAGAGGGAGAACGACTGAAAGCCAAAGAGAAAAGAAGGAACAAAGGCCAAATAATCCAAGGCAAAGCAAACCAACGTGGGAAAAGAAGAGGAGCAGCTGGTCAATCTTCATCCAAACCAATTAATGTGCCAAAAACACAGCTGTGCAAATCCAAAAGCACAGCTGTGCTTTCCACTCCCTCATCCAACAAATTAAATGCCCACTTACCTCATAAACACATGTATATCTCTTTAATCAAATACATGTATATCTCTTGCCACTTGTCTCACTCCTACGCTGCCATGTGTCACTCTCCTATGATGCCACGTGTCCGATACACATCAAATAATCCAACTCCTCTAAGCTTCCCGTGGAACATTCTGTCGCGCTCGCGACAGAATCCACACCAAGCCACTCACTCAAATACACTCTCTTATACACACAAACTCTTAAATTCCCGAACAAAAATTTCAAAATTCTACTAGGGCCAAATCGGGTTGTTACAATATTTGCTGGATGGATACAAAAATTGAAGCTTTGAATCTCTATGAGCATTGTGTGTTTGGTAAATAGACCAGTGTGAAATTCAATAAGAAGGCAGTTCACAAGACCAGGGACATGCTTGATTATATATCCAAATAGAGTTCCCTCTAAGTGTGGTGCTAGATACTTTGTGACTTTGATTGATGATTGCTCAAGAATTGTATGGGTGTGTTAAATGGAACACAATGGTTGAAAGGTGGACAAAAAATAAAGTGAAATGTCTTTGAACTAACAATGGCTTGGAATTTTACAATTCCCAGTTTAATGACATATGCAGCAAGGAGGGCATGGTGAGACACCGCACTTGTGTAACAACACCATAACAGAATGGTGTTGCAAAATGAATGAACAGAACACTTGATAGAGCATATTCATGTGAGCAAGGATTTTTAGGCTAAAGCAATCAATACAACCTATTATTTGGTCAATAGATCTCTATCTTCAGTTATTAAGTGCAAAACTCCTTTTGAGGTATGGTCCGATTCACCTGTCGATTACTCAAATTTGATGATATTTAATTATCCTAGTTAGGCTTATATGAGGGAATATAAACTTGAGCCGAGGGCAAAGAAATGCATATTTCTAGGATCTGTGTTTGGAGTGAAAGGTTACAAGTTATGGTGCACATGTTATAAGTCTCTAAGAATTATTATTAATAGGGATGTTACATTCAATGAATCTGTCTCACAGGACAGTAAAAAGAAGAAGATTAGATACAAATTATGGTGTCAATGACCGAATAGGGCTTGAGATTGATTCTCCACCTGCTCAGCCCAATAATTCAGAAGTAAAGGAAGTGAAGGAGGTGAAAGATCTTGATTAGAATGGTGATGATGCACTTCTACAATAGCAAACATATAGCATCACAACAGGTAGAGCGAAGAGACAAATCAGACCACCACAATGATTTGCAAATGTAGTTGATGGAAATCTTCTTGGATATGCAAATCTTGTGGCTTTAGCTTTATTTGTTATAGAAATCATTGGAGTGCAGAAGCTTAACAGTTATAAAGAAGCCATTTTTGGCACATATGCAGATCAATGGATTAGTGCTATGGGCAAAGAGATTAAGTCTCTTCACAAGAACCAAACTTAGAATATTGTTTTATTGCCAAAATGATAGAAGATAGTAGGTTGCAAATTGGTTTTCAATAAGAAGGAGGGTAATCAGGGGTCAAAACAACTAGATAAAAGGCAATGTTACTGGCTAAAGGTTTTACTCAGAAGGAAGGGATATATTACAATGAAATGTTCTCTCGAGTAGTAAAACACAACTCTATTAGGATCTTATTAGCTTTCTGGCTCTTCATGACTTGGAGCTTGAGTAGCTAGATATGAAAAATACATTCTTGCATGGTGAGTAGGAGAAGCAGATTTATATGAGCCACCTGAGGGATTCATCACTCTAAGTATGGAAAACCATGTTTTCCTGCTTAAGAAATTCTTGCATGTCCTGAAATAGTCTCCTAAACAGTGGTATGTTTCTCCTATAAATATCCACACATTTTATGTGTTAAAGGTTGGCAAAAATATGTAAAAATACATCCTTTAGGGTTTTAGAACTTCATCTTCAACCCTTGAAAACCCTAAAATCTCTACACCCATTTTACACAAAAAAACATCATCTCTATCCAACAAGCTTGGATTTTGGACAAAAAGATTCTTAGAAACCTCTACCTCTATTCAAGCTTAAGGTAAAAATCCGAGGATCAACTTATTTGCCTCTTCTCTTTATTTTTGTATATGTGTCAATAATGTGCATAAAAATGTGACTTTTGCATATATGTGTTTGTGTGTTCATATCTTGCATGCATAAGCATTCTTTGAAGTTTTGAGCATTAAAATGGTATTTTTACAATACTAATGTCATTTTTAAAACTCATATTCTTCCATACATAGTGGTCTACAAAATGGGTTTTCAAAAATAAAAATCCCATTTTTAATGGTTTTTTCTTGATAATATTTTCTTTTTATTTCATTTCTTAACTAAAAACCCATTTTTAATACTTTTGTTGAGTCTATAACATATCCCAAAAACTAAAAAAATAGCCTCTGCTACTGCTCATATTTTATGGGTTTGTTGTAGGAGACTCAATCTGAACTGGCCAGTCATGTAATTGTGAATTGGCCAATTATGTCCGAACTAGCCAGTTGTGTATGAGTCAGCTAGTTCTATCCTGAGCTGGCCAATTAAGTGCCAAACTGGCCAAACGTCCCCTTTGTTCAGCACTGGCAAGCGATTTTGTTTCACTGTTTCCTAGTGATTTGAAAAGGTCATATGGGGTCATATAGGACTGTTTAAAGAATGATTTTCATACAGAACCAAATATCAAATAGGTTTTCACGTTTGAGTGCTCTAACTTTGATTATAAAAAAAATCACTTTTATGAAATTTATACATTTATGCATGTCCCCTTGTATATATCCATATTTTTGTTATATATATCTTTATTTTATTTATTAGTTTATAGATTAATGATGTAAAATGTATATATCTTTTAATCATAGATATGGCTTTGTATGTTTATATGCTTGATTTATTATGTTAAGATTCTTATGTTTGCATGTATGACATGTTATGTATGTTTATGTTATTAGTTGTTAACTAATGTCATGCTTAATATGTAACGCCTATCCCCAACCGCTCGCATTGCTTCGCTACGGCAGTCAAAGATGGTCGTCACGCACAACACGCACGCATAGCAAAACGCATACAATAGAGTTATACATAAAATCATGAACTAATAAATTTCTTTTTCAAACGCATTGGAAAATATTTTCAATGTTCATACTTATATATGCATAATGTCGACTTCTATTACTATAATATTCAGTTATTACATCACTTCACTTTACATGCCAAAATAATAATTTCATTTACATAATACATATTACAAAACCTACACTAAGCAACAAACCCTAGTGTGTTGACCAACGGAGATGCGGGACCGTTCTTCAGTTACGTCTCACTTCAGAACCTACACGGATTAACACCCGTGTTAAGCGACAACGCTTAGTGGGGAAACAACATACAATACATATACATATTCATAACAACCATTGTATAATAGCAGACATATGCTTATTATTCATGCTTCGACATAGACATACTTAATTATCACACTTCTTCGCAAACACGCTTCATAAGCATAACGTTTAACATATCTTGATGCACATAGGACATAATTAGGAAAATCATGTTCAATATTGCAGTTTCATATGACAATCTTATTACGCATCACAATCACATTCATATATCGCATAAAATTCATATTGCTCATTATTAATTACCCATTCATTAATTACATTGCCTGCAATTCATAGATGCGGATATCGGGTATCGCATTAGTACTCGAGAGTACCATAAATCACATTAGTATCTATAGATACAACACTTTCGCATTAGTACCCGTAGGTACCGATATAATCATTAATATATATACACTTATATGAATCCAAATAGGATTCTATACATAATGGGGATTTTCAAATGGGAATTAAACGCTTCGGCTACAGCACTTGACCCTATAGGCATGCCTATCTATCCATTACTCAACTTGCAGGTTAAATTATTAATTCCAATTGATGTTCATTTATTCACACTATATAACATCTATTCATTCACATAAAGCAATATAATTTCATTAAATGTCCTACATACATACATGGCTTATCAAACAAGCCCATATTTCATTATACATATTCACATGATACATGTTCACATAAATTATCACATTATGGATCCAACTAAATGTTGCAACACTTGATTGAATTCCAATTCATGCACTTATACAACATTAGATAGTATTTCAGAAAGAATTGAAGAAAGTTTAGGTACCTCATGGTGACAACCGTATGGTTGTGACCGTGACATAAGCACAATCCAAAACAAAATGCAAAACGTAAGTACCTCACGGTGACAACCAAATGGTTGTGACCGTGACATACAAACAATCCAAAACAGAATAGAAATCAGAAGCATCTCACGGTGACAACCTAATGATTGTGACCATGACATGTAAATAATTTGAGGCAGAATAGAAAACAGGCTTACCTCACAGTGACAACCAAATGGTTGTGACCGTGACATATACAAATTTGAGGCAGAATAGAAATCAAAGGCACTTAACCTATTCTTTTCAAACCCTTTTTCCTACCTCAAAATACATGACCATTAAAACTAATCAAGACACAATTTTTAACCAACATATCCTTCTAATAAAATATTCACATACATGTTAACTTTCAAATGACACAACTCTTATTACAATTGAACTTAAAATCAAGGAGTTATGGCCAAGGGAACACAAACTGTTCCTAAAGCCCTCCTACAGGATTTTGGCTATAATTATAGGCACTTTTGAAGACTTTAGAGTCCTCAAAATAACAGGGCTATTTCTACAAAAATTTAAGACATAAACAATTTGGTATCGATCCAATTGGTCTCATTCATTTTAGATTTGTGAAACTCATTTTATGACCTAAACAATCCAAGGAGGTCAAAATGGAACTCAAAACAATTCTACACTTCTAACTTACCACACTTTAAACTAACTAATTAGACACAACATTGTCATTAAACTCATGCTAGAACTTCCGTAACACAAGCATGAGCACCACGGCAAATGCGCTTTTCCATTAAGAAATCATTCATTCACAATAACTCAACAATTTCTCAAGTCACCATAAATTAGGGTTACATGCTTAGGTCAATAACTCATGGCAATCATTTTAGCTTAATAAGCTCAACTCATCAATTCAATTCATCACAACATAAATACACATTTTCAATTCAATTGAACACATAATACAATCATGTTTTTTTTTTAGATTTTATCCACAATCAAATTAACACACACACACAAGTCATAGTTTCCCAAACCTCTTCTCCTTAGCTCCAATGTGCTCACTTAGCACTAGGTTCTCCAACTTTCTCCTTCCTTTGTCTTTTCTTATTTACACCACTACAAACACAATCCAATTTCAAGAATTGAAACAAAGGAATCACTACCCAATCAATACACAACAGAAGAAGGAGAAGAAGAAGAAGAACAATCTACACAGCCACTTGCTTTGCTTTGCCAAGAACTCAACTCTACTAAGAAATCAATTAATCATTCAGTAGAAATTAAAGAATTAAAGGATAAAGATGATGAGACATGGAAGAAAAGAAGAATAAGAACATAATTGAGCTTAGGAAGGGTCGGATCAACATGCAAATGAAACCATTTTTGCCTCTCTCCCTGTCCAACCTTTATATTGCATGCCAATGTTGAGTTGGCAAAGCCAACAGAAGACACTTGGATAGCACTCAGAAATCTTAATCAAGATTAGCTTAATTAATCCCACTTAGCACTTAATTAATTCACTCTTAACTTAATTATGCACAACTACTCTTTAGTCACTTAACTTATTTATTTCATACAATTAGGTCCTCATTTTCAATTATACCTAGGTTCAAATTAGAAATCTTAAATTAAACTTGTCCGATTACCCTAATTAAGCCAAAATTCTACTAGGATGAATTTCGGGTCATTACATAATATATGTATCTGGGCATTGTTTACTATATATATATATGTGTGTGTGTGTGTGTGTGTGGATATTATTTAAATTATCTTTATGGTCTTGTATATCCTATGGCATGATTCCCTATTCCCATTTATGTATTGTCAGATTTAAAAAATTGGGGTGTATGTTTACATTTCTAGTCTTTTAATTTCTATAAAATAAATAACACCACAAAAATATTTATAGTAAATAATTAATACCTTTATATAAAAATAAAATTTGAACAATAAAGACTTTTGAACAAAATATATGATTTTGTGAAAAAGAAAATAAATTGAATATTTCTTCAAGATAATAAAATTATACCATCTTTTGATAAAATGTCATGAATAAAAATAGGGCTAAAGCCTTTAGCCCGTTTACTACTAAATAAAAGCCCATAATTGGATGAATGTCGTAAAAGAATTTGTATTTCATCGTATCACCATAAAATAAGACAAACATCCTAACCAAGCCTTTTGTAAAATAATAAAATAAATCACCTTTGCGATGTTGATCATAATTAATAACACATGAACTCCCCGATAACGCATTCTCGAATGATACCTTAGAAATAATGGCAAAATCGAATCGAGTATCTCACTATTATAAAATGATAAATATTGGAGGAAGGTGCAATCAATAAATTAGGATAAGGGACCAATGTCCTAATTTTTCATTAGATGGGCTGGAGGCCAATTTTACTTAGATAATGGAACAATGTTCAAAAGCCAAATAAATAAAGCCCTTTTTTACAAAACACATAACTTAGGATCAAAAGAAAAAAATAATTTAGAATTAATTATTCAAAATATGATGAATGCCCATTTTTACCACTTTAAGTGCTTTATGCTTTAAAAGGAAAATGATAAATATTGAAACTATTGAGAACGATAAAATATTAATTAAAAGGCAGAAATAAGACTTAGATTTCTGGATCCCTAATCTCATGGGTTTTAATCCCCGGTCTAAACCACAAGGTGGTGACCCCATTAAAAACCACCTCATAGAGGGAAATGTTTCCACAGTTGAAAAATTATAAGAGGATTGACCCTTACCCATCATGCTTACTTAAGAGAAAATTAGACCCTATCCTTTAATGGAAGTAGATACCCTTAGGAAACGTCAAATCCCACACATCTACACTAGGACTATTCCTAGTTTAGTTATGAACTTATTGATGCAAACTACTTTCGTAGTTGTATTAAAAGCTATAATGTACTCAGCCTTTATAGTCGATTCTGCAATTGTATCCTATTTGAAACTCTTCCAACTAACTATGCCACCTTCCATTATGAACATAAATCGCAACTGTGACTTACAATCATCCTTATTAGATTTGAACCTGGCATATGTTTACCCGCTTACATATAAATCACTATTTTTGTATACTAATAATACATCTTTAGTCTTTTTTAAGTACTTAAAGATATTCTTTATAGCCACCCAATGTTCCTTTTTATGATTGGATTGGAATCTGCTCGTAACACAAAGAGCAAATGCTACATCGAGTCATGTACATAACATAGCATACATGATGGAACCTATGAAAGACGCATAAGGTATCCTACTTATATGCTCTTTCTCTCTTCTTTTGTCTTAGGATACATAAACTTAGAAATGTGTTTCTCATGTACCATGGAAATAAACATTTTTTTAGAAAGATCTATGATAAACCGCTTTAGCATCTTATCTATTTATATGGGTTGCGAAAGACTAAGCAACCTTTTAGATCTATCTCTATAGATCCTAATCCCCAATATGTATGCTTTTTACCTAAGGTCTTTCATGAAGAATTGCTTTGAAAGCCATATCTTAATTGACTAAAGAACTAAAACGTCATTTTCCATGAGTAATATGTCATTAACATATAATACAAGGAAAATGAATGCACTCTCACTAACCTTTTTGTATACATAAGGTTCATCCACATTTTATGAGAAACCAAACTTTTTTATTGTCTCATCAAAGCGGATGTTCCAACTCCTAGACGCTTGCTTTAGTCCATAAATGGATTTTTAAAGTTTACATACTTTATTGTTATTTGTGAATGTGAATCCTTCATGTTATGTCCTATACACTTTTTCAACTATATTTCCATTTAGGAAAGCTGTTTTCACATGCATTTTTCAAATCCCATAATCATAAAGAGGGATAATAACAAGTAAAACCATAATGGATTTAAGCATAGCAACTAGTGATAAAGTTTCATCAAAGTCAATATTTCTTGCCTTTGATGATAACCTTTTGCAACAAGACAAACCTTATAAGTAATTACATTAACTTCCATGTCAATCTTCTTCTTAAAGATTCATTTACACCCTAGGGTTTAATCCCATCAAGTGGATCAACCAAATTTTAAACTCAGTTGTCATACATGGAATCCATTTGGCCTTAGGCCATAATTCCAATTCTGAACTCTTCAGAACCTCTTCATAGCTAGTAGGCTTATCATGTTCCATTATTTTTCATCAACGAGAAATCAATATCTCTTTGTGATGAAAGGTAACCTATAAAACGTATGGAGTTTGTGTAATAATTTGTTGTTTCACTATCTCATCAACATTAGTAGTAAGATCTAGATCTATCGATCACTCAACTTCTTTTTGTGTTTCTTAAACTTCATCAAGTTCAATTCTACTCACACTATCTTCTCTTAGAAGAAACTCTCTTTAAGAAGATAACTTGCTTTGAAACAATTACCTTTTACTCTAATGCATGGTAGAAATAGTATCATAAGGACTCTTTTGGATATTCCCACAAATAAGCATATATCAGATGTGGCATCTAGCTTATCTGATATTGTTCTCTTCAAATGTATGGAGCAACCCCATACTTTCATATGATATAGAATTAACTCTTGTTATATAACATCTCATATGGTGTAACATCAACCTATTTTGATGGAATTTTGCTTAATGCATAAATAATAGTTTTCAGTGCATAACCCAAAATGACTTACGTAAGTTTGCAAGACTAATCATGGATCGAACCATGTCTAACAAAGTTCAATTTCTCTTTTTAGATACACCATTATATTGTGGTGTATATGGAGGAGTCTACTGAGATAAAATCTCTTTATCTATTAGATCACTTTAAAAGGCTTGACTCAAGTATTATTCTTTTCAATTTGATCTAAGTGTCTTAGTACTCATGCCAAGTTGTTTGTTTACTTTATTTCTAAATTCTTTGAACTTTTCAAAGGCTTTAGAGTTAAACTTCATTAGATAAACATACACATATCTCGAGTAGTCGTTGAAAGTTATAAAGTATGAAAAACCACCTCTCGCTTATGCTGTCTTTGGATTCTAGTCTCTAATTAATATTATCTATTCCTAAGACAGCTTCCAGCAGCCTCTAGATCACCAGAATGCTCAATTGCTTCTTGAATTCTGTAAGAATTTCAGCAGAACCTCAATTCTTCGATTTTAGGTCTCCAATTGAAGATTATAACTCTATAATCTTATCTCACTATTGCTTTACTATAATTTCTCTCTACTACTTTCTATAAAATTTTTGGAATTTCTCGATATTTTCAAATGTATTTGTAAGGAGAGAGGAATCCTTTATTTATAGGTGGAAGGTGGAGTGGAGTGCACTCTAGGAACTCCTAAAATCTACCCATTTGGGCTAATTTCTAGTTTTGGAGTGCCTCCTATAGAGGAAAGGAATATTGGAATACTTTAACTCTCAAAAAGGAAGAAAAAATTAGATGTTTTTTATGAAAAATCTTCCAAAATGGGTTAAAATGAAAATTCAAAAATTTTCATAATAGAAATGTTACCCAAGTGCCGCTAGGGCTTCTTAGCTGGTGCTAAGGCTTTCCTTTTATGTGCTAGGAAATTCCAGCTCAGATCTAGCTCTCTAAAAAAATTCATAAAAGAACTCTTTCATTTATACCTATTTTTGTCTATTTTTTAGTCCATTTCCTAGCTTTTTTGCCCATTTTAGTCAATTTAAGTCCGTTTTCATCCTATTTTATATTAAAATTCATTGTTTTTAACTTTTGTCTAATTTTTTTTATTTTATGCTATTTTTACCCTTTTTTTTGTGAAATTATCATTCTGACCATCAACCCATTGTAAAATAATAATTTTACCCCTAAACTACTTTTTGAGCACTAAAAGCCACTGAAAATCATGTCACCTAAGTTTTTTAATCTCATTTTCATTAGAAATAATCGATATCAAACCGACAAAAGAATTAACTACTAACAATTGCTCCCATTTAGTGGAGGCTTGAAAAAAGCAACTTTTTCAAATACCTTTAAAGCTCTTTCATGAAAATATACAATGCAAGTAGTAGTGTTATAAATATTTACCTTAGTTGTGATTAGCTCCTCAATTAGATTTTTTTTTTTCAATTTTTGAGCTAGGTTTGACCTGGCTCTTATGGGGTCTTTCCACCTTCCTTAACATGATTTTTGTCTTCCTGGATAGGATTTCTGTTGTCGCATCCAATTGCTCCGAGGATAGGATTTCTATCCCCTATATCCAATTATTAGGTTTTTTGTTATCCTAATAAAATTTCTTCACATGGGGTTGTCCCATTCTTTTGATGTTGACCTAGATTGGTCCGAGGGAGGTTGTCCACTGCCCATTCTTCCAATATTAACCTAGATTGGTATGATGAAGTCGTCCAGCTAGCTTGTTATGTTGTCTATTTCCCAATATTCTAATATTGACCTAGATTGGTCTCTAATTATATGATGCTTCGATTAATTCGCACTTCAAGGTTAATTTGACCATTTTCCTAAATTATGGAATTCTAACATTCTCGATCTAAATTCTCAATTTTTAATGTGAATATTAAAATTCAGTCTATACAATTGGCTCCAAGATGCAATACTGTATAAAATTTAAAGTGTGGGTATTTTAGGGCCCATATTTGGGTTTAAGTACCTATAACATCATTTTTTCCCAACATTTGCGCTTTTTTTTTTGCTCTTTCTTTCCCATAGTTCTCTCTTTCTCTTTTTTATTCGTTTTTTCTTCCATTTCCAAAAAAAGATTGCTCAAACACTTCATCGACATCTTTTTGCCTTTGTTGATCCATTGGATTGATCCTGCTCTTTCTAAGATGTCTATGTCTTTGATTATGGCATCTCGTTGAATTGGAATATAGAGAGCCACATTTTGAGCTTTGCTTCGGAGTTTGTCAGTGCTATAATCTTGTTCATCATTTGTTCTTCTTTGATTTTCACTTAAACTTGTTGATTTTCAACTTAAGATAAGTAAAAAAAAAATAGTCTAAAAAAATGAAGTTTTTGATGAAAAATAGTTTGGGTACTAGACCTTTTCATCTTCAAGCTTGGGCCTAACGAGTTTTGGAATTTTTTTTCTTGTCTAAGCCTAACCCAATTCCATATAAATTAAATGTGGGCTTGGCATGGACTCGGTAAGGGGCCAGGCTCCGGCTAGGTTGTGCTAACCCATTAAAAATATTTAAATAAAAAATTTAATTTTCATTTATAAAAGGATATATTATATTATATTATATTATATAAAAAAGATTTAATATGTTAATAAATGCAGAAATTTTAATAGTTATTATAAAATCTTTTTTTTGGTATATTTTTACATGTTTTAAATTATGTAATTAATGAAAATGGATACAAAACATGCATAACTTATACATGTATTATGACTCGTAGGTAGCTTGGGCTTATATCAATAAGCCTATATAATAGTGGGTTTCTGTACAAGTATGAGCTGGCCAGGCTTATAAATAATTTTTATTGTCCAAACCCATAATTTTTTGCTATTGCATGGGCCAGGCAAGATGGGCACCTAAGCCCATGAACAAGTTATTAGGTACCCATTTTTGGCAGTTTTTGAGGTGGTTTTCCAGCAGCTGTGTGCCATGTTACGTAACGGTAACTGCTGGTGCTAATGCAATATCATGCAGCAATTGTGGTTGCTGGTAGACTATCATGTGGTGGCTTGCCAGTGCTGTGTGACACTTGTGTGTGGCACTGGCCCGGGCTGCATGCACTCGTATTGACTACCGAGTGATCTAAGATATTTTTTTTTCTTTCATTTTGTGTCTTTCTTACATGTATAAAAAAATCTATTTTCACTCCTTAGTGATTTTTTTTCTTAGTGCAGCATCAAGTTAAAAGAAGGGAAGTGGAACCTGTGACACGAGCCAAACCCCCAAGTAGTATCCGGCTTATTCTTGAAAGCCTGCTTTTAGGGCTTAAGATCGAATGATGGTTCTTTTAACTCGTGAAGGCTGGTCGTTTCACAACGGATAGGGATTCAACCCAATTTGCCAAGCCTCGGGCCTCTAAAAGGCATGAGACAACATCTCGGGGTACCTCTATTCCATTGTTGGCGATCAACCTACGAAAGCGTCTATTGGGCACCACAAGGTAGGTATTACGGAGTCACCACCCAATAAAACGTTAGAAAAGTTATTCTAACCTCATGAAGTGGAAACCCAGAAATGGTTCGAGACTTCACTCTTATTTATACCTTTGGTTAATGTTATATAAATGAGTTTCGAGATTAACTATTTTATCTCTCTTCTCACACGTGTTGTCATGCTAGAAAAAAGTAAAGGCGTACCCAAGCATGTTGGAAAGCTATAAAATCATGTTATAATGAAAGCAGTAAAGCATGGCATAAAAAATAGTAAAATTATGGTATGAATTGAACTTAACTATAGATAAAATCACACATAAATCGAGCATTTATTAAGCATCATTTTGGGTGAAAACATTGGTTCGTGTATGTAATTATTATAAAAAAATGATTTTATGATGTTCGTTTTGAGAAAACTGGAAGGAATGATTCCATTTATTATAAAAAAGTATATGTCAATTTATATACAAAAGTTATTATCAATTTAAAAGAATATAATTTGTGTGTATTTTTATGATACAAAAATATGACATTGGTCCTGACTTATTAGAAAAAAAACCTAATTAATTAGTAGAAATAGTTTTAGTGTGCTTTTTATATTAAGTGTGTAAAAACCTTTATTATTACAAACAATTGCAAGAAATAAAAGAATAAATACAAGTTATGTATAAATAAATAATAATAAACTGCGGCACATTTGCCACAGGTTTCAGCCTCCAACTTGGGGATGTGTCTGTTGGTGGAAAATAAAGAATAAATGGTTAGTGATGAATAAAAAAAATGATATATATATATATATATATATATATATATATATATATATATAATCAGAGGAAAACAAAGATTAAAAAAACATACCATGAAAAATAAAAATCACAATAAAAGGAGAAAGAAGATAAATATTAAAAAAACTAACAGCCGAGTAACATGATTTCCACCTATTTCAAATCGTTTTTTTTGAATATATGATTAAAACTAATATGAATCACAAGAAAGATCAAGTTTACCACCTTGAAATCAAAGAAATCACAAAAATATGAGATTTAGAGAGAAACATAGCATGAAGATGGTGATAAATAGTAAAATAAAAAACTCTATTTATTTAATTTTTACATGATTTTCTTGAATTGATGATCAAAATAAACACAAATGGGAAGAAACAAACAATTTACATGTTAAATTAAGTGAATCGAATGAATCAAATAAATAAGAAAATCAATTAATAGAAATGGAAAATGACTATTTACACCCTTAAACTATAGATTAACCACTGGATTTACAAGTTTAAGGGCTCTGTATATTACTTTCAATGTTTGTTGTCTCAAGATCAAGAAATCCCAGTGCTTGTTGCCTATCCCTTTTTCTTTGTTCTTTTGGTTTTTGAAAATAGAAAGAGTTTGTTCTTAGAAACATAGAAAATGTGAGGGAAAGAGAGAGAGCCCCCACCCACCCCCCCTCTAGTCCCGTTCAAGATTATTTAATACCCTTATATACTCCCATCATGGTGAGCAATAAAATGCTCAAATAAGGATTATAAGATTTTTCCCTATTTTTCTTTCCCCTGTTTCCCCGTTCTAACTCAATGAAATGTTTTTTTCTTTTATTTATATATTTTTTTCATTTGTTTTCTGGGATAGAAGTGACTCAGGCTGAGTCACGCCCAAGACCGTGAATTAGCTCATTTTTTTATTTATTTTGAAAGCATTTTAACCTTGATGACCGAAGGAAAAGGGGATAAGAAACCCAGAAAAAGATTTTTGAACATTAAATCTTAAAAGAAAGCTCTAAAAAAATATTTTAAAAACAACAAGGCTTGGGACAGAGCCTAGCACTTCTATTCCTTGTTTATACATGAGAAACAGGTTCCTCATTAGGTAACCCTATTTAGAAGCTGCTTCAAGACCCGTGTCTATAGTTGCCACCAACTTTAGGAAAGCTAGTACATTAGTATCTAGGTAAGCCAAAATTCAGAGTAGAGATAGGGATGCATACCTGAGGTGGCTGTCTCCTTGTCAGTGAGAATTGTTGATAGAGCGATCTGTGCCAGCTTGTCACCGTGAATCGAATCTTTTGGTGGTGACCTTATTATTGGTGGTGATTACTGATGGAGCGATCCGTGCCAGCTTATCGATGTGAACCGCATTTTAAGGTTGCGACCTCGTTGTTGGTAGTGGTTGCTGATGGAGCAATTCGTGCCAGCTTGTTGGCATGAATCGTATCTTGTAATCTTCACTTACTGAGGTATTGGTGATGAGTTAGTGGTGGAGAGTGATATAGCGTTTCATGTCTGATGGACATCGGGAACCGAAACCTGCAATTTTCGATGCTCTAAAGAGGCTTCGACGCTCAAGAGAGGCTTTGACGCTCAAGAGAGGCTTTGGCACTCAAGAGAGGCTTCGATGCTCAAAAGAGGCTTCGATGATCAAGGGAGGCTTTGTTGCTCAAGAGAGGCATTGATGATCAAGAGAGGTTTCGATAATTTTAAAGATTTATGCTCACTGAGAGACTTTGATGCCGGCGTAGCATGCATTATTTTGTTTTATGTTTGAGTTTGTATTTTTGCCTTTGTGTTTTTTTTTTATTTTTATTTTTTGCATTTTTGGGAATATCACTTTCGTGTATTTCAATTTTGTGGGTGTTAGAAGCTATAAGAAATTAATTTGGCATTTTAGAGGTTATTGATTTCTTTTAACAATATTTTTTCCAAAGTTTTAGTTAAATATGAATTATGTTTGATTTAAAATTGTATGGCATGTGTTAGATTTTAGGCATCTAAGTTCCAATGCATAAATTTGGGATGATTAAGGTTGGTTTGAGGTAAATTGTTAAAATTAAAAATGATGAATTGGTGAGAACTTAAATTTAACAAATGATAAAGTTATGAAATGGTGATTTTTGTTTAATCCATTTATGGGTATTGTTTGAATTAAGATATTGAAATGAATAAACTTGATAAAGACAAATGTGTGTATCATGTATTTGAATATAAATTGGAGGTATGCTTATGGAACTAGATTAAATATGCAATGGATTTAGGACATACATATGCTTGTATGAGAAGAATAGGTGCCTTATAATATGGAGTGGAAAAGTAAGATAAATAGTAGATTAGTGAATGTATATACATCTATAAATATACATGCATGCATATATGAGTAAATTTATATATGTTCAAGAAAGCTATAAAAAAGAGACTTATAATTTGGTAAACTAACTTTGTGTGCATGAATGAACCTAATATGGAGTGTAATTGACGTGAAAGCAAGAAATGGTAAAAACCCATTAATAGTCTTATTATGTACACATAACATGATTGTAACACCCCAATGCTCCTTGGAAGGACAACGGAGTGCTACACGACACTAAGCATGCAATTATCATATAACTAACATTATTTAAACCCTGTTATCACCACTATTCATATTAACATGCACAATGACTACGGGTTATGCATTCCACTAGGTTATACACCATCACTAATTATTCACTGTTCACTATTACAGATTACAAGTTTCACTACAATATGCTACTTATAACACTATACGTGTATAAAAAGAATAATTATTACAAAAATGGAGCTTTATAATCCAAAATCTTTACACTCAAAAGTGACCCTTCGCGCTCCTATGGTGGCCTGCAGAAACCTTCTAAAATGCGACTCCAATCTACGACCTACACGGGAGACAAGCAACCGTGCTAAGCGATAACGCTTAGTGGGGATATAGAAACAAGCACTAACACAACATTCACAAAGCACTATATAATAAAGAACATGCTTAACACTTATGTTATATCATATAAAATCATTAGATCAATATTACACTAGCATGCCAATATACAAAAGCTCATGTGATATCTATAAAATGCTATAAGTATTATTCACTTGCCAGGATCAATAATCACTTCATTATGCCAATAAAAGCTACACTAACAATACACTGATTTCACTAAATAAAAGCTACACTAACAATACACTGATTTCAATAACATGGTATCACTAGCATGGTATCAATAATTCACAATTGAGAAAACAATACTAACATTACATAAATGGAACACAATTATGGATATCGTGTTAATATCTTTAAACTTTTAAATGTTAATAGCCTGCAATGTCTTAGAGGTGGATACAGGTACACAATTTAATAAACACTAGAGACCGAGGTCTCGAACACTATATCACTTGATACCCGTTGGTATCAATCACTAGACACCCGTCGGTGTCACACTAGCAGCCGCAAATCACTTGCCCTTCATAAGCATGCTTATTTATCCACGACTCGACTTCAGGCTTATTAGATTATCCATTCACTACACATTCATTCTCATGGCATCATTCATTCGCATATAATTCAATCGTATATTAGAATTCATTCACTTAATTTGATTCTCCTCACATGTTAATAATTCGCATGATGATGCAATCAAGCTTAGTTAAGGTATCATGCATTTCTAATTCACATTTAGATAAACTCGCATAATGATGCAATCAAGCATAGTTAGGCTATCATGCATTTCTAAGTTGAGGGGAAAGATAGGGGATTGATCCATGCCGATCATGGGCTCAAAATTAAGAAGAAAATGCTTTATGTGAGTTGTTCTATCGCGAGGTCGCGACCTGTGTCGCACTCGCGACAGTAGCTCCTCTCAGGTGACTTACGAGACTGGTTTTCACTCCAAAGTTGTATCGCCTAAACGACCCTCTAGACCTCATTTTTAGACAAAGTGTCTTCTTAACAATTATTCCTTAGGATGTCTAGTTTCCAATGGAACAAGTTTCAGGTCATTTAGACTCCTGAATTAAGAGATATGCATTAAACACTACAGACTATTCAAATCAACCCAGCTAGACAAAAATACGTCCGTTTATTGCCATTTATAGGCCTCTTATAAATAGAATTAATTTATGGTCTCTCTTAGACTTTTAAAGATACAGAGGTTATGGTTCAAATGGAGCAAAAAGCACTCAATTTGGAGTTTTTAAACTCCAGATATGATCAAAACACTACACAGAGGTCTGATAAAATATAAGCAGAATTTTTCCTTAACACTAGGGTCCATACTTGATCACATACAATACTCATGGCAATTCACTTAACACTTCAATACACATCAATTTTACATTTAATCTATATCAAACATCAATTAACACATACAATTTCAAAACACATTAAACATGCATTAATTCAAATACAATCCCAAATCTCTTGGAGCACTACTTCATTTACTCTTCTATTGCACTTTCTCTTTACCCTTGGCAGCTCTACTCCCTTCTTGCTAGCTACTTCCCTTCACTAACCAAATTGACTCTCAAACTCAACATGCAATTGAAAGAGGTAACAATGAAGTAAAGAAGAGATGAAGAAGCTGGAAAACAATGGAAAGATAGAGAGAGAGCAAGAGTGGCCGGATACAAGAAATAATTTGGCTGATAAACCCACTAAACCACTTCATGCTTGCATGCATGTATGAGGTGTCAACCTCTCAATCCTCTCATGCTAGGTGGCCAGCCAAGACACTCACATTTGGAGTCCACTCAACTTCAATTAACTCTTAATTAAGTTCAGCTAATCACCATTACACTAATTTAATCTCCACTTATCACTAATCTTGCAATTTACACCTCAGCCACTACAATGTTTTATTTCTTTTCAATTGGGTCCTTAGTTTCATATTTCAATCAAGTCCAATGCTATAAACCCTAATTATCATGCACACAATTGCACTAATGATACTTAATTCTACTAGGGTGATTTTTGGGATGTCACAATGATATTAAGTATAAAAGCAAAAATGGATAAAGAATTAAGTTTAGTTGAGTGGCCAAGGTGAAGCTTGAGAAACATTATGAGCGATACACTTATATTGCCCTAGTAAACCCATAGGAAATAGGGGTACATGATATAGTTAGCTAGCCATAAGGATAATGGTATCGTATTAGTCTTTCGAGTTAAGAATAATCTATGGAATTAAGTTGAGGGTCATGTCCTGATTCGGGCCTTTCACTATAAGATTGAAGTGATTATGCCCCGAATCGAACCACGTCAATCCTATTTATTGATAATTGCCCAATACATGATTGAAGTGTCCATGCTCTGAATCTAGCCCCTTTAATCCCATTTATTGATTAATGCCATCATTACAATATTGAAGTGTCCATGCTCCGAATTGAGCCACTTCAATCCAATTCGGCACATAAAGCCTTGATCCCGTGTATCCAACTTAGTACAGTTCTATGAAAATACTCGGGCAATAATTTGAGAATTTAAATAAAATATTAATATTAAAAGTACAATGAAAGTCAAATAATGTCAAATTCATTACTATGTGTGTGTAAATAGTAACTAGGAGAATACGACATAAGGAAATATTAAATTGTATGAAAACTTTAAATTGTTAGATTATTTCTATAAATTAGTTGTGTTCTTTCGCATTATAAAATTTTAAATGAGTTTTATATTTAAAGACTTCTTTTGTTATTATTATTGATTTTGATCTTTTATATATAATATAATGTTATTGATATATATTTTTAATAAGGAGAAATATAGTTAGTGGAAACCACTACTAAGAATATTGCTTAGCTTGTGGATTTTTGTCTGTGCATAGATCAATAGATTTTTGTACAGAAGATTTGTAGGTATGGATCTACAAAGAAGTGAAGAAAGGCCATTTACTTCTTTTTAGATGCATAAATAGGCATTTATGCATTTTGATATATTTTATGATTTTGGTTAGGAATCTCACAAACTGTATTTTGATAACCAAGTGATGGATATTTTGTATTTATGCAAGTGTATCCATTGGAATCATATAGACAATTGATTTTATGATGTAATTAATTTGGACACTTATATCACTTGGATACATTAAAATAGTTTAAAAGTGTGGTACTTATAGTTGAAAACAGGCATATGAAACTTTTAAAAATATGTGTATTTACATTTATGAGCAAGTAAATGTGTTTGATGATGAGATGTTGAATATTATGAATATCTTTTTTAAGGAGGATGGGAATCTTGTGTTGGAGTTTGACGAGTAGATGTAGAATGAAATTGAGAATGAAATTTTAGAAGTGTGATATCTCTTTGTACACAGGGGGTATGATGACTGTAGACACTGGGGTTCAGAGATAGCCCAGATCAGAGTTACCCGATGAGAATATTGATGCCTGTGTCACAGGTAGAGAACGAGAAGTGTAGATTTTCGTCCTTGGTTTTCGCAATTTTTTGAAGGGTTTCCATTGATTTAGCCCTTTTGTGTTTTTTCGGAGTTAGAATGAGGTTTTAAATTCAAAAACTTGGTATTCTTAGATGACAGACGCCTATCTCTCACAAGGAGACTGTAACGGCCCGAAAGCCGGGTTAGTCGTAAATTGTATTTTCTGAGATCAATCAGTAGACCCGAGGTGAAAATTTCATCCATGGGAAAGAAATATTTTATTTGATCCTCAAAAAATACTGGTTATGACAAGTCCATTTGCGAAAATTTGAGGTCAAACGGGTCCCGAATGGTTAAAATAATGGAAAAGGGACAATTGGGCATCTGTCACGACAGACGGACGTCTGTGGTGATAGATAGGAATCCTTTAGGTGACAGATGGCCAAGTCGTAAGTGGTGAGGGACGGCCAAGTCATCTGTGACTTCAGACGGGTGTCTGTTGGCTCCTCTAGTCCGAATTGACCTAATTTTTACCTGTGTATTGACCGAATCATATCTTGAGGTACGGACCTCAGAAAAATATTTTAAAAATATGATCACGCTTGTAATAATGAGTAGAATCCATTGGTATAAAGAAATTAATATTTTAATGATATTGAAAAGTCAGCTATCGAACAAGTACATAATTATCGGACCAAAAAATGGTCTTCGATTGAACTGAAATTTTAAGTGTATGCCAATAAAAATATGCTGAGAATTATAGAATCAAATTTGAGTGAAATTGAAGTGGGGAAGTGAGAGAATTAAATTGAGATGGCATAATTGGGTAATTAACTAATTAATTTAGTGGGCCAAGTGGATAAGTCAAACTCAACTCATCACCCACCCTATTAATAGCTAAATAAATGCAGAATTTTCTGGGAGCCTCTCATGTTTTCTCTCTTCTTCCTTGTCCTTCTTGTTGGCCAAAGCTTGTTCTTTATTTTCTCTCCATTTTCTTTCAATTTTCTCAATCAATCTTTCATTTTCAAGCCCCTCCACTAGAATTTAACCTCTTTTCAGCTAATTGGTGAGTGATAAACTTCATTTGGGAAAGAATTAGTGAAGAAACTCAAGGTTTTAAAGTGAGGGATATAATTTGAGGTAAGTAAATTGATGGGATTTAATTGATTTAAATGGTTCAATTAGGTAGTTTTGGGTGTATATAAGTTAACTATGTTATTTGATTTGATTATTGAAGTAGAATTTAATGGATTTTTCTTGGATGAAATTCGGCCATTGAAGGAGAAAAAGGAGGAGACGGTTGCTCAAAAGGAAAAGGCAAGGAGAAGGAAATTTGTGAGGCCTAAAACAAGTATAAGAGGTTTGTGATTACTAAATTCAATTGTTTCCCTTGAAATCTCAAGATTTTAAGTTATGTTTAAATTGAATTGTGTGAATCATGTGTGTGAAACTGAAATAAACTTGATAATTGAATCTTAGGAGGTTAGAAATGAATTATAGAAGGCTTAAATTGGGACAAGAAAATTTGCATAATTATTCTCGTAGTTGGCCGAATGATTATTGAAGTATTTTGATATTTAGTGCTAAAAGTGACATTTATATGTAATTTGAGATATAATTAATAAATTAAATAATGAATGAATAAAAATAAAAATGATAGTGTTAAAGGTATATTTGACTGAATGGATTACAATGTGAAAATTTATAGTATAAAGTAATCCTAGAAAACATTTTATGCTTATAATAATTTTATGGAAATTATTGAAACTAATTGAATGTGATTGTATTTTGAAAAGTTATTATGATTGAGATTGAATTAATGAGTAAGTTCTGATTAAAAGTGAATTTAAGATATCGTAAGTGTTAAATTGATTAAAAGAGAAGAATTGAAATGGACTGACTGAAGGAATTATATTGATATGAATTTTTCTACCCTTAATAGTGTCTGGTAGTTGATCTAATTCAGGAAATAGTGGCTAACCATAGGGAAACTGTACTGTTGTGGGGTCATAACGACTCTATTAGGTAGGCCAATGATGGACTACCATAGTGAAAAGTGATAAAGTGTTCAGTGATATTGTTGAGTGGTCCTTCGAGGTCACTCTATACTATTGTGGACCACGGGATCCATACCGTATTTATCCGATTCACAAATTTCTACCGGAGTGATTCTAGGGGCAATGTAATGGAAATAAATTAAAACTAATAAATTTAAAATGATATGAAATAGTAAGAAAAAGATTTAAGAATATGAGAATAAATTGATACAGTGGTAAGAATTTATTTAGAAATAAGATCAGTTAATGATAGTATTGAAATTAAAGTATGAAATTGTAAGTTAAGTTAGTAATGAGAGTTAAATAGTAAAAGTAATAATGATGGTTATAAAATGTATTGTTATGCATGTGTGTGTGAATGAATAGTTAGTGGAAAGTTTTGAATTGATAATCACCACTGAGCATTTTAATGCTCAGCGCGTAGTTTCATTAACTGCGTGTAGGTACAACGAGTTTTTGCGAGGAGTGAGCATACCTCGAGATTTTGGAAGCAGAAGAAGTGTAGTTAGTGAAGAATTATTTTGTACGACTTTTGGAATATGTATATGTATTAATAGTAGTCTTTTGGATTTTGGACTGGCATGTATATGAAAAATTGATTATGGTTGTCTGTAAGTATAGATATTATATAAAATTGTTGGATGTTATGATGTTGAGTTGGAGGATGGGTTGTTACTGTGATTGTGCCCAGAATGGGCTATGTATTGTTTGTTTTGCAGGGTGGTTTATTGATGTTATGGCCGTTATGCCACTGATTTTCTCTTAGACAATCAGTTACCTTTGATATTGCTAAGTCATTAAAGATAGATAACAAGATTTAATTGAGATAATTGAAAGGTTCAAGACAAAAAAAAAATTACCTAAATTTTTTTCCATGGTAATCGAGTGCTCATAACGTGTGATAGGAGATGAGGGTAGAAAGGGTGTTACAGAGACACCCGTCTGTCAACCAATGTCCCTGCCTACCTCTCGCTAAGGAGTGCTTTGCGCCCGTCTCTTCCTAGGACGTGACTCGCTGAGTTGGGCCAGTGATTCCCTGAGTCATGAACACAAGTAGCCGAGTCATGAACGAGTGGCACTTTTGTAATTTTTTATTATATATTTCAGTGCCGCCCGTCTTTAAAGGCAGTGACGCCCGTCTTTGAAGGCAGTGACGAGGAGGATAATTGTTTTCACGCCCAGAAACAGAACTCACAGCGGCAAAACAGGGGAGGATAATTGTTTTGATTAAGGGATTCCTTTTAATTGATTTTTTGGGATAGGAAATCAAGGGGATTGGAGTTTTAAAAAGGAAAAGAAGATTTTTCTCTTGGAATCAAGAAAAAACCTAAAAAAATTAGGGGATTCTATATTTTGAGATATAAAAAGAAAACTTTGATAGTATGTGGAGGACTTCTCTTTTTTGGCTAGAGGTTTCCTGGAAAGAGGGCAAGAAAATTCTGAAACAGAGATTTCTAAAATAGAGAGTTCTTGAGAAAGAGAAATCAATTCTCTATTTTTGAAAAACTCTTGTTCTTTCATTATTATTTTGAGAAAACACATAGAGAGCAAAAGGTTTTTAGAGAGAGAAAGAGAGTTTCTTTTCTTGATTCAAATCTAGTTGTGGAATTCAATGAGAACACCAAGCACCCTTTCGTTCTCCAGAGAACAGACAAATTTTGAGGGTAATATACTTGGCCCAAACCATCATTATTTTATGATTAAAGTCCAATAGATAATATGTAACATATTTTGGTTTCATTACGTAAAATCTTTGTTTTGTTTGATTTCATTTTTTTTACATGTTTAGATCCTATTTCTAAGCCTTTGTATATCCTCTTTGAGTGAGAAATAAACAAGTAATATGTAGAAAAGTATATTTATAGGCTTTAACCATTAACGACATCCTCCTGTTTTTACATGTTCTAAATCTGTGATTTTATGTTGTTTTTAGTTTTTCATGGTCTAAATAAGCTTTTAAAATCATAGAAGTAATTTTTTTTTTTTTTTTTTTTTTGCGTTTGCAAGTCTTAGTATGCATTTTTAGGTCATTTGATGTGGTAAATAGGGTAGAAAATTCAAGTCTGCAAATTAATTCTGTCCCCTAGGTGTGACAGACAGAAAGATGGCTCGAGCGATGCCTGACACTTGTAACAAGTGACGGAACGGAGCGAAAGCCACTCCTTCCTGTCCGTCACTTCCTCATCCTACCCGTCTCCCTTGTTTTGTGCTCGTCCGTGGCCTCTGTTTGGCTATTTTCAACTCTTTTAAATACATTTTTTCTTCTTGCCTTTAGTATTTTATTGTATGATTTATTTTATTTTGTTTTCAGTATGTAATTTTTTTTTTCTTATCATTTATATGTTTCTTAGTGATTTTATACAATATGAATATGTTTATTCATTTAATTATTGTTATTAATTGTATTTCTAATGGTTTATCTTATCTTGTTTCTTTTTGGCCTAAAATACTTCACACATGTGTGTTGTCGTACGAACAGAGATTTGGAGGCTAGCATGCAATGGGTTACATCAAGATTGATTATTTCTTTTGTACCTTTTTTTTAACTTTCCTTTCTTTTAGTTTGGTTTGGATTTGCAATAATAAAAGATTTTTATGCACGTTAAGTTAAAAACTTACAAAAAGTTTTTCACAAATAAAATGAGATTTTCCTAATAAATAGGACCAATGTCCTGATTTTTCCATAAAAATATGACCCAAAAGAAGAGTTCATTTTTATTAAAATTGGATCTCTTATCCCTTCTTTCCTTAAACTTTGTTTGAAGGACTCTTCATTTTTTTTTTGTAGGAACCAACATTCCCACCTAAATGAATCTCCCGTTTTGTGTATATTTTATTTTCTATTTATTGGGATTTTTTTGCCTTATTTGTTTTTAAGATAATTTTACTTTATTTTTTTACAGCTTTCTTTATATGCTTGTATTACCGCTTTATATATTTGCATAACTCATGTGAGAAAAGAGATAGGAAATTAGTTTTAAAAACTCATTTATATAAACTTTAACTAAGATATAAGTAAAAGTGATGTCCCCAACCATTTCTAGTTTAGGTTTCATGAGGTTAGAATAACTTTCCCAATGTTTTATTGGGTGGCGACTCCATAATACCTACCACTTGATGCCCACATATGCGTTCCTTGTCTATTGTAAAGTTACCAATTTTCATGAGTTTAATGAACTTTTTCGGACCTTAAAAGCGGTCCTCCGGGGTCAACGGGGTTCCGCGCCCGTCATAGTGACCACTATAGGGAAAATTTTGCCCCATTTTTTATAAATATTTAATATCGATCATAAACTTAAAGATAGTTGAGGTTTTATTTTCAATATACAATTTAGGGTATATTATTATTATACGAGTTGTGATATCCCATTACTAGGTTGTTTATTGATCCAGGTAAAGGTGTTAGACTTGATGTGTGTTTTTGGTGGGTGGTTAGGTTAACAACCTGGTTATTAGGGGCTTTAGTGGTTTTAATTATGAGGGATTGGTTTGGTGTTGGGTTTATGATTCGGTTTAACTGGTTTGTTAGGCTAGACAACTTTGGGCCAAATGAGTCTTTTATAATTGGGTGGGCTTATTTATGGAAAACTAAGGTAGATTGGTAGATGTTTACTATGGGGTTTATGAGGATAATGGATTAGGGGAAGTTTGAGTTTGAGAAAATAGTTGGTTTGAAGTCAAAAGGCCTATCTTTAGTGAGGGCCTTCCAATTTTGCCTTAGATTCTTACTTACATCTGGTGTCCCATTCAGTCTAGCCTCAAATTTCTACTTATTATGGGTTTTGAAGGCATTCTTTAGCAGTGCATTTATATAGTACTTAATTGATCCCTTACCCATTCTCAATTTGGCCATTGCTTTTCGTTATACTTTATTTTTCCCTAAAAAGGTATAATTCTTATAGTCTTTCATACCTAATGGAAACCCTTTTGAAAGAGCCATTATTAGCTTGGTCAAGGAAGTCATCAATGATGGCTTCTTCAAGGTTCACCAAAACCCTAATTCTTAGGCAGTGACTCCATACTCCCACCCCTCTAGAGCTATATTAACTTTTAAAAAACCAACGAACATATTCCTTGTAACACCCTTCATACTGTATCTATAAATTTGGTTACGTACATTTCAGGCCCACTAGGCACGGTAGGTGTCACTCAACTATATGCGTTGACCTTGCACACATCTATTTCCGGTTGTACAAATTTCATTCGAACACATGCTTCACCCGAGGTATCAAAAATTTTCCTTTCATTTCATGTATTTCATATGCATATTCAAATAGAGTTTCATGATCAATTACATGTACATATTTTCATTGAACTACATATTGTCTTTTAATACAAAATAACCATTACATTTACATACGGTCTTATTTTACAGTATAATTATTATAAATTACATATAATTTTACACCATCAAAATAAAAATACTTTAAGCTCTTCGTCCTAATCTTGTGCTAGCCTTGACTCTTGTAGGATGTCCCTATGTACGACCTTGACACTTGTACCTATATGGTTAAACACTCGTGTTATGCTTTCGAGCTTAGTAGGGAACACTTAATTTTTGGACGACCACTCACAGCAGTCATCCTCCAACCATGTAAGACATTAACAATCATAGATTCACATGTTGTATATGTACATTTATATTTATAAATTTTCATATCATAATCATATAGTGTTTTCCAATTATTTCCTGTTACATATCCATTTACAGATGTTAATGTATAGTTATACCTGATATTTAGGCAAAGCATATCACATATAATTCATGTCATATCTTTCATATATCATACATTATTCATTTTCTTTAGTTAGTCTACATTTCTCTAAAGAAGTGGATAACGGAAAAGACTGTAGGCACCCGAAGATACAAAGCTATAGGTACCCATAGGTACAAATCATATGAATAGTCGTAGGTATACTATGCTATAGGTATCCGAATGTACGAAACTATAGGAGATATATAGTCTCAATGAGGACACTATAGGTATCAAACTATAGGCAGTTGTAGTCCTTATAGGTATGCCTATCTATCCACGTTTTAGACAATAAGCAGGCAACTATATATTCATATTTCTTTATTTATTTTCTCTTTCATTGTAACAATTTGTAACATGTTCATATGCATGTACATATATTCATTGGTAGTCATATAATAGCTTTGCACGTGTGATTATACATGTTCATATATATACACACATACACACATGTTTATGATCATATAATCATTGTGCATGCTTCCATAAGTATGCCATATACATATAATTGATGACAATATAATAATTTAATTCATATGCAATCATTTATCTGTTATGTGTTTTATTCATATTATTATTTCAACATAATATCACATGTCATAAACATATATGACCCTCATTCATCATTAACATGCATTTGACAAGTATTAATAGCTCCCGAAAAGATTTGGTGAGAAAATCTCACATTTGGGGCAAAAACAGGGGTCACATAGTAGACAGGATATACTAATAGTTGTGTAGGGTCCAAATTCTAAAATTTTAGTCCATATGCATTTTACACGGCGGTCAGGACATGTCACATGGTGGGCAGAAAATCCTCATAGCTGTGTGCCATGCCAAAATTTCAGCAAAAAATCTTGATAGCTGTGTGGCATGCCAGAATTTCAAACTTTAAGTCCAAAAACATTTTACACGGTGGACAAGATTTATCACATGGCGGTTAGGAATTCTTGATAGTCATGTGGGTCACATTTAGGCCAAAAATTGAGTTTCAAAATCATTTTACACAGCTGTTAAGGCATGTCACATGTCGGTCAAGAGTTCCTGATAGCCGTGTGGTCCTGTTTTATTAATACAAAACGAGGGTAGATTTTCACTATTACTTTGGTTTATATTTTAAGTCAAGTAAATGCAACATTTAGACCAAATGGTCTTCATAACAAATAATCCTATCAGCTTAAGTTTCCTATGGATCACAAATTATGCCATTTAGACTTGTAAATCAGGAGATATGCCCATAATAACACAGATTGCTCCTAAAACAGAGGCAGCATTAGGTCCTCAAATTCAAGCCAAATGTCAAGGGTCTTAAGGGCAGAACTAAATCATCGTTTCTTTATGAAAGTTGTAGGTCTGTACTATGTTTCATTTGCAATTGAAATTACCTGATTTAAAAATCTGTAGGCCGAGATATAGCTAATACAAGAAAATTGGCTCAAGTGCTCCTATAATAGAGTTTATCTTAAGTTATTCTTTATGGCATATTCAACCATTTTTGGGTAAAACAACACTAAACCCAACACTCCAGCATCAATTTCATATCTATTCCACTTCAATTTATGGCAAGCACATGCAATAAAAATTTAGATGGTCCCATACCTCTTATAGCCAACCTTTCTTCCTCTAAGCTTTACTCATTCTCTTTCTCTTTATTTTTGTTGAATTCTCTTTCTAACATACATAATAAATTCATGTCAAGATCAATTTCAAACTCATATTTCCAGCTTTTAATGAATATAGAGTAAGAAGAAGATGAAAAGAGACTAAATATTAGCCTTTCTTGACTAAATTGCACCAAAATTGTGCTTTACCTTAAATTCCCAATTTTTTCTTGTGAAATGTGTGTGCTGATAGGAACAAAAAGTAAAATTTAAGCAATTCCCTCATGCGATAGCCGACCAACCCATGCTATTTATATGCATGGGGTTTTCTTGTGATTTCTAGAAATATATCATGTCAAAATCCTATTGGTCCAACTTTTTAGACCTAATTATAATTTCAATTTAACCCCCAGATCTTCCTTTAATCCCACATTAGCATGTAATTAAACTCTATTCACATATTGGCCCATAATTTCAAGTTCATTTATGTATATACATCATTATTTAAGTAAATTATTGAATTGCCCATATCTTTTAGATTAATATCTATTATGTCCTTTACTACACTTTAGCTACTTAACCTTTCTTTCATATTCACTTTCTATTTTATCCTAAACATGCTATGATACTGTTAGGGTATATTTTGCATCCTTACATTCCCTATGAACTGTGCATTTTCCTTAATAGTTCTGTTTAGGGGAGGCCCATATGCTTGAATCCAAAATGGGTTTATCGAACTTAACATCATCTAGGGGATTACTTGGGTTCCAATTTTTTAGCACTAGCAAGTAGTCCGAGGTTGATCAAGGGCTTTCCTCCATGACTATTTTCTCATGTCTAAATTTGAACAGGGACATGTTTGGTTCTTGCTGCTCAACTTCGAATCTTCTTGCAAGGCACCAAGCTTTTTTCAGAGCATTTCTCACTGCTAATTTTAGGAAGATCTTTTGAGATAAGATTTTTCCATTGAGTACGTCCTTCACCTCTATCTCTTTCGAAGCTTTTAGTTTCAGGACTCTTTTAATGTAGGTGAGGTTGCTAGTTTTTGCCATTAATACTTCTAGATCTTTGGTTCCATTAATGTTTAAGTCCATGGCTAGAAAAATAAATTATGAGGAATAAAAACTCAAGATGTAAGATAGAGCTATACATGTGGTTAGTTAAGGAAAGAAGTGAAGGAGAATGGATATTGATGAAGTAAGAAGGCTTTATTTAACTCTAGAGGAGATAAGCTCCAGAGAAAAGTAGTTCTGAAGGAGTTTTTTTGTCTTTTGTTTTTTTTTACATGGAAAGATTTACAATATTAATCTCTTAACTTTATATTGTACTCCCCCAGTTTCTAAATAACAATCACTTTTACTATTTTCACAAAAATTAAGAAATATTAATTAGAATTAAATTTGAAATAAAATTGAGTGTTTCAATAAACAAATTTAAATTTAATTGGTTAACTTATATTAAAAAAAATTAAATTAAAAAGAAATTAAATTATATTGAAAATATAAAAATAAAAGATAAATTAAATTTGAATTTTTCTTAAAAGTAATAGATAATAACGAACGGATAGAGTAATAATTTAGAAATTTAAATTTAAACGAAGGTAATAGTAATTTAAATGTTTAAATAAGGGTAAAGTTGGAAAATAAAATCCATAACCCTCCCAACACCCCCAAATCGGGGTGTTGAAAGTTTTGAGAACCCTGAGTCAGTTACCTTATTTTACCTTCTAATTTGGTTTACCTTCTAACTAAACATCATCCTTTACCCTATTATTACCACTTACCTTACCTGCGATTCCCCAAAATCCAAACGTAGCCTTACCTCATATGCTTCTCGTTCTCGCCTGACTCCTCCTCTCCTCAGTCATCTCTCGATCTGGACACTATATCAACGATCGATTTGGGCAGTCACCGTCTCACCGGACTCACCGCCGATCGCAGCTTTAAGCAGAAAGAAGTGCAGTTCTTTTTGCGCAGCTCTCTCATCTCTCGTCGATTGTGAGTAACTACTCCACACTCTCCATATTCAATTCTTTTTGCATTTTCAGCTTGCTGGTTTCTGCTATTTTCTTTTTCTTTTCTTGTTTCTTTATGGGTTTTGTAATTTCTTGCTTTCTACATTCAAAAATAATGGGAATATATAATTGTTATCTGCAATATGAACTTAATTGAGATTTATATTTTTAATTTTTCCTTTAGAAGTTTATTCTCAAATAAACTATGCATATGACGTAGCTGATTTCTTGTTGTGTGGCTGGTTTTGTTGAGAATTCTGAATTTGAAGTTTGTGGTTTGTGTTGTTGTATCTGTTTTACCATTTTTTAACTGTTTAGTTAATTAATTCATTAGTCTCTGTATGGGTTTAGGATATACAAAGGTGAGTAATGATTTAATTCTTTCTATTTAACTATAAACCATTCTTAATCCTGCCCTAATTTTCATGGTGCAAAACTCAAAAACTAAAAGAAAATTACTGGCCATGAATAAGTCATTCTAGCTTATGCTACTAAATCAACCATGAGAAAGTTAATAGTCTCTTCAAATAAGCACATCAAAATTTTTAAGGGCCAAAATTATACAGGAAATTATAAGCAAAACAACGGGCCAATTCCGGTTCTGAAGTAAATCTGCACATCAGAGAGCAATAAAAAAAATAAAAAATTCAAGCATAAAATTCCATTGAAACAAGGAATATCGAAATTTCACAATCAACTGAAAAAAAAAATTAAAAAATAGCAGCATGGCAACAAGTTAAAGGAAAGAAGAAAGTAATGAGCTAACCTAATGCAAAGAAATGAACGTTATCATCTTCCTCTCTCTTTTTCTTTCTTTCTTTCTTTTTTTTTTTTTTTGCATGTTCAATGCACAAAGACACTGGAAGGCCATATGAAGTGCTATGTTTTATTTGATTTGGGAGCACCGAGCCTTGAAAAGTTTGGTAGATTCTTATCTGCTAATTTTTTTTTTGTAAATCTTTGATGATGTTTCTGGTTTGGTTTATTTAGATATTGTGTATTTACTGAAAACTCTGCATAATAGTTAAGGTTATCTCTGTGCTACTTGTTTTATTAGTTTCTGTTAATCTCTTTTGGAGTTGTCTTTCCTAGCATTCAAGTTGCCTTAAAAATGTGTAGTTTGGAACAATTAGATATTAATAGGTTTATGTATTCAGAATTACCAGAGGTATTCAGGTGTAGAAGGTATTTTGGTAGGGCATTGTTTCAGTCTGAGCTTTTTTTTTTTCTTTTTTTTTCCCCTCTCTCTCTCTTTCTTTGAATTGTTTATTCTTTATTGTACCTAAAAATTGTTTGCTTATCCGAGATACTGTATAATAGTCAATGTTATCTAAATATTACTTGTTTTCCTATTAGTTTATTTTTTGATTTTTCATCTCTCTTTTTACAATCACCTTCCCCAGCCTTCAAGGTACCTTAATAATTTGTCTTCTGGACCATTCATGTATTGTCAGGCTTTTATGTATTATCACCAAAGGATGTAGGTGTTGGACAAGGTAAGGGCTCTATTTCAGTCAAAGTTGTTGGTATTTGTTTTCTTTATTCAATTAATCTGAACTCATTTATGTTTTCTGGAATGTCTTTTCAATCAATTTAATCGATTCAACAACAGACTAACCATGGGAGCTGAATGACTAAACCTATAAGATATTATGTTGGCATTGTCTCCCAGATGATAGATAAACTTGAGGGTAAGATATTCAAGCTAAGTTTCTTCATTGCTTGCATTATGCTTTTGATTCCTTTTGAACGTTCTTTTTGAGCAATGCCAATACCAGCTCCAAATTGTTTATTTATTTTCTTTTTTATCATTAAAGTGGTACAATACTTCTTTTTGTTTGGTTGCTAATGTAATCAATCAAATTCATGATTTGCATTGTGTTAGTGTATCTGTTGAAATTCTTGGCAAACAGGATGCTTGCCAAGATACCATTCATGTAAAAAGTTTTATAAAGATTTCGACATTCCTTGTTTCAATGGAATTTTATGCTTGGAATTTTTATTGCTTTCTGATGTGTGGATTTGCTTCAGAACTGGAATTGGCCTGTTGTTTTGCTTTCAATTATTGTTTTTATATTTCCTGTATAAATTTGTCAATCAAAAATTTTGATGTGCTTATTTGAAGAGACTATTAACTTTCTCATGGCTGATTTGGTAGCATAAGCTAGAATGACTCCTTCATGGTCAGTAATTTTCTTTGAGTTTTTGATTTAGCACGATGAGTATTAGGGCAGGATTAATAGTGGTGAGTTGTTTTGGTTATGGGAAACCGTTTTCGCTCTCAGTTAGTCAACAAGCCCTTAAATTCCTTTTATTTTACTCCAGGAGCAATTCATTCTTTAAACCTGAGATTGGTGCCCTGGGTGGAGTTTATTTTGGTTCTAGTCTAATAGTGGAGATGTTAAACTGATTAATAAAACTGAATTTGCTAATTTGGAGAAATGCCTTTGAGCTCAAGATCTTTTAGGGCTGTAGTCCTTTCTGGACCCTTCTTTTAAAGTTACTATTAGTCAACTTTTCAGTAGTTTTGTTCCAGTTGTACGTGGATTCCCTGTCGCTTTGTAATCATTTTTCTTAAGTCCTAGGTTTGAAACAGAATCCTGAAACCTGCTTATAGGGAAGAAGTGATATTTGATTAAGGCAATAAATTTGGAGTACTTCCACATCCACTCTGGTAAGATTGATGTAAGAGTGCTCCTGATGTGGTTGTATACAAAAGCTTGATGAGATGGTATTGTAGGAATGGATCATGGAGTACCAAGAGACTATTTGTCTTAAATTTGTTTTAGCATGCTGCAACTCATATTCTTTCAAGATTTTGAAAAGACAGAGTCTTTGAAGTTATGATTTTCCTTCTATTCTAGTTTATAGTGCTGCCTGTATAAGTGCATAATTATTTTCAAGCATCACAACCATAGATGAAGCTCAGAAAAATGCAAAATGTGTAGCTGATTAGGATCAAACTAGGAGAAACCTTTGCAAGATGCAAACGGCACATTAGAAAGAATTCAATATTCATATGCGTGTATCTAGGTTCTTCTCTATTAGTTAAAAAGGAAAAAAAAAAAGGAAAAAAGAAAGTGAGAAAGAAAAAACTCCTAACTGGATATAAATATTGTATGCTTTATCCTTTTGGGACTGGCAGTTTCCACACAAGTACTTGTAATGTTTTGTTACTTTGCTTTTGCTTTTTCCTATTTTCAACCTAAACTATATTGTAAGTTTTGAACTTTGAACAGATGAATATGTTTTTTTTTTCCCTTTTTTCTTGCTGTATATTATTTTCAGGGATGAGGAAATACTTGTATACTTTACTAATTATATTATTTCACTTTGTGTTGTCATCAGTCCTACAAGCATCAGAGAAATGTTTCGGACCAGTGTTCAATTCTTATGTTCACCTATATATTGTTGTAGTTATCTACTTTTAAGGAAGCAATGACATTGATACAATTATTATCACTGGTAGGCACAGATTTTTCTGCTCTGATAAGGCTGCTTGTGGTAGAGTTAGTTGCTTTTTGATGTTGGGAAATAATTTGGTCAAGACTTCTATGTTCTTTACCAAAGTTGGTTATTCTGTGATCTCAATCCACTTAATTTGTGATTCCACTAATAATTGGCATTGTCTCTAACTTTTATGGTAAATGATCCTTAGTTGTAATATCGTACACGCATAAGTTTGAATGTGCATATGCATGCAATGTTTGATTCTGCCTAAAAGTTTACTAAATTGCAAAATTACTAAAATGGCTTTGCAACTGTTTACTCAACCTCTATTAAAACAAAGATATATCAATCTAAAAGGAGAAGTGGAGACAATATAGAATATTGCTAAGATAATGAGAGGAAGGCGGTTAATCAATAGTGAAAAGTGCAAGAATAATTAGGCAAAGCACTTATGTTTAATTATTTATCTATTTCAATTTATTTGTGAAATAAGCTGGAAGTAACAGTTGCTAATTTTCCTTAGAAATTGTTTATTTTTCTTATCGTCTGCCTAATTAACACTAGGTGATTGTATAAGTATAATTCAAATGGAGATTTCCTTTTCATCTTTTCAGGTGCCCTGATAATCGTGTTTGCTAAAAGTTAAAATTATTACCATGGACATTGATCTTAGGTTGCCTTCTGGTGAACATGATAAAGATAGTGAGGAACCTAATGGAATTGACAATATATTAAATGAAGAGAAACTCCATAATGGAGATGTAGGAAGTGCAAATATTGTTGATGTTGCAGAAGAGGTTCATACAATAGAAGGTGGAGACTTGAGTTCACCGATCACGGAATTCAAAGAAGAAACGAACCTTGAGCCACTTTCGGGTATGGAATTTGAATCACATGGGGCAGCATATTCTTTTTATCAAGAATATGCTCGGTCCATGGGCTTTAACACAGCAATACAAAACAGTCGCCGTTCAAAAACATCAAGGGAATTCATTGATGCAAAGTTTGCTTGTTCTAGGTATGGAACAAAGCGAGAGTATGACAAGTCCTTTAACAGACCACGTGCGAGACAAAACAAGCAAGACCCGGAAAATGGAACTGGGCGGCGATCGTGTTCCAAGACAGACTGCAAAGCAAGCATGCATGTTAAGAAAAGGCCTGATGGAAAATGGGTTATTCATAGTTTTGTGAAGGAGCACAACCATGAGCTTTTACCTGCCCAAGCTGTGAGTGAACAAACCAGAAAGATGTATGCTGCAATGGCTAGACAGTTTGCTGAATATAAAAATGTTGTTGGTCTTAAGAATGATTCTAAAAATCCATTTGATAAAGGTAGAAATTTGGCTTTAGATGCTGCAGATGCCAAGATTATGCTTGATTTTTTCACACGGATGCAGAATTTGAATTCTAACTTCTTTTATGCCATAGAGGTGGGTGAGGATCAGCGGCTGAAGAATTTGTTCTGGGTGGATGCCAAAAGTAGGCATGACTATGTTAATTTCTGTGACGTTGTCTCCTTGGATGCTACCTATGTGAGGAACAAATATAAGATGGCTCTTGCGCTTTTTATTGGCGTGAACCAACACTATCAATTCATGTTACTTGGCTGTGCTCTGCTATCAGATGAAACTGCAGCTACTTATTCTTGGTTAATGCAGGTTTGGCTGAAAGCGATGGGTGGGCTAGCTCCAAAAGTTATAATCACTGACCAAGATAAAGCATTGAAATCAATCATTTCAGAGGTCTTTCCAAATGCTCGCCACCATTTCTTTTTGTGGAACATCTTGGGGAAGGTATCTGAAAATCTGAGTCAAGTAATTAAACAACATGAAAATTTTATGGCCAAATTTGAAAAATGCATCTTTAGATCATGGACAGATGATGATTTTGTAAAGAGATGGTGGAAAATTGTTGACAGATTTGAACTGAAAGATAATGAAGTAATGCAGTCACTGTATGAAGAGCGGGAGTTGTGGGTTCCGATCTACATAAGGGAGGCTATTTTGGCTGGGATGTCAACAGCTCAGCGATCTGAGAGTCTTAACTCCTACTTCGACAAGTATGTGCATAAGAAAACCACTGTGCAAGAATTTGTGAAACAGTATGAAGTTATTCTACAGGACAGGTATGAAGAGGAAGCGAAAGCTGATTCTGATACATGGAACAAGCAGCCTACATTAAGATCTCCATCACCTTTGGAAAAGAGCGTTTCAGGGGTCTATACACATGCAGTATTCAAGAAATTTCAAGTTGAAGTATTAGGTGTGGTTGCTTGCCACCCTAAAATGGAAAGCCAAGATGAGACAAGCGTTAGTTTTAGAGTTCAAGATTTAGAAAAGCAGCAAGATTTCACTGTTGTATGGAATCAGTTGAGGTCAGAAGTTGCATGCATATGCCGTCTATACGAGTACAAAGGTTATCTCTGTAGACATGCTCTGGTTGTTCTTCAGATGTGTCAACAGTCTGCCATTCCATCGCAGTACATTTTGAAACGGTGGACCAAAGATGTGAAGAGCAGACATTTTTTGGGGGAAGAATCTGAACCGGTGCAGTCTAGAGTGCAAAGATACAATGACTTGTGTCAACGGGCAATGAAATTGAGCGAAGAGGCCTCATTGTCTCAAGAGAGTTATAATATTGCATTTCGTGCTCTTGAAGAAGCTTTTGGAAACTGTATCAGCGCAAATAATACTAACAAGATTCTTGTAGAAGCTGGCACTTCAGCTACTCATGGTTTGCTTTGCATTGAAGAGGATAATCAAAGTAGAGGTATAACTAAGACAAATAAGAAAAAGAATCCAACTAAGAAAAGAAAGGTTAGTGGTAATTGATACTTCCCATGCCTGTTATCTATGTTATTTGCATGCATTCATTATTTATTGATGACTGACTTCTTCTATCTGCAGGTGAACTCTGAGCAGGAGGTTACAACTGTTGGGGCAGAAGATGGCTTGCAACAAATGGTATGCGTATTTTTTAGATTGTTAGTCTACTAAAAATTATATGCACTTGCAAACACATGTATATCGATATGGCTTATATATTGTATAGCTATTGAAACTTGTTCTTTTGCATTGTGATTGGCCTTGACTGCAGGATGGTTTTGATAATTTGTAATCTGTACAAAGGGGAATGCATTTGCGAATTTGATGTCACTAAATGATTTTTTCTTACAAGTGGGATTCTTACTTTTGCAGGACAAATTAAACTCAAGAACAGTGACACTAGATGGCTATTACGGAGCACAACAAAATGTGCCTGGAATGGTATGATGTGCTGTGCTTTAAGGTTATCTGCCAATTGGCAATACAGATTAATTTTTGTACCTTTCATTGGGGGCGTTATCTATTCACAGGTGCAACTGAATTTAATGGGGCCAACACGGGATAATTACTACGGGAATCAACAGACTATTCAGGGGCTGGTATGGTTCACAAAAGATGACATCAGTGATCTAGTTTCAATTGAGTGATGAAGTGTGTGAATTCTTATTATGAAATTATGAATTCACATTTGTAGGGACAACTAAACTCAATAGCGCCTAGCCATGATGGTTACTACAATCCCCAGCAAACCATGCATGGGCTGGTATTGCATCTGCTTTATATATATATATATATATATATATATATTTTTTTTTTTTTTCCTTTCTTTCTTTCACACTTTTGGCCAATTCAGGGTGCAAGTGATATAAGTGATATAATTTATATGCTTGCAGGGACAGATGGATTTCTTCCGCACACCAACTGGTTTTGCATATGGCATCCGGGTGAGTTGCCTACTCATTATATTCTTTGGGAATGAGAATCTAATTTTTACTGACAGAAATGGTGAATTTTTCTCCTTCACAGCAGGAGGACCCCAATGTGCGAACAGCGCAACTGCATGATAATGCATCCAGACATGCTTGAATAACCATTTCCTTCACTCAGAAAGGTAATTTACATTTTAAAAAAGAGAAAAAAAAACAGAAGAAATTCTTCGATCTTTGAGTCTGTGGTGCCTGATGAGAATGGTTAACTTTGTTTTGTAGGCGAAGAAAGAATATTTGTTTTAGTGGCGTAGTAGAGAAGAGTTTACTGAGCTGGAATTTGTGTAAAGAATGAAATGTATCATGGAAGATGGACGACAGAAATAGATTAAAGAACTGTATTAGTGTATGTAAAATAAGATAGAGTAGGACATTGCCAACAATGGTAGTGAAAAGCTGGATCAGATTCAAGCTGGGATGAATTCCTCCTGTAAAATTTGTTGTATTATTATGATTAGTGATTGCTTTTAAATTGATTTGGATCGCTTAATATTATCAATATAAGGTCATTCATCATCAGCTAGCTTGTGTTTTTAAACAAGCTGGTTTCGCAAGCACTCTTTATTTATAGCTGACACTCAAAAGTACTGAAGTTTAGACTTAATACACATAAGGATGCTGAATTCTTAATTCATTTGAATATCTAAATTTTAATAGTACTATATTGAATAGTTAATTTTGTAAAAGTACTGGATTGTCTTTGTGGTTTTTTTTTTTTTTTTCTTTTTTTCAATTTACCTAGAACATTTTGAAAATTGGTACTAATTTATCTTTTTCTGTAACATTGTTAGGGGGAGATAATGGTGTCGATATGAATGCTGATGTGGTGTATGCATGGATGATGGATTAATTCACGTCAGTGTTTGTATTATCAATGGGGTGGGTTTAACGTTTAAAGGTATTATTTTATCTTATCATTTTTTAAAAATATTTTGCTCTTAATATTTTTCAAAATAGCTATTTTTCTCTAACATTTTCCAAAAATGGGTATTTTACCTATTATTTTTAACGTTTGACAAAAATTTGTAAGAAAATATTTATATTTCATTCACACTTTATTTCTTATCGTGTTTTAAAATTGATTTATAAATTTTTTACATTTAAAAAGTTATTTATATTTTTTATTTTATTTTATTTTTATAGTTATTTTGCACATTTAATTTTTTTTCATATTTTACATTGTACTATATTTTAAAATAAAAAAATTACCATTTTAATACCCTTTTTTTTGTATAATTGCAAATTTTATAGAAAGTAAAAAAAACCATTTTACTATTAATATTTACTAATTATAAAATTAAATAAAAATTGTATAATTCATTATTTTATTTTTAATATAAATTCTCAATGTTTATAAAAAAAAAGCTTTTGTCATTAAAAATTTATTGATAATTAATTTTTAAAAAATAGAAATTTATAAATTACTTTTAAAATATAATAAAAAAATAAAATGTGAATTGAATATAAGTATTTTTTGAAAATTTGAAAAAACAATAAAGTGCAGGAAAATATTGAGGGCAAAATAGCTAGTTTTAAAAAATGTCATGGGCAAAATAATACATTTAAACGTTAAAATTAGTAGCGGGTGTGGCCCATTGATGATATGAACACTAGTGTACACTTACACTTTATCCATGTGTGTGCTACGCCAATACAATTATTTCCCTCTACCGGTGTTTTAAAAAAAAGACAAATTGGTGGCAAATTTTGAAACATTTTAAGTAAAATTGCAAAAAAAAAAAAAAAACTTTAGGGGCAAATAAGCTCAAACTGAAAAATTATAAGGGCAAATCAATACATTTTCCTTTTGTAAATAATAAATACAAATTTATACTGTATTTGAAAAATTAAAAAACCCGTCATATTCAGTTATACTAATGTAATATTTGGACTATTGTGAAGAAGCTACATGTCCCACATGTATAATAAAATTATCAAGAATAATAAACGGAATAAGTTGATTTTTTTATTAATTTTTATATAGTGTGACATCATATCAGCACAATTGAGTGTGATAGCATATAAAAGACATAATATCACGTTTTAGAATGATAAATATGTGTATTACTAAAATTAGGGGTGAGAAAAAAAAACGTTGGACTTGGTTAACCGAGAAACCGAACCGAAATCGATCCGAAAAATAGGTTAACCGAACCGATATTTATGGTTAACGGTTAATATTTTACAAAAATCGATATTAATGGACTGGTTTTTATTTTTTAGCTTATAAATTGGTTAACCGAACCGAAACCGATAAATGAATATCCCTATATTTTATTAATTATATTTCACTTTTTTTTTATTTTTATTATAATTTTTTATTTCATTATTTTCATATTTAATTATTTATATCCTTTTAATTTTCATTTACTTTAAAATATTTCAATTTCATTTTAGTTTTTTAAAATTTATTTTAGCTAATTTATTAATTGTTCAATATGTACATATTTAGTATTTCTTATTATTTCCTGATATATCAATTTTTTATTAATTAAAATCAAAATATATTCGAAAAGTTATATAAAATTAATATATTAACTAAAAATTTCAAATAAAATAAAATTTTTAATATATGTGAATAATATTTTTGAATATTTTTAGTTTATGTTTGTTGTTTTAACATCATATTTAATTATTATGTTGGATTATATTTGTTTTCTAATTTTAAATTTTAAGTATTTTCGATAATTTAATTTTTTTATAAATGCATTATAATTATAGTGGTTAACCGAAAAATATTGGTTAACCGGTCCGAAAATCCGAAACCGATGGACTGGTTAACCGATTGTAATGGACTGGTTAATGGACTGAAATTTTAAAAAAACGATATTAATGAACTGATTTTTTTTTGGGGCTCATCACCCCTAACTAAAACGATTGCCGATGAGGAAGGCATGCTAACATGAACTTACAAAGATTATTATTGCATACTTACATTATGATGATGTGTTTTACTTTATCGCATTACATTGCATTATTTTTATTTTTGGGATTAATTTGTAATCTTAGAAGTTGCATATAGATTACTCATCTAATTAATAAATGTCCTTCTAACAATCCATCTCTAAAATTGATAAATTTTCAATACTAAAAGTTGATGACTGTCATAATTAATTGAAGGAAAAAAAAAAATATATATATATATATATATATATATGTATTGATAACACAACAAATATCATCTGCTTTCAGGCCCATGGAGTCGGCCCAAACATTGGCAAGGCCCAAGGTCCACAAGGCGAAGCAAACAGGCACGAGCCCCAAGAAGGAACGATCGGACGACGTGACATCCCATCCCATCAGCCGCCTGACACAAGGCAGTGCTCACCTCAACCTCCTACTCGCTGTCACTTCGTCGGATACCTACTCTGACAGCCAGAGATCGCTCCCCTAGGCACTTAAGTGCCCCTCAACATCTCTTATAAATAGCCCAGCCAGCGATGGCCTCAGGTATTGAACCTTGAGCACTCTCTCTCTAAGCTTTCTCTCTCTAAAATTACTGACTTAAGATTCGGAGTGCTTACGCCCGGTTCGACCGGGCATTCTTTCTTGCAGGTCGCTCTCATCCGATCTGCCGTTCCCTCCCTCTCCAGATAAAGACACTTCAGGCTTTATCATTTGGTGCTTTCGTTGAGAGGCATGGCGAGCTCCAGATCAAATGAAGACGCGACCCCCATGAATTTTGACCGTGCCAACCCAGGCACCTCCCAAGGTGGGGAAAGGCCCATTGGCTCCCAAATGGAGACCACCCCCCTTCCCGAAGCGAGCGATGCTGCCTTCGAGTATTCAGAGGACTCGCTCGTTACTGTCCGCGACATGCGCGCGATACTCGATGACTTCACCAAGAATATATTTCAAAACCTTCAGAAAGGCGAAATGCCTGATGTTTCCGAAAGAGTCCGCGGGGATTACCCCATGGACGAAGACTTCAGACAAAGAAGAAATAAAGGAATCACCATCGGCAAGCCAAGAGCTCGAAGCGGGGAAAAGCGTCGCATGGAGATGCTAGGATGCTACGATAAAGGTAAAGGGGTAGCGTCCTCGGGTAAAGACTCTCCTCACCACCCCTCAGAGTCCTCCGCTTCCAGCGATGAGGACGATTCGTCTTTCTTGTGTACACCTAGCCGCTCTGCTTCCAGAAGCTCCCGTCAGGACCTCAGCTCAGCCCTCCTGAGCAAGGGAGACAAGTGGCTAAAACGGAAGTTGGAGCAGTTTGGGTTGAAGGGTCCTAAAAAGAGCGAGCCCGAAGGAAGGGCTCCTAAAAGCAAGGCCTCCCCATTCTGTAAAGAAATCATGGAGTTTGAGATACCTCCCAAATGGAGAAAGTTCAGCATGGGTAAGTATACAGGTAACACTGACCCCACCGTCCACATAGCTAAATTTTTTCTAAAAGTGCAGGCATGTAGCCGCGATGAAAGGGCCATGTGCCGAATCTTCCCCAACACGCTTGGGGGGAGAGCAGCAAGATGGTTCTGGCAGCTCCTCGAGGGGTCGGTCACCTCTATATGGCAGATTAAAGAGCTTATGGCCGCGCAATTTGGGACTGCAGCGCGCGCATCTGAGCCGGCTGTCGGCACGGACGGTTCTTACAGATGAGCCAATGAAAGCCTAAAGGATTATGTTGATCGGCTCCAGGCCGCTGTCGTGGAAATGAAGAACTTAAGCGAGCAAATGGCGATGACCGCCCGTGCGAAATGCTCTCCCGAGTGCCCTTCACCTCAGCGTGCACCGACACCAACTCCATTGGGTTTTTGTGACCTGATGGATTGGGCTGGATGGAACACCAGAGAGGAGGAAGCCAGGAGAACAGGTAGAGTCAGACCGGCAAGTATAATGAGCAGGCTCCAGTACTCGGACGGACGCCCGTTTATGAGAGGGAGAGTAACTGACCGGCTCGGAAGTCCGCGACGCAGAAGCAGGGGGAAGAAAACAGAAAGCAGATCTTCAGGAAGGACGAGGGATCTAATGCCTCAAGGCTTCATCCCGCTAAATACAAGACCCTCCAGAGTGCTAGCGTGGCTGGAAAAGAACCACCACACAATTAACTGGCCCAGGAGGATGTCAAACCGGAGCAGGCACAGGAGAAATGAAAGTCTGTATTGTGAATTCCACAAAGACGTTGGTCATCCCACCGACGAGTGTAACTCACTGCTTAAGGAAATTGAGTACCTGATACAAAGAGGGGCTCTTCAAAGATTCGTCCGACCGGTCAGAGGGGTAAGTCCCTATAGACGACCGAACCCTGAGCCCCGCTATAGCTCAGATGAGGATGAGGACGAGAAGCGACGAAACCCCCGAAGCGTCGGCCCAAGTAGGTCGAACGCAGGTACGATATTTGTTATTTCAGGAGGATCGGCCTACGCGGAGGAGCTCCATAAAAAGAAGAGGGGGAAGGGAGTATACCTCTCCCAGGCAGCCGAGCAGTCCATGCCTGTTACGGTGTCCAGCGAGGACACCAGGGACGTTGTACTTCCCCACGAGGACGCACTTGTCATCAGGGCACGCATCAACAACTTTGATGTTAGGCGAATTCTGGTATACAATGGCAGCGCCGTGAATGTGCTCACCCTACAAGCATACAAGGCGATGGGACTGCCGATCGAAGGGCTGAAGCCGAACGCCATGCTGCTGATCGGCCTAGGCAACGCCACCGTCCTTGTAGCTGGATCGGTTGAGTTTTTCGTTGAGCTCGGACAGGAGGCGACGGTCCACACTTGCAAGGTAAACTTTATGGCAATTGATTTAATATTTGCCTATAATGCCGTCTTTGGCAGGCCCTTGCTCGTGCAAACAGGAGCCGTCACCAGTGTTCGATACATGGTGATGAAGATTCCCACAGGGAATGGTGTTGCCATCGTGAGAGGGGACCAAAAAGCGTCCCGAGAGGCCTACGTCACGATGATCAAGCAGCAAAAAGAAGCTTGTTAATCAAGCCCTATGGGTTAGAGGGCCGATGCGCCCCCAAAGAGGATAAGTGCTATATAAGTGCGTACCCCCGGATAGACATAGCCTAAAGGCGCACGTCTCCGGCTGTGGGAGCCCTCTCAGTCTTTGTAATATTGTACGGTCTCTCTTCATCAACAAAAGAAGTCTTTCATGGAATCTTCTTATTATAAAGGCATTATATGCCACGAATTTTACGCTAGACTCGATGCACATTCCGAGTTAAGAATGCGAAAGTCGAACTGTCTTAATCGAATTCGATATAACATCTCAGAGCAATAAGCTCATTGCATGCCCGACGACCCATCCGATCTGGATCGCGAAAATGGTCGATCGGAGACGCACGGATCGATGAGATTCTGATCCAATGCCTCTAATATAGTTAATTGCAGGCCACTTGCTCCCCGTTCGGATCTATCGACGGGTGCAGCAATGCTCGATCTTCTCCCAAGCCTACATACTATGTCGCTCATTTAGCCGAAGGCAGCCCATCGCTCCCCGTTCGGATCTATCGACGGGTGCGGCAACACTCAACACTACGCGAGGCGGATACTCACGCAGTGACGCCAGGCCACCATGCAATTTCATGCAACGGCCACGAGTCAACATGCGATACTTACGCAGCGACCCCAGGCCACCATGCAATTTTATGCAACGGTCACGGGTCAACATACGATACTTACGCAGCGACCCCAGGCCACAGGGAGGTTGGGGATGCCCGCCAACTCTACCGAGAGACGCAGGCTATAAGCCACCAGCTAATGGACGTAAGGCCTCACCTTTCTGCTCTTCTATTTTTTCGGATCTCCTCTTTTCTTAGTGTCCCTTATATTTCTTCTCCTCTTTCTCTCTTTCTAGGTAGCCAGGAGGTCCCAACGGGTCGCCCTGATGGCCGACACTTGGCGGCGAAAGCCGAAGAAGGAGCCAATGCTAGGGCGGAGGCTCTTGCCCATCGTGAAGCGGCTCGAGCTGCCCAAGAAGAGGTTTCCTCCCTCCGAGATGAGGTGCTAGAGGTGAGGAAGCAGTCTGAAGCTTCCCATTCGGAGACGGTGGCCTTGAGGAAGGAGGTCCACCAGAAGTCCCAAGAGCTGAAGGCTCGACAGTGGGAGGTGGACAAACTGAAGGGGGAGACCGCACGGCTGGCTGCTGAGGTTGCTCAATACCGGCATTTCGAGGTGGGCGCAACCAGGTTAGATGCTGAATGTAAGGATCTGGCTGCCAAGAACACCAGGTTGAAAGCAGAGGCCGATCAGGCGCGTGGGGAGGCGGAGTCTTTGAAGCTTTCCTTAGGGGAGAAAGAGAATTCCTGGGCTAGGAAGGTTGAGGAGGAAGTTGCTAATCAGAAGGAGCGTCTACTTGACGAACTTGCTGAGGCTCGAGCGCAGGTGCTCGGTCGTCTGGTTTATGAGGCCGAGAGGCGCTTTCCAGACGTCGACTTTGGATGGATGAACATCCCAGCTGCACTGCCCGATCCACCAGCAAGCGACGAAGAGGACGATGCTCCCGAAGAGGGTATAACCTCCGAAGGCCCAGGCACGGGACTCTCTCCTCCTGGGACTAGTTCAGAGATCCGTCCGGGGAATGAGCCCGTTATCCCTCCTCTACCCGAGACCGATCCTTTCATACCGCCGCCGCCCGAAGACGAGCATGAGGAACTTCCTTCCGAGGGGCCTGCATCCGATCCGACGGTCCTTCCTTCAGGGGGGCCTGTCTCTGAAGGGGGAGCGGGAGCTGCTGGCCCTGCCTCCGACCCTTCTCAAGCCGCCGCCGAGCAGGACGTCGTATAGACCGCTGATCCTCCTGGCTGCGAAAATTTTGTAGACATAGAGATGTAGGAGCTTCTTGCTAGTTTTCTCTTTTCCTTGCAGCTCTTCCTGTAATCATTTTTGTAAATTGTATACATATACTTGAAGCTTTTTTCAATAAAGCTCCCCGCTCCTTCTTTATTTATTTTTTTTTTTGCAACATGCGCATGTCCGATTGGTTAGTATAATCAAACACATTGACTTAATGGCATTAATTTGAAAATAATTCGCGTAATTTGCGCATACTTCCTGAATTGTAAGAAGCTAGAATCTAGCCTTATATACTTCCTGAATTTGGAAGGGCCGGGCAGTCGGCGAATCAATCGGGAATCCCGAGGTCCGACATTGCTGTCTTCATTCGCATATTGGTTCGTGGCCGCTACATAAAATTGCATATTGGCCTGGGTCGCTACGTAAGTATCGTATGTTGACCCGTGGCCGTTGCATAAAATTGTATGGTGGCCTGGGGTCGCTGCGTAAGTATCGCATATTGACCCGTGGCCGTTGCGTAAAATTGCATGGTGGCCTGGGGTCGCTGCGTAAGTATCGCATGTTGACCCGTGGCCGTTGCATAAAATTGCATGGTGGCTGACACGACCTCAGCAAGTGTACTGAATCGACAAGTAATATAATAGAGTAATTTTAAGACTTCGAGTTATCGTACCCAAGAGACTGTGTGCACAAGTTATGACACTTAAATGTATGCTAAAGAATTCCCAATTGTTTGAATTTATTGAATTAACTACTGATTAAAAAACAAAGAATTTAAATAACCAAAATAAGTAAACAGAAACAATCAAATTAAATTGACAGCAACAATCACAATAAACTAAATGACTGAAAAAATTAACAAGATAAGAATTCAAAATTAAACAAACGTTGCTCAGGTTCACTCATCCACCCCATACCCAGATATGAATCAAAACATATAAAGAAAACATATATGAACGAAATCGGGATAACCCTCTTAACCCAAGCGTCCCATTTCAGAGCAAGCTACTCTAATTACATGACGTCCCATTTCGAAGCAAGTCATACAACTAGCCTAATCACGGGCCTAAAATCCTAGGTTCGGTTTGATTTCCCATTCCGGAGCCAAACAACCCAAAACCTACTTATTTCATTCCTCACTCAAATCTTAAACCATGAAAACATGCACATATGGATTCCCTTCCGGAGTAGTCCGAATGTTACAGCAAACATGACAGAAAATCTGAAGATAAATTACCATGACATTTAATCATTCAATTCAATAACCAATTAAGATACATGAATTAATCCATTCATCAAAACAGGAAATTAACTTGAAAACATACATCTCATGATTTAACAATAATAACCAGTGAAATAAACCTTCATTCATAAATCAAATAACAAAATATGTTTAGATTTCACATCTAAGATAAGGGTTTAGAGATCCCCCAAACAACTAAGAAACTACTCACAATCCATTACAAATTCAAAAGAATAAAGGAAAGAATAAACCCAGAAATTCATTGAGGTAGAAATCCCGGTTGAATCCCACGTTCTTCAGTCTTCTTCTTCAGATCTTTAATGGAGAATAAAACCAAAATTCTGGAAAACTAGAAAACTAACTATCTCTGGAAATTAACTATCTATCTAATGAAAATTACTCTCAATTTCTAATTAAAATCTCAAAGCAAGAATGAAATTTAAAGTTTAGAACCGAAGAATCACTCAGAAAATATCAGCTGCCAAAACGAATAACAAAAACTAACTAAAAAAATCGGAACCCTAGCCAAAGAGAAAAGTGCGTTTTTATAGTTCCAGGTTGGTCACGGTGACAATGAAATTCATTGTCACCGTGTCCAGTCGAGAATTTCAAATCCTTTCACGCACAGGAGAGGGGCCACGGTGACAATGAAATTCGTTGTCACCGTGAGGTCTTGAAAGTTTTGCTTCTGTCCAGGAAATAATTATGTCACGGTCACAATTAAATCCATTGTGACCGTGAGGTACGTGCTGCCTTGATTCTGCCTTGATGATTTTTATGTCACGGTGACAATGAAATTGATTGTCACCGTGACATGCTTCCTACTTGCATTCTGCCCAATCGTTTGCTATGTCACGGTCACAATGAAATCCATTGTGACCGTGACCCATCTTGGTCAGCTCCTGACTTCCACTTCTCTTTATGTCACGGTCACAATTAATTTCATTGTGACCGTGATGTACCTATTACCTCACCTGCAAAGACAAATAAAAATCCATCAAAAACTATCTATAATGCATCAAAATTCCAATTTGACTAAGATTAGTAAAATTAACCTAAAGGAAACAAAACCTAACACAAAAACACAACTAAACACCTAAAATCATATAAAAACACCCTCAAAACTAAGTACTGTATTGAAGTTATCAAAATACCCCACACTTAGACTTTGCTCGTCCTCGAGTAAATGAATTATCCACATTCCTGAAATTTCAAACTCTAACTCAGAATATGAAAACTCAAAAATAATCCTAGCAGCAAGCATAAGGGTCTTAGTTACAAATTCTCACATCAATTTATATCAAGTAATTTCACATGTGTGTGTGCTAGGCTCAAAACCAATTTTCTCTTTTTAAAACAAAACACCCAATGCATTCCAATAATTGAGCAAAGAAATTAAATATGCAAATGAATTCGCATATAGGTTTCGCGCTTAAAACTCAGGATAATCATACGCCTCTCCTTTAGCACCGGAACCACAAGGGTCATCTCCACTTAAACAACTCAAATCAAGAATAGAATCAAAAGGACTTATTCCAGGGTTGTAATGTTAGGTTAAGGTATTGGCTAACAAGAAAAGTTAAAGGATTCAAACAAAGTATTAGCCACTCTACCTTAAGTTTCAACTACCCAAAACTGAACAAGATTGTCCAGATCCTACCTTCAATTCACCCATAATTTCTAATGTTGTCTAAACTTCTCCATACATAATATGCATTGAACTCAACAATAACAAAGTGATGAACTTCCCTTTTAATTCACTTTTAAACCCAATTCTGTGAATATGAGTATATCTTTTTCTACTCAAAGGTACCCCACACTTGAATTTTTCGATATTCAATAATCAAAATTGACTAAAAGAAACGACAAAACTCATGGAACTTTCATGTTTTTTTTCATCATTATTTTTCTTTCTCTTTTTTTTTTCTTCTTTTCATGATTTTTTTCTTTTCTTTTTTGTTTTGTTTTTTTTTTCTTTCTTCCTTTTTTTTTCTGGGGTAACCAAAGTCTAGAATTTCTTATACCCATTTTTTCTAATGAGGAAAGTTTAACACCATACTAAATAACACCCACAAAATTCAACAATTCTTCCCACACTTCCACTATTTCAACATAGATACCCTTATTCAACTTTCAATGATATTCCAACCCAATCCTAGAGTGGCCAATTCTTAAAAACGGGTAGGCAAAGACATTTAGGCTAAATGGTAAAATAATAGTGTAACAAAAAAATTTCGTAGTACGCTTTTAGCATACTAAATCAGCTCAACGGGGCTAGCAATGGAAATAACATAAACAGGTAGGTCTAAAGCTATTTAAAAGTGGTTATCAAAGAAATAAATTTCCTTAATCATGTCCTAAACTTGTTTAAATTGTTATCATGTTTCGAAGGGTGATGAGGAAGGTTATAATTATCCTACCATTCCTTCACTCAAAAACTCTTACGCACTGGATTTTTTTCAAATTTTTACAAACAAGCCTATAGTGCATAAAAGATTGGAAATCACAAGATATATGACCGATTGAGATTCAATTTGCTTCTAAAACTTCCAACTACTCATTTGCTAAGATTGATATTTAAGAAATTCCATTCACAACTTAAAGTTCAAAACATTCACAACAGGAATAACTAGAGGCAAGCTAAACTAAGATAGGAAAATTTCTCACAACCACAATTAAGTATTCAAATCACCTGAACTCAATAAAATATGCAAATATAATTAAGATAAAACATCAAACATGCAAAAACATAAAGAAAATGAAATAATTATTTACATATTAAGCTGTTGGAGTTAGTAGTCCTACCCCCCACTTAATACCTTGCTGTCCCCAGCAAGTTAAAAATAATTACAAAACACAATTAATATGCAAATACAAATAAAAATAAACAAAAAGATAATAGGTCTCCCTGGTCATATCTCTGGAGGTGGCGGTGGCGGTGGGAAATGAGCATCAAATCGCGCAGACCAGGAGGAAAATGCCATGAGCATCTGGTCCATCTGGGACTGAATGGCTGCCTGAGAGGTGGAGATGGTGTCCACCGATGCAGCTATGGTATCCATCCGCTCCATGATCGCGTCATAATGCGCTGAGGTAAACGGCTGGGGCTCAGGGGCTGGGGGAGCTTGTGCTTCAGGATCGTCCTCCTGTTCATGAGGTAAACCGCCCAAACCGCGCTCTACACCGTGCAAATACTCATCCCGGGTTGATAACCGATAACCATCCGCTGTTGTCGGATCTTTGACTATAACTTTCATATTCCTCAGCATCTTATCATCAATTACAGGAATAGAAGATAAAACCTTGTACTTTCCCAATGGATGGTTAACCCTCTTGGCTATCATTGTGACCAATCCGCCCAGTGCAATTTTTTTCACTTTCCTTGGATGCCATTGCATCTCCTCCAATTTATGCCAAACATGAGTAGCGCCATTGATTCTAACATCCCGAACCATGCAAGCAAGGAATAAAGCTTCGGGTAAGTTTACCTATCCCGCCGAATCTACATGGCTGAGGAGAGAAAGTGAGAAGAATCTATGGATGATGCGCAGAACATGGTCGTCCAAATGGTGGGCTTTCGTCTTGCCCGAGACATACATGGTAGCTGTAGCCGTATCTCTAATAGTGGCCCAAGCAGCATCCTTATCATAGTCCTCAAAACAATCGGGTGCAAGGTGTGGAAAACTAAGGTATTCGGAAAATTGATGAAAAGTGAGATTGTAAGAAGTTCCATCCAACCAAAAAGACACCGTACCTGGGTCTCGGGTGAGGTCGCGTCCCGGTCGACAGGTGACGGTCGACACAAAATCTCTTGTCAATTGCGGATATACCTTCTCCCTTGTTGAGAACACCCTCTCCCAACCGATGTTGGCTATTAGATGTTGTACTTGATCTCTAATACCGAGCTTCTGCAATAGATCAAAATCCAAATATGTCGTCGGGACATAGGAGCACTTAGAGAACAGAGCATAAACATCTTTCTTTGGTACCGGTACCCACTTAGGGACCTTCGAAATATCTACTGATTTTTGGCTCGGGGTGGGCTGATGGAGCTGGAAGCAAGAGCAGAGCTTTTGCGCTTAGGAGCCACTGCACAACATGGAAAAAATCAAGTTCAATAGCATGAGATGGCAGCAACAGCATTGGATTTAAAAAAAAAAATACAGCATAATGGCAAGTTTATGCTAACCTGAGGCAATCTCGCAATTCCAATGAATAACATGAAAGATGCAATAATGCAAGATGAATTCAAATGACAGAAGCATGATTCAGCAACAGTTATGAGCAAGTGCAGTATTAAACCCACAAAATGCAATCAAAAGTTAAGAGAATTTAAGCTACTGTCAAAAGGTAAAATTAATAAATGAGAACAACACACTCATTTGAACATTATTGCGAAAGAATCTTGGCATTGCAAATTGGCAGGAATTGGAAAAAACAAGAAAATTATTCATTCAGATATTTAGTCGAACACCTGGTATGCAGATAAGTTACTGATTAAATTGAAGCGCAAAGATCATACTAACAACCCACAATGTCAACAATCAGGCATTACAATACAGATTAAACAATTAAAAACCAGCAATTTCCATTATGAACCAAGAATTTGAAGAAAGATTTCAATTTAAATCATATACACATACTTGCCCTAACAACCCAACCCAACTCGTTCTTTAATAAAGAAAGACAAATTGAAATGGGGAAGTAAGAATTTAAGGGATGCACAGCTTGAATCGAAAATCATCAAAGAAGAAAAACAAAATCAACAGCACAAGAATCGCATCAATCAATGACATGGAGATCGATTGGAACAGGGAACGCAGGGAGGAGAAAAATAAAAATAAATGAATTCAAATAAAATGAAAAGAAAGAAGAGAAAAATACTTATAAAAATAAATGAATTCAAATAAAATGAAAAGAAAGAAGAGAAAAATACTTACTTGTTGTAGATAATCCGGGATGATGGTCTAAAAGAGAGAAAAGAACGCAGAGGATGCAGTGAAGAAGAAATGGTGCACGGTGCGAGTGAATGAGATGTGGGAAAGTGAGAAATAACAAATAGAAACTGGGATTTTTAAAAGTTCTTTTCGTGGGTCACGGTCACAATGAATTTCATTGTGACCGTGACATATCCAAAATTTGCAATCCAGAATTGAACCGCCATGGGGTCACGGTGACAATGAAATTCATTGTCACCGTGACATAACCAAATTTGAAAACAGAATTGAATGTGCATTATGTCACGGTCACAATGAATTTCATTGTCACCGTGACATAACCCAATTTGAAAACAGAATGTAACTCACTCTACCTCACGATGACAGTGAAATTCATTGTCACCGTAACATATCCATGCCTCAGAACAGAATGTATCTTATTTTATCTCACTGTGACAATGAAGACATGTGCACACCTCAAAACAGAATGTAACTTACCTGATGGTCACGGTCACAATGAATTTCATTGTGACCGTGACATGTGTATCAACCAAAATCCAGAATGCATCCTCCTTTGGTCACGGTCACAATTCATCAATTTCTTTAAATCTCTGGATACAATTGTTTTGAACTTTCTCCAACAAAACATAATTTCTCTTCTAAACATAAAATTTACAAAATGAAACAAGATTAACTTTCTAAATAAAATACCATTAAATGATAAAAAGAAATAAAGATTAGAAGTAGTTCTGCATTTAACAAGTCTGCAGCTGGACTTTTAAAAACCGTCAAGGATCCATAAGAGTAACGATCGTGGAAGCACAATCAAATTTAGATTCAAAATACGGCTTCACACGATGTCCATTTACCTTGAATTCATCCTCAAACCGCGGGTGCTTTAATGTCACCACGCCAAACTTATCAACTGCCACTACTTCATATGGTCCCTTCCATCTCGATTTCAACTTACCAGGAAACAATCGCAGCCTACTGTCATAAAGAAGCACTCGCATTCCAGGTGTAATTTCCTTTCTGACCAGTTTTCGATCATGCCACTTCTTAGTTTTATCTTTGTATCTCATGGCATGATCATAGGCCCAAAATCGATGCTCGTCTAGTTCATTTAGCTGCAAAGACTTGCACTTACCTGCATTCTCAATGTCAAAATTCAGAAATTTGGTAGCCCAATAAGCTTTATGCTCTATTTCCATTGGGAGGTGACAGGACTTCCCAAAAACTAACCTAAAAGGGGACACCCCTATCGGTGTCTTGAATGCTGTCCTATAGGCCCATAGAGCATCATCTAACTTAAGGTACCAATCTTTTCTAGATGAATTGACCGTTTTTTCTAAGATGGCCTTTAACTCCCTGTTAGACACTTCAACTTGACCATTAGCCTGAGCATGGTAAGGGGTTGTGACCTTATGCCTAACGCCAAATTTCTTTAATAAAGCCTTAAATTGGTGGTTCACAAAATGTTTACCACCATCGCTTATAATGGCTCTAGGGGCTCCATATCGAGTGAATATATTTCTCCTCAAAAATTCTAAAACAATCTTAGCATCAGCGGTTCTAGTGGCTATAGCTTCGACTCATTTACTCACATAATCCACTGCCACCAGAATATATTCAAACCCGTACGAAACCGGAAAAGGTCCCATAAAATCTATTCCCCATACATCAAATAGTTATACCTCAAGCATGTTTGTCAGGGGCATCTCATCTCGCTTAGATATATTTCCTACCCTCTGGCATCTATCACAAGTCTTCACATAAAATTGAACATCTCTAAACATTGTAGGCCAATAAAAACCAGAAGATAAAATTTTCATTACCGTTCTATTTGGCCCATGATGTCCACCAGCTTCTCCACTGTGACAAGCTGTAATGATTGCACCCGTCTCTTCATCTGAGATGCACCTTCTTAAAACTTGATCCGCACATAATCAAAAAAGGTAAGGGTCATCCCAAATGTATTGTCTTGCATCTGCTCGCAGTTTCTTCTTTTGCTGCCAAGTATAATCTTTAGGCATAAAACCTCCTGCAAGAAAATTTGCTATGTTAGCAAACCAAGGAACAGAAACGTCACAAGCAAATACAGCACAAATGTGTTCATCAGGAAATAAATCTAAAATTTTCCCCTTTTCAATATGGTCATTTTCCATTCTTGACAAATGGTCTGCCACGAAGTTTTCAGCACCCTTCTTATCCTTTATTTCTAAATCGAACTCTTGCAATAGCAGCACCCAACGAATCAGCCTCGGTTTGGATTCTTTCTTGGCAAAGAAATGCCTCAAAGCTGCATGGTCCGACCACACCACAACTTTTGCACCTAGCAAATATGGCCTGAACTTCTCGAATGCATACACAATTGCTAGAAGTTCTTTCTCTGTGGTGGTGTAATTAACCTGTGCTCCTGTCAAAGTGTGACTAGCATAATAAATTGCACAGAATATCTTATCCCGTCGCTGTCCCAGTACCGCTCCCACTGCATAATCACTAGCATCACACATTAGTTCAAAGGGCATAGTCCAATCCAGAGATATAATCACCGGAGCTGAAATAAGCCGTTGCTTTAACGTTTCAAAAGCTAGCAAGCATTCATTATCAAAATTAAAAATAACATCTTTCATGAGTAAATTAGACAGGGGTTTAGCAATTTTTGAAAAATCCTTAATAAAACGCCGGTAAAACCCCGCATGTCCTAAAAAACTCCTTATGCCCTTAACACTTGTTGGAGGCGGTAACTTCTCTATGACTTCAACTTTTGCCTTATCCACTTTTATCCCCCTCTCTGAAATTTTATGCCCTAACACAATGCCCTCTCTCACCATAAAATGGCATTTTTCCCAATTTAAAACTAGGTTAGTCTTTTCACACCTCCCTAGCACTAAATCAAGATTCTTTAAACAACTCATAAAATCAGCTCCATATATAGTGAAATCATCCATGAATACCTCCATAAATTTTTCTATAAAATCATGAAAAATAGCCATCATACACCGTTGAAACGTAGCCGGTGCATTACATAACCCAAAGGGCATTCTTCTATAAGCGAATGTGCCATATGGGCAGGTAAAGGTCGTTTTCTCTTGATCCTCAGGGGCTATAGGAATATGCAAATATCCCGAATACCCATCTAAAAAACAGTAGAACCTATTACCTGCTAACCTCTCTAGCATTTGATCAATAAATAGCAAAGGGAAATGGTCTTTCCTAGTGGCAATATTTAACCTTCTATAATCAATACAGACTCTCCAACCCGTAACTGTACGAGTTGGAATCAATTCATTCAGTTCATTCTTTACCACTGTCATCCCCCCTTTTTTAGGCACACACTGCACTGGGCTAACCCATCTACTATCAGAAATAGGATAGATTATACCTGCATCGAGGAGTTTGAGTACCTCCTTCTTTACTACCTCTTGTATGGCCGGGTTGAGTCTTCTTTGAGGCTGAGCTACTGGCTTGCATTCCTCCTCCATTGGGATCACGTGTGTGCAGTAGCTCGGGTCAATCCCCTTCAAGTCTGAGGTTTCCCATCCGATTGCTCCCTTGTGCTTTCTCAGCACCTCTAGCAGCAGCTGTTCTTCCTCACCTGTCAACAAAGAAGAGATAATTACTGGTTTCTGATCTGTCTCTAAAAACACATATTTTAAATGAGAGGGGAGAGGTTTAAGTTCAGAATTTAAATCCCCCTTTTTATGGTTAGACTCTTCATTCTGTGACTCATCCTTCCCATCCTCTATCTCCTCTTCCACTTCTTCTCCTTCTACTGAAAGTAACAAACTCAAATTTTCTGAATCAGCTCCAACCACATTTTTCTGCACTTCTTCCACACATTCGCCTATTACATCGACAAAATAAACAGACTCCTCCATATCCCCAGATGGATACTTTTGAGCCTTGTTCATATCCATTACCAACTCCTCATTATTAAACCGTAGGGTGACCGTTTGACCATGAACATCTATCAATGCTTTCGCTGTGTTTAAAAACGGCCTCCCCACTATCAGTGGCACCTTCCTATCCTCTTCCATTTCCATCACCACAAAATCCACTGGGAAGATGAATTTCCCCACCTTCACTAATAGATCTTCTATCACTCCTTTGGGCCGCCTCACTGATCTATCTGCCAGTTGGAGTCTCATTCCCGTCTCCGTTAGCTCCCCAAGATTAAGCTTTCTGCATATAGAATAAGGCATTAGATTTATGCTGGCACCCAAATCACATAAAGCATTACCATAAAAATCTTCACCAATAGCACAGGGTAAAGTAAAGCTACCTGGATCTTTCAATTTCTCAGGAATCTTATTCATGATTATAGCACTGCAATTTTCTGTTAGCTGTACAGTTCCATGCCCTTCTAATTTCTTTTTATTAGAACATAATTCTTTCATAAATTTAGCATAGTTGGGCATATGAGCTAAAGGTTCAGCAAATGGTAAATTGATGTGCAGTTTCTTAAACATCTCCAGAAACCTAGCCTTTTGCTCATTTTTCTTTTCCTGTTTAGCAACTGCAGGAAATGGCAGTCTATTTATATCAAGATCCTCTACCCTCGGATTTAGAATTACTTACCGTCCGTGTCGGCTCCTCCTTTTTTGATGATGAAGAATTTTTACCTTGGCTTTCTTTCGGTACCATTTCCTTACCACTTCTCAATGTGATGGCTTTAGCTTCCTCTTTTGGATTCCGGTCTACATTCGAAGGAAATGTTCCCGGTTGTCTTTGAGATACGGAATTCGCTAGCTGTCCCACTTGAGTTTCTAAATTCCTCATGGAAGCATCTTGGTTCCGGTTCCACTGCTCTTGGGATTTCCGCCTTGACTCTTGATTAGCCATGAACTGCTGCTGGCTATTTACAAACTGTTGTTGACTGTTTATGAAAGTAGCCAACATGTCTTCTAGATTTGTCTTCTTTTCTTGAACAGGTGGCCTCGGTTGGTATCCCGGTGGGTGGTATTGTTGCCCTTGGTTGGGATGGGGTGGGTATGGTTGTTGATACGGCTGCCCTTGGTTCGGATGAGTATTTTGGTTAAAGGGAGGTCTAACTTGTGGTTGAGAGGATAAAGCATTTGGATTTCCATCCTTCCAAGAGAAGTTTGGGTGATTCCTCCATCCAGAATTATATGTGTTGCTGTAGGGGTCATTCCTTCTGTAATCCCCTATAGCATTTATATCTTCTATTGCTCCACTCTCTTCACCAGCTTGCCCACTTTCATACCATCCACTTTCTTGAGCCACAGAGGCTACATTCTGCACCTTCAGACTACTCATCTCCTTCCTCATGGACTCAATATGTGCCTTCAGCATCGACACCTCATCCACAGCATGTATCCCTTGTCTTTTAGGAACTGACCTAGGATTAGACCATTGAGCATCATTCGCCGCCATTTCATCTAATAGATGAAAAGCCTCCTCTGGTAGTCTATTCATGAATGACCCTCCTGATGAAGCATCCAATAAGGATCTTGTCTGTGGTGTAACCTCAGAATAAAATGTTGTCATCAGGTGGTATATAGCTATCTCATGATGTGGACAGCTTTTTAACAGCCTTCTAAACCTTTCCCGGGCTTCATGAAATGGCTCCTCACTCATTTGACTAAAACCCAATATATTGTTACGGATGTGCGCAGTCTTTGTCGGAGGGAAGAATCTCATAAAAAATCTCTCCTGTAACTGGTCCCATAATCTAATCGACTGTCTAGGTAGCATTTGCAACCATTCTCGTGCTTTTCCAATCAATGTGAAAGGGAATAACTTTAATCTTACCGAGTCGGATGATACTCCAGGAATCTGAACCGTATCACTGACCTCTAAGAATATGTCTAAGTGCTGTGCGGGGTCTTCCACTTCTGAACCCGTAAACTGATTCCTCTGTACCATATTGATGGTGGCTGGTTTAAGCTCAAACTGCACTCCCCTTGGCAGCACAATCGTCCGATTATCCTCATTCCATCTTGGTACTGCATAATCCCTTATTGTCCTCTGCCTCGGGACCTCTTCTCTATGATTCCCTTGATTTCCATCTTGTGCCCTCGGCACTTGTTCGTTCTCAGGAGGAACTTCACCAATAGGGAGAATATTGTCTTCCATGTTATAATTTCTGTTAGCTCTCCTTCTTTGATGCAAAGTCCTCTCGATTTCAGGATCGTAGGGTGCTATTTGCTCCTGTCTCAATCTGCTCATGCACCACAACAATTACCTGAAAAGAATATAGAATAAATAAAAATAAAATAAAATAAAAGAAAAAGTAAAACACACACAAATAATAATCAAAACTTAAAACAACGCCAATCCCCGGCAACGGCGCCAAAAACTTGACACGACCTCAGCAAGTGTACTGAATCGACAAGTAATATAATGGAGTAATTTTAAGACTCCGAGTTATCGTATCCAAGAGACTGTGTGCACAAGTTATGACACTTAAATGTATGCTAAAGAATTCCCAATTGTTTGAATTTATTGAATTAATTACTGATTCAAAAACAGAGAATTTAAATAACCAAAATAAGTAAACAGAAACAATCAAATTAAATTGACAGCAACAATCACAATAAACTAAATGACTGAAAAAATTAACAAGATAAGAATTCAAAATTAAACAAACGTTGCTCAGGTTCACTCATCCACCCCATACCCAGATATAAATCAAAACATATAAAGAAAACATATATGAACGAAATCGGGATAACCCTCTTAACCCAAGCGTCCCATTCCGGAGCAAGCTACTCTAATTACATGACGTCCCATTCCGGAGCAAGTCATACAACTAGCCTAATCACGGGTCTAAAATCCTAGGTTCGGTTTGCTTTCCCATTCCGGAGCCAAACAACCCAAAACCTACTTATTTCACTCCTCACTCAAATCTTAAACCATGAAAACATGCACATATGGATTCCCTTCCGGAGCAGTCCGAATGTTACAGCAAACATGACAGAAAATCTGAAGATAAATTACCAGGACATTTAATCATTCAATTCAATAACCAATTAAGATACATGAATTAATCCATTCATCAAAACAGGAAATTAACTTGAAAACATACATCTCATGATTTAACAATAATAACCAGTGAAATAAACCTTCATTCATAAATCAAATAACAAAATATGTTTAGATTTCACATCTAAGATAGGGGTTTAGAGATCCCCCAAACAACTAAGAAAATACTCACAATCCATTACAAATTCAAAAGAATAAAGGAAAGAATAAACCCAGAAATTCATTGAGGTAGAAATTCCGGTTGAATCCCACGTTCTTCAGTCTTCTTCTTCAGATCTTTAATGGAGAATAAAACCAAAATTCTGGAAAACTAGAAAACTAACTATCTCTAGAAATTAACTATCTATCTAATGAAAATTACTCTCAATTTCTAATTAAATCTCAAAGCAAGAATGAAATTTAAAGTTTAGAACCGAAGAATCACTCAGAAAATATTAGCTGCCAAAACGAATAACAAAAACTAACTAAAAAAATCGGAACCCTAGCCAAAGAGAAAAGTGCGTTTTTATAGTTCCAGGTTGGTCACGGTGACAATGAAAGTCGAGAATTTCAAATCCTTTCACGCACAGGAGAGGGGTCACGGTGACAATGAAATTCGTTGTCACCGTGAGGTCTTCAAAGTTTCGCTTCTGTCCAGGAAATAATCATGTCACGGTCACAATTAAATCCATTGTGACCGTGAGGTACGTGCTGCCTTGATTCTGCCTTGATGATTTTTATGTCACGGTGACAATGAAATTGATTGTCACCGTGACATGCTTCTACTTGCATTCTGCCCAATCGTTTGCTATGTCACGGTCACAATGAAATCCATTGTGACCGTGACCCATCTTGGTCAGCTCCTGACTTCCACTTCTCTTTATGTCACGGTCACAATGAATTTCATTGTGATTGTGACCGTGATGTACCTATTACCTCACCTGCAAAGACAAATAAAAATCCATCAAAAACTATTTATAATGCATCAAAATTCCAATTTGACTAAGATTAGTAAAATTAACCTAAAGGAAACAAAACCTAACACAAAAACACAACTAAACACCTAAAATCATATAAGAACACCCTCAAAACTAAGAACTGTATTGAAGTTATCAGTGGCCTGGGGTCGCTGCGTAAGTATCGCATGTTGACCCGTGGCCGTTGCATGAAATTGCATGGTGGCCTGGGGTCGCTGCGTGAGTATCCGCCTCGCGTAGTGTTGAGTGTTGCCGCACCCGTCGATAGATCCGAACGGGGAGCGGTGGCCTGCCTTTCGCTAGATGAGCGACATAGTATGTAGGCTTGGGAGATGATCGAGTGTTGCTGCACCCGTCGATAGATCCGAACGGGGAGCAAGTGGCCTGCCATTGACCATATTAGCGGCATTGGATCGGAACCTCATCGATCCGTGCGTCTCCGATGGACCATTTTCGCGATCAAGATCGGATGGGTCGTCGGGCGCGCAATGAGCTTATTGCTCTGAGGTGTTATATCGAATTCGATTAAGACAGTTCGACTTTCGCATTCTTAACTCGGAATGTGCATCGAGTCTAGCGTAAAAGTCGTGGCATATGATGCCTTTATAATAAGAAGATTCCATGAAAGACTTCTTTTATTGATGAAGAGAGACCGGTACAATATTATAAAGACTGAGAGGGCTCCCGCAGCTGGAGACGTGCGCCTTTAGGCTATGTCTATCCAGGGGTACGCGCTTATATAGCGCTTATCCTCTTTGGGTCGTCTAGGGGCGCATCGGCCCTCTAACCCATAGGGCTTGATTAACAAGTTTCTTTTTGCTGCTTGATCATCGTGACGTAGGCCTCTCGGGATGCTTTTTGGTCCCCTCCCACGATGGCAACACCATTCCCTGTGGGAATCTTCATCACCATGTATCGAACACTGGTGACGGCTCCTGTTTGCACGAGCAAGGGCCTGCCAAAGACGGCATTATAGGCAAATATTAAATCAATTACCATAAAGTTTACCTTGCAAGTGTGGACCGTCGCCTCCTGTCCGAGGTCAACGAAAAACTCAACCGATCCAGCTACAGGGACGGTGGCATTGCCTAGGCCGATCAGCGACATGGCGTTCGGCTTCAGCCCTTCGATCGGCAGTCCTATCGCCTTGTATGCTTGCAGGGTGAGCACGTTCACGGCACTGCCGTTGTCTACCAGGATCCGCCTAACATCAAAGTTGTTGATGCGTGCCCTGATGACAAGTGCGTCCTCGTGGGGAAGCACAACGTCCCTGGCGTCCTCGCTGGACACCGTAACAGGCATGGACTGCTCGGCTGCCTGGGAGAGGTATACTCCCTTCTCCCTCTTCTTTTTATGAAGCTCCTCCGCGTAGGCCGATCTTCCTGAAATAACAAATATCGTACTGCGTTCGACCTACTTGGGCCGGCGCTTCGGGGGTTCCGTCGCTCCTCGTCCTCATCCTCATCCTCATCTGAGCTATAGCGGGGCTCAGGGTTCGGTCGTCCACAGGGACTTGCCCCTCTGACCGGTCGGACGAATCTTTGAAGAGCGCCTCTTTGTATCAGGTACTCAATTTCCTTGAGCAGTGAGTTACACTCGTCGGTGGGATGACCAACGTCTTTGTGGAATTCACAATACAGACTTTCATTTCTCCTGTGCCTACTCCGGTTTGACATCCTCCTGGGCCAGTTAATTGTGTGGTGGTTCTTTTCCAGCCATGCTAGCACTCTAGAGGGTCATGTATTTAGCGGGGTGAAGTCTTGAGGCGTTAGATCCCTCGTCCTTCCTAAAGATCCGCTTTCTGTTTTCTTCCCCCTGCTTCTGTGTCGCGGACTTCCGAGCTGGTCAGCTACTCTCCCTCTCATAAACGGGCGTTCGTCCAGGTACTGGAGCCTGCTCATTATACTGGCCGGTCTGGCTCTGCCTGTTCTCCTGGCTTCCTCCTTTCGGGTGTTCCGTCCAGCGCAATCCATCAGGTCACAAAAACCTAATGGAGTTGGTGTCGGTGCACGCTGAGGTGAAAGGCGCTCGGGAGAGCATTTCGCACGGGCGGTCATCGCCATTTGCTCGCTTAAGTTCTTCATTTCCTCGACAGCGGCCTGGAGCCGATCAATATAATCCTTTAGGCTTTCATCGGCTCGTCTGTAAGAACCGTCCGTGCCAACAGCCGGCTCAGATGCGCGCGCTGCAGTCCCAAATTGTGCGGCCATAAGCTCTTTAATCTGCCATATAGAGGTGACCGACCCCTCGAGGAGCTGCCAGAACCATCTTGCTGCTCTCCCCCCAAGCGTGTTGGGGAAGATTCGGCACATGGCCCTTTCATCGCGGCTACATGCCTGCACTTTTAGCAAAAATTTAGCTATGTGGACGGTGGGGTCAGTGTTACCTGTACACTTACCCATGTGGAACTTTCTCCATTTGGGAGGCATCTCAAACTCCATGATTTCTTTGCAGAATGGGGAGGCCTTGCTTTTGGGAGCCCTTCCTTCGGGCTCGCTCTTTTTAGGACCCGTCAACCCAAACTGCTCCAACTTCCGTTTTAGCCACTTGTCTCCCTTGCTCAGGAGGGCTGAGCTGAGGTCCTGACGGGAGCTTCTGGAACCAGAGCGGCTAGGTGTACACAAGAAAGACGAATCGTCCTCGTCGCTGGAAGCGGAGGACTCTGAGGGGTGGTGAGGAGAGTCTTTACCCGATGACGCTACCCCTTTACCTTTATCGTAGCGTCCTAGCATCTCCATGCGACGCTTTTCCCCGCTTTGAGCTCTTGGCTCGCCGATGGTGATTTCTTTATTTCTTCTTTGTTCGAAGTCTTCGTCCATGGGGTAATCCCCGCTGACTCTTTCGAAAACATCAGGCATTTCGCCTTTCTGAAGGTTTTGAACTATATTCTTGGTGAAGTCGTCGAGTATTGCGCGCATGTCGCGGACAGTAACGAGCGAGTCCTCTGAATACTTGAAGGCAGCATCGCTCGCTTCGGGAAGGGGGGTGGTCTCCATTGGGGAGCCAATGGGCCTTTCCCCACCTTGGGAGGTGCCTGGGTTGGCACGGTCATCATCATCACGGTCAAAATTCATGGGGGTCGCGTCTTCATTTGATCTGGAGCTCGCCATGTCTCTCAACGAAAGCACCAAATGATAAAGCCTGAAGTGTCTTTATCTGGAGAGGGAGGGAACGGCCGATCGGATGAGAGCGACCTGCAAGGAAGAATGCCCGGTCGGATCGGGCGTAAGCACTCCGAAACTTAAGTCAGTAATTTTAGAGAGAGAAAGTTTAGAGAGAGAGTGCTCAAGGTTCAATACCTGAGGCCATCGCTGGCTGGGCTATTAAGAGATGTTGAGGAGCACTTGAGTGCCTAGGGGAGCGATCTCTGGCTGTCAGAGTAGGTATCCGGCGAAGTGACAGCGAGCAGGAGGTTGAGGTGAGCACTGCCTTGTGTCAGGCGGCTGATGGGACGGTATGTCACGTCGTCCGATCGGTCCTCTTTGGGGCTCGTGCCAGTTCGCTTTGCCATGGGGGGTCTTGGGCCTTACCAATATTTGGGCTGGTTCCATAGGCCTGAAAGCGAATGATATGTGTCGTGTTATCAATAATTATATGGATCTGATCATTTGATTAATAGTCGTCCCAAGTGACAACTCCTTTATTTGATCATATTTCAATATCGCCTACTATCAACCAATTTGCTCACACCATCGCTAATTCAGTTTAATTTTTTTATTTAAATAGTTCAATTCTAGCAACTTTTTTTTCATTGGTTTGGTTCAGTTTTTGACGTAAAAACTATGAAATCGAACATTTCGAAATTTAACACAAAACTATTTTATTTTGCTTGTGTATATATAATAATGAGGTAATTATGAAATAACTCCCAACATTTTATTCATTTTTCAATTTAATTTCCAAATTAAAAAAATTTTACAATTTAATATTCAACTTTTTGTTAAATTTCAATTGAGAGACTTTGTAAAAATTTCGTCCGAAATTAATGTTAGTTTTGTACGCCTTTTTTTTATTTAAAATATAACTAGATTTTTTAATTTAGAAATTAAAAGGAAAAGTAAGGGAATGTTTAGTCTAAATTTGTAAGGCTTAATACATAAAATTCCCCCTGTACTTGTATTAAATTTTAAAATTCATACCTTAACTTTTTAAATTTTTAATTCACTATCTAAACTTTTAAAAAAAAAATAATTCACTACCTAAATTTTAAAAAATATGTGATAATTTTCCACCTGACTATTAAACCTGAAGTTCACGCAACGAGAGCGCGTGAGAAGAAAAAGAACATGCAAAAGAATCATTTTCAATGGAAAAATCCATCGTTAAATTTCTACTCTTGAAGCTAGTGAAGCAACAATATCAGCCACATCCTTGGAAGGTCCAAGTTGCATTCTCACCTCATAAGTTGCTCCATTGCCGGGTTTCACCTGATTTATAAACTTTCTATCTATTGTGCTAGCAGCGACAGAAAGTGCCCAAAGAGCAAAATTTGCAAGTGTTTTAGACAAAGGATCTCCATATATAAGATCAAAATTGTTGAACAAACTTAGAAAAATCTTCCCTAACACTGTTTAATTCTCTGTCTAAGGAAAGTACCAGAACAAACCCAACATGCTAAAGCATATCAAATAAATCAATGCATAAAGAAAAAAAACATATACATACCAAAAACACCCTATAAAGAGTACCCAGTCACAAGGAGGCTCCAAACAAAAGCAAGAAAGAAAGATCAAAACTATCAAAACCAAAAACAAGAAAAGAAAGAAGGAGAATCTCAAGAGGCAAACAAAAGCAAGCCACTAGATTTACTTAACTCACAAGAAATTGGCGAGAATTGGGTCACGCCAGTCTGTTAAATTGTTTAACAACAATCCGACAGTCATTATCCAATTTCCCTATGTAAACAACATTGGGAGCCTTTTCACCGTGCTTAGATACAATATTATCAGAAGAGAAACTACTTGTGGCAGCTTTCAATTTCTTCAAGCTGAACTCGGTGAGATGAGAATGAAACCAAAAAAGCTTTTTTAAATACCCATAAAAAACTTCAGTATTTCTTCAAAATTTCTCGAGGGAGATTGAAATTAAAACTGAAATAATGGAATCCATAAACACTTAAGATTCTATTTTGGGTTCTATATGCTAAAATACCCAACTAAAAAACCCTCAAGTTTCCGTCAAATTAAGAGAGAAGAAATGAAATTAAGGTGAAATGACGATAAAAATGACAGAATTTGGTGGTTTAGACGAAACATCAAGTGATGAATGAAGGACTAGAGCTCGGTTTTAGAAGAGATGGTGAAAGAATGAGACACAGGTGGAGGGGTGGGTGCTTGCAGTGATGGACGACCAGCAGCAGCCAGCTCCGGTGACCTAGTTCATAGCCGGACAGCCAATCATCAGAGAAAGAGTTTAACAAGAAAACTTTTGAGAGGTGAGATTAAGAAAATTTGGGAACGAGAAGAACAGAGGAAGAGTGAGTTGATGAAATGGGAAAGAAAGGAAGTGTGCCACGTGTCAAATATACATTAGCTCATTTTTACAGAATAATGCGTGTGTGTCACGCACAATCGGTGATCTGTATTTTGTAGGTTAGGTGGTAAATTATTGTAGTTTTTTAAAGTTCCACTGCTTAATTAAAAACTCTTAAAATTTAGGTATCAATTTTGAAATTAAATACAAGTATAGGGGCCTTTTAATATATTAAGCCAATTTGTAATTAAGATAAACCGATTAGAAATTTATGAGCTTGGAGATCTCCAATTATTCATGCCTTTTTTCTAATGCTAATATATTACTTTTATTTTTTTATTTTTTTTATTTTATTCCTCTTGCACTATTATTAACAAGCATCATTACTTTATTCACAAAAAATTAACGAAATACTGAGTTGACAATATTTTGTGGGATATACTATGCACAATTTATTACTTAATTAGAAAATTGAATCACAGAAAATGCTGCCAACTCAATATTCCGTAATTTTAGACGGACAAATTAAGGGAGGGCACGGATTTAAACTATTATGAATGGTTGGGGATTGATTTATTCAATTTTTATACATGGTGGTAGTTGAAATTTAGGGATATTTGTAAGTATCCATTATTTAAATGCATCGACATGCACGTTAATAATCCCCCTTAACGCATACACAACATATATGAAACCAGGCCGATTAATTTATTCAAAGGGCTTGGCCCTTCTAAGAAAATTTGGGCTTTGCCCCATTGGTCTTTTGAGCCCACCTTCAGCTTCTCAAAACGAGTCCGGTCTCAAATTGAATATGACATGGATTGTCTTTGGTAAGATAGCTTTTAAAAACAACCTTTGAAAAATGGAAATGGATTGGTGGCAACTCTATCAACTCTTTCTGATGATATTTCTTATTAGATAAGACCTCTCGAGTAGGGGTGTTCAAAAATAGTGTAACCCATCCAAACCGTTTAACCCAATCAGTCTAACCCATTTTTTTCATAATTTTAATAAATTATTATAACCCATATAACCTATTTTAAAATTTACAAAATATTTATATGGGTTATGGGTTATTATATAACCCAGCCAACTAACTCATCTAAATGTTGACTCCAATTATTATTTATATCAAATTATAATATAAATTTATATCAAAATATTTAATATATTTAAACTCGTATACTTATCATATAATGTTTCAAAATTTCAGTTTTCGTAAATAGTACTTTCGGGTTGTGAATAGTGACACCACGGCGAACGATACTACCTGATATTGAAAAATATTTTATTCGACCATTGAAAAGTACAATTTATGTAAAAACCGAGAGTATAATTTGAGATGAATTTGAGTTTAAATAAATTATCAAAAGTCAAAAATAAAAATAAGATGCAGTTCGATTTAAATAGTAATGACAATTGACTAAATTTTGACCGGACTTGAAAAAAATGCTATAGACCTCCGAAAAATTAACCTGACATATGGACTCACTCCAAATAATGTAAGAAAATTTTTTAAAGTGAAAATTAATTTTTGGATCACATAGAAAAATAAATTATCGGACTGGTAAAAATTTGCCGGACCGAAAAATGACATCATTTTGACCCAAAAATTTTTGTGCACCCTATAAAATATTTTTCGACATTTAGGGATACATTTTTATTAGAAATAAGAGAAAAATTATTGGGCCTAATAAATATTAAGTATAAAACCTATTAGTATAACTAACTAATATTGATATTTTTATATTTTATGCAATATTACTATGATTTTTCATGATTCCTGCGCCTTGCGATGGAAGAGTCACTTTCTTTCTACCCTATAAATATACTTCTCTAATATTACTAATTCCTCCTTTCCCTTTTCCATTTATTACCTTCATATCCCCTATTTTATTTTATTTTAATTTAATATCCCTAAATCAACTCTATTTATCCACTCATCCCCCACCCCGATTAATAGTACATTGCCAAAATAAAAAGATGAATAGAAATAGAAACTATACATTTAGATCATGGGGTAGACTTAGACATATCAAATTCACACTAAATCTGATTAAAAAAATCAGATATATATTACTACCACCTTAACGTTTTAAGAAAATTACACTCACATTTGTTTAAATATTTTTAGAAGAATTTGTGATTTTTTTAAAGAAATTGAAAATATGCATATTACATTTTTTTTAATACGATCATGGCTAGAAAGGTATAAATTAGGCCTGAATAAGGATTGGCTAAAAGTAAGATAAATGAATCATGAGATTAATATAGTTTTAATTAATTTATAATTAATTAGTGATATAGCTACATGGAGACAATTTCTCATGTCAGTCTCATATTGTTATTCGTAAGATTAGTTACCAATAAATTATGATATTATAGAAATAATTCTTATATTTTGAGGCATGGTTGTTAAAAAATATTTTTTAATGTAATGAACTCTTTATTAGTTAAATTTAGAAATTACTCAATTGATTAAATTAATGAAAAATCATATTAATATTGCATAAATTAATGAAAAATCATAGTAATATTTAAATATTTTTAAAATTAATGTTTTATACTTAAAACATATAAATATAGATAATATAAAATTTATATATTAGAAAATTAACATAACCCATATAACCCAGTCATAAACTAACCAACCCAATATAAAGAGTTTAAATTATAACCCAGCTGTATTGGGTTGGGTTCAACCCATTTAAAATTTTAGATGGGTTGGATGGAAAACCGATCGTAACCCATCCAACCCATTTTTGAACACCCCTACTTTCGAGAGTCATCTGAATGACACTACAAATTTTGTTGCAAAACTGTAATTTTCTAGTAGTGGATGTACCAAATTAAGGTACTGGCATGCAAGGGAGGAGCCAGGATTAGTTCACGAGAGGGGTTTAGGATAATAATAATAAAAAAAAATCTTATTAAAAACTATAACATATTAATAAAATACATAGAAACTTTCATTTTAACTGTGCATAACGAGTTTTTTTACAATCAAAGTCTTCAATAATTAGATTCATATTTATTTTTCTAGTCAAGTCTTTTTCGACAAAAAGAATTAAACTATCAGCCAAAAAATCATCTTTCATTTTGCTGTGAATCGCGGTTTTTATATGATTTATAGCTGAAAATGTCCGTTTTGTGTAGTTGTAGAAAATGAAAATAAAAAAACCAAACCATCCTGAACACACCCTAATGTTTTAGGTCATTACTTTTCTAGGCTAGTCTTTTGTAGTACTACTCTTGATAAAATAAAATAAACTAAAATAAAATAATAAATAAATGAATAAATTACAAAATAAATAGGTACAGATATTCTAGATTGGTAAAATTAATTATATAGTGTATAATTAATCATATGTTGAAAATCCAAAATTCACTTTTGTGCGGTGACAATCCAAGAGTATGTGACTGTAATTTTCTGTTTTTATTTTTTTTTCTCCAGTATATTATATGCACAATTGTTTTTTTTTTTACTCCTAATATATAGTTATATTTTTTTTGCTTGTTGGGGGGGACTTCAGCCCCTCAAAGTCCCCCCCTATCTCCGCCATTGCTGGCATGTGAAATCGGTAGAAGTTTCCATAATCCTCTCTTCTTCTTCTTCTTCTTTTAGGCTTTGTTTGGATGGGGGGTAGGGAGGGGTAATTAATGGAAGGGTAGAGAAGGGTAGAGACAGGAAAGGAAGGGGAAAGGAGGAGAAGGGTTGGTGACTACCTTTCTCTTGTTTGGAAAAAATAAAAAATGGAGGAGTAAAAGGAGGGTACCCCTCTCTACACCCCAAATCGGGGTGTAGCTAAAATAAGGAAAATGAAGGGAATGGAAGGGTAAGAGCTACCCTTCCAATCCCTTCTAATTTTAAGTCACTCCCTTCCCAAACAAGGGTAACTCTCTACCCTTCCCTACCCTTCCATTAATTACCCCTCCCTACCCCCCATCCAAACAAAGCCTTAGTAGCTGAGGCTACCCCTACCTCTCTCAAATTTATACAATTCAAACTTGATGAAATCTAAGGAATTGCAGGAATTAAAACTAAGAATTGATGGTATTTAATAGACTAACTTTATATCGCTCAATTTATAAATTTTATTTAGAATTAAATTAATTTATGGTAATTTACATATCCAATATTATATATAATTATAGATGCTATAAATGAAGGGAATGGTATAATTGATAAATTATAGGTAAAATTACATTTTATAATAACAAAATTGAACTTTTTTTTAAACTGTATGGAAAATAAAAGTGAGATTATAATTGGAAGGCATGATTTGGTAAAATCATATGTAGAATTATGTTCTGTAATAATAAAATATAACTTTTCTTAAACTATCAAAATAAAAGTGAGACTATTGTTCTAAACGATGGAGTATTAATTATACTAAGCTTATGGACAAGTAGGGATGACAATGTTTGGTTTCTAATAGTGTACTTTAAATGGATTAATTTGAAATGGATTCGGATATTCATTTTATTGTGCATATCGAGTTTGAAATAGGTTCGCATTTAACTCTTTTGGATACCGGCTATCCGACTGGTTTGTAAAATTAATTTAATTAGAAACAATATTATATAAAAAAATTTAATTTTTTAATTTATTTTATTATATTAGAGTATAATTTATATTTATAATTATGTAATACAATTTATTAATTAGAATTTACTGCTAATATTAAACATATTCAATTAAATATATCAATAATTTAATTAAATTTTAGATTAGGTTTGAATATTATCGGATAACAATAAATGAATATGAAACGGATACTAATTGCATAAAAATTAGACTTAGATATACTCCCTCCGTCCCACTTTAAAAGGCTGTTTTCTCTTTTTTATTTGTCCAACTCCAAATGTTGTTTTCGCAATTTAAAAAAGAAATTTACGTATTTATCCCTATTTATTATATAATTTATTAAATATATATCACTTACTTTTTCTTTTTCCAATGTAATAAATAAGAATATTCTTATCATTTTATATTATTTTTTTATAAAATTGATGTATTTCAATTATTTTCTTAATTACCGTGAAAAAATAATAATAGTTTTTTAAAGTGGGACGGAGGGAGTATTTATATTTATGGGGGCTGAAGTTTGAATAAGGTAATTTCTCCGACACCCTCCGCATGCCAATTCGGGCCGGTGAGATAATTAATCACACGGCTTAACAAATAGTAAAAGTAGTAGCAGATAGAATTGAAATAGTAATTGAAAGCACATTGAATTGGCAGCTGATTAGCAATTAATGGCATACATAAATCAAATTAACTAATGCTAAAACAATTCTGCTTGCCAAGTATGCCAAAATATAACAACAAGCCAACTTAATTCTGTCCACATGGACTAAGACACTCAATCTTTGATATAACACAAAACGACAGCGCATCCTTAAGCAAGAGAGCACCATATAATTCATTTGCATATGCTTAACAAATTGTTAGATCAATATATATATTTTTTTTTATAATCATCTTGTGTCCGAAATTTATTGGTCCGATTAATCTATATTTGCATCGGACAAACTAATAAAATGAGGCAATATTTTCTTCCAAATATTTAAAAATGCTCAATTTTTAAGAACTCGAATTCGAAACATCTTATTAAAAAAGAAGAGACTTCAATCATTCCATCTCGTCTATTGGGCTGACCTCCATAATTTATTTGCATTGGGTAATTAATTTGGCTAGAGGTGAGCAAAAAAATCGATGAACTCGGTTAACCGAAAAAAAATCCGAAACCGAACCGATAGACTGGTTAACCGATTGTAATGGACTGGTTAATGGTTAGTGTTTTGAAAAAATCGATATTAATGGACTGGTGAATGGTTTTTTACTCATGTGACCGGTTAACCGAACCGAAACCGAATTTTTAGTTAATTTATTAATTTATTAATAATTTATAACAATTTATATAATAATTTATCCTAATTAAAAGTGATCATTTACTTTTTTTTCATTATACTAATTATTTTAAAGTTTTTAAGTTTTTTTAATTGGCTATTAGTAAGTATAACAATTTATCTAATTAAAAGTGATTATCGACCGGTTAATATATTTACTTATTAAATATTAATTTTTAAAAATAAATTTGCTTATATCCACCAAATATTTTTTTATTTTAACAACAATAAATGTTATATTATAGTGAAAAAATTTTAAGTTTTAAGTATCTTGAACATTTTAATTTTATTTATGAATATATTTATAATTATAGTGGTTAACCGAAAAATATTGGGTAACCGATCCGAAAATCCGAAACCGATGGACTGGTTAACCGATGGTAATGGACTAAAAAACCGATATTAATGGACTGGATCTCATGGACCGGTTAACCGACCATGCTCACCCCTAAATTTGGCTATATGACAAAAATATTATATATTGCCATGCATATGTATCTAAACTTATATCGTCATTTCTTCCAAAACTAGCAATTAAAAAAAAAAAAACTGTTTAATTAGGATAAAAAATCATAATTTTTGTTAGCATTTTTAACTTGAGACTTTTTTTTTTTTCAAGATCTTATGAATTTATACTTAAAATTTTTGCATCGACAACATAATATTTTTAAGTAATTGACAGTTGCCCCAAACTTATGAAACAAACATACCCTCTAGTAATTAACTTAAAGATAAAGATAGGAAAAATCCATCCTGGTTCTGTAAACTTTAATTTTTTTTTTCTACATTAGATTTATATAATTTTAAAAGATGATATTAGATTCCTATATTTTTCGGATCATTTATATTAGATCTAATTTAAATGGAACTGATAGAATTAAAATATTTGTTTTATTAATTTCGCATAAAATTAAACTGATAGAATTAAAATACTTGTTTTATTAATTTCGCATAAGATTAATTTTAAAATAACTTTGGAACTCGGCAAAACATAAAAAAATTGAAAAAAAAAACTCATCAAATTTTACATATCTGAAATGATTATATATTTTTTAATTTTTTTTTATATTTTATTGATCACACAATTATTTTAAGTTAATTTCACGTGAAATTAACAGACCGAATATTTTAATTCTAACAATTCCATCTAAATTGGATATAATTTGAGTTATCTAAAAAAGTACATGAATTAAATATCAATTTTTGATAATACATAGACCTAATAATAATATAGAAAAACATTGCAGATAAGAAATCTAGAATATGTTTTTCCATAAAGATATCATCAAATCTAATAAATAATAATTCTATTTGAATGCAAACATTCTTATTAAAATTTATATCAATGTGAAATAATTTGTTAAATTTGAAAATTTATTTAAAATAAGAATTTTTAATTTTTTTTAATAAAAGGTTTTTTCACTTTTAACGAAATTGATTTTTCTAAAATCAGTATTTACCAAATACTTATTTTTATTTTATAATCAATTTTTTTTATCAAATAAGCAGTTTTTTGTCCTTACAAAAGCAATGCCAAACACACTCTTATTAAAATTTATATCAATGTGAAATAATTTGTTAAATTTGAAAATTTATTCAAAATAAGAATTTTAGATGTTTTTATTTTGGACTATTCATTGAATAGGACCAAAAGATATGAATTCGGTTGAGACGAGGAGATGGCCTGTTTGGCCGCTCTTTTTGAACTTCAATAGCTGGCAATGGCAGGCTGAATCAAAACAATAATGTCTAGAAAGATTTCTATTTTTAACTGCCAAAATGAAAATTATATCTTTAAAATTTATTCGTCAAATAAAAAGTATTATTATTTTTTTATCAGTAAAGAATGGTTTATTATTATTATTATTATATAGACGGTCTCACTAAATCTCAAATTGAAGTCTTACCATTCTGAAAATTACTGATAATTTAAATGGTTGAGAATATAGCTACATTTTTGTTGATAAGGATTCCAATTACAACCACTCTTGCCCTCACATATGTATTACAAAAAGACTTAATACACATAGAAACACCGAACCTGATTATTTGAATGCCTAAATTTTAATAATAATATAATAATCACCTATACTTATCAATTTTGTAAATAATAAATAAAAATTCATATTATTTTTAAAAAATTTAAGCACGTAATATTTAATTGCACTGATGTAAAATATGAACCATTGTAATAAAAATATATATTTCACATGCACAGTAAAACTGGCGGGAATTGAAAACATAATGGATTAGTTTTTTTTTATTGATTTTGATAGATTTTTTTTATTAATTTTTATATTGTGTAATGCTATATCAGTCCAATTGAATATTGCATACTTTAATTTTTTAAATTTAGTATGAATTTGTATTTATTATTTTTAAAATTAATAAGTAAATGTATTTAAAAGGTGACTATTAAAATTTAAGTGTTCAAATAAATTATTAAATTAAATTCAGATGTCCGTATATTTATTAGGCTTTGAAAAAAAAAATCAGAAAATAGCACAATAAAATTGAAATTTATTAAATTTTTATTTTCTTTTTTAAAAATACATGTACACGTGTGTGACTAAAGATAAACAAAAACTGGGTGGCCAGGATTAGGGGTGAGCAAAAAACCCGATAGACTCGGTTAACCGAAAAAAAATTCGAAACCGAACCGATGGACTGGTTAACCGATTGTAATAGACTGATTAATGGTTAGTGTTTTGAAAAAACCGATATTAATGGACTGGTTAATGGCTTTTGACTCATGTGACTGGTTAACCGAACCGAAACCGAATTTTTAGTTAATTTATTAATAATTTATAACAATTTATCATAATTAAAGATGATCATATACTTTTTTTTTCATTATTCTAATTATTTTAAAGTTTTTATTTTTTTTAATTAACTATTAGTAAGTATAACAATTTTTTTAATTAAAAATGATTATGGACTAATTAATATATTTACTTATTAAATATTAATTTTTAAAAACAAATTTGCTTATATCCACCAAATATTTTTATTTTAACGACAATAATGTTATATTATAGTAAAAAAATTTTAATTTTTAAGTATTTTGAACATTTTAATTTTATTTATGAATATATTTATAATTATAGTGGTTAACTAAAAAATATTGGGTAACCGATCCGAAAATCCGAAACCGATAGACTGGTTAACCGATAGTAATGGATTGGAATTTCAAAAATCCGATATTAATGGATTGGTTAATAGATTGGGGTTAATGTACCGGTTAACCGACCATGCTCACCCCTAGCCAGGATTGACCATACACATTGGTAGCTTTTTCTTTTCTCTTTATGAGCAACCAAATTGAATAACATTCTCAAATAAGGGCGAAGCTTTTGCCATGGTTTCCTATAATCTATCATTTTCTTTTTCTTTTTCCTTTTTTCTTTCCCTTATTATTATTGTAAAATTTTATTTACACTTATTCCAGCAGTTTAATACCGCTTATTAAAATTTCATATAATAGAGGGAAAAGGGGTTTTGAACGATACATTTTCTCACCTACTGCCGTTAGATATGAATAACATATCACATATAACTAATAAAATCGTGACAAATGGCAATATAATAACGATAAAAAAAATTACATAATGTTTTTCGTTATACTTACTATTGGGATTTAAGTTAACTTATTTCCACTACATTTATGTTTTTTTAGATGCGTGATTCATCAAGCCCTGAATCCAGTTCAGTCCCGTAAGCACAATTAGATGCCGAGGTGGTAATTATATGAGGTTTTAATTTTTAACAAGTAAAGGTAATAAATTAGAACAAGGTTACGTAAAAATTGTGCAAGTTCGAGTGTGATTTTGTATTTTATTTTTTATTGGCAAATAAATAACTATTTACATTTTTATTTTACCCAATACCTAAATTTTATAAAAAAATAATAAATAATAAGTATAGAATATTAATTACTTAAAAATTATATATGCATAAATTATTTCAACAATAATTAAAAATTAAAATTCCAAAAATACCATTGGAGAAATCCATCAACTAATTAATGGCATATTATAATTATTAATTAATTAAAGTGGAGGTTTTTATTTTCTTCAACTGTTTTGAGTGTTTGTATATCACATGGCGCAACATGAACACCGCAAACACATGCTGACTCATCTTCATATCACAACTAACATCAACCTACTTACGTTAGTTCTGTTATTGCACTTATGGTTGTTTTTTCTTCCACACTATTCAAATATTCTTTCAAAGAAAATGACATATTTGTCATAAATGCACTAATTCAATTCAAATTCGCATTATTTAATAGACTTAGAAATATACATAAATTTCCACTCTTCACCGTTTAAAAATATCACATTCAGATATTAAATTTAAAATCTCTTATTAAAAGAAGAAATACTTTTTTTATTTTATCTCGCAGACTATCACCGTACTATATAATTTTTATAATTTTTAATAAATTTCGTGATATTTAGATTGTTTGGAAAATCTTTTAAAAATCTTTTTATTTAATTTTCATATAAAATTTAAAATGGTAAATAAAATCTTCATTCAATTTATAAAAATCGAATGTAAAATTTTGTTTAAAAAAAAAAAATAGGAAGACAGTCAATGTTTCTTTTTAATTTTTTTTTTTAATTTTGAAAATTGGAAATGAGGTTCTAAACATATATGGTATGGTGATAATTAAGTAAAAATCTATAACTTTTTTTTTTCTTTTCTTTTTGAGATTTACACGTAAAATCTTAAAGCGGTTCAATCTAGGAATAGACTAGAATCGGCTGCAATTGTAAATGTTTGTGTGGTTGATATAAATCTGAGGGAAAGGGATGGATGTGTGCGTACACAGAAATAATTAATAAAGATACATTAATTTAATTTTTACTACTTCACAAGTTGATTTAGTCATGACGAGGTTTGATAAAATGGATGAGAGGTTTGATAAAATTGTTGAGAGGGTGTTTGGTAGATAACTATATATCAAGGCGGGTTTTTTATTTTTTGAAAATCATATACTGTTTGTTTTTATATTTTTATATAAATTTTTAACTTCTAAGGAAGCTCTCTCTAATTTGATTCAATCCGAAAATTTTATTCAAACCTGCTCACAAAAATAGTGATTTGAATTAAAAGAAAAATTGGAATACCCGAAAATTTTAGAGTCAAGTTCAAACTCAAAAAAATTCATTTGAAAATATCTAACATCAGACTCAAATTCATTATCAAATTTTTTCAATTAAATTTTATTTTATATCATATTTATTTATAAATTATAATTTAATATATATTTTCATCACAGTTTTTATATAAAAATTAGATTTAATTGAAAGAAAAGATAAATGTCTAATTGTTTAAATTTTGAGCAACAAAATAAAAAAGGAAAAAAACAAAGAAAAAACTAAAATGAAAAATAAAATTAACTACGATACAATATATATTATATTTCACTATTTCTATTTTTTGCATATTTTCTTTCTCAATTTTTTTTGCTCCATGTCCTAATTTGTTGTTGTTCTGCTATTCATGGTTCATCTAACATCTTGTGCCATCACCGCTATTAAGTTGTACTATTCTGATTTTTTTCTCATCAAATCATTGCATTTCAAACCTTGAAGAGATGCGTCTCCCTTATTTTTTTGGTAAAACTTTCTATTCTATTTACCATTTCAAAGTTTAGTTTAATCATTTCTTCATTTTTCTAATTGAGAGGGAGTGTAACACCCCCTAACCACATGTAGAGTTTTACTACAATTGTTATATAGTGTCACAACACAATCACACGCACACAAACCAGTTTCCATACAAAATTCAGGATTAATAAATTTTGTAAGAATAATATTAGATTACATTCCAAAAATTTATGCATTAATTTCATAACACTTATAATCTTGTTTCAATTTACGCTTTACAAAATACAACTTCCTTAATATAAAACTTTGATTTACTTATACATGTCAACTTATAATTACACATTTATACTATTACAAAAAGAACCTACATAAACAACGAACCCTATTGTGTTGGCCATTGGCGATAAAGGACTGTATTCTAAAACGCTTATCTTCGAAAAACTACATGGATAAAACATCAATGCTAAGCGATAACGTTTAGTAGAAAAATCAACATACAATATCCATACATAGTAGTCTTTGTATAATATCATGAACATGCCTTGCATTAGCACATACATAAGGTATATCATTTATCACATCTAAGCGATTGCAGATCATCATATATACATATATACATCACATACTCACGTTTTGATATCATATAACTTTCTCACATCATGCATAAGTTCATATGTCTATATTCACAACATATCATTCATTCTATACCTTGCTTCCACACTCTTGGAAGTGAATATCGAGATATCACTGTGGTACGTAAAAGTACCTCTTTCGCATTTGTTTTTAAAAATACACACACTTTCGTGAATCCAAACGAGATTATATACACATTGCGGATGTAAGTGTTCATCAATACAATTCACACACTCATGGAATGTAAATGCAATTCCGATTAACCATCATCAATACACATCAAGTAATTATCAATATCACTTTAGTTCCTTTCTTCATATCCTTAATTCACATATATCATACTATTCACTTAAATATTCTTCTGATTATTCACTGTATATCAACAAATATTCCTTATACATGCATCACACTTAAATATTCATATAATAAAGCAATTATTAGCACCTGTATATAAATATATATATCATCATCAAGTTGTAATCACAAATCCACATTACATACACCTCCTGTGACGACCCAATACCCCCTGGAAGGATATCGAGGTTGCCACACACTCACATGCATACACATACTTACATACAGTTTAGCGGAATAATATACTTATGAGCGAAAAAGAAATATCATTAATCAAAACATACTTGCAATATAATCTTTAAGGTAATCATATTACAAGAGTACATCATTGTCCTTTTAGTATATGATCATTCTTGTATACATATACACTTCATTTACAAAAAGGTTACTTATCATCAGTACAAAAGAATCATATACATAAACCAAGAACTCCACTCAAGCTCCTAGTGGCCTGCAGATACTCAACTTACTGTAACTCGAACCTACAACCTACACGGGAGAACACCCGTGCTAAGCGATAACGCTTAGTGGGTATATAAAAGCAATAGATATATGATAAAGTCAAAAAGATCACACAAGCTATATACGATTAATCATGCTATCACATAATAACATACATTAGCACATAAACCTTCGTGCACATAACCTTTAACTCTTTCACATAATCATATACACACATATATACATAATGAACATATCAATATGACTTAGTCATGTACAATCACCTCAATATATACAAAATCTCTAGCTTAGTGCACACCACAAAAAATAAGTGATGGTATATTACTGCTACATCTATTCATATACATGTACAATTAAATACATTAATATGCCACTATCATATACATTTATCGGAACATGCAAGAAATCTCCAGATTTAGTACACATTACCCAACTATAAGCGATGACATGTCACTACTTCTATTACATAATCAACACATATATACATATCACTTCATCTCTTGCACAGGCATAATTACTCAATAGAATAGCCTGAATTCACATCTATAATGGATACGGATACTTTGGATACTGATAAACAGTATCAAACATCTAAAGACCTAACTCAAACATCTAAATACACAAGGTATCCAACATTTAGACACAAATGGTGCCACTTTGGCAGCTGCACTCTAACCTTTTATAAGCATGCTTATCTATCTACTATTATGAATCCTTTCCAGCTCAACAAATCAACTCTATACACTACCATAAGGTTTACATGCACTCAAGTATCTATTCAAATCATCATGCATTAAGCTCAATTCATGTATTAACTAAGCAAACCATAGGCATGTATGACGCATATGAACCTCGCTTGGCATCCGGGTCACTCTCGAGGGTTCGCTTTTAAGACCTGAGACCGGATGGAGGTTCATTAAAACTCATGAAAGTTGATCACTTTGCAATGTTTAGGGATTCACCCCTATTCCATTGTTGGCTATCAATCTATGAGGGCGTCTGTTGGGCATAAACATGTTATATAACATCCACAAAGCTGCATTAAACAATTGTCGAATAAATCCTAACATTATTTATTTCCACACGCATATAACCTATTATCAATCTCACACTCATTATTTAATTCTTACAAACGAGATATATAAACATATGCTCACCTGAATTGCCACATTAATAGTTTTCCATATAACTATATTAAGTAATAACATAACATTTAATATTATGCACACATGTATGGGTTATCAACAAATGCACACTTCATTATTTATACACTAACATGGTTCAGCACATTTATAGCTTCCATATGCATAAGCACTAATTATCCAATACAATATTTCAGACAAAATAGAACAACTAGCAAGTATTCATGACTCTTATCTGTGTCGCGCTCGTGACAGACCTCACGTACACTTCTATTGTGCTTGCGGCCTTAGTCGCGCATGCAAAAGAATACACAAAAGGCTTCTTTTGCACCCATGCTCAATTTCGTGCTCGCGACAGAACATAACCTTGCAATTCCTGTCCTACGGAGCCTTCTGTCGCGCTCGCGACAGAACTTGAACTTCATGTTCAAAACTCCACTTCAGATACCTCTTTTCAAGTACCTTCCTAAATCCACATGCATGACCTCTAAAAACCAATATAACATTATTTTTTGCCAACATGGCTTTATAACCAATTGTTCACCTACTTGTTAGCTTTACAATGACACAAACCTCATTATATTTGGACTCAAAATCAAGAAGTTATGGCCAGTGGAACACATCTTGCTCCAAAAGCCCTCGTACATAATTTAGCTGCACTTATGGACACTTTTGAAGACCTTAGAGTCCTCAAATCAATAGGACTGTATCTACAACAATTATTGACACAAACATTAGGCTCCCAATCCATTTGATCTCACATAAATTAGAGTTGTAAAACTCATCTTATAACACAAGCAACTCTGATAGGTCAAAATGACCTCAAAACCAGACTTACACTAACAAGCTTATCAAGCTTGAAATAAACTAAATTGGCATAGCCAATTCTTCAAACCCAACTAAACCACCTAAACACATCTATGAACACTTAAGCACAAGCAATTACGCAATAAGCACTCATCAAATCAACAATTACACAATAATTGGTCCAATCTCAAAAATATAGGTTTTCATGCTTATAATTCCATAAACTTCTTAACAATCAATTTCACATAACAAATCCATATTCTCAATTCAGTTCAACACACAATTTAGTACACATATCAGATTATAACAATTAATAAGTTAACACACAATCTATAATTTTCCAAACCTCTATCTCCTTTACTCCTAAAAGAGCTCAATTGAACCTTTTCCTTATCTTTTCTGGTTTCCTCCACTACATACACATCCAATTTCTAGAATTGGACAAAGGAATCAATTCCAAATCAATTGAGAAAATAAAGAAGGAGAAGAAGAACAATCTAACACAATTACTTATCTTAACTGGCCGAGAACCCAGCTCAACTTAAGAACTAACCACTTAACCAACCAGTCATTCAATGACCACGATTGAAGATGATGAAGAAGAAGAGAAAGAACAAAAGAAGAACAAAGGACATGCAGAAATGAAGATTATGTGGCCGGACCAAAGGAACACAAATGAAAAATTCTGCCTCTCACCTCCCTTATATATATTGCATGTATGTGATGTGTTGGCAAAGCATCACATGCCACATGGATCCCACTTCCCTCAATTAACTTAATCTAATCCCACTTAATCCTTAATTAATCATGCACAATTAAGTCCCCTTTTCCTATTACATTTAGCTCCAAAATTGGAAATTCCAAATCAAGTTGATCCAATTATCCTAATTAAGCTTAAATACTACTAGGGTAAATTTCAGATCATTACATGGAGAAGCGACACACAAAAAAGAAAAAAAGAAAAGGGTTAAGGATTTTTTATATAAATAAATATGATATAATTTTACTAATAATTTGGGCAGTTCGATTTTAGTAGTTTTTGGATACAGAAAATCGAACCGATATAATCAAATTTTTATTCCTAAACCAAACCGATTAAATAAAAAATGAACCAAATATACTGAATTGATTACATTTCGGTTCGATTTTTAGTTGAAAGGGAGAAGCAGTACACAAGAAGAAAAAAAAAAAGAATAGGGTTAAGGGTTATAAATAAATACATAAAAGGATACAAAGCAATGTAATTTTATCAAAAAAATCGGTCAATTCAATTTTAGCGGTTTTTAAATACTAAAACAAACCGATATAATTGAATTTTTATTTCAAAACCAAACCAATTAAATAAAAAATTGAAACAAATATATTGAGTTGATTATATTTTGGTTCAATTTTCAATTTTGGTATGATTTTTCAGTTATAACTGTGACCCGATATCTAAACTGAATCTGTTCGAAAAAAGAAGTGACCCAACTTAAAAATGATCCAAAATATACAAAATCAAAAAGAACTAACTAGAAATGATCTGATTCCACTCAAACCTCGTCGATTGCCAAGTTTACATATTATACAATTTTTTCCTCTTTCTCAATCATTTTATTTCTATTTTAGAGTTTTTTTTATTATATTCAATGATATGGTCAATATAATTTAAAAAGTTATCAGAAATTGATAATTTTGAAATTCATAGGATATTGATCTTCAATATGATGTAAGCTTCATGGCAACAATCTTTTTGCAAAAGGAAAAAAATGATAATGAAAATGAAATGATGATAAGAGAAGTGAAAAAGATTAATTATTTCCTTTAGGATACAAATATAATTGATACTAGAAGGAAAAGAAGATATCATATTAAAAATTGCGAGCACACATGGACATAGCTAGAAATTCAATTGACTGGGGCAAAAAATTATAACAATTTATAAAAAATTCATTCACATAAAAATATGAATAGATACAAAATTTTTGTTCAAAGTATTGAAATTGGTATAAATTTTTCATTTAAATTTATGTGTTAAAATATTAAAAACTATACATATTTACTTTTACAATGGCAAATATATATATTTTTATTGATGGCTAATATGAAAATATAATTCACATTTATCTCAATTTATTGAAATAGTTCAAATTTACATCTCAAAATATTGAATAAAAGCAAATATGTACTATTTTAATATCTTGAGAGGCTTTTTTTTTTCTTAAAAAACTAAATTTCAGAAGCAAATATGTACTATTTTTAATAATTTAAGGGCAAATTTAGTTTTTATCACTAAAAAATAAGTAACTCGTTTAAATATTTTAGTGGGATCAATTTTAAAAAAAGGTCAAACTTATATAGTGTTTTTCAATTTTTTTTTTTTATTGAGTGAGGTCATTTAAAAAAAAAAATTGAAATTTTAAGAATTTTTTAAAAATTTTTTATAATTAAGTGGGATCAATTAACCATATTTGGGGCAGTTATGCCCATGCTAGCACATCAAGAAAAAAAGGGAGGGGAAAAAGGGAAAATAAGAAAAATAGTTAGATGAGAAAAAGTGAGAATAATACACGTGAAATCAAATTTTATATCTTGTGAAAATTTTTGAAAGGTGATTTAGTTATTAAAGATAATATTTAATGGCTTTTGAAAAAGGTGATTTTAGTTACTTTGATGAAAGTAGGATTGCTTTATATATATATATATATATATATATATATATATATATATATATATATATATATATATATATACGTTTTAGTTTTTTTAGAAAAAAAACTAAAATCATAGAGAAAAAAATAAGTAAAAATTCTTTTTTTCTCAACAACAAGATATATATATATATATATATATATATATATATATATATATATATATATATATATATATATATATATATAAAATTGACTTATAAAAAGTGACAAAATACTCAATAAAATTTCTCGATATGAAAAAATCCATACCCTAAAGTCCTAAAGTCCTGCCGAACTAAGCCCTGGCACCAGGTGTTACGTATGATGGCATTATTAGCTACCTCCAAGTTCAAATTCTAGATATCCATCGCCACAATATTAAACCTTTCCACATAAGCTCGCAAGGGCTCGCCCTTCTCCTACCGAATTAAGTTGAGACCAGCTGAGACATTTGTGGGTCGAATGACTGCCACAAACTTTGCAATAAACATATTACTGAATTGTTCAAAACTTGCTACAGATTGTTCGGGCAAATTTTGAAACCAAATCTGGGTAGACTCCGTAAGTGTTTGGGGAAAAATTTTACACAACGCAGCATCATCAGAAGTGTGAATGACCATTGTATGATGGAATTGATCCAGGTGAGCTCGGTGATCAGTACTGCAATTATACTTTGGCAAATTTGGTAACCTGATCTTGGGGAATGGAGTAACCAAAATCTCCCTAACTAGGGGCGATCTGAAATTACTCTGATACTGCAAGGTGTTTCAGTTCTAATACTTTTACATCCGTTCCTTAAAAAGCCTTTCAAACTGGTCTGACGTAACGGTTATAGTGGAACTCGGGGCTAGTGTGGTAGGAAAAGTTGGTGGCACAGGTGTGGAGGCTAGTAGAGTTGGTGGAAAAAACTGAGGTGTGGGAGCTAGAGGGAGAGGGGCAGTTGCTTGGGCTGTTATAGTTGGCACAGGTGTGGAGGCTAGTAGAGCTGGTGGTTGAATTGGTTCAGGTTGATTTGCTGGAGGGGTAGCAGTAATGGGTAAGTCGGGGAAGAGATCTATAGTCACCGAAAAATATAAAGGTTCTATGCTCACCGCACCAAATGATGATAGTCCGAAATTTTCAGGCTGGCGGCAAGGAAAAGTCACCTGAAAACACAAAAATCTGGCAAGTTTTTTGACAAGAGATACTCCGACGGTCAAGTCAAGGAAATTGACGAGTATATCAGAAGTGTATTATAATTGGGAAAAAATTAAGAAGAAGAACATACCTGAATTCCTCCTTTTATAGAGTTAGGGATCAGTGTTGTAATCGGAATTAATCTCTAAGTAGAATAAGTATCGTCAATAGGACAGAACTTCAAGTCATAAATGGAATATAACTCAATGATTCCAGATTAGATAAGGTTAATTTTGAAGAATCCGCGTTATAATGGAATGGGGATTTTCAAATGACTCTGACAATCCTTGTGACTAATGGAGACAAGCTAATTCCGAGCTATTAGGAGAGACCAAACTATCATTTAAAGAGTTTATTTAGATCAGCTCAATTAACCGGACTCAGAAGCGAAGTGTAACCGAACTTATGAACGAGGTATCTGGTTATCATCTACAAATAAAAAACTAAATATATTTGTCAACAATAATTGTCTTTCAATTTTTTTCCAGGCTCAACTATGTGGTGGTGATGACGGCAAGAACCTCTACGTTGTAGTTAGAACTTCTTATTTGGCAAGGGTTTCCTTAAACCTTACGGCTCAATATTTTTCAAAATTTATCTAATTTTTCTTTCATATGGACAGAAGGAGATTTCCTGGCTTATATCTACAGAGAATTCTGCGGTTCGATCCAAGATGATGCTGAATTTTTTTTTTTTTAAAAAAAAAATCTTATAAAGTTTGGAAACCTAATAATTAAGAGAATGTGAACAAACATGGCCTTAGAGGGCAAACCTAGTAAAAGAATAATAATATTAAAAAAAATAAAAACGAAAGAAAAGAAATAAAGGGCACGAATAAGACAGAAAAAAACATAATTGTATATTTTGTATTTACGAAAGCGAAATAAATCAAAAAACTCAGAATATAAATGAGAACACGTAGAGAAATTGATGGACGCAAAATCCTCAACGTACCAGAGGAACACGAAGAAGAAGAAGAAGAAGAAGAAGAGCAAAAGAGATCAAAGAGAATTTCAGTACGATCATCGTTTACGTTATTAAGAGTAATTATGGCTGGGCAATCCAGAAAATGGATGATTTTAGTAGCCACAATTTGGATTCAAGCCTTCACAGGTACCAATTTTGATTTCTCTGCGTATTCATCGGATTTGAAATCGAGTTTAGGGATTTCTCAAGTTCAATTGAATTATTTAGCCGTTGCTTCTGATCTCGGAAAAGTTTTCGGTTGGTCTTCTGGATTGGCTTTGATGTATTTTCCGTTATGGATTGTGCTTTTCATGGCTGCTTTTATGGGCTTGTTTGGTTATGGTCTTCAATGGCTGCTCTTGAGGAACATCATATCCTTGCCTTATATTCTGGTATGTTCTTTTTCCTTTCTCTTATTTTAGTTATTGTTTGATTTTTCTTTCGGTTTCTTCCCATCCAAACAGACCTTTTCTTCTACATTTCTCTTTATTTATATGAGAAGAATAGACTTTTAATTTTGTTCGTATTTTTATCATTATTTAAATTAATTAGTTGAATTTGATTGCATTTTTAGTGAAATAAATTAGTTGCATATAATACAAGCCAACCATGAAACCCATGTTAGTCTTCTAAGCTTTTGCTGAGTTGGCACTGATTAACTCCTCAAAAATATCACTCCCTCGTATACACTTTTCTTTTTCCTTTTATTTATATAATATATAATTCAATTATTATTTATATACTATAATTAATTTGTAAATTTTCTATAATATTTTTATTTAATTTCATAATAATCAATAATTTTTTATTTATTTATACAATTTCTTATATAAAATTTAAAATAATATAATATTTAATTCTAATTTATATCTATAAAGGACTAAGTTAATTTACATTAATTATATTTTTAATATAATATTAACATTCATCATTATTTTAATTTTTACAATAATAAACATATGTGATATAAATAAAAATCATAATTGGTAAAATATTGATAAAATAAGAATTTCTTTATACTGTATGAAAAAAGAAATGAAACTATTATTTTAAAATGGAGCAAATAATAATTAATATTTAATTAATGAGTTCTAGAGAAGTTGTAGTATACAATATTTTTAAATATTTAAAAGAGATTATTTTATCTCGTAAAAAAAAGAGAGATTATTTTATCTCATTTGTAGATTTATTGAATTAGCATTCGAATTACGGTATATAAAAAAAAATATCTTAATTAAAATAGTTGATGTAATTTGAACAATTCTGTTATTAGTCGTTTTTATATATGTTTTAGAATGTAGATTTTTTTTTTTTTTTTAAATGAGTAAGAAAAAGAAAAACACTTCTCTCTCTATATAATACAAATTAGAGTCTAGACGCTTCAGGTATGTGCTCTTGCTTTTTCTTGAATTATTTGATTAGGAAATTGGAATAATTTTTATTATAAAAAATAGTTACTTTAATATATCAATTTCTTTTTTATATGGATTTTGAACAAAATATTTAATTACTTTTTTTTTTTTATTCTGAAAGTGAATATTCTTTCTCATTTTGAAAATTTTCAAATTTTAAGAAGTAATATTTATATATATTTTTTTATTTTGTCTTTATGTATGTATTAAAAAAATAAGTTTTTAGTTTTTATAAATACATATTTAAAGCCGAAGAATGGTGGAATTTAAATTCTGGTTAATTAGTAGTTAGACTTTTAATTATTTGAACTATAAGTGAATTTTTTTAAAAAAAAATATTTAATAGAATGAGAATATATAATTGTAGAGAATTGATAAAATGATATTTTAGTAAATTAGAATGAAAATTTTAAAATCAATGCTAATTAATGATTTTTTTTTTATTATTTATGTGAAAAGTTAAAAAATTATGGAGAGAGTTCTTTTTTTATTTACTATGTATACTTACATCAGTTACATGGTAATAAAGAGAAAAAGGAAAATAAATTAAAATGAAGCATCAAATTCAAAGTATTGTCGATTGTATGGTTATTTCAAAATTATATATGGCTTTAATAAAATAATTCTTCACTTTTTACAAATATGTTTAAATATATGAAAACTAAAATTAAAGGTAAAAAATCTTTTAATCTCTTTTGCTTATTCATCACACTTTAAGAAAAATTTTATTAGTAATATTTTATATTAAATCCTATAATTAATAATAAATAAAAAATTAAAAAAAAAATAAATTTGTGTCTCTACCGTACTCATAGGGATAGATATAGGAAGAAAGGATAGAAAGCTAAAAATTATATATGGAAGGTTTATAAAAAATTTAGGGATCAGTTATAAGAATTTTTTTTTTCATTGATCAAATTTAATATATATAAAAGGTATAAAAAATTTAGGCGACAAGTTATAATTTTTTTTTTCATTGATCAAGTTTATTATATGTAGTATCTGTGCTTACTCAACCCCCTCTCTCTCTGCTTAACACGAAAACTAAAAGTTTTTTATTTTAATTTTTTTAATTATTTCTCGTAAGAAGTTTATATTGAAAAATAATATTTTTTTTCTCTCCCATAATTACATTTTTATACATTACACAAAAATAAAAATATTTTTCAAAAGAATATTTTATAATAATAATAATAATAATAATAATAATAATAATAATAATAATAATATAAAGAAAATGTGATTCACCAAAATAATTCAACATAGTTTTTATCAGAGATGTTCAAAAAAACCATTGAACTTGATTAATCGAAAAATCGATCCGAAAAATAGGTTAATCAAATCGATTTTTATAGTTAATGGTAGTGTTTTACAAAAATCGATTTTAATGGACTGATTTTTATTTTTTACCTCATGCACCAGCTAACCAAACAGAAATTGATACATAAACACCCCTATAGTTTATTAATTTTCTTTCACTCTTTCTTTCTTTTTATTATAATTTTTTATTTCATTATTTTCATATTTAATTGTTTATATTCCTTTAATTTTCATTTATTTTAAAATATATTTCAATTTCATTTTTTTAAAGACATTTTAGTTAATTTATTAATTATTCAATATGTTCATATTTAGTATTTTTTATTATTTATTGATTTATCAATTTTTCATTAATGAAAATTAAAAATATTCGAAAAGTTATATAACATTAATATATTAACTAAAATTTTTAAAAAAAATTAAAATTTTTAATATATTTAAAAATAATACGTGTCAAGTTAAAAAATAAATAAAAAAAGAATTGTTAGCATTATATTGATTTATTTTAATAATTTTGCATTTTTTTAACTATTTTTGCTACATTTTTTTTCATTATTTCAATTATTTTGAAGTTTTAATTTTTTTAATTGGCGATTAGTAAATGTAACCGTCAATCTAATTAGGGTGATTATGGACCCATTAATTAATTTACTTATTAAGTTTTAATTCTTAAAAATAATGTTATTTATATCTACTAAAAACTTTTATTTTAACAATAATGATATTATATTATAGTAAAAAACTTTTAAATTTTAAGTATTTTGAATATTTTAATTTTATTTATAAATGTATTTTATAATTGTGGTGATTAACTGAAAAATATTAGTTAAAAGATCCGAAAAATCGAAACTAACTAATAGGCTGGTTAACTGATTGTAATGAACTGATTAATAGTTAGCATTTTGAAAAAATCGATATTAATTGACTCAATTTTTTTGATTAATGGACCAGTTAACCATCTTAGTTTTTATCTAAAATTTAATGATTAATAAATAATAAATAATAAAATTAATACTCCCTCCGTTTTTGTTCAAATAGATATTATCAAGTTTTTTTTTTTTGTTTCATCTAGTGTGTTCTTTTAATTTTTTTTTTCTATATATATTTTCTAAATTTGAGACGTGAGTTACATTTTGGTCTAGTGGTCAATTACAAAAATATCTTTAGAACTAAACCAATAGCCACAGTCCACAGATAATAGTGAATTATGTTTTTATCTTCAGAATCCATAGCAAAAGCAGTGCCACATGTTTCTCTTATTTATTTATTTATTTATTTATTTATTTATCTTTTCTAATTCTACTCCAATGGGAGATGGTGCTTTGCTGGTTCTATTCCCTAGGATTGGACAAAATTTAACTCTTCAAGTGTCAATATTGGAAGATTGTGTGAAATTAATGGACATAAAACAACCAACTTAAATGTATAAAATATTAGACAAAAAGAAACTTCCTAAAGTTCTGATACCGTCCAATACATTTCATTGTTTAGCTTACCACATTACAAGCATATAAAAAAGGTAAACGTCTCATATAATATCTTACCAAAAATAAAATATCCCATATATTACCAAACTACCACTTAGCTTCTCCTTTCAAATTCTCTTATTTCTTACTTATTTGTGATTTTTCCATCCTGTCACCTCTCAATGTACAAACCAGCGAAACATTCCCTTCTTTCTATATAACCCCATGTTTTCATTTTTCAATTTCCAATAAGCTTGGTCTGATATCTAGCTTTAAATTAAACTACTAATATTTTCCAAATTTTATTAATGACTTGGCTATCCTGCCATATATAGCAATGAACATCTCTGCTAACACATTTATTTAATAATTATTCTTGAAATTGGGAATCCATACCTCCCTTACTCCCTTATACATACATACCCACACATAAACTACACACGCTATGTTTATAGACGACCACATATGGTAGATTATGATATAGATATTAGCTGATTATAACTGTCCAAGCTCTTTTGCACATTAGTTGATGAATCTATCAATTTAGTTCCAGCTTCACCAAGTCATCATCCAAAGGGGAAAAAAAAAACCTTTTAAATCCCATAGATTTTCCAATTACTTTCCTAGGGATTGTATATATTATGACATGCATCTGAATACTTCTGTTGTCAATATTATGGGTGATTTATCATATAAAGCAGCAATAAACTGCCAATCTGTTTTTTAGTAAGAGCGATAGAAAACATGAAATCCTGATTACATTTTGAGTGAGAAAATATGTAAATCTGTTATGGTAATCTTATAGCTGTAGCCAATACATATTTTCTTTCACTAGGTAACGTGTTATAGGTTTGATAATTCTTTTTTACTTTTTTTTTTCTGCACATAATAACATTGATATTTTTTGCAAATATTGGCAGGTGTTTCTGCTTTGTCTGTTGGCTGGATGTAGCATCTGCTGGTTCAACACTGTATGCTTTGTTCTGTGCATTAGAAATTTCCCAGCTAATCGAGCCTTAGCTTTATCTCTTACAGTAAGCTTTAATGGTGTTAGTGCAGCCTTATACACACTTGCTGGGAAAGCAATTAATTCATCTTCAAATGATATATATCTTCTTCTAAATGCATTAGTTCCCCTCACCACTTGTATTGCAGCTTTACTTCCTATTCTTCGCCAACCATCTTTAGATCCTCTATCTCCCGATGGAGTTCGCCGCGATTCCCTAATTTTTCTTATATTGAATTTCTTAGCCATCCTCACAGGAATGTATCTCCTTCTCTTTGGTTCGAATTCATCTAATTCAACTCAAGCTTCTTTACTATTTGGTGGAGCGATTTTCCTTCTCATTTTCCCTTTGTGTATTCCTGGTATTGTCTATGCTAGAGATTGGTTTCACCGTAACATACATTCCAGTTTTCGCCTCGAAGGCTCTGGCTTTATTCTTGTTGATGATGATGATCTTGAGCTTCATAAAGAGCTACTTACTCGCGAGTTAAGTAATACTGAAAACGGAGATGGAATGATTTATGGAGTTTCAAGACAGAAAAGCATTAGCGAAAAAGAAGGTTGCTGTGAAACAATGGTAGGTAAAGATCGGTTAGCGATGCTAGGAGAGGAGCATCCTGCTAGTTTGCTTGTGCGTAGATTGGATTTTTGGCTATACTACATTGCATATTTCTGTGGAGGAACCATTGGTCTTGTGTACAGCAATAATCTAGGCCAAATTGCACAATCATTAGGACAAGGCAAGAACACTGCGACTCTTCTTACTCTGTATTCGTCCTTCTCATTCTTCGGACGCTTGCTTTCAGCTGCCCCAGACTACATACGTGGGTAAGTAATTAGTAAATTAAATGAAGATGTGAAATTATTGGAAAGAAAAAAAATAAATGATATCTTAATTTCAGGAAGGTGTACTTTGCAAGGACAGCATGGCTAACAATTGCACTAATACCAACACCGGTTGCATTCTTCTTGCTAGCTCTATCAGGGAATGGAATGGCACTGCAGATAGGGACTGCATTAGTTGGAATGAGCTCAGGATTTATATTTGCAGCAGCTGTTTCAATAACATCAGAGCTATTTGGTCCCAATAGTGTAGGAGTTAATCACAATATTCTTATTACAAATATTCCAATGGGATCACTTATTTATGGATTTCTTGCTGCTATTGTTTATGATGCCAATGCTAAAGGAGGCCTCCAAAACATCATTAATTTTAGTGACTCTGTAGTTTGTATGGGGAGGCAATGCTATTTCTTAACATTTATATGGTGGGGTTGCCTATCAGTTGTGGGACTAGGTTCTAGTTTGCTCTTGTTTTTAAGGACTAGGCATGCCTATGACCTATTTGAGAGAAAAAGGGTTTCTACCCTTTTGTATTAATCTTCTTATCCATTTGTCTAACTTATTTTTTGTTAGGGGTAAGGTTTTGAATTCATTACAAAGTAGTTAAAAAGTTTTGACTGTCAATGTAATTCTAAATGGGCTAAGGTGCATTTTTACCCCTGAACTATTGGAAAGGGAGTAATTTTGCCTGTATACTTTTTTTTGAGTCCATTTTGCTCCTGAATTCTAATTTTTTGTATTTTTACCCCTTAACTTAGATTTAAAGTGTGATTTTGCCCCTCTAACTAACGGAATCGTCACATGGATGACCGGACAAATGGCAACCAATCATATTTGAACATATCAATAATCTCTCTCCTAATCATCGATCCAGTCATACAAAAAATTTAAAGTGTACAGATTACGTATATAGGGGCAAAATTACCCCTTTCCAATAGTTCAGGGGTAAAAATTCACCTTAGCAAAATTACTCCTTTCTCTCTCTTCCTCTCTCTCCCTCATCCTCTTTCTCTCCCTGCAGATCTGCACGTCTGGTGCGCCATCGTCCCCACCCCTTGTCGATGCCCCCTCGCCGCCGTCCCCACCCTTCGATGGCCTCCTGCCGTCGCTCCCATCCGCCGATTGCCCCCCACTTGTAATTAAATTCATAATTCCTTTTCTCAAAAAAAATAATCATAATCCCAATTTTGTTATTTTCTCTATCTCTCATTCAATTTTCATCATCATCTTCATAATTAATGTTCAGAATATAAGCAATTGCCATCATCATCATTTGATTTTGGCAAACTGAAAAATTCAAAAAAACTGACCTTCTCATTGCTTGTATCCCATTATTACTATTATTATTATTAACAATATTCTATCTGATTTCAACATCTTGAATTTCACCTTTTGTTAATTCTTCATCATCTTCACAATTAACGACAGCCACAGCTTCCTCCTCCATAGACCTGCGGAGGGCCATTGGCGGCGGGGGACCATCCGTAGGGGGGTAGGGGCGACGGCACACCAGATTTGTAGTTCTACAGGGAAAGAGAAAGGAGGAGGGAGGGAGAGAGAGAGAAGAAGAGAGGGAAAAATGGGAGGGGTATTTAACTTGGGGGTAACATGAATTTTTACCCCTGAACTATTGGAAAAAGATAATTTTGCCCCTATACATGTAATCTGTACACTTGAATTTTTTTGTTTGACTGGACCGATGATTAGGATAGAAATTGCTAACATGTCCGAATATGATTGGTTGCCGCTTATGCCGTCATTCATGTGGCGATTCCGTTAGTTAGAGGAGTAAAATCGCACCTTAAATTTAAGTTAAGAGATAAAAACACACAAAAAATCCGAGTTTAGGGGCAAAATTATCCCATTTTCAATAGTTCAGGGGTAAAAATACACCTTAGCCCAATTCTAAATTCATTAGAAGCTTTGATATAGCAACTTTATGTATCAATCTAAGAGATTTTGGATTGCTGGATTTATGTCGAGTTTAAATGGGAGATAACCAAAGAAAAGTATGTTTATTAAACCTACAAAATATTTGGACTCAACAATTGTACACAAAAAGTACACTAGCACCTCACCCTTGATTTCTGTACTCACACATCACTTGCACTCATTCACTTTCTCATGTTAATTTTATGTAGAATCACTAGACTTATGGCCAAATCACTTTGGCCGAAAAAATGGACAGGTCTTGTCGAAAATCCATCCTGATAGTCCATGTAAGATAGTAACCAACCAAAAAATGACATATGGTATTCCGGTCAGTAACTAATCAAAAGAAAAGCCACACGGTATGAGACACATGATTTAAAAGGCCAAAAAAAAAATCAGTTTCCTTTTATTTTTTCTAATTTCCCCTTACTATCTCTCTTACTTTCCTCCTATCCAAATACCATATTCGTTTTGTTTTATATATTATAATTATGGTTAACATATTTTTAAAAAAAATTGACATGATATGATATAGTTAATAAATTTTTGATAAAAGAAAAAGGTTGATTAAATAAAAAATGATTTTAATAAAAATATATAAGGTTAGGATTACATTAAAATATAATAAAATTTTTAAAATTAAATAAAGGTGATAAAAAAAATAGAAAATCGTGATAAACCACCAATTTGGTGGTTTAAAAATTGGCAAAATTCATTCTTAGGTCTTTGAACTTTTAAAATTTTCTATATTAGATCCTTTTAAAAAATGCTAATTAGATCCCTATATTTTAATATGAGGTAATATGCAGTCCTACATAAATGAAATTGTTAGAGCGTATATTTCAATCGCTGTTAATGGCACATCATGCTGGCAAAATTTATTCTCGATTAGATTCATGAACTTCTAAAGTTTTCCACATTTGGTACCTAAGCTTTTACAATTTTTAACATTGAATTCTTTTTTTAAAAAAAATGACGCACTTTTTAAAGGTGATTGAAATACATGCATGTTAGTCTCATTAATGAGAACCATATGTTACCTTATATTAAAGTATATTAATTTAATGATTTTTTTTTTGTAAAAGGATTAAATGTAGAAAATTTTCAAAGTTCATGACCTAAAAATGGATTTTGCCTAAAGTAAATTATGAGATAACCACAAATACCATATCTGTGGGTTGAAAATCTTTGGCTTAGTACATACTCAACCCTCCTAAATTTGATAACTTCTATCATTTTGCCACTCAACTTTTCGAAAAATCACTAAACCCTTAAACTATGAATGTTATTTTTCAATAAATCCTTAAATGTTGATATGAAATTTCTTTATCAATGGAAAAGAGACGTGTGTAGAACAAATGTCTTTTTCTCTTTAAGAGAAAAATTCCACATAAACAGTAATGACCTAATATGTATGGAAATTAAACATTCATGAGACTTAATGGTTTTTGGAAAATTTAAAGGACAAAATAACCGATGTCTACAAAATTAAGGAGGTTGTAGATGTATTAAGACAAAATCTTTCCAAACAATCACTTCACTATAATCATTATCATACCATATTAAGCAACTATTGGAGTTATTGGTGAAATTATTGAAATGTTTTAAAGTCTCAAAAGCTGTGTGAAGCCGAATGGCAGTTGCAAGCGAGCTGATTGGATCAGTAGCACTTTGTACCTGCAATGAGATAAGTCCGATCGGACCTGACATAAGCACTCTAAATCTTAAGTCAATAGTATTTTTAGAGAGAGAATGTAGAAAAAAAGAGGGTCTCAAGACTTCTCATACCTAGGTCTACAATTCAGAGGGGTTTTTTATAGAGGATTTGAGAATCCACTTGAGTACCAGCAGTAAGTATGCTCTGGCGTTGGAGTAGGTAAGCGACAATGTGACAAGGAGCGGCATGGGCTTTGACGTGTATCAGTGGATTGGCAGGGGGCATGCCCTGTCAGTCCATTGGAAGTGTAGCGCCGCCAGCTCCTTGATGTCTTGAACATTCGCTTGTTACGCGATAGGCTTTCCTATTGATTGGGTTCTGACTTGACTTGGGCTTTGGGCTGAGTTTGACTGAAGCCCAGTGATAATGAATATTATCATTTATGACCCTTGAAGGATTCGAGCAGATCAGAAGAGAAGACAACGATAAAAGCCTTTGGTGGCTTATATTACTAGTTTATTTTGAATTTCAAAATTTTGAGCTTATCTTTTCACATTTTTTACCATTGAGTCAGTTGTTATCGCATTAATGGCAAAAAATTCATCAGACGTGCTCATTATGGTGATGTTTTGCTATTCAGGTTGGTAGCGCTTTGTTTCTTGGGTATGCTGATCATGCATTGACATGTGGCTACTCGTTCCTCATGTAAGCCGATCATGCCTTGACATGTTGCTGCTCATTCTATGGGTAAGTTGATCATGCCTTGACATGTGGCCATTCCGGATTCGACGATCGGCTGAGCTTATTGGAGTAGCAACCCTTTTTTTTTCTATAAATAGGTAAACTCATTTCACTTTTTGCAAAAAGTGTAAAGCCTTTATTTCTTTGGAATCTTCAAGCATTTCTTCAATTTCTTCTCGAGTTCTTCGCGTTTTCCAAGCTTTTCCACAATTATTTTCTACATGTATGTGTTAATTCACATTTTATTTAAGAAAATTAAAAATTTCTAAGTAAATACTTATCTAGTTATTTGATTTTTGCAGCTTCAATGGATCCCTCCGAGCTATTGGGGCCAAATTGATGAAGAAGTCGACAATAAGGGGCGATAGATCCGCTCGTCCTGCCAAGCTTTGGAGGTTGAGGAAGACTTATAAGTCTGAGACCACCCCGAGTGCTACTGTTGCTATTGAATAGCAAGCTCTTGCTCCTACTTTCTCTCTTCTTTCCTTTCCTTATGCTCAACTGATTGTTCCAATGTCGATGGAGGAAGTTCCAGTTTTTACACCATTTTCAAGGGCTTTTCCTGATCGGACTGCGTCCATAGAGCCAAAAGGTTCTTCTCCTATGGCTGCAACTGCTGCTTTAGCTCTAGATCTCAGGTCTATTTCTTTGAAAGAGTTAATGGCCTAAAATTTTAGAGAGGGGTATTCCATTCGTGATCCCCAAGTATCAGACTTCCTCAGCCGCGGCTTGGTGTCCGATAAGGACTTCCAGGAGATTGGCCGAGTTACTTCAGCTGCTTAAGAGCTAGCTAAGCTATAACAGAAATCTTTTGAGGTGATTTTTTTCATTGCTCATTGAGCAGTGTTTCTCTTTCAAGTTTTTTTAACTTGACTCTTTAATCTTTAATAAGTGGTGCAGAGGGGAATGCGCCTTTATGCTAAGAGCCTGAATGTAAAGAAGGTGTTGAATAAAAACATTCGTTCGGAACAGGTGCTCAATAAGAAGTTGGAGTTTTTGGCAAAGGATGTTGATAGTCTCTGATTGGAGAATAACCAGTTCATTTTATAGACTTTTTTAACTTAGCTTTGATAACTCTCAACTCTCTTCGAAGAATCATCAGCTCTTACCTAAAATGGAAGAGCTCCAAAAAAGGATAGAATCTTTGGAATTCATCCGGTAGGAGTCTAAAGAGAGGCAGCATTTTCTGTAGGATGGCCATTGAAAAGAGCTTGTTAATTAGAGTGATACCATACTAGATAAGCTGAGCAATGCCCAGAATGGCCTTTTAGCTTGTATTACAATCGAGTGTGAAAGATGCTTTCCTAATGCTAATCTCAACTAGCTGAGCGGTATTCTTTTCTCAATTTGAGTCTTCATTTTCCATTGTTCTCATTTTTTTTTTACTTATCATTTTGCAATATTAAGCTGAACAGGATAGATTTTTAGTAATAAATGTTAAGATTTTAACATTTTATCTTAAAAGACTTATAAATTTTTTCTCTTCATATATCAAGTTTAATGAGAGAAATACTGATCGGATAACATGATCAATTTGCAATTAACTTGTAAATGTTTGTCAATTAACGCAAATAGTCATGTTACGACTTTGCGAGTTATATTAGGAATAATTGTTAAAGTTGCAATGCAAATAATTCGATCGGATGTGTCTTTTACGAATTAACTTGGGATAACCTCAAGTTTAGCGAATAAGTCCATCGAATTAACTTTACAGTAAAATAGGAATAAACATCAAGAGATGCAAATAATCAATCCAAATTCATTTTGCAAGCACTTGGGAGAAATTTTTAACTTGTATAAATAATTATCATTTTGATCGGAATACAATGTTACAATAGGTATTTTCGCTAAGGACTTTGAAATTTTCTTAAGGTCCTTCTTGATTGGGCATGAGCTTTTAGAATAGTTGCAGCTTTCAAGAGTCAGTTGACTTCTCTGAAGTTGGCTTTTTGTCGGTCAGAGCGTTTCAGCTTTCAGGAGTCGATTGACTACTCTGAAGCAAACTTTTTTCCATTCAAAAGCTGTAGCCTTTAGGAGTTTATTAACTACTTTGCAAGGGGCTTTTCATGATCAAAAGTTATGAAATTTAGGACTTTATAAATTGCTCTGAAATATACTTTTCTTGATTAGAAGTTCCAACTTTTAGGAGTCTATTGACTACTCTGAAGTGGACTTTTCTTGACCGTTTCCTCCAATTGAATAGTATCCATGGAGTTTGATGATTTTTCAGCTTAGTCTTTTGAGTTAAGACAATTTTTCATCCCATGCTTTTTGCACAGACACAATTTCGTTTCCTTTTGAAAGGATTTTTATGAGTAAAAGAGGGATGTTCCATCTCTTTTAAAAGAGAAAGGGAAAAGATTCGATGAGGGATGTTATGTCTCCTAAAAAATTATCGATCGAAATCCTCGACTCTAAGATGCCATCGATCGTTGTTTGAACAATTGAGATATCTTTATGAGATTTTGAGTCGATAAATAATAACTCCTTAGAAGATGAATTTCTTTAGGTCTGAGTCTGTCTCGTCCGTTCTTTTGGAGGACTCAAAGGGATTTTTCTTTGTTAAAGCCATGAATTTCTTTAGGAATTTGACTTGTTGGAGCCTTTCTATTTCCTCTTTTAGCAATTTGCATTCATTGGTCACATGATCGACGTCTCTATGAAACTCGCAGTATTTGTTCTTATCCTTTATTGCAAATATTTGTTCAGACAACTTCTTTAACTAATTGGTCTTGCTATGGTTTTCTTTAATCCACATTAAGATGGTAGCAGGGTCAGAGTTGAGCGGGGTATAGGTTTCGACTAGATTAACGTGGCACTTGGACTTTTCTTGCTCAGGCTCTTTCATCTTATCCGAACTCCTAGACGTGGTTGTTCTTTTAAAGGCCTAAAATTTCCTAGCCATCTGATCGAATATCGTAATCTGCCCTCCATTCGACTAGACATTCATCCATCAGCTCAAATGCCATCATCCAGTTGGATGTACTAATTGGCCTTATCTATTAAGTCAATGAAGTCAATTAGTGGTCGAGTCATGATGGACTCGAACAGCTGGGTGCTATTTACGCTCCTGGCTAGGGCCTTAGCTGCCACTTTAGGGTGCAGAATCTTGATTTTTGATGCTAGTGTTTGGAACCTATCGATGTAGTCTTTGACACTTTCATTGGTCTTTGCATTAAGTTGCACAGGTCATTGACCATCTTGGGCATTCGAATTTGAATAATGAATCTCGTCATGAATATATGCGAATCTTCCTAAAGGAGGTGATTGATTCTAGAGGAAAATTACAGAACCAATCTAAAGTATAGCCTACCAGAGTTGTAGAAATTTTTTTATAAAAGATCCAAGCTTCATATAAGTACATATGAATTTGCATCAGGTACTCATAGATGTGGCACTTCAAATTGAACTTACTCGTGTACCTGGGCATCCTTATTTCTTTAAACTGACTTCGCAGCTCGAGTTCTCTAATCTCCTAATAAAAGGGGGGATATGGTATTGCCATCAAACAAGGGCTTTTTGGGATGTCTAAGTCCAAGCTTCCTTATTTGTAGGAACTACTTCTCATCTTTATCAGCTCTTGGGTCTTCATATTCTTCTTTTGCTTTCTTGGAAAAACCTCTTTGTCGAGGTGCACATGTAAGACAAGTCATCTCCTATAGAAATTGAGGGTGACTATGACTGCCTTGGATTGTAGGTGGGATCGTCAAAGGCATGGCTCTTGCTCGCAGGGAACATTTTCCCTTTCCATTTGTCTCTTTTACTTGGTTCATGTATGTCGGAGCGAGTGCTGGATTTTACATAGCCTCTATCTTTCGAATCACAGATCACGATTCTTTTTTGTTTTCTCTATCTTTTCTCTTCTTTCACCATCAACCTCAAAGTCCCTCATTGAGATTTGAGGTTGCTTGCCCTTTTAGACGGATTACATAATACTTTTGCTAAAGTCACCAAGAATTGCTTTTATATCCTCCATTGTGATGGGAGTGTTATTGGGTTGTGCCATGAACTTATTGAGTACTGGAGTTAGATTGTTAGGAGCGGGGGATCCCTAAGATTCATCCCGTCTGTGACGCGTGCCAAACCTAGCAAAGGCCCTCTTTGAACCCGCTTTTAGGGGTCGAGAGATTGGTTCGCGTCTTTTGATCTTGGGCATCATGAGACATTTTGGATGCCTCCCTTCCCATAGAGCATTGGAAGGGATCATCTAGTCTCATGACGCATTTAGGTACCTTTGAGATATTTTAGAGTCGACACCCAATTTACAAGAAATTAGGAAAGGTCTCTAATTTCGGGAATTTAACCCAGAGAAGGTGTTCGGAACTTTACTTTTATTAATGCTTTTAAGTTAAACTTATAAATGAGCTTTTAAGAAATTGAAATTCCATCTCTACTCTCACACGATTATGCATTGAATTTTTAATATGCATTGCAAACATATTGAAAAGCATTAAATAAAGTGATAAATAAATAAATAAATTACAAGAATAAAATTTGGCCTAAAAATTAATTACAAGAGCCTGAAATGAATAAGTAAATAAATACTTCAAAAAAGAGTAAAATATGCCATACATAAATCGGGTCATTTAATTGAATTTTTAGGAACATTGGTTCCTTTTTATTAACTTAAAAATAATTGGAGAACTATTTTTGGATGTTGAATGAGAAAACGGAGATGAGTGATCCCATTTTATGAAAATCAATTCTCCATTTGACAGTGAGATTTTATTTGGTTAAAGTACAACATTGGTCCATTTTATTAAGAAAAACTCCAATTTTAATTATTGTAGAAAATACTATTTTCTATAATGCGGACGGATTTAAAATGAATTTTTACATACAACATCAAAATAATATAATAAAGAAGAACACAACAATTAGAAATGCAAACCCAAATTCGGAAGGTCTCAATTTCTCGATCCTCCGCTCCGCTCGGAAATATCACTCAAGATGAAATAAACACATTTTGGGGCAATTAAAAAGAATAAAATGAAATGTTAGTGAATTAAATTAAATAAATAATATAATATAAACAAGCAATTAATTGAATGAATTAATCGATTCAAATGACCAATTAAACGATTATTTAAATTATATAACAATCAATTAAACTAATTAAATATATACAATCAATTAAATCAACTAAATGTAAATAATCAATTAAATCAATTAAATAAAACAATAAAGATGAGTCAAGCAATTAAATAAATAATACAAACAACCAACAAATAAATTAAACAATTAATTAAACATTTAATTGAATAAATTAAATAAATTAGACCACTAATTAAACATAAACAATCAGTTAAATATTTATTAGTTTATAAACCACGATATACATCATGCAAATAATTAATTATTCTAAGTCAAGGTTATTTATGACATACATATTAATATACAAATAAAATAATGATAACACACTAATCAATTACAATAAGCAAATAACGAATAATTTAACAACTAGACTACCTGTTACATTAATTATTAATAATGAATCTTAATATACAAGCAACCCATGAATAGTGGCAATATCCAGGAATATCCAGGAATAAATTGATGAACAGAATAATAATAGATATAAATATAATGAAATAAAAAAACACCAAGAACTACATACAATACAAATTAACAAGATCCAATAACGATAAAATATACCATGGCGTGATTAATAACAAATAACTATGAATAAGTGACAACATGAACAAATTATTAACAAGCCTCATGGATAGACAATAAATAACATGGGAATAATTTACATAAAAAAAATATGCAATATGCATTAATAAGGAACCAAACAGACAAGGATTCATTAGTAATGATAATGAACGCATAAATCAATCAAAATAACAACATTCTAACAATATGCTACAATACTTCTCAAAAAAAAAAAAAAACAATATGCTACAATAAATATATTAATAGTACAACGAAACAACAACAATATGTTAGTAATACAGATCAATAAAATCAAACAACAATAAATTATACAGTATAGAACAATAAAATCAAGTAAAAAAAGAATATATACAACGGGAGAATGAGGGAATATGAATAAAAGAGAAAGAGAGAATAGATTTAGCTTAGATATTTACCCTCAGAGATTTGATATTTGCAGCAAATGAAGAAAACTGTGATTTTCCTGTTGATTTGCTTGAGATGAAAATCAATATTATTTTATCCATTATTCAGACAGTTTTTCAACTGAATTCTAACAGTATCTGAACTAAATAGAAACAACAATTTTAAGAATAATGTTTTAACTAAATTCAAGCAACCGTTTAATCAAAATGCAGTAAAAATTTTTGTACGCACTTCAAATATTTAGACAAGATTTTAATCTTACACAACTAATTTCAATGTCCAAATTATGTACTTTTTTTTTTATCTCAGGGAAGTATCTCAACTATTAATTTTTTCACAAAATAAATATAATTATTTTACCCGCAATAACATAGTATTATTCTTACCCAAAATCACAACTATCATTTATTATTATTTTATTTAAAAACGATTATTATTTTTACACCAAATGATTAATTTTTGTTTGCGCGCATTATTTCTAATAACTAAACACATTCCTTGTCACTTCTTTTTCACTCTACATTACAGCCGACAAACAATAAAAAACAAAAAAGGTATACATCTTTTCTCTTATTTACTCATTGTTACTTATTTTTATATATGCTAAAAACAAATTTACCACCTAATCAGGCGACAAAAATGCATTTTTTTTTCATTCTCTTCTCTTTTTTTTTTTCGTTTTTTGCATGCCGTTTACAAAAAAAATAAAAAAAGCAAATGTAGCACCTTAGCATGAGTAAACACATAAAATAAAATAGAAAAGCATAGGAAAACTAACCTGTCTTCGAAATACCCACTGAAAAAACGGTTGAAAAAGTTTTAAAAAATTATATCACTTTGAAAATCGTTGAAATGTGATCGTTTTGGTGTGAAACACACACAAAATAGATCACAAATGAGAGAGATATGAGCAAAAAAAAAAAGGAGATAAGATGAAGGAAAATTGAAGAGAATTGAAATGGAATTTGAAAATGAGATGGGGAGACAGGTACAAGTGACACACGGGCATAAAAAGGGGTTTAAATACCCCTTTCACATGGGGGGCGCATGTGAAGCCCATAGCCCCACACGAGACGTGGCTGCTCCTGCAGCCGCGTCCTGGCCACAAGGAGTGCGGCCACGTGGCCGCACTTTAACCAAAAGGTATTTATTTTTTTTTTATTATTTATTCATTTATTTTTTAGTTACTTTTTCAATTTACTCCCTGAATATTTCTTTCGGACTGCTCTCTTTGCGATTGACTCCGCTTATTGAACATTCTCCTGTAAATAAATTACGTGTACCAAAATAATAACAATAAATAAAAGTAAATTATGCAAGTGAAAATGCATGAGTCTAAAAATGCACGAAAAAAGTGGTATGATTTCTTATGACGGACCAGACCGGTTCTTCCTTTTTTCTACTTCCCATGTCATATTTATTATTTTATTATTATTTTTCTCACTAATCCCACTTATTTATTCTGTGTACAGCTATCTGCAAATGTCGATGCCCATCCTCAACAAATTGTGTCAGCTACTGGACCATCCCGAGACCTAGAAAACTGACACTTTAGCTCCTTATTCTAGCCTGAGGCCCTTGAGAAGGATCAAATTCGACCAAGATCTTTTACTAGCTGCTGTCTACTATTGGGATCCTCGGTTTCATGTCTTTTGATTCACTCACCAGGAACTATGCCCTCTAACCAAAGAGTTTGCCGCACTTATTGACATGAGGTTTTCCCCTAGTACTCCTGCTTGCATTCCGAGTTACGGACCATACCAGATTAGGGATGTAGCCTTTACTTTGTGCATATCACCCTCTGAGGCTGCTCGACTAGTTCCTAGAGGGGAATTCTTTTCTCTGGAGCCTCTACTAGATTCACTCAGTGGCTTTTCTAACGTGCCAACTTATCGAGTCAGTGTGCTTCTGTTGGTCTGCTTATCCAGATACTTGCTAGTGAGCTCAGATGAAGCAGTTGTCGACTATTGACTATTCAACATTGTTGATGGCATTCACCGCAGGCAGACCCCTTTTCTAGTCATTCTGGCTGAGACAATCATCGGCCTGGACACTCTGTGTACTAACCCCACTGCTTCTATGACCGAGAGCCCCTTATTACTCCAGGTAAATTACGTCATTATTTTTAAAGGTAGTGCACCCCTTGTGGGTTTTCGCACTAGCTTTTCTTATTGGGAAATGCGTCCCATAAGGGATTTTCACATAACCCTGTGCCTTATTTTTGCTTGAAATGAATCCAACTCATTCCAGCGGCTTTTTTTTTTTTTTTTTTACTTTCTTCTTTTCTTTTCTTCTTTTTTTTTCTTCTTTTTTTTTCATTCTTTTTTTTTTCTTTTTTTTAGGTGTGGCTGCAGGAGAAGCTAAAGTTACTGACAGAACCCCCTCCCTGGGTGATCGAAGCATACTCACTGGCACACTTTTTTCACAGGCAGAGGACATATCAGTTTGATTCCTCTCATGAAGGCTTCATATGGATTGCCACACTGGCAGACAGAGATATTAGCTTCATGAGCCCTTGGATACGTCTTGACTATGTGACCCGACACAGGCCTTCAGGATGTGTCCCACTATGCGGACTTCACAGGGCATCCTTTTACATCACATCCCTCTGCGATCGCCAGTTTGAAGGCCATCAAACTGTTGTGACTCTGCCGCTAGCTTTTCACGGTGGGCTCCTGTCTTCGGCATTTATCACTGGCTACTGTGGGCTTTGGGCGTGGTTACCTTTGAGCACCACTATTCCGAGGGCTGAGGACTTTGATTTTACCAGCTCGCCAGGGTATAAACAATGGGTGACTAGCCCCGCTATTAACAACAGGATCAGTTGGCTTAAACATCTGGCCAGCGAGAGTGGTGGTAGGGCTTAGTATAGATTTGCTTGCATTTTGAGCAAATTGTATTCCTTTTTAAAACAGAATTAGAAAACAATGTAAATGAATAAATTCAGTTTTATTTCATTTCACAAAATTGTGTACATCTCAGTATGATTTCAATATACATGATCATCATTTAACACTAATTCAAAATGCAAAGCTACATTCATTTCTGGAACGAATCTTGATAGCATCAAACTCCTGTCACCAATCAGCCCTCTCGAGTTTTCTTGATTGGACATTTTCTCTCAAGCCTCTAATTTTTACTCAGGATGCCTTTTTTTAGTTTTCACCCTGACGAGGCACCCAATTTTAGCAAAGTCGACTTTTTTCGATTTTCGACCTGTAGGGCTTTCATTCTCTTCTTTTGATTTTTATTGCCTTTAGCCATGAAACCTCTTGAGCCTATCAATATTGATTGGCTCCTTGAACTCATTGCCATCACTGTCTGACAAAATCGCTGTTCCTTTTGACAGCAGCTTTTTGAGGACGAAAGGCCCTTCCCACGTTGGTCTGAATTTTTCCCTGACATCCGGTGCACCTGGTCTCATTTGTTTGAAGACCAAATCTCCCTCCTTCAAAGGGTGTTTCTTAACCTTCTTCCCAAATTACCTGGCGAGCCTTTTCTGATAAATCTGATTATAATAGTATGCTCTCAACCTGCTCTCGTCTAGCATGTTCAGATGCTACAGCCGCTGTTGTGCCCACTTAGCTTTTGGAACTTGAGATTCCATAACTACCCTCAATGACCTGAGTTCTGTTTCGACTGGAAGTACCGCTTCTATCCCGTACACTAAAGAATACGGCGTGGCCCCTGTGCAAGTTTTGACAGTCATTCTATAACCCCAGAGTGCGAAAGGCAACTTTTCCGCCCAATCTTTATAGTTCTGCACCATCTTGGCCAGGATTCTCTTGATGTTCTTGTTGGCAGCTTTTACTGCCCCATTGGCTTGAGGACGATACGGAGAGGATTTGTGATGCTCGATACCATACTTCTGAAGCAACCTCTTCGCTTCAGCCATGAATTGGACCCCATTATCGGATATAACATGATGTGGGAGACCGTATCTGCATATCAAGTTCTTTTCAATGAATTTGGCCATATCCCGAGCATCGACTTTCCTAAAAGACTCAGCCTTTACACATTTGGTAAAATAGTCGATAGCAACTATGATGAATCTATGTCCATTGGAGGCCATGGGATGTATTTCTCCGATAATGTCGATCCCCCAGGCTGCGAACGGCCAAGGTGATGTCAAACTGTGCAACTCTAAAACCAGTAGGTACCTTAAATCTGCATAGTGTTAACACAACTGGCATTGCTTTACATATCTTAAGCAGTCCGTATCCATGGTGAGCCAGTAGAACCCTTGTCTCATGATCTTCTTGGCCAGCATTAAACCAGTCATGTGGGCTCCGTACACACCAGCGTGAGTTTCCTCCATTACCTTTTCAGCCTCCTTTTCATCCAGACACCTCAATTGGATACCGTCAGCTTGTCGTTTGTACAACACCCCGTCTATACAGATGAACTGAGTAGATAGCTTGCGTATTAACTTCTGATCTTTCTCTGTAGCCTCTTCTAGAAATGTCGCCTTTTCTAAGTAATTTCTAATATCGTGATACCATGGCCTTCCATCCATAACTTCTATCTCCATGACTGGCTTGGACTCAAAGCTAAGCCTCTCAGAACTTAAAATCAGGACAGGCTTCATAACCACCCCCTCTTGATTATCCCATATCGACACCAAAGTTGCAAGCGCATCGGCCAGCTGGTTCTCGTCTCTAGCAATAAAGTAAAAGGTGCACACTTCAAACTGATCGTTCAAATCTTTTAAGCACCTCACATATGGGATCAGCCGCTCTTCTTTAATAGCCCATTCACCCCTAATCTGATTGATCAGCAACGATGAATCTCCAAATACTTTCACATTCTTTGCCCCTAAGGCTATCAATGCTTCTAACCCGAAAGTGCATGCTTCGTATTCAGCTTCATTGTTGGTGGCCTTATATCTTAGCTTCTTAGCTAATGGGAGTTTCTCGTCATCCAGAGTTGTTAGGATAATCCCTACCCCTGCCCCCTTGCTATTTACAGTCCCATTAAAGTGCAACTGCCAACCTTAAACTGTGATAGCTGCCACATCCTCGTTCGGGAAATTGAATTCATACGAATCGCCTTGGATCGGGTGCTCAGCTAGAAACTCCGCCACTGTGCGTCCCTTAATGGTTTTCTAAGTGATATAATTAACATCGAATTATTGTGACAGCAATAACCATCACCCCATTTTTCCAAGCAAAGACGGAGCTTCCTATAGGTATCTGAGAGGATTCTATTTCGCCACTGCCTGTACCTTGTAAGAGTGGAAATAGTGTCTCAACTTCTTGGAGGCCCAAATTACCGCTAGGCAAATCTTTTCTACTTCTGCGTATTTGACCTCGTAGGAAAAGAACTTCTTACTGAGGTAATAGACCGCGAACTCTACTCCAAACACATCCTCCTGAGCCATCATGGTGCCTATGGAGCTATCCTCTATAGCCAAATACAGAATAAGCGGTTTCACTGGCTGTGGTGGTCTTAGAACTGGTGGATTCAGTAAATACTCCCTGATGGTGTTGAAACCTTTCTAACAGTCTTCATTCCACACTACAAGTTGGTCCTTTCTGAGTAGTTTACAGATTGGCTCGCAAATTGAAGTAAGCTTAGCGATAAATCGGCTGATATACTGTAATTTACCCAAAAAGCTTCTGACGTCCTTTTCCTTCTAAGGCACTGGCATCTCTTGAATGGCCTTGACTTTGTCTGGGTCAATCTCAATCCCCCTCTGGCTAACCACATGTCCTAAAAACTTTCCTGAGGTAACACCGAAGATGCATTTCTTGGGGTATAACCGCAGGTTATACTTATCGATCCTCTGAAAGAACTTTTCTAGAACTTTAAAGTGACCTTCTCTAGTGGTCGACTTAATCATCATGTCATCCACATATACCTCTACGTCCTTGTGAATCAAGTCATTTAGAATCCTTGTTGCCATTCTCTGATAGGTCATACCTGCATTCTTCAAACCGAAAGGCATTACCCTGTAAGCGAACGTCCCCCATTCTGTAATGAAAGCTATTTTAATCTGATCGGCTATCTTATTGAGAATCTGATTATAACCCGCATAACCATCCACGAAACTGTACATCATGCAAGCGGCTGTACTGTCTATTAGTACATTTATGTGAGGCAATGGGAAGTCATCCTTCGAACAGGTCTTATTCAGATCTCGATAGTCTACACATACGCATACTTTACCATTCTTCTTGGCTACCGGGACAACATTGGCCAACCAGGTTGGATACTGTACCTCAATCAAGAACTTAGCCTCAATCTATTTATGAATCTCCTCTTTGACCTTATCTGCCCATTCTGGTCTGAGCCTCCTAAGTTTCTGCTTGACAGGTTTATGATCCGGGTATGATGGGATGGCATGTTCTGCAATTTCCTGATCTATTCCAGGCATGTCTTCGTAGGTCCAGGCAAAGACTTTTTCATACTTTCTTAATATTCTCTCAAATTTTTCTAGCTCTTCAGGAGTTATGTTAGATTCTATCAAGATTTCTTTTGGGTTTTTCGAGGTTCCAAGATTAAATGGAGTTGCATCAGTTGAATTAATGTCAAATATGAATGAATTATGATCATGATTATGCATATTGAAATCATCAGAGACATCACACAAGTAAGTGAAATTGTTCATTTCATTAATAAAACTGTAAACGTCATTAACATCATTAAAAAGTTTAAGAGTAAAAAGAAAATCTAGACTATTCTCTTCCTCCTCTCCCACCGGCACAACTGTTGAAGCCGAAGGTCCTGAATCAATTTGGCACTTTGGAGGCTCTGCAACGACCCCTTGCATGGCTTCTTCCATCTTCGCCTTCCCTTTCACCTGGGCAGTCACCAGCCTCTCAGTGATAATTTCTTTGAGTGCTTCGCAGTCCCAAACTGTCTCCTTGGTCATGATATCTTCATCCCAAAAACCCTCTGCTAGCTTGATCAATCCAATGTCCCAATCGAAGATGTCATTGAAGACCTCAAATCCCGGCACAATCTTCCCATCGACCCACTGAGGCTCTGCTTCCCCCATGTAGGCACACACTAAAGTTACTGGCACAAACCTTTCTCTGATATGAGGAATTTTCTTGAACGAATTCTTACCAATACCCAAGGCCCCTCTTATCCTTTTGACCTCTGGTGGCAATGGTTGTTGGTAACCCCTGAGAGTTCTTGCCTAGACCCCCGCCAGGGAGGAACGACATTCTTTTCATCATAATCAACACTTGAGGGCTCCCTTCCATATGCTCCTCTCCATCTATCACAACAACGTGAAACCCACTAAAAGGCTATCTCGCAATCTCCAATATTGATACTTGATTCTCCCTCACAGCTCTTATAGTTACAACCTGCCCCTCATGAGGAATCTTAACCATTTGGTGCAGAGTAGAGGGGACTCCTCCCAGCCTATGGAACCAAGGCCTTCCCAAGAGGGCTGAGAAATTGGCTGGGATGGGTAAGACTACAAATTCTACTTCGGTTTCTACTAGTCCTGTCTTGACTGCTGTCTTGAATGTCCCAGAAGCGTACCTTCATGAATTATCATACGCTGTGATCGTCAGATCAAACTTAGCCAGCATGTCATCTTTTACCCCAAAAGCTGCCATCGCCACCAGCGGGCATACATTAATCGATGAACTATCGTCCACCATGACACATGCCATGTGCTTCTGATTGATCCGAGCCCGTATGTACAAAGTGCGATTGTGATTGCGTCCCTTTGCTGGCAAATCAGCCCCTGTAAATACCACGTTTTCCCCAGCACCCACCTTTACTACATCTAGCAACTCTATGGGTGATATGGTTGTGGCCACCGTTGTTCAAAGCCTCCACTATCTTCTATTTATGCGATTGAGACTGCCTTAATAGATCCCATATTAAAATTTGAGCCGGTGTCTTTTTTAGCTACCTTATTATTGGATCGTCTTTTAGCTCTTTTTCCTTTTGGCCTATCACTGGATCTTGCGGCCTCTCAACTTCTGGAGCTACCTTTCCACTCCGGGTTACTGCTCCAACCTTCTTCTTCTCCTCCTTCTCCTCTTCCTCCTCTAATCCCCACGGGTCGGGAAATGGTTCACCCTCAAAATCATTATTTTCATTTCCACTTTCATCAGTGGACCAGCAATCGATTACTGCCACGGGAAGCCCTTCTTCACTTACCTCGTGGAGGCTTGTGATAGCAGTGTTGGCATCGATGCCGTACAAATATCTCAACACAAACCCTTCGGGCAAACCAGACCCGACCATATACACTGGTGGAGGAACCGCTGCATAACTGCCAGGCTTCTTTTTCTTTTCCCTTTTCTCTGGATCCATGATTTGCTTACTGTCAATGAGATTCTGGATTTTATTTCTCAAAGTTCTGCAGTAGTTGGTCAGATGGCCTGTGTGCTGATGATAAGCACAAAACTGATCACTATTGTGTCCCGACTGACCCTAGTTTCTAGCTGGCCTCGGCTCTAAAGGTCTCAACTGCCCCTCTTTCGTTAACCTCTCCAAAACCCAAGATAGGGGGTCGGCCCAAATTCGAGTAATACCTCTGGCCTTGGTTAGATTCTGTCACCAAGACTTTAGCCGTTCTGCTACTGCCACTCTTATTGCCGCCTCTACTTCCAGCACCAGCTAACCTATTCCCTGATGGGCTCCCGAAATTCTTCTTGACAAAGCTGTCTTGGCTTACCTTCTTCGCTAAATACTCCACTTCTGCTTCAATAGCAATATCCTTTAGAGATTCCCAGTCTCTGAGCCCCTTCATCTTCTACCCATCTCTTAGGTACGGACTCGCATTTCAGATAAATAACTGAATTTGATCAAGGGTATCTGACTTTTACCTCATCTCCATCACTCTATTTCTCCATCGAGTAAGGTACTCGTTGAATGACTCATTAGGCTTCTGTTGAAGGAGCTCTAAATCTTTCAAGGTCACCTCCATCCGGGTGCTGCAGTTGTACTGCTTAAGGAATTCTTTCATTAGCAGATCCCAATCCTCTTTTACCCTTCTATCTAAACCGTGGTACCAATCTACAGCAGGCACAACCAAGTTGAGGCTAAAATACTCCACTTTCTGTCTCTTGGTGAGCATGGTGCCCTTCATCACAAGAGTATACTGCTGGATATAAGTAGAAGGGTCTGATGTGCCATCAAACTTGGGCATGTCGGGCATCTTAATTCTTTGAGGAAGCATCTCCTCGTCATCTAAATCTCGATCTTCTGGGCTTATCTCCTTTCCAGCAGACAACAATCGGGCCAATGCTTCCACCTTCTCTTCTATTTTCCTCAAAGCGGCATCCTCTTTAGGGGGTCGGGTTCTCACTGACATGGATTCTTCATGGTCGTCTTCCATAAAGTCTTCTTCAGGCCTGTGCTCTCCAAACCTTATAGGCTCAAGATTTGGAAATGGTTCTATGGCTACTGCCGGAGGTACCTCCCTTGTATGAGCCTGTTCATCTTGTCCTCCAGCAAGAACAGTAGGTTGTTGGCCTACTAGAGCAGCAGTTAGGTTGCCCATCATAGCCATCATTCTTCTCTCAAACTCGTCAAATCTACGCTCCATCTCCTGGACCTTCCTCTCTATCTCTTGGGTGGCATTTGCATCTGGGTTAGCCATGTCTAGTGGTACTTTTGAATCTAGGGATCTGATGCTATCTGAAAATGATTCTGAACCCCAACGCGAGACTTACTCTACTGACTTGAAAAAAGAGTTTCTCCTTACCAACCGGCCATCTAGATCCCTAGACCACGGATTCATACCTATGATGGCTGAAAAATCAAAATTGTTAGCATGATGCATGAATGGCATTAATAATGCATGATCGTGTCGATGCAACACAGACAAATACATACAAGCAAACAGAACCTTCCAACCTTGTTACTCCCACACATGGGGTAGTGCGGTCTCCTTCCTAGGTGGGCTTGACCCATGGGTTAGCGGGAATCCCAATGGGCACGTATGGTGCATGGTGAGAAACCAGCAACATAACACTCTTAATTTAAAAGCACAAGCATATGGGTTTTGGCTGTTATATATTTGGACCTTTCAAACAAACTAAAGAATGGCCCCATTAGGGCATGAAAGCCTTTGATGAGTGTCTAATTAATATGTTGGAATTGGTTTAATATATAAGGGCCCATATAGCAAGCACATTGTTAAGGTACGTACATATCGCCTAGTGAAAGTTTCTATTGCCATTTACATGAGTTTTAGTCCAGGTTGTTGTTACTTTAGGTCTACCCAAGTATGGTCCCTGCCAATAGGTCTAGCTCATCACGAGCATAACGACCGATTGAGTCTCCATTTGATATACTATTGATAGTATAAGGCTTGGGCTGGTGATTATCCCAAACACTTCCCTACAATGAGTGAAAGTAGGGTCGTATTTTAGGAATGCACCGCGGTAAATAGGGGACCAACTAACATAATTCTAAGGCTCTAGTGAATGCCATGTAATTTTTAAAAAGAAATGGAATTTTTATTTCTTAATAACTCAATTATAATTATAACTTAATTCACTTTCGAAGCAAAGTTTCGATCGTCCCCAGTGAAGTCGCCACTGTGACGCGCGCCGAACCTAGCAAAGGCCCTCTTTGAACCCGCTTTTAAGGCACGAGAGATTGGTTTGTGTCTTTTGATCTTGGGCATCATGAGATATTTTGGATGCCTTCCTTCCCATAGAACATTGGAAGGGATCATCTAGCCTCACGATGCCTTTAGGCACCTTTGAGGTATTTTGGAGTCGCCACCCAATTTACAAGAAATTAGAAAAGATCTCTAACCTCGAGGGTCATAACCCAGAGAATGTGCTCGGAACTTTACTTTTATTAATGCTTTTAAGTTAAACTTATAAATGAGCTTTTAAGAAATTGAAATTCCATCTCTCCTCTCACACGATTATGCATTGAATTTTTAATAGGCATTGCAAACATATTGGAAAGCATTAAATAAAGCAATAAATAAATAAATAAATTACAAAAATAAAATTTGGCCCAAAAATTAATTACAAGGGCCCGAAATGAATAAGCAAATAAATACTTCAAAAAAGAGTAAAATATGCCATACATAAATCGGGTAATTTATTGAATTTTTAGAAACATTGGTTCATTTTTGTTAACTTAAAAATAATTGGAAAACTATTTTTGGATATTGATTGAGAAAATGGGGATGAGTGATCCCATTTTATGAAAATCAATTTTCCATTTGACAGTGAGATTTTATTTGGTTAAAGTAGGACATTGGTCCATTTTATTAGGAAAAACTCCAATTTTAATTATTGTCAAAAATACTGTTTTCTATAATGCGGACGGATTTAAAATGCATTTTTACATACAAAATCAAAATAATATAATAAAGAAGAACACAACAATTAGAAATGCAAACCCAAATTCGGAAGGTCTCAATTTCTCGATCATCCGCTCCGCTCGGAAATATCACTCAAGATGAAATAAACACATTTGGGGCAATTAAAAAGAATAAAATGAAATTTAGTGAATTAAATTAAATAAATAATATAATATAAACAAGCAATTAATTGAATGAATTAATCGATTCAAACCACCAATTAAATGATTATTTAAATTATATAACAATCAATTAAACTAATTAAATATATACAATCAATTAAATCAACTAAATTTAAATAATCAATTAAATCAATTAAATAAAGCAATAAAGATTAGTCAAGCAATTAAATAAATAATACAAACAACCAACAAATAAATTAAACAATTAATTAAACATTTAATTGAATAAATTAAATAAGTTAGACCACTAATTAAACATAAACAATCAGTTAAATATTTATTAGTTTATAAACAACGATATACATCATGCAAATAATTTATTCTAAGTCAAGGTTATTTATGACATGCATATTAATATACAAATAAAATAATGATAACACACTAATCAATTACAATAAGCAAATAACGAATAATTTAACAACTAGACTACCTGTTACATTAATTATTAATAATGAATCTTAATATACAAGCAACCCATGAATAGTGGCAATATCCAGGAGTAAATTGATGAACAGAATAATAATAGATATAAATATAATGAAATAAAAAAACACCAAGAACTACATACAATACAAATTAACAAGATCCAATAACGATAAAATATACCATGGCGTGATTAATAACAAATAACTATGAATAAGTGACAACATGAACAGATTATTAACAAGCCTCATGGATAGACAATAAATAACATGGGAATAATTTACATAAAAAAAAAATGCAATATGCATTAATACGGAACCAAACAGACAAGGAATCATTAGTAAATATATTAATAGTACAACGAAACAACAACAATATGTTAGTAATACAGATTAATAAAATCAAACAACAATAAATTATACAGTATAGAATAATAAAATCAAGTAAAAAAGAATATATACAACGGGAGAATTAGGGAATATGAATAAAAGAGAAAGAGAGAATAGATTCAGCTCAGATATTTACCCTTAGAGATTTGATATTTGCAGCAAATGAAGAAAACTGTGATTTTCCTGTCGATTTGCTTGAGATGAAAATAGAAAAAGTTTGGATTAAAGCTCAAGAATTGATTTCTTGGGTTCAAGAATAATTTTTGGATTGATTTTTCACTCTCAAAGATGCCTTTTTCTCTCCAAGTTTCTGCCTTTTTTTTACTGTTCAAAAGGAGCTCCCCTTTGAATCCCTTCTATTTTTCCTTTTATATCTATTCAGAAAAATAGGGTTTTCTCCATGTTTTTGGTTAAAAATCCCTTAATTACCCTAAAAAACCATATCATTTTCCTTTAAAATCGGATGTGCAGCCCGAAATTTACCAGAAAAAACCCAAAAAAGCGAAAAAACAGTGCGTTAACGAAGAAAAAGACGTGCCTATTGCGCAGCGCGCAGCGGTGCATGTCGCCTATGCAACATGCGGCTCGCAAGGGGCATGCCGCATGTCACTAGGCGTGACATGCACCCCTTGCTGATGTAAGTCGCGTGGTGTGCCCCGCGGGCACACGTTGCGTCTACAGGTGCACGTCGCCTGCGGGCACACGTGCTACCACGACCCGCGCGCACACGGCAACGGGGCACTGAAAATCCGAGAAAAAAACCCAAAAGGAAAAATAAAAATAAAAATAAAAAGGTTTTGACAGGGAAATCGTCACTTCTAATCATTTTACTCATAAGCAAATGTCATTTTTATCATTGGGTAACTTTGGTCTGAGCTGACTAAGGATCCGGTGCCTACACCGTCCACTAGCAGACCTTGATCTACCTTAATTGTTATTAGATTGGTCATCTCTCTTTGGCTTGGAGTACTTGTGATGTATTGATCTGCCATGGTCTCTCAATAAAAGCACCAAATAATATGTTCTAAAACGTCAGAAACTGTATGAGGCTGGATGGCAATTACAACCGAGCCGATCGGATCGATGGCACTTTGTACCTGCAATGAGATAAGCCCGGTCAGAACCGGCGTAAGCACTATAAAACTTAAGTCAGTAGTGCTTTTAGAAAGAGAATGTAGAAAGAGAGGTTTTCAAGACTTCTCATACATGAGTCTACAGTTTTTAGGTTTTATATTTGAGAATTCACTTGAGTACCAGGAGTAGGTTTGCTTTGGTGTTAGATTAAGTAAGTGGTGATGTGATAGGTAGCAGGCATGAGGTGTGGGTTTTGGCATGTGTTAGTGGAATAACAGGGGGTGTGCTCTGTCAATCCGATCGGACATGTAGCGTCACTAGCTCATTGGTGCCTTGAGCGTTCGCTTATCATGCGCTGGGCTTTCTAGTTGACTAGGTTCTAACTTAACTTAGCCTTGGGCAGAGATTGACTCAAGCTTGATAATAATGGATATCATCAATTATTATTATTTTATTTCATATTTATATATATAATACGTGATAATTTTTCTAGACAATAATAACCCATTATTATTTTGATGTTAGAGTAAGATAACTTTTTATTATTATTATTATTATTATTATTATTATTATTATTATTATTAGATGTTATGCATAGCTTTATTAAGAACTTGAATAAAAAATAACTAATTAATAAAAGATTCCAAGTTTAAAAAATTCTTTATATATGCTTCATCACCCCACCGTGGACACCAAAAAAAAAACTAATTTATTATGATGAACAAGAAATAACTGCAATAAAGAAAATGACCAATTTCAATAATATATATATATATATATATATAGTAAGCTATTTTTGTTCGTAACACTAAATTATAAAGTTATTTTAGTCTAAAAAGTTTTCACTGTCTCGTACATTTATTTATAGTATACCTCATACATAGTATAAATATAGATATAGTAATTAAATTTCCAATTCAATAATGTGTTTGATTCATATACTGATTTGTGAAAAATTTAGACAAATACATTTCAAAAAGTCTCATTATTTATTTATTTTTTTTTGGATTTTTAGTTATATCTTTAATGATGTTTTCTTGTAATTTTTTTCAAAGGAGGATGATAATTAATTAATGAAAAAACAGATTTTTTTAATTATTAATCACAAAACATTTATTTTATCTTAAAAATAATTCCTAATTGAAGGGAAAATAACATGTCACATGCATATATGGAGGTAACATAATCGGGTTATATGCTACCTACCTCTTGTAATGCGAGTACTTTGGCGGAAGCGTTAACAAGGATCCATTCTGGCATCACTGGTCGGGCTGATATCCACGAGCGGGATAACAACAACTAAACCACAATCTAAAAGCCCCTTGGAGTGAAAAGTAGGCAAGAGGGAAAACAGACAAAGTTTCGGTATAGGAAAAATTCTCTACTTGTTTTCCATTAGAAAACCAAACCTATTTATAGAGTCACATTCTCCATAATAGGTTAATGCAACATTATGGGAATTAAATTCCCAATATGGCAGTTACACAATTAATGTGGCAGTTACACTCATAAATATAGTAACTTCCCTTTTAAAATTCCTCCTAATTAAGGCAAGAATCCCTTTAATTAAAAGACATGATATGGAGCTCTTTTCATATCTGTGTAATTCATATATAGATATGGATTTGGGTCCATATCGGGAGTCATGGGCATATCCAGACTCCAACATCTCCCACTCGCACATGACGAAATGATTTCCAGTCGAGTTCTCCAATTATACAGGCAGGTAGACCGTGTGACCATACATCGAGAGCACTAGTGATATACACCTGTTAAAGATATATAGCGTCTCAAAAAGACGAGATCCAAATCCTAAATTGCCGTCTCACATTCACTGTGTTAACTCATGATCTCATAAAATAATTTTCGTGTTCACTATTATGTCTCTACTCATAGAAACTACAATACGCATGCCGGCGAACCACGAAACAATTGAATGTGATCAAAAGGTTATCTTCCCTCTTACTATATGCCATCCATCAAGATTTAGCTCGCTTTTCTAGCCAGGTCCACCAGGCCCAAATTATCTCATGGCCTCTTGGAGACTAACTAAGATAGTCACACTGAACCATACTTCAGGAATAAGTTAAGGGTTTTAAGGGTCGAAAAATAGTAGGGTCTCACAATAGGGAAAGTTGAGATCAATAATATTGACTTCTCATCCCTTGGTCACATAAACACACATGGTATAAAATATGTGTTATGGTGTTCATTTCTTCGCTTAAAAGAGCGCATGTCTTACATTTAAAATGTATATATATAACACCATACAAAAGCGTAAGGTTGTAATGCACTGAAGCATCCAACTTTAGTCCACTTACTTAAGGACTACTTCTGGTCTTTTTAGATAGAACATGGTAGTTACATATAACTTACCATCGAATTTTATACAATCCTTATTTGGATCTCAATCCAAAGCATACAATTTTATGTATGTCTTTATCTCGCACCTTAATAAGACAAATATTGTAATTTTTGCAAGAGGGCATTTTTATTTTGAACAGGCTCTCGAGCAATCTCAAATGTTCAAAATTTGCCTCATCTTAATCTTTGCTAACTCAACGAAAAAATTAAGGTAAACACCCTTGTGAGTGGGCTACTTTTATGTCCAACATGCTCAATCACATACAAATAACAGTAAATGTTTACACATAAACATTCACACTCATGTATTGCCAACAATGAACTTTGGTTATTATTCACAAATAATAACATTAAGGGATTATAAAAAAAAAATAACAGTACCAATTAAATTCTACGCAAACCTCGAGATCTAATGTGTTTCTCAAAACACATCTCTCATTACAGGTTTACTCAATGGATTTGCATGCATAGAAACATACTGTAAGTTCTCTTCTCCTCGTGCAACAATATCTCTCGTATATTGATACTTAATGTCGATATGCTTAACTCTACTATAAGCTATCAACAACTGACTGTCTCTATAGACTGTTACTCGTACCTCTAGGGCAGTTACTCTTAAATGGCTCACAAACCATTTCAGCTAAATTGTCTCTTGTACTACAGTTGAGGAAGCGACAAATTTAGCTTCCATTGCTGATAGGGCTACTCAGGTTTGTTTTTTTTGCTACTAATATGAGATAGCACTCTTGCCAAGCAAGAGTAAAAAACCTGAAGTGGATTTTCTCTCATCCACATCTCCTGCCCAATTAACATCTCTGTATTCTCTCAATTGCAGATCCTTCCCTTAAGAACATAGAGAATAATATGTTGTACCTTTGATATATCTAAGTATCCTCTTAACTGCTTTCTAATGTGTTTTGCCTAGGTTAGATTGATATCTACTTACTATGCCCACTGTGTAGCATATATCATATCTTATATGCAATATTGCATATATAAGACTACCCATGGCACTAGCATATGGAACGTTCTTCATATGTTCCATCTCTTTCAGCATCTTAGGACACATCTTTTTGCTGAGAAACTGATTCTTAGCAATAGGGGTTATGTATGGGTTTGTAGCTTTGTATATTAAATCGTTCAAAGACTTTGTTGATATATTTCTCTTAAGAAAATAACAACCTTCTCGAATGATCTCTTGAAATCTTAACTTCAAGAATGTAATATGCTTGACCCATATCTTTTATCTCAAAGTTGGACAATAACCAATCTTTGATTTCATTTACATACCTTTTCTCATTTTCTGCTATTAGTATGTCGTCTACATACAATGTTAAAATGACAAAATTACTTTTAGAGTGTTTACTATAAACGGAATGGTCTTTATCAATCATGTTGAGCCCATTCGACATGATTGTATCATGAAATCTCAAATATCATGATCTCAAAGACTGTTTAAGGCCATAGATTGAGCTCATCAATCAGCAAACATTATGTTCACTGCCTTTTCTCGTATAGATTTTTTCTTCCAATTCTCCATCGAAAAAAGCAATCTTTATATCCATTTGATGTAGCTCTAGGTCCAAACTCGTCACTATGGCCAGAATCAACCTTATGGACATAAATTTTACAGCAAGTGAGAAAGTCTCCTCGTAGTCAATCCCTTCCTGTTATGTAAACCCCTTAGCGACTAGCCAAGGCTTATATCTTTCGATACTTCTTTCAGCTTATCGCTTCACTTTGAGAATTTATTTGTTCCCAATTTGTGTCATTCCAGCAGATTAACTAGTTCTCAAATATTGTTTGATCTTATGGATGCCATTTTTTCTTCCATTACTTTAATCAATTTTCCTTAGATGGGCATGAAAGAGCCTCTTGAATATTTTTAGGCTTTTTCTCGTCTTGTGGGGTAACCAAAAGGGCTTCGTTCGAGCCTTCGATCTCAAATCGTCGGCGTGGAACACTTTTCCTTTTAAATTTTTGCAGCTCTGAATTTTAATAAATATGTCTCATATATTCATCATAATTCAGAATGCTCCCACTGGGAGCATGTCCCCTTACTCCCACTGGAGTTAGGAATACCATATTCTTTACTCCCACTGGAGTCAAGAATACTCCCATTTAAATCAAGGTCTCGAACAGCCGGATCGTTTGGAGGATGAAGGTCTTAACCTTCTTCCTCTAACTCTCTCCCACTCGGATGGAGTGGTCCTGATAGTTCATTTATTCTAATATAAAGTGAAAACTTGATTCACTTTGCCCAAATTTTAAAATTCATTCTTGAATAATATGACATCTCGTGATTCGAATTCTGTTACACTGCCATTTTCTTGCTAACCAATGAAAATGTATCATTTTAATACTTCAGAATATCTCACATAGATACTCTTTTTATCTTTTGGTCTCAATTTACCAAATTAAGGTATCATGGGTGTAAGCAGTACAATCCCAAGGTTGTAAATGGCTTAGGTCAACTTATCGACCAATCCACATCTCATAAGGCATAGATGTGACAGATTTGGAGGGCACACAGTTTAAAACATATGTAGCAGTTAATAGATTATCTCCCCGATAGGAGATTGGCAAATCTGCCTCTTCCATCATAAATCTAACCATATCTAGGAGAGTCTTATTTCTCCTTTCCACAACACTGTTTTGTTATGCATTTCTCAAAATGGACAACTGATGTTCGATCCCTCTTTCATCACATAAAGCTTTAAATATATCTGAAAGATATTCCCGACCTCTGTCAGTTTTTAAAGCTTCAATCCTTATGTCTAATTGATTCTCAACTAAGTTCATAAAAGTCTTGAAGCGACACAATGCTTCTGACTAGTGAGAAATTAAATAATATATCCATACCTAGTATAGTCATCTATAAAAGTTATGAAATAGTAGGCTCCATGCCTTGCCTTCACATTCATTTGACCACATATATCAGAATAAACTAATTGCAATGGAAATACGTGGCTCTAGTTCCTTTATCGAATGATTTTCTAACTATTTTTCCTTTTTAGGCAATGCTTGCACGTAAGTAATTCAACCTTAATTGAATTGCCTATTAAACTTATATTGGTTAACCAACTCTTTCAGTCTAACTCGATTTGGTTTAATTTTAGCATGCCATATTTTCACATTGTTCTCATAACTATTTGAAGAGGAAGGAATTAAAGAAAAAACTAATTTTCTTCAAATAGTCATGGAGTACATTCATAACAATAAAATCATTCAGCACTTAACTAGAACCATTATTATCATCATTTAAGTATAAGCATATACTGTTATCTTGAAAATATAAATTAAAAACAAATTTCAATAAAGTAAGAACAGAAACAGAACTTTTAACAAATGTATCTCGATCCCTTATTACCTAGTCTATTGGTTTTGAATCTATCACCCACAAAAGATGAAATTCAGAACTAGATACATAAATTTCACTTACTTTTGAGTTAGAATAGTGTATCTGTTTGGGCACATTGCAGCCGTTTACATAGTATCCTTTCTGTAGGCAATTGAAATATTTCACTCTTGAAACGTTTACCTTCGTTTTACCTTTGGACCTTTTGTGATTCTATTTTACTTTTTGCTTTTTAAGCTCCCGAGCCTTTTCCTTATCCCTACTTTTGAAGCTTCTTTTACTGTTCTGATTAGAGCTCATTCTATCAAAATGGAACTGTGCCACATGCACTTTGACATTGACCTTAATCGCTATCAGTTAGTCCTCTCTAAGTTGCAAGTGACAAGCGACATCCTCAAATGTCTTAATGCTTGTCCATATGAGTTAGTTACATCTCACATGCTTCTAACTCTTGGATAAGGAACAGATAATAGGTTGGACCTACTGCTCATCGGTCAACTTATGGCCAACCTCACTAAGCTTACTAATCCTATTCATCTCTCATAGATGTTTTTGTATAGAATAATTAGACTTCTTCTGATAAGTATCAAAATTGATCACTAGTGATAAAAAAACTTAGTTAGAGACACAATTCTGAACTTTTCTCGCAAAGCGATCCACAGATCCTTTGCATTTTGATACTTGTGAAACTGTTTAGTGATATCATCATCTATTGCACTTAGCAAGATGATACGAGTAGTGAAATTCTTCTGTTTCCATGCCACATAGGCATTTTAGTCTCGCCTATACTGAGATGTAGTGCCATTCTTAGGTTCAGTCATAACCGAACTTAAGGGTCAAAAGCCTCTTACTCTTCAAGCACATATTGGATTCTCATACTCCAGATTTCATAATTGTCACCATTCATCTTAATATTTTTATTAAGTTTGGCAACAATTGACTTTGAAAGCAGTATCTATTAGAATCTGCTGCTCTCAAATGGAACAATATTGCACAATTTTAAAGGAGATAAGGTAATACATGCTATTTACTACGCATATGAAATAATAACCCAGTAAAGTTTTCTATCAGGCTTCAATTCGAAAAGACTACTAATAGTATCCAATTACCCTCTAAGTCCTAATGTCCAACCTTACAAGTCAAAATTTCATGCATAGTAAATCTAAATTATTGGATTATTAAATTCTCAAACTTAAGAGTGGAATAATATTGGTTTAAATTTATTAAACCTCTACTTAATAAACATGCAATTATTTTACTCATAAAATATTTTAAGGCAATTAACAATAAAATTAACACATATATTATAAAGTTAAATGCCATCATAATAAGTAAATGTATTCATTCATCCAATAAATAAAATTCAATAACTCAAAATAAGACACTCATGTCAAATAAAAATAAGAAACATAAATCCTATTAAATAAAATTAAATGCTAACCAAAATTGACACTAATGTCAACTAATCTAAAAGTCAAAATCTTTCTTGACACTGGGACTGATTCTTTGACCATCTTCATCAATTCATCAGGTAACTCATAAGTTCGCTGATGAAGCCATAGACAATGCATACTACGTCCAATTCTCAATTTCATCACAAATGTCGTGTTACTCCTTAGCACTCCTCTTTTGGCAACTCTAGCCAAAAAGTGGATGATAGATTTTCTATAAATTCTATCTCCAATGTACCAGGTAGTTTCCAACAACTCCCTGAGTTTTGGATGATATATAAAGGAGTCAGTCAACACTTTGATTAGGACTCTATCATCCTTTCCCATACATAAACTACCTAACCAAATGCACTCCTGCATTTCTTCGTGCATAAATATTATGTGATGCACTATTGCATCAATGTCATCAGCTTGGATCTTCCTTCGCAATCTTATGTTGCTTACTAAACACATTTTTGCATTTCTTAAAGCAATCCCAAATAGAGTGCGAGAAACCACATGAGTCCTTATCATCACCATTTCTGTAACACATCACAGAACCAAAATGTAGGTAATACACTCATGTATAAACATATATGATTGAAATATATTTCAATCAACAATAAGGACATATCCTCAAAATTTTTCAAAAAAAACATTTTTTAAAATTAATTAAAGGCAAAAAACACATTTTCCATAATTTTATAATATTTTTAATAATTTAAAAATAAGAATTTATTTTTTGATCATAAAAAAATTTTGGAAAAATAACCAAAAAATCAGAAATATTTTGAAAAATGGTTCTGTAAAAAATTGGAGCTGATTCGGTGGTCAAAGAAGCTGGCATACGGCAACACGCGCCACCAGTGAGAGGAGTGATGCGCCTACGCACCTCCCTATCGTCTTGCCACGTGTCACAACCATAGTGAGCCGCGTGTCGGAATATGGTTGGTCCACTTGTTGCCAACGTGGCAACCGTGGACACGTCATTGCCACGTGGCCGACAACCTATTGGGCCATGTGGTATCAGTGACACGTCACTGTGTTGACATGGCCCGATCTCATTCGTCCACGTGTCACCCCCTGACTAGTCCATCTAGCGCCCACGTGGTGCCTTATGGACACATCATCGCCACGTGGCTTGATCTGGGTTAGCCACGTGGCGAAATCCGATTAGGCCACGTGTCCACAATGATGCATCACTCTGCATCACTGTGGACTTGCATTTGCGCGCGTGTGGCCACCGCCCATGCGTACCCACACGCGCATGCCCAATGTTTGGCGACGCGCCGCTTTCCCGGTGGAGCCAGGGCTTCGAATTTCTGCCGGTGGGGGGTTTTCGGGGTCTGTGATTTTAATGTAATGGTCAAAAATTACAAATCCCAATTTCTTTTATAGCGTTATGAACACCCATGTTCATCCCCTCAAATTTCGGTGTACACATACACAATTTTAAACCCAAAAAATAGATACAAATATATATTTTAACACAAAAATAAATATATTGTGTTCATGCATCCTAGATCTACCAATTTTACATATAAAATTTTAGATTCAATTTTAGCCACATGATAGGACCCCAAAAATATTGGCTCTAATACCAATGAAGGGAAAATAACATGCCACATGCATATATAGAGGTAACATAATCGGGTTATACGCTACCTACCTCTTATAGCGTGGGTACTTTAGCGAAAGTGTTAACAAGGATCCCTTCTAGTGTCACTAGTGGGGTTAATATTAACGAGTGGGATAACGGCAACTAAACCACAATCTAAAAGCCCCTTGGAGTGAAAAGCAGGCAAGAGGGAAAACCGACAAAGTTTCGGTATAGGAAAAATTCTCTACTTGTTTTCCATTAGAAAACCAAACCTATTTATACAGTCACATTCTCCATAATAGGTTAATACAACATTATGGGAATTAAATTCCCAATATGGCAGTTATACAGTTAATATGGCAGTTACACAATTAATATGGCAATTACACAATTAATGGGAAGTTACACTCATAAATATAGTAACTTCCCTTTTCAACTTCCCTTTTCAAATTCCTCATAATTAAGGGAAGAATCCCTTTAATTAAAAGACGTGATATGTAACTCTTTTCATATTTGTATAATTCCCATATAGATATGAATTCGGGTCCATATCGGGAGTTATGGGCGTATCCAGACTCCAACACTAATGATCATGATATTTATATATAAAAATTCAAATATCAAATTAAAAAGTCAATAAGGAAAAAATAATCTAAAAAGAAGAATCAAATAATTAGAAAAGAGATAAATATTTTGCAATCTAAATTTGATATTATAATGTATGAGAGATAATTAAAATCTATCCTATATTGATAAAATGAAATTGAATTTTTTTATCCAAGAAATTAATGTTAAAGAAATAAAGTTAATAACATAATAATTAGGTTTGTATAAAGAAATTTCAATCATTTTTATTTATACTTTATTATATATGTATGTGCTATAGCCTAGAAGTATATAAGTATTTTGCATTTATATTCTAATTAAATTATTACAATAATTTTTCAGTACAATTTTCTTAAAATTATGAATAAAAACATAATACAACAACAATAATAATATTTACATACTGTAACTTATCATGTGCAAAACATATGCACACTTAACTAATTTATATCATATATAAAAGTATAAAGTGGGTGAAAAGTTTTTTAGACTAAATTAACCATTTATTGTCATTATTAGATTTAATTAACCTTTCTCTTTGTCAAATCAAACACTTACAAAAATTGTAATAAAATAAATAGAATTTAAATTATATACAAACAATATTTTTTTCCCTTTTCTCCACATAATATTTTACTATATTTGGGTATTCAAATAATTGTTATTTTTTAATTCTATTTCTAATATTATTTTTTTTCAAATACTTATATAATTTTACAAACATGTAAAAAATAGCTAAAAGTCTATCAAATTTGATGTAGATAAATAATGTGCATGTATTATTATTATTATTATTATTATTATTATTATTATTATTATTATTATTATTATTATTATTATTATTATTATACAACCTGGTCGAGTAATAAATGTATCAAAATTTTTCAAATCATAAACAGATTGCGTTATGCATATATAGGTGGCATTTCATAATTAGCTTGGTCCATGAAAAATTTATGAACCGAAGGATTGGGTCCTGGATCACAATTAGCTAGGACTAAAAAATCAAAACGAAAACAATTTGATATATTTGATTTGATTTTTAAATAGAAATTCAATTATATCGATTCGGTTTTCAATATCTAAGTCATATGTGATCACTAATAGATTGAATTGGTTTTGGGTCAAAAAATAATATAATTAATTTTGTACATGAAATCTCAAATACTTTTATATATGCTTTATTTTATATCGGTCCCATATATTTTCAAGTAATTGGAATATTTTTTATTTAACTTTAATGTAATTAAAATAATTTTAATTTAATGATGATAAATTTGTGAATAAGAATTTATAATTATAATATTTATTAAAAATAACTTATCATGTGCGTGCACAGCTAACTAGTATATATAAATGTTTATAGTATACATAAATGTACAAAACAGATGAATTTTTTTTTTAAACCATAATAACTTTCTTTTAGTTACTTTCAGCACTAAGCTATCTACTACTATAAAATGGAGTCATCCAGACATAGACAGGTCCTGGTTGGATGATGTCTACCCTGATAAGTAAATAGGGTTTACTTTTCTTTTTGATTTTGTCTTGTATGTATTTCTGAATTAATACAAACAAGATTCTTCTGCACTAATATTTGTGCATGATTCTCGTCTTATTTTCTTTGTCAAGATATTCGTAAAACTGTAAAATTATAAGCTTTATAACTTAACGAAATTGATTGAGCCAACAAATGGTCTTTAACCGAGCAGTTGTGTGATTAGGATGTATAATAAGATAGCGTAACTGTTTAGTCAACGGCAACATAGCTGAGTTCGAATAAAAATCATTTTTTCAATTAGTATACTTCTTTATTAATAATTTAGCTAGTACAATTGCTTGAATGGTGATATAGCCGAGCTAAGCGAAACACAATACTAGCTAAAAATGCTTGAATGGCGATACTGCCGAGTGAGCGATAATAACGAATAAAGAACTGTTAATGGATGGTGATGCTCATTTGGAAAGACTGTCGAGCCTTGGATGAAAGACTACTAATAATAAACCTTCAAGTTAGAGACATTCCATGAGTGGGGAAGTATCTTTCTAGAGAAGTCCTTTAGCTTGTAAGCTCCACCTCTGACTTCATGTATCAAGTACGGACCTTCCCAGTTCAGGTTGAGCTTTCCTACTCCTGCCGTTGTCTGGGCCGCAACAACCTTTTTGAGAATGAGCTGTCCGAGTCTGAACGACCTCTCCTTTAGATTTTTATCATGATAAGATGACATGCACTATTTATATGCTGCATTCTACATTTGGGCAAACTCCCTTTGCTCTTCTAGTCAATCTAGCTGATACAGCAGGCTTGCTTCATTTTGTTCGGCATTATAACTTGAAGTTTGGACATTAGGAATACCGATCTCAAATAGAATAATAGCCTCAGTTCCATATGTGAGCGCAAATAGAGTGACGCCCGTCGCCATTCTGGGAGATGTTTTGTATGCCCAACACGTTGTTCAGGTCTTTTAACCCAAAGGCCTTTAGCAGAATCAAGCCTTTTCTTCAGTCCCACCAATATTGTTTGATTGGTTACCTCGGTCATGCCATTTAATTGCAGATGATATACTGAAGTAAAGCATATTTTTATCTTTAATTCCAAAAATTATCCCCTAAATGCCGAATAATCGAATTGCTTTCCATTATCAGTGATGATGGTGTGTGGAATCCCGAACCTCATTATTATAGACTTCTATAAGAACTTGATTATATTTGTCGGGGTGATCGTGGCTAAGGGCTCTGATTCAACCCATTTGGAAAAATGGTCCACCATAACAACCAAAAACTTACGTTGTTCGGCTGTTAAGGGAAACGAACATAGAATGTTGATTCCCCATTGAGCAAATGGCCAAGGACTATGGATTGGAATCTGTTTCACTGCCTTTTGGTGTATAGTACTGCCGAACCGCTAGCACCTATCACACTTCCTGATGAGCTCCTTGGCATCCTTCTCCATACTGGGACAATAGTATCCTTGTAACAAGGCTTTTCGGGTTACTGCTTGTGCGCCCTCATGTGCCCCGCAGATGCCTTCATGAATTTCCCTGAGTATATAATCACCTTTTTCTGCACTCAAACACCTCATCCATGGAGCTGAAAAAGATCGCCTATACAACTTGTCATCCAAAATGGCATAGTGAATGGATCTCCAAACAACTTTTTGAGCTTGAGTTTGGTCATCAGGTAGAGCTCCTGTACACAAGTACTGATAAATCAGTAACCGCCATCCCTCCATTGACTCAACCATTTGAATTTTATAAGTCTCATAGGTTGGTACTGACAAGACCGACTAGACAACATCTACCGTAGATATTGTAGTCTGAAGGCAAGCTTGCTTGGTGAAAGCATTTGGTTCTTCGTTCTCCGCTCGAGGTATCTACTGGATCGACCATGCACATCCCAACTTCTCCAGCTGCGAGAGAAAAGTTGACACCAATTCTTTATATCGGATCATGGCATGTTCTTTAGCTTCAAATTTCTCGAGTAGCTGGCTAACCACTAATTGTGAGTCAGAAAAAATAGCCAATGAGTCTGGTTTTACCTGAATCATGAGCTGCAGTCCAAAACAAAGATCTTCATACTCTGTAAAATTATTACAGGTGAGAGATGCTATATGAGCCATTCCACTAATTGTTATTTCCCAAGCCCGATAAGGATTACTCCAGTCCCAGCGCCTATTGACGAAGATGCTCCATCAACAAACAAACTCCAAGAACAAGTGACTGGCTCTAGTGGTGGAGCATGCAATTCAGCTACAAGGTCCGCAAGAACCTGAGCTTTCATCGAAGGGTGAGCCTTATACGGAACATCAAATTCGCCCAAACGTGCTGTCCATTCTGTAATCCTTCTTAATGCTTCTGGCCTTTGAAGCACTTTTCTGAGATTACTGTTCGTCCGTACCACAATAGTATATGCTTGGAAGTAAGGCCGGAGTTTACTTTCTGATGTAACCAGTACAAAAGCTAGCTGTTATAATATGGGGTATCTCAGCTCAGTACCCCTCATTACCCTGCTCGTGTAGTAAATTGGAAACTATTGACTAGCTGCTTCCCTGATCAAAACTGAACCAATGGCTCCGGATGTAACCGCTAAATACATGTACAAAGTTTCACCCATCAAAGGTCTACTTAGCAGTGGTGGTGTGCTAAGGAATTGCTTTAGCTCTCCGAAAGCTTTCTAGCAATCTGTGGTCCACTCAAAGTTTTTCAGTTTTTTCAGAGCACTATAAAATGAGAGACAACATTTAGCCGAGCAAGAAATGAATCGGCCCAGGGCTTTTACCTTTCCATTGAGCTTCTGCAGTTCCCTGATCGACCTTGGCGGTTCCATCTCTAAAATGGTCTGGATCTTCGCTGGGTTGGCCTTAATTCCCCTTTTTGAGATCATGAATCCCAGAAATTTACCAAACTATACGCCGAAAGCACACTTTTTGAGATTAAGCTTGAGCCCGAACTTTCTCAGGGTTGTGAATGTGTCGGCCAGTTTGATTGGTAGCTTTTCGGGTGCCTTACTTTTGATTATCATGTCATCTACTTAAATCTCCGTATTTTTTCCAAATTGGTAAGTAAACAGCCTATTCATAAGTCACTGATAAGCATTTTTTAGCCTAAATGGCATGACTCGGTAGCAGTAAGTTACGTGGTGTGTGATAAATGTAGTTTTTTCTTCATCGGCTGAATTCATGGGTATCTAGTGATAACCAGTAGAGGCATCTAAGAAGGCATACTCCTTAAATCCAGCTGTGGAATCGACTAAGAGATTGATGTTAGGTAGAGGGTAGCAATCTTTGGGGCAAGCTCTATTCAGGTTTATGAAATCCACACACATTCTCTATTTTTCATTTGATTTTTTCACCAAAACCACGTTCGACAACTAGTCCAAGTACAAAACCTCCCGTATAAATCTGCTTTTAAGTAAAATTTCTCTTCTGCCATTGTCAACTGCCTCTTGGGGCCATGATTCCTCTTTTTTCTACTAAACTGGCTTACAGTCAGGTCGAATATTAAGAGAATGAGTCATTACCTTGGGAGATATGCCCTTGATGTCAGAGGGTGCCCAAGCGAACATATGAATAAATTCCACCAAAATCACTACGAGCGCTTCTTTTGCTGCTCCTGTCTTACTTGAAGCAATTTTGACAGCTTTCCTAGGGGCAAGCTCCACTTCTTTCAACGAATCTAATGGCTTGGCTTTCCTAGCTATCACTACAAATATCCAATGTATCCAGGGGCAATTCTTGATCTGCTTCCTTTAACATTGTGACATATGTCTCTCTTGCAGTTCTTTGGTTTCCCCTAAGTACCGCAATGCCTTCTGAAATAGGAATTTTCAGTAATAGCTTATGTATTGAAATGTGTGCATCCACCCCCACCAGAAGAGGTCTCCTGAAAATTACATTATAAGCAATGGGTATATCTACAACCATGAAGCAGCTTCTACAATTACAAACCGCTTCTTCATCCCCGAGCTGAAGATCTAACATGACCAACCCTTCAACTTTATTCGGTTGTCCAGAAATCCCAATAAGTGGGGCAGACACTGTCTCCAGAATGTTGATAGACATTCCCAATGCACTGTATGCCTGAAGAGTAATGAGATTTACTGCACTACCCGTATCTACCAATATCCTCTGCACCATATAGTCTTAAATTAGGGCTTTAACTACTAAAGAGTCGGTGTGCGGTGTTCGAACATGAGCTCCATCAGCTGATGAAAATTTTATCTCGTAGTCCCACTTGGCAAGCTAGCTCCCAGAGAGAAGACCTCTTTGGCTTTTCATTTTCTAGAGTCATAAAAAAATGTCATAATGCTTGCCCCAGTGATGACATGGATAATTTCGGCTTGAGCCTTCGTAAAGGTGTCGGCTCTGCTTTCTTATCTCCGAGGTAATGGGGTCTAATCCCTGCCCTTCTTATCCCTACCTTTGACAAATTGGGCGAACTTGCCTTTCCGAACTAAAAATTCAATCTCCCACTTGAGCTGCCGACAATCATTAGTCTCATGCCCCTTATCTATGTGAAAAGAATAGTAAAGGCTTTGGTCTTTGTTGGGATCCTCCCTCATGGGATGTGGCTAGTTGACCCGTTCGTTCTCTTTCATCCATGTCGAGACTTGGGACCTCGAGGTTGTTAAAGGTGTCAACCTCTCTTCCTATCGATCACCCGAGCTTTGCTTATTAAAAACATATATTCGGTTAAAGTTGCTTAACCCTCTATGTCTAGAATCATCCCGACCTCTATTACTTCTTTCCCGTACTAGCCGTGCAAATTTGTCTGATTCCCTGAACTGTGAGCTATACCTAAGCCGGCGAGCTTCGTCTATCCTGATATACTTATGTGCTTGGGACATGATCTCGGTGAAGTCACTTGGTGGCTTTTTACTCAGAGAATCACTAAAATCTTGACACCTGGTATTGCGGATAAGGGCATTATTTGCTACTTCCAAATTAAAATTTTGAATATTCATAGCCACCATATTAAATCGTTCCACATATGCCATCAGTGGCTCTCCCTTCTCCTGATGAACCAAATTTAGATCGGCTGAAACCTTTGTTGGGCGAATAGCTACAATGAACTTAGCAATGAATATATCATTAAACTGTTCAAAGTTACAAACAGAGTGCTCGAATAGATTGCAAAACCAAATCTGTGCGAACTCCATAAGGGTTTAGGGGAAAATTTTGCACAAGATAGCATCTTTCGTTATATGTACAAGCATGGTATGATGCAGTTCATCCAAATGAGCCCGGGGATCAGTGCTGCCATTATACTTTTCCAGGTGCGGTAACCGTATTTAGGGAAAAGGAGCAGCCAAAATATCTCTAGATAGGGGGATCGAAAGCTTCCCTGATATTGCAAGGTGTTACGATTTTGGTACTTTTGCATCCTTTCTTCAAATAGCTTTTCAAACTGTTCGGTTGTCAGGGTTATAGTTGCTCTAGGGGTCAATGCAGTAGGCAAGGCTGGTGTGGGGATTGGGGCATTTGTTCCATGGACCAGTGGAGGTGGCAAGATTGGTGTGGGGGTTGGAGCATTTGGGGGTGTCTGGATTACTAGGGACGCTAGACGCATAGGTTGGGGGATTGCATGTGATGCCTTAGTGGCCATGGCTGATAGGGCCGCCAGGAAAGTTTAGGCTGTTTGAGGGGTCAAGCCAGGAATCGTTAGGATAGTGATGGTTTGGGGTATTACCGATGTATAAGTTTGTGTTTGTGGGAAGAGTTGTCGTACTGGAAGTGGGGAGATTTGCTCTTGTTGAGTGAGCATTTGATGATGGAATACCTGGCCGAAAGGATGCTAAGAGGGTTGGGGGACGACTTCGAGCTGATTTGCTAGTGGGGTAGCAGAGATAGGTAAGTCGGGGAAGAGATCCATAATCGTCAGAAAATCTCAAGGTCCACGCTCATCGCACCAACTGATGACAATCAGATTTTTTGGATCGTTGTCTTAAATAGGTCACCAAAAACACAAGAAATTCGATAGGTTTCCGACAACGAAAACTCCGACAATCAAATCAGCAAATTGACTAAAGTGTGTTGAGATTTTTCAAAAAATTCTAGAGAGAGAAAATACCTGGTTCTTTCCTTTATATAGAACTCTTTTCATAGACAAAATTGGAAATGGAATTCTAAATAGGAGATAATTATTCTGAATTCTTGATTGACGCTTGATTCCTGATTTATAGGAATTTATTGAGTGATTTCCGAAAATTTCCATTATTATGAGATTTGAATTTGTTGAATATTCTGGAAATTTCCGTAAATAATAACTTTCCAAATGTGGATTCGAGCTGTTAGTATAGACCGAACTATTGATCTGAAAAATATCCGAAGGAGTCCGGTTATTGAATTCCTGAATAGGGTGTCCGGTTATCATTTTCTTCAAAAATAATTTCTAATTATTATATTTATTATCTTTTTCTTTATTTTACTTGCTAATTATTATATTTTATTCTATATTAACTAAGATAAAAATTCCAATTTTAATTTTATATATATATATATATATATATTTCCGTCGGATTACATTGGCTTTGAAACCTTTTGTTCAATTTTAGATAATATCACATTAATTTTGCTTTATGGATTACATTTACTTATCTTTTCTTATTGAGTTAAAATAAACTTCAAACAAAACAAACTATTAACTCTTGTGATTCCTATCTCTAGAAATTTGAATTAATTTGTCATGCAGGTGACAAACTTCAATAATAATTACAGATGGAGAGTATCAAAAACAATGCACATGTGAGGTTCTGATTGATTTTCTTGTATGTTTGTTACTTTTCCATGAGATTTCTGCAAGTTTTCTTCCTAATAGGAGGTATACTTCCTTCATAAACAACTCCTGAATTTATACGTTTTTGCATGTTCTAGGTGCTATATGCCTAGTGCAATTTTTGAAAGATTGTGCTTAATTTTGAGTTTTCTTCTTTAACAGCGTTTTCTCGCAGCAGAACTCTTGATCTTCCAAAAATATAGCCAACATATATAAAACGCTTGCAGCAGGCCAGCAGTAAAGCGAGATTTGTGCATGCACACATGAGGACCATTATGTATTCTTAATAAGAAAGTTACGTATGCATGTTACTGGCAAAAGGAAGACGTGAATTTTTTATATTTTAATTTATTAATATTTTAATTGATATTATCTAAAGTGTCCTTATAAATATTATAGGTTGTTCTTTCGGGCTTTTTTTGAAAGTAGGGCAGAAATGAAGAAAAATTAGGAGAATAGTGCAACAGTAAACTTAATTGGGATTTTGGGGTGACGAAAACCGGCATAAAGGGACGTCGGTTTCCATCTGCCAGAAACCGGCGCATAGTTGCGCCGGTTTCTAACAGAAAGTGCCAGAAACCGGCTGCACAGTAAGCCGGTTTCTGGCACTTTCTTTGCTACAGCACTGCAACCAGCAGTGCTGCAGCTTTGGTGCAGCTTCACGTGAAGCTGCACCCGAATAGTGTATTTGGTGCAGCTTCACGTGAAGCTGCACCAAAATAATGGGTTGTAAAATATTTTTTTTTTCAAAACTCATTGATTTACTCGGACTCTTCCTCCTCCTCCTCTCATTGTCGTGAGTTCTTTCATTTCAAAACTCAACATTTATCTCCTCCTCTCTATTTTGCTTTCTAAATTCCCTTTCATTTTACCTAATTAAGCCTTCATTACATTATTTCTTTATATTTCTTTGCCTTCTCTTCTTGATTAAAGGTAAAAATTTGATGGTTTAATTATTTATTTTTATTGTATGAAGTTTATTTTGTTATTAATCTTATGTTAATGTTTTATTTTGTTATTAATCATATGTTAATTGTTTTATTTTGTCTTTTTGTTTATATATGAGACTTATGTTGTTATTAACATGATATTAATGTTTAATTTGTAGGTAGTTAAAGTTTTGAAGCCCAATTACTTTTAAAATTAGAGGTAAGACTATTTAATTTTATTTTGTTATTGAATAATTTGTGTTTATTTTGACTTGTTGTAGCAAATATATGCCTGAATACCTGAACATGAAAAAAAAAAAGAAATAGCATTATTAGTAAGGAGACATGTCATGTTGTAAAAAATGATGATTTTATAAGTATTGTATACAGCCAGATGATATGATCGGGACAAATTTTAAAAGTTTTTGAAAGTAAATGATATGTATAAGATGTGGACATTTAAATTAGTTAAATAATTCTAATTTGCATGAATAGTTGTTAATATTAAAATTTTTTGTGTTTAGAATTGCAAGTCTGGAAATGGATCCATATCATTTAGGAGCTGAAAGAATTAATCCGGGTCCGATGAATGGAGAGTTGCTGACGATGCAAGGAAAACATCGATCTGATGCGATATGGCATAATTCGGTAATTTTTTTTATTATATATATTATGTAGATTAGTATATATATATTTTGTAAATATATACTTTTTATTACTTATCTTTTGTAGATTATTGATGAAATTGTAGTTTGTAGAATATTGATGCGATATGAAATTGTATCTATTTTTTTATATATTATTTATTATATTATTTTTTTGTAGATTAAATTTCGTAGATTATGTGTATTTTCTATCTATATATTTGTGTGCATGTATAAAGTTTTGATGGAATTAAATATATGTAATGTTTTTTTATTATATTAAATGTTTTTGGAAATTATATTTTGTAGATTATTAAAATTGTGTATATATAATTTTTTGATGAAATTATATATGTTTGTGTATATATATTTTGTGTGTGTATATATATTTCAATTATGTATATATATTTTTTAAGTATATATATTATGAAAATATTTCGTAAATTATAATTTATAGTTTTTTAATATATATATGTGTGTTGTAGATTATGGATGAAATTATGTATTTATTCACTTGTATATTTGATAAAATTATGCAAAGGTTGAAAGAGATGTGCTGAGAAGTAGGAGAGGCAGTTTGGAAGGGCACTACAGACAAATTGATGAGAGAATAATGCCATATATAAGATCGGCAGGGTTATTAGGTATTGCCCGAATTGGGGTTATAAGTATCGACTGGAATCTAATCACATCACTGATTGAAAGATGGAGACCAGAAACACATTCATTCCACCTCATGTGCGGTGAAGCAACAATAACACTTGAGGACGTAGGGATTTTAACGGGGTTACCGATTGAGGGTCGGCCTGTGACAGGAAGAACCAATTATGACTGGGAGGATGTGTGTTACAATTTGCTCGGAGTGGTTCCCTCCGCAGCGGACATGAGGGGGGGACAAATAAAAATGACTTGGTTGGATAGGGTATTCGGTCATATTCCCGATGATGCGATACCCTTAATATTGCAACAATATGCCCGTACTTGGATATTACGATGCTTTGGTGGAATGTTATTTTCGTCACAATCATCCAGCACGGTGCATCTGATGTTTTTACCGATGTTGGAGGATATGAATTCTGTTGGACAATATAGCTGGGGGTCAGCATGCCTAGCATGGTTGTATCGAGAACTATGTAGGGCGACACGTCCAAATGCTAAGGGAGTTGCTGGATATATGCAACTCTTACAACTGTGGGCGTGGGAGAGACTACCCATGTTTAGGCCTGAATTCGTGGAGGCACAACCATTAAATAGGGACTTGCCATACGGGATCAGGTAAAATATAATTCATGAATATGTATTTTAATTAAATTTTTATGTGATATTAATTCAAACAACGCGATCTGATATTTGAACATTTTCTTTGCGTAGGTGGAGTGTTGCATTGGACAGGAATATCATGTCCAGAAGAGATATATGGACGTATCGGGAAATATTAGATACGCAAGGAGTTGAAGAGGTAGTCAGTGAATTTAATATAATTTAATTTATGTACATATGTTGGTAGATTAAATTATGCTTAAAAATTAATTTTAATGAATATTTAAGATGACCTGTGATAATTTGCTATGCAGTTTGAATGGGAGCCGTACCATAATATAATTCAACTGCTTCCCGATGTATGTAGGGGTGGGCAACAAAGTTGGATGGCTGTCGTTCCGTTGATATGTTTCTATATCATAGAGTGGCACCATCCTGACAGGGTCATGCGTCAATTCGGTTTCGACCAGCAAATCCCATCGCTCCCACTTATACAAGACAATCTGCATACAATTGATATGCGTGGACAAACTCAGCTGAATTGGGCGAATGAGTTTGCAGCCTTTATAAATGAATGGAATAACCGGCATGGTCGTGTTGTTGTTGGCCAACTTCGAAGACGGCCATTGCATTTTCGATCTGAATACATGCAATGGTACGTGCAAAGAACTAGACGGTGGATAACCCCAATTGGTGCGAGACGAGGAGCTACAGTAAGTTTTCTTCTTTATTTTATATTACACAATTACTATATATGTATGGTACCGATTTTTGATGTGCAACGGCGTTATCTATAACTATATATTATAAGTTATTTAATAAATATTAACAAATATTAATAAAGATATATATATATATAATATTAACAAATATTAATATCTTTATATATATATATATATATATATATATATATATATATATATATATATATATATAAATGGAGGAGCACCTGACGCAGGTGCACCTCCATTTATACATATATATGTATAAATATGGAAGGAGACCTGACGCAGGTCTCCCTCCATTTACACACATATATATATATATATGTGTGTAAATGGAGGGAGACCTGCATTAGGTCTCCCTCCATTTGTTTATATATATATATATATATATATATATATATATATATATATATATATATATATATATATATATATATATATATATATATATATATATATATATATATATATATATATATATATATATATATATATATAATCTTCTATTTTTACAAGATTTTTAATTAATAATTGGGTAAATGTTGTAGAAATATATTGACAAAAATATTTACACTATGTAGGCTGATGGTCTTGAGAGAGTCTACCACGAACACCCCGGATATGTGGATAACAATAGGATATTTGAAAGCATCCTGGGTGCAGTTGGTTATGAGGATAGGGTCTTGAATGAATATCAGCGACAACCGTGTCCACAACCTGTGACTGTTGCCCCTATGGAACAACAATTCCAAGATTTCCGTACCCGACGACATCGGACTGGAATGATTGACAGGCGAAGGAATGTTGAGCAAACTTATTATGATCCACAGGTAACGCAAATTCCACCACCCATGGCGTGGCCTTATCAGGACTCGGGAGTTGCTCATCATTTTGAAATGGGTGGCACCAGTTACACACCTAGAGATACCGCTGGTCCCAGTAGCTCATACCATGGGATACCAATGTCCGTTCCGATAGAGCAAACACCGCATGCATTCACACTTCCTGCATTTAATACGCAGTCCACCCCAACTCAAGATGTCTATGGAAATGAATTCTTCCAGCAATTATTTGGAACACCAGAACAGGTCAATCCTCAATCAAGTTTCGAAGGACCTTTATTCGGTAATGTCCATAATGATATGATGGGGGGTGATGTTGGGCCAAGTAATGCAGAAGAGGGTGATGCACAGCAAGGGGAAGGACAACGGCGTTATCCCGGCCGAAATAGAAGGCCGACGAGATGTGGCACAGAATCACATTTCATTAATTAGATGTGCAGAAATGTATAATTGTTTTTGAAACATATATGTACATATATAGTTAAAGTGTTAGTATATATATGTTATACTGGTTGGAAATAATAAGAATATAAATCCTCTTTTTTGTTACTCTAATATTCAACTTGTCCATTACAATATAAATAAATATTAGTTGGTGTGAAACACGTAATGAAACAGACATTAATAAATAAATATAAATATTAATACATGTAATAAATATAAATAAATATTACTTAAAATGTTATTATTTATTACAAATCAATTAATAAATATTAACATATATTAATAAAGATATATATATATATATATATATATATATATATATATATATAGCACCTGCGTCAGGTGCTCCTCCATATATATATATATATATATATGGAGGAGCACCTGACGCAGGTGCTCCTCCATTTATACATATATATGTATAAATATGGAGGGAGACCTGACACAGGTCTCCCTCCATTTACACTCATATATATATGTGTGTGTAAATGGAGGGAGACCTGCGTCAGGTCTCCCTCCATTTTTTTATATATATATATATATATATAAATATAATATATATATACAATATTCTATTTTTACAAAATTTATAATTAATAATTGGGTAAAAAAATTAAGCTATTCATAGTTGGAAGTAGTATCACAATACATATGCAAATATATATATGCATCATACATATTTCAAATGACTGCAAATATTTCACATGATTACGATAGTTGTACTACATGATTTCCATGTCAGTCTGTGTAATTCGATGGTCCATCTGCGTTCGGGCAAGTTTTCCTGTTATGTCCCTCATTTCTGCATAAAGTACATCGGTTAGGCCTGGATCGATCTCTCCTATCCATTTCATTCCGATAGCGCGAAGTTCTTGGTCTCCCTTTTTTCCATATCAGCTCTAGATCAGGCACAAGAGTTGGACCAACATATGATGGCCAGTAATCATGGTGTGCAAGCGGTTGAAAGTGTGCGCTGTAACAGCTCAATGCTTCTGTTAGTTTATAACATTTGTCGACATATGACCACATGTCGACACGTACATGCATACAAGCTGCTATAGCATGTGAACACGGCATTTTGGTCCCTTGAAATTTACCACATTCACAATGACGACAATCCAAATTAACAGATTGCGTGTTATTGCCTTTCCTTTTACTTTTCTGATTTTTGGTCCTAATTGTGAAAATCCCCATTCGCCTATCAAAACTCTGCACTCTGTGGCCACTAGCTTTTTGAGCGCGTTTTTCCATCTCCTCCAAACAATTCTGGGTGTACGTATTGCCGGCTGCAATTTGAGCACGATACATGCACCTTCTGTCATCAAAAAACTTGACAAGTCTGGCAAATACGTGCTCAACAATACAAGAAACAGCCATCATCCTTACACCCTTTAACGCGCTATTTACACTCTTTGCAATGTTCGTCGTGCGTGGCCATACCTGTGTCCATTATCATGGGATAGAGTCCACTTGTCTAATGAGTTTTGCATTGCCCAGTTGTAAGAGTCGATGTCAAGCGCCTTTATCTCATCCATCCTTTTTGTAAATTTTCTTGGTTGAAAATTATTGCCTACATTGCGGATGACAAATATTAATGACCAGCCCAACGTTCTACTTGAACATTATAATATATAAAAACATAAGTATAAATAAATATGTAAGAAAATGATATTACATAACATGTTATTATTAATTTACAAATTAATAAAAAAATATTTGTTAGGAAAAAAAATTATTTGTATATATATATATATATATATATATATATATATATAGAATTGTGGAGGAACACCTGACGCTGGGCCTCATATATATATATTCACTATCCATTTAATAATTATATATTAATAAATTTAACAATTAACTTAGCATTTCATAATTATGTAATAATTAATAAAGATATCTTATACATACCGGCCTTATATAACATGTCCTTAATTGCTGAATTTCGGTGAGCAGTGTTGTAATTGCTTACGAAATGACGGAGACAAAATCTGTGAAAAGCTAATGGCTCCTTCCAACCGCTACTATCATCGCGAAATAAGGCCATTATCTCGGCATGCCGGTCGGATATAACAGTTATCCCTGACTGCCTTGTCACGTATCGCCTAATGCACGTCATGAACCAAGACCAGCTCGACTTATTCTCGCTCTCGACAATAGCAAACGCTACTGGGTATAAGAAATTATTGCCATCTACGGACGTTGCAATCAACAAAGTTTGATGAAACTTTCCTGTCAAAAAGGTTCCATTAATTAGTAACACTGGCTTACAGTGAGGTAGTCCCTCAATGCATGGCTTGAACACCCAGAAGAGCCTTTTGAATTGTTTGCAATTGGGCCTCATACTTTCGTCAACAATAAAGTCATATGCAGTTCCAGGATTGTATGTCTCCATTGCTTTCATGTATCCCGGCAACCTACCATAAGAACCCTCATAATTACCGAAAATCTCCTCCAAAGCCTTAGTTTTTGCATACCAGGCTTTACTGTAAGAGATATCATAATTGAACCGATTTCTCATATCAGCAATTATTATGCTGACTCTAAGATCAGGTGCAGCACTAACCATTTCAAGTATACATTCACAAATAATTTGCGAATCAAGCTGTCTATGGTGTTGTGATACCGCTGAAGCATTACAGTTATGAGGTCCCTTATAAACGCTAATGCTCCAATAGGGACAGATCCTTTTTTTAATTGCTCGCAATCTCCACGGACAACCTACTTCAGCGCGTGTACAGCATACCGCCCAGTACGTTGGCTTCGACTCTACCACTTTGTATGACACATTATTAAGAATTGAGAACTTTTTCACGCATGCCTTCACTTCGTCTTTCGATGTGAAGCCAATCCTTCGCATAACTCTGAATCACCATCCCATCTTATCATTGGAAAATCGCCATACATGTTAATCTCCGCTTCATCAAAATTAACGGACGCGTGGTGAACTGATGAAAACTGAAACTGTGAAAGGTTTGACTGCCCACTTACCCGCCCACCTTGTTCATTTAATTGCAGATTCTGTATGCGTTCTGTCATATGTATTGAACTGCTTGGAATAATGTCGTCATCTCCTTCGTCCCCATTGCCTTGATCAACTTCATTTAAATCTATTTCTTCATCATCATCTTCAGGATCGCAACTTGGAGATAAATAACCGTTAGTGGTCGTTCCGGTGACATGTCCATCTGTATTTTGACTTGCTGTTTCTGCACGAGCAACACAATCAAACTGCCCAAAATTTACTTCATTTGGAACCCTTAACTCTCTAATCGGACTTGCATCTATTGTCCCAATTTCATCAATATTTTCAAATTCTGTTGGCACCTCAAACTGTGTACAGAACTCGGACTGACTAACAGTTGGATACTGTGTATTACCACCCAACTCGTTTGCTTCGTCCATAGATGGTCCATCCCCTATTTCTCCTCCACTTCCCATTTGATTAAAATTATTCAATTCATTTTCGGGATCGCCAATTGCTATTTCTTCCATCATGACTATTAGCTCCACAATACTGTATCCAGGAAAAGTATTAAAATTTTCATAAATTTGCTCAATATCATCATCATCCAATATATCCATTGTAGCCCAGGAAATCGCTCCCTGACTGTAAACTGGACACTTATATATCACCCTACAGATTCTCACTTCTGCAGCCAATTCCAATTTAACTGACAACTTGTGAAGAAGTTCTGCAAATGTCGGTTTATACCTTAATTTCATTCTTCTCGATCTAGCTGAAGGGCTCGAAGCATCATAATTAAACCCAGATGCGCCAAACGTCGATTGCCCTCCGGTATGAATTATAAAAGTTGTTGGAATTGACATTTTTCCTGCATCATATGCACACATATCATGAATTCTTATTGCCATATTTATTATCTAATCTTAAAAATACTTAAATACATTGTTTATTTAAATTAACGAACACTTATAACATACAATTACACTTAAATTCCAAATTATATAACTTTTCACAATTACTCATACTAGCACATTAACATTTATATAATATAACTAACGAATTTTCTTCACGGAATGATAAATTAAACATACATTACCTTTAATGCAACACATTTTATGTTAAAATTTGATTTGCAATATCTTGTAATGAGTTGTTAATTCTGTTTTAAATGGCGTGTTTGAAGGAGAGGAAGACAGGATTACCACCAATTTGCTAAATATTTTTGATTTCCACCCCACTTTAAAATTAAGCCCCAAAATAAATACAAATTATTCAATAACAAAATAAAACTAAATTGTCTTACCTCAAAGTTTGAAGGTATTTGGGCTTCAAAATTTTAAGTACCTATAAATTAAACAATAATATCATGTTAATGACAAAATAAACCTCTTATATAAACAAATTGACAAAATTAAACTATCATAAACTTACTTTTAATCAAGTAAAAAAGAGTGAACAATCGCTTGAGAATAAATTGATTGAAGGATGAGAGTTTGATCTAAAGAAATACTTCAAAGCAAGAAAGCAGAGTACGGAGATGGCAAAAACAATTCCGAGCGCAAAGTATAACAATTGTAATTGAATGTAGAGACAGTGAAGGGAAGGGAAAAAACAAAAAACATGGCCTTCCTGTGCACCTTCACGTGATCTGCTGCAAAGTGCCAGAAACCGGCTCACTGTGCAGCCGGTTTCAAGCTGCCAAAAACCGGCTTACTGACCCAGCTGGTTTCCGTCACCCCAAAATCCCAATTAAGTTTACTGTTGCACCATTTTGCTAATTATTTTTCCTTTCCACACCAATTTCAAAAAAAGCCCCTTTCTTTCTTTGATTCGGCAATTTCATTGTAAGTTTATAACGAAAAAATATTTAATTAATTAAAATATAATATAGTGTCCATATCTACAAATACAATAATTTTACAATTATTGTCCCTATGTAACTTTGTTTTTCTTTTTTCATTAATTAAAGAAAATTATGAAACTATTATACATAATTACTATTTTGATAATTATTTTCATAATTTTAGTGATAATTCAAAGATAAATTTTGAATATTATATTTTTTAATTAGATAAGTTTTTAATTCTACTGAAAGAAGTGTGTTTATTATATTGATAAATAGTATTGACACAATTTTTAAGGATAATTATATAATAATTTTAATTCTAATAAAAATCTATGTACTCCTCTCTAAAAAAAAGTATGTATTATTTATTACATTATTACATTATCATAATTTTTAAAGATAATTACGGAATAATAATTAATATAATTTTAGTTTTTTAATGATTATAAACATCGAAAAAGTTGTCGCCTACAAATAATATAAAAAACCAACATCAAAAGCATGATTATCTAAATGAAAATATAAAAAGTGAAAGTGAAAAAAAAAAAACATGATTTAGATATTAGACTGCTGGAGTCAGGATGCGCCCATGACTTCTCAAATGTACCCGAAAAATATATATCAGTCCGGGAATCCTACAAATATGAAAAGAGTTTCATATTTGGACTTAATTAAGTGATTATGTTCCTTAATATTCCCTTAATGTTGTAACTTCCCTCTTAATACAAAAGGGAAGTTACAACTTCCCTTTTTTAAATGGCATTAAAAGGGGTAACTCCCCTAATGGGAGTTATGATTCCCATTTATGGTGCATTCATCTCCTTTGGGAGATGAATGCCTATAAATAGGAGTTCTTCCTTTGAGGAAGAAAAGAGAAAAACTTTCACATACCGAAACTCTATCGGTTTTACCCCTCGCTGTTTATACTCCAAGTGGCTTTTAAACTGTGATCAAGCTGCTGCCATTCCGCTTGTGGATATCAGCCAGACCAGTGACACTAGAAGGGATCCTTATTGACGTTTCCGCTATTTATCTGCTCTACAAGAGGTAGGTAACAAATAACCCGATTTTGTTATCTGCATATATACATGTGGCATGTTATTATTTCTTTCATAGACGTTGTCAACATACCGAATATAATAATAGTTTAAGGTGTTTTTAAGAGACTCTCTCCTATGAGATCTTGTTTTTTCTGACATTTTTTCTTAATGAAGATTTTCATTTCCTCAAAAAAAAAATTTCATTCAAGATAATTGTTTTTAATAATATAAAAACAATATTATACGTACCTAATATGATAATAAATTTAAATGAATATTATTTTTATAAGATAACTATAGAATATTATCTAATTAGAAATTCAATTGTAAAATAATAGTATATGTACAACTTTAAAATTTATTATCGTTATGAGATCACTATTAATTTATTAGCCTATAAAAAATGATAATTATCAAACGTTATCAAATTAGAAATCCAGTACAATATATATATATATATAACCCATCTAATTCACAATTCTGTTGCATGGTGGTTGATCTCAAAGAGGCAAGTTATTTTGTGTGAGCTGAAGCCAAAGAAAGCAAATAAAATGTGTTAGGTAATCCTTCTTTATCAATTACAGCTCAACATCCCTTGCTAATTGCTTTAATTTTCAAAACAAGCAATCCTTCCTTAGTTTAGCATAATATAATATATAAGCTTCATCATGAAACTCCAATGAAATTGCAACCTAAGAAGAAAAAAAATCCATAAATTGCATACCTAAATTCAATGATTTCAAAAATATATATTATTTATTTTGTTATTAATTCCTTTGTTTCAAATTAGGGTTAATTTCACTGATTGTCATCGAATTTATACCAAAATTATGCAAAAGTAACTAAATAATTTTTTCTTTCAAAAAAGTCATTGAACTTAAAACCATTATACACAAAAGTCATTATGAACGGATTCCGATGTTGATTCTCATTGACTCTCACCAGAAAATCTAGCCGAAATCTGTTCATAATGACTTTTGTGTATAATGGTTTTAAGTTTAATGACTTTTTTGAAAGAAAAAAATTATTTAGTTACTTTTGCGTAATTTTGGTATAAGTTCGATGTCCATCAATGAAATTGTTTTAAGTTCACGTGTGCACATGGCCCGTCAGCTAGATTTTCCGGTGAGCATCAATACCGGAATCCGTTCATAATAACTTTTGTGTATAATTGTTTTAAGTTCAATGACTTTTTTGAAAGAAAAAAAATTATTTAATTACTTTTGCGTAATTTTGGTATAAATTCGATGACCATCAGTGAAATTAACCCTTTCAAATTACAATAAGCTTTCTTTTGAAACTCATCTTAATTTTTTATTATATTTAATATTTATTGTAATTTGTTGACACTGTGTCACTAATTAAATATTTTAATCTGGAATTGTTTTTGCATGTTAATTTTAAATTTAAAATAGGATTTAAAAAAATATCTATTGTTTTTTATTATAATTTAGTTGATTTGTTTCTCTTGAATATAGATCCAGTGAATTTAATTTATTTTTATCTTTTTTGGGTACTTTCACTTTTGGTTGCTATTTTTTGTTTTATTTTTAGGAATTTTTTGCTGCAACTCTACTTGAAGTTTATGGATACCAAGCAGTCACTCCAAAAGTTAGAAAGGATTCACTCATACTAAGCCATTTTAAGTAATAATCCCTCAGGTAATATGTATATGTTTTTTTAACCTATTTTTCTCTTTCTTTTTAATACATATACCATTTTTTATTATGAATTGTATAATTAATATATAACCCATCATGGGTGTTAGAATTTGTAAAATACTAAATTTTATAAAATTAATTTTTCAAGATTTCTAATTTATTACTCCCTCCACTTTTGTTATTTTCACTAAGATTAAACAATAGTAAATAGGCTTAAATTTAAGATAAAATTGAGTGTTTTAATATACAAATTTAAATCTAATTGGTTATTGAAAAGAAAATTAAATTTTATTGAAAATTTAAAAATAACAGATAATTTAAATTTAATTTTTTTTCAAAAATGACAGATAAAAAGGAACAATCTCAATATGTGTACCTTATGTGTACCTTTTTATATATTGTTTTACTTAGAATTCTCTCTTGGTTAATTTTTTAAGAAACATTGTTTCCTTCTTCTTTGCGTTAATGATTCTTATCATAAGTTGTATTAGATTAATTTAATAATCATAAATGTAAGGTGGGTCGGTTATTGGGTTTGTAGAGAATATTAGAGTCACCAGAGTTTTATTATAAGAAAAAAAATTGTTCCCTCTCCCTTTATGTAAACAAATATTAAAAAAATAAAATAAAAATAGTACGTTCTTGCACAATTAGAAAAGAACGAAAAAAAAATGAAAGAAAAAAGTGGATAAAATCTTTGCAATCATAGATCAAGGTTAGTATTTTTTTCCCCTCTTTTATATCCTAATTGAATGATTAATTCAATTGTGTCATAAATGATATTGGGAGAATTTTAGACTTGAAATATTATTTAAAAAATTAAAGTTTCGATTACATATGGTATCAGAGATTGATTATGACACTTTGATTCCTATTAAAGTTGACCTTAGGTTTTGATAACATCATAAATAACATACTCAAAGAGGTCTATTCAGTCGGCCCAATCCACATGGTAGGGCCCAAGGCCCATCAGAAGAGAGCATAAAGCCTGAGCATGAAGGATACGTCACGTCCGATCAGACTGATGTGACAACGATCAGTCCACTGACACAAGGCAGTGCCATGCTCTTCACCTGCTCCCTGTCGCTTCGCCGCTCATCTACTCTGATTGCCAGTTATCACTCCCCAATCACTCAAGTGCACCTCTCCTATCTCATATAAATAGCCCAACAAACAGTGGTATCAGGTATCAAATTTCTGAAACTCTCTCTCTAAGTATTCTCTCTTTAGAAAGCTACTAACTTAAGTTCGAAGTGCTTACGCCTGGTCCGACCGGGCATTCTTTATTGCAGGTCTCAACCATCCGACCGGCTCTTACTCTCTACCACTTGAGACTTCCAATCAGCTTCTCTCTCTTTTAGATAAAGACTTTCTTCGTCTTATCATTTGGTGCTTTCGTTGAGAGATATGTTAAGTTCAAGATCAAACGAGAATTGTGGAGAGCATAATCGCAGTGGCAATAACCATGGCAGATCTGGTCCCTCAGGAAGAAGAGAGAGATCTCCCAGGTCCCCAGCTAGGGGGAACCTTCTTCTAGAATTTAATGATGCCATCCTACGGCAACCGGAGAACACTCCCATTACAGTTAGGGACATGCACGCTCTCCTTAATGACTTTGCTAAGAGTATAGTCCAAACAATCAGAAAGGGCAAGATGCTTAGAACCTCCGAAAGAGACCATGAAGAGGACTTCATGGACGAAGACTGCAGAAGGAGAAGAAATAAGGGCATCTCCATCAACGAGCCAAGAGCTCATGACATTGGAAGGGGCGTTACCAGGACCCCAGGAAGATACGACAAAGGGAAAAGGATAATGTCCTCGAGTAGGGACTCTACTTATCTTCCCAGCAGATCTTCCATCCCATCCATTGAGGATGACCTGTCCTTTATGTGCACACCAAACTGCAGCCACTCTAGAAGGCCGAGAAATGAGTCTATCTCTACAGCCATGAGCAGGGAAGACAAATGGCTTAAACAAAAGCTCAGGTAGTTTGGGTTCACCGACCCCAAAAAAGCCATATTCGAAGGGAACACCTGCAAGAACACTGCCTCCCCATTCTGCAGGGAAATAACGGACTCGGAGCTGCCTCTCAGGTGGAGAGATGTGGTGATAGATAAATATATAGGTAAAACCACCACTCATCTAGCAGAATACTTGACAAAAGTGCAGGTCTACACATACGATGAGAGGATAGCCTGCAGAATCTTCCCCACCACCTTGGGAGGAGATGCTTTGAATTGGTTCCATGAACTACTGTAGGAATCAATCACCTCCTTCAGACAACTTAAGGAGTTGTTCACCACAAGGTTTATCGTGCAGACACGCGCACCAAAATCTGTGAACGACCTATGTAATCTCTACCAGAGATCTGATAAAAGTCTTAGAGACTACATCGATAGGTTCCAATCTACCATGTCTGAAGTGAGGAACGTAAGTGTTGAGATGGCGAGTACCGTCTTGGCTGGGGGCATCACAGATCGCCCACTGTTTGAATCAATAACTACAAGACCTCCAGTCAATTTCTCTGATCTGATGGAAAGGGCCAGGCAGGACATCCAGCTGGATGATGCCCTGAGTTGAACAGGGAAAGAAGGACCAACGTCATGGATCGACTACAACATCCAAATTGACGGTCATTTAATAGAGCTCCCACATCCGAACGGATAGCGAGGAGCCCGAATAGAGCCACGACCTCAAGAAATTTGGGGAAATAGAAGGAGTCTGAATAGGAAAGATCTGAACGCTCGGACGACTGGCTGATCAGAACATTTACCCCACTCAACACCAATCCGACTCAGGTGTTGATGTGGATTACGAAAAAGCACAGTAAGGTCAATTGGCCTAGAAGGCTATCCGAGCGAAGCAGAACTGTAAGGGACCCCAGCAAATATTGCGAGTTTCACAGAGACGTTGGTCACACGACTGACGAGTGCACCTCGTTGAAAAAAGAGATTGAACATCTGATACGGAGGGGGTCCCTCAAAAATTTCATAGGTCCGGCTAGAGGGAAAATTCCCTGTAGACGGCCGGACCCCAGGAAGGATGACTCTGGCTTGGACGATGATGACGAGCACAGAAATCCGAGGAATGTCGACCCATGCAAACCGTATGACGGAGTAATAAACGTGATCACTGCAGGATCATCCTACGGAGAGGACCTATCTAGAAAAAAGAAGGGGAAGAGTGTTTATCTTTCTCACCAGGCCGAACAGCATGCTCCAGTCACCATATCAAGCGAAGGTGCACGAGACGTAATGTTCCCTCACGAGAACGCTCTCGTCGTCAGAGCTCTGATTAACAATTTCAATGTTAAAAGGATTTTGGTAGACAATGGCAGCGCTGTTAACGTGCTTACCCTTCAAGCCTACCGAGCCATGGGACTTCCGATAGAAGAGCTAAAGCCAAATGCCACTCCACTGATCAGGCTCGGCAATGCTACTGTCCCAGTGGCGGGATCTGTTGTACTCTTCGTCGAGCTTGGCCAAGAGATGCTTGCCCACGCCTGCAAGGTAACATTCATGGTAATTGACATGATTTTTGCCTATAATGCCATCTTTGGCAGGCCACTGCTTTTTTAAATCGGAGCTGTTACAAGTATACGGTACATGGTGATGAAAATCCCAACCCGAGGGGGAGTTGCCATTCTAAGGGGTGATCAAAAGGCATCATGTGAGGCGTATGTCACCGTGATAAAGTAGCAGAAGGAGGCCATGATTGTGGAGCCAGGGCTGGAGCATTCCGAGCAGGCAGAAAGGCCGAGAATGGATCCCGCCTAAGAGGTGAAAACGAGGGCATTGTCAAAGGGCAAAAACGTGCAGGTCGGGACCAGCATGAATGCAGAAATAAAGGATGCTGTCATGCAGGTCTTGACCATCAACTAAGCATCCTTCACCTGGAAGCCAGAAGATAACCCTGTCATTGATCCTAAATTGATCACCCACAAACTCAATGTAGACCCAACTCACCCGCCGGTAAGGCAGAAGCTCCGCAGGCATGCGTCCGAGCAAAGGAAGTTCATATCAAAGGAGGTCGATAGGCTACTGAAGACCGGGACGATCCGAGAGGTAGACTATCCCGAGTGGCTTGCCAATGTGGTCCTGGTGAAAAAGAAGATGGGGAAGCTGCGGATGTGTGTGGACTTCATAAACCTCAACAAAGCATGTCCGAAAAATAGCTACCCCCTGCCAAGCATAGACTAACTAGTAGATGCCACTGCAGGCCATGCAATCTACTCCCTCCTCGATGTATATGCTGGCTACCATCAAATCCTAATGTGGCTCTTAGACCAAGAGAAGACCAGCTTTATCACAGACGACGAAACCTTCTATTACAAGGTGATGCCGTTCGGTCTGAAAAATGCGGGTGCCACATATCAGCATCTCATGAACAAAATTTTTGAAGACCAGATCAGACAGAACGTGAAAGTATATATGGACGACATGATCGTCAAAAGCAAGAGCCCTGAAGAACACCCTGCCGATCTGGCAAAAGTTTTTTGCACCTTGAATAAATTTCGGATGAAGCTAAACCCCGAGAAGTACGTCTTTGGGGTCCCATCGGGAAAAATTTTGGCCTTCATGGTTTCTCAAAGGGGGATTGAAACCAATCCGGAGAAAATAAAGGCCATCCTTGAGATGCAACCCTCTGTGAGTGAAAAGGACATTCAAAAGCTGAATGGCAGAATCACTGCCCTTGGAAGATTCATCTCCTCCTCAGCCAAGCAATGCACTCCTTTCTTTAAGAAGCTGAGGAAAAATGAGACTTTCAACTGGGGTGCAAACTGCCAGCAAGCTTTTAAAGAGCTAAAGAAATTCCTCACAAACCCGCCACTGCTCAGTCGACGGATCCCAGGTGAAAATTTGTATCTCTATTTATCCACCTCTGGTCCAGCCGTTGCAGGTGTCCTGGTCAGGGAAGAAGGAACCCGACAGCTGCCTGTATATTATGTGAGCCAAGTGTCAGAGGTGCAGAATTAAAGAAGGGTCCGGCCGAGCAGCTCATCATTGCCCTCATGATGTGCATGAGAAAGCTAAGACAATACTTCGAGGCACACATGATTGTGGTCTGGTCGGGTCATCCAATCAGAAAAATTCTCCAGAACCCCTTGAGGGCAAAATGGTGGGATGGGCAATCAAACTACAGTCGTGGGATGTGAGGTACGAGCCCAGGGCGGCAATAAAGGCACAGGCTCTAGCAGATTTTGTTGCTGAATACGCCGGCGAAGAGCCCGACAGTCAACCCAAGCTTCAAAAATGGGAAGTGATTGTAGACGGCACAGCAAACGATACCCGAGGAGGCGAGGGCATTGTAATAGCAGGCCCCATGGGCATTGTAATAAGGTACGTAATAAAATTTTGCTTCAAAGCTACTAATAATGTTGTAGAGTATGAGGCGCTCCTACATGGGTTGAGACTACTCCAGGCCATCCGACCGGAGTCAGTGACCATCAAAAGCGACTCCCAGCTCGTAACGAGCCAAGTCTTGGACATATTTGAGGCCAGAGAAACCAACATGATCCAGTACTTGACAAAGGTCAAGGTTGCAATCAAAATACTTGAGGAATATGGATCGGACTGGAATTTCCAGAAGGTGCCAAGGGACTAAACCTCAGAGGCCGATCGGCTCATAAAATATCTGCCTTCAAACAAACAGTAATAGAGGAAAACATCACTGTCATCGACCAAGCCTCCTCCTCCTTAGATGAGCCGAAAATGATGGAGATTGATCAAGGGGATGAAACCTAGATGAGCCCGATCAAGCGGTACCTGCAAACAGGGCAACTACTGGAAGACAAAATCGAAGTCCGAAAGGTATCATGCAAATCCCTCAATTACTACATTATTAACAGTGACTTGTATAAAAAAGCTTTCAGTCATCCTTGGCTCAAATGTATAACGGAGGAAGAAGGAGACTACATCCTGAGAGAGGTCCATGAAGGCATTTGTGGGGCACACGAAGCTAGCAGGGCTATGGCAAGAAAAGTACTCCAGACCGGATACTTCTGGCCAAGCATTTTTAGAGATGCCCAGGAAAAAGTAAGAAGATGCCAGCAATGCCAGATTCATGGAAGGGTCATGAGACAGCTCGGAGCAGACCAGCAGCCGATCGGAATAGCATGGCCATTTGACCAATGGGGCCTGGATATCCTGGGACCTTTCCCTCAAGGTAAAAGGCAGATGAAGTTCCTTATCATAGCAGTCGACCACTTCTCCAAATGGATCGAACCAAAACCTCTAGCAACGATCACAGTAGAGAGGGTCAAGAATTTCGCATGGAAGAACGTCATCTGCAGGTATGGCTTACCTAACATTTTCATTACAGATAATGGCAAGCAGTTCGACAACTCCACCTTCAGAAATTTTTGCCAAGGCTTGAACATCAGCCTAAGATTCACCTCAGTCACTCACCCTCAGAGCAACGGGATGACAGAGGTCTCTAATCGGACCATCCTGGAAGGGCTAAATAAATGACTGGGTGAAGCAAAAGGCAACTGGACTGAAGAACTGCAGAGTGTCCTATGGTCTTACAGGACTTCACCAAGGACGGGCACTCATCAAACGCCATTTTCTCTGGTCTATGGCTCCGAAGCAATGATACCCGTAGAGGTCAGCCTCCCATCTTATCGTTCAGCATTTTATTTTGAACGAACGAACGTCCATGAGAGATGCCAGGACCTATACTTGACAGAAGAAAGGAGAGAGGACACCTACACCAAAATTGCCGCCTATAAGTAGAGAGTCGCTAGATACCACAACACAAAGGTGAAGTCTAGAGCTTTCAATGTTGGTGATCTGGTACTCAGAAAGGCAGACATAGGCTCAGGAAATATAGGAGCCGAAAAGCTAATGCCAAATTGGGAAGGGCCCTATGAAGTCTCCAAAGTCCTAAGCCCGAGCACATACAAGCTCCGAACAATAGATGGGCAGGATGTCCCCAGGAGTTGGAACGTTGAAGTACTCAAGAAGTACCACATGTAGTAATGTATCGGAATTGAATTCAATCAATAAAGAAGTTCTTCTTCATCTCTGTAAAGGCATGCATGGTACAATTTATACGCTAGGCTTGATGCTCATTCCAAGCCAAAAATGCGAAAGTTAGAATCCATTTGTTTGCACGACATGCTCATCCGTTAGGATCGACGATATTCCCGATCCAAAGATGCGAAAACCACGAATTACACATCGGCTCATCCGTTAGGATCGACGATATTCCCGATCCGAAGATACGGAAAATGTCTAATTTCCACTGACGCATTCGCTAGGTTCGACGTCAATCCCGAACCAAAGACGCGAGGGTCAAGTTATAGCAAAAGTTTCTCCCAAGTCAAGTGTTGCCTAGCAATCACGGATTGACAGGCAAACTAAAAATGCTAACTTGAAGTATAAAACTATTCACCTAATTCCAGGTCTATGCGAGGCTAAGAAGTCATTCGTTTGCCTTAAAGGTTATTAATTCCAATTCAGGAAGTATCCATGATTAATCAGTCTATCACATTAGCAAGTTATATGCGATTTTAGCAAATTATATGCAATCTTAGCAAGTTATATGCGATTTTAGCAAATTATATACGATCTTAGCAAGTTATATGCGGTTTTGCAAGTTATTGAAGAATGCAAAATTCATGACTTTGAAAGTTTGCAATTTATACAAAAAGTTGCGGTTTATTAAAGAAGCAGTATACTGTACAGCTTACAAGAATCAGTACAAAAAATAAAGTATACAATGGAAAGTCTAATCTAAGTTTCTATGTCTACAATTTCTACATCAGTTAGAGCTAGGACCAAATTGGGAGCAGTATCTGCGCTCAGCTCGGCAACAGGCTGAGAAGGATCAACAACAGGATGGGAAAGCTAGACAGCCACTTCAAAGATCGGCTCAGCTTGCAAAGAAGTGCCAACTTCAGTTCTGGAGGTCACATCTGATTGGGCTTCGGTCGACAAGGGGTTCTCCCTGGGTGCTCCTTCGGTTGCCTCCTCTCTAGGAGCCTCCTCCTCATCGTCACTAGATGGCGGATAGGGCAGAACACTGGGATCCTCCATCCAGTTGAGATCAGCCCCAGGAAAATGCCTCCCGGCCTCATAGATCAGTCGAGATAGCAACTTCGCTTGAGCCTCGCCCAGTTGTTCAAGAAGCTGCTCCTCTCGAGAGGTAAGCTCCTCTTCGAGTCTCTTCCCCCAGGCCGTCTCTTTGCTTGCCAAAGTGGTGCGAAGTTGGTCACACTCCGCAAGAGCTTTGCCCTTCTCCTCTAGCGCCTTGGCATTCTCAGCGCCCAGAAGCTTGCACTCGGCGCTCAATCTGATCGCCTCTTCTTCAAATTTTTGGCATTGAGCACTGTCAGCTGTCAGGAGTGCGATCTCACCCTTCAGTCGATCGACCTCGCCTAGCTGAGACTTTAGCTCCTAGGCGTGCCGAGATGCCTCCTTCCTCGCATCTACCACCTCTCCATAAAGAGCAGAGGTCTCCTTTTGCAGATCTGACACCTCCAGGTGAAGGGCAGAGTTTTCTTTCTTAGCGGCATCGCAACGGGCATCTGCCTCCCCCTTCGCCTTGACGGCATCTTCTGCCCTCGCCCTTAGGAAGCTGGCCATGCCATGCATGTGTAGGCCCCTCCTGATCAGCTAAAAAGCAATAAAAATAAAGACGTCAATAAGGGTGGACGTAACCGATTTCCATACAGTATGAAAGAAGCTAGCTAAACTTCACCTCCAGACTCTACTGGTTAAACATGTGCGACCAGTCGTTGTCGAAGTTCTCCCTCAGTATGTCCTTCAGGGGCACAATTCACCTCTCAGAGGCTCCCCCTACAGCTCACCGGGTCGACTCGCTTTGCATAGGAGCCTTGCTTTTCGCTGCCACTCGGGCGTTTGAGGCGGCCACCAGCCCTGCAGCCTTTTTCTGAGCGACCTCCCTCAGCTGTTGGATGTTGGAGGGAATGACGGCTGGCTATGCTTCATGTGCTTCATCGGAATCGGACTCCTCCTCTAAGAGTATCTGCCTGCGTCGAGGCCGATCCTCAGCACCAATTTAGGGGGGCCGCAGGTCCGGAGATGACCAAGGCTGGACGAGCGGTAGGGATGGCAGCAATCGGGACAGCGGGGTGAGGAGCATCCACTGGAGCCCTCGAGGTGTGCACTTTCAAAGCGGGCAAGATTTTCCTTTTCTTCCTCTGCTCCTTCGCAACCCGCTTGGCATCTCTTTTGGCCATAGCCCGAACGGTGAGCTGCCTTGTCATATCATCTCCTCCAGCCATCGCAGCTGCATCACAAAGGCAAATAAAAATAAGTATCCTTTTTGGAATTATTTAATACTCAGTGCAGATGCAATGCATGATTGTTAATTTATGCCGGTCCCTCTACTCTGATCCCAATGCTCATGGCAGCTTCAGAGCTTGAAGACCCGAACAACATTCCCAATAGGAAGTTGGAGTCATAGGATCCTCCTTGTCTCATCACGGCGTCCATCAACTTCTTGATGTCAGCCTCGTATAAGGGTTGTCCGGCCGCCTGATCTCTCAGAATGATGGCTCCTCCCGATCGGATTAGTGGCACCCCGAATTCGCCAATCATCCCCACAAGAAAGTACTTCTCCTTGTATCCTTTCATCGAGGAGGGGACTATGAAAAGCTTCCTCTTTGGTCGGCTGGTGAAGAAACACTCTGTATCGTCACTCCGACCGGATACATAGAAGAAATGGGTGAAGAGATCCAGGGTCGGGGCCACCCCCTCTATCTGGCACAAGATTTTGAAGCAGGCCACCGACCTCCATCCGTTCGGATGAAGCTGTTTGGGGGCGATCCCATAACCTCTCAACACCGCCACTTTGAATGCGCCAAAGGGAAACCTCATCCCTGCATCCAAGCTCGATAGATGGCAGATGAACCACTCATTCCCCTGGTTACCGAAGGGCCCCTCCGTCATCACCATGGATTCGCGGCAAGGCATCACATACACATCCTTGGGGAGGTTATATTGGGAAGGGATCTCGGCCACCTCTCTAGGACCCAGCCTGGAAAAATGGTCAACCGCCGGTTTATCCCTGTACTCCTCCATGAAGGTCCTGTCTATTGACTGCCCACTGCTGGAAGCCATTTTCAATGCAAGCTTCTAGTCTCTAATGGGATGAATCGAGATGAATGCAAAAGCGCAATAGAATAAAAAAGAGGAAAATCAAAGGGAAACGAGAAGGGATTACTTACTTAATTGTAGGGTCTTTGAAAAATTTTAGGAAACAGAGAGCAAAGGCCACCAGAATGTGAAGGCTAAAAGAGGCGAGAAGAAATTTTGGCAGAGTTTCTCTAAGGATCGCTGAAAAGTGAAGAAAAACTGCCTAGAAGTTACCTATTTATAGGTAAAAGCTTCTCGGGATGCTAAACACCTCTCCACTGGATGACCGCCATGTGTCCTAAAAACCATCATTATTGTACAAAGAACGAAGCATCACCCTCGGTGCACGCGCAGTATTAAATGAGACAACTGTCAGAGCAGGCGCGTCTCTTTAGATAATCGCCTTTCAAAATTCAAAAATCCCGCCAACGGATGCCTACCGATCGAATCAGCTCAACGTGAAATTCTCGCCGATCGACACAACTCAATAGAAACTCTCACTGAGCAGAGCAATGAAAGGCAAATCTATGCCCGATCGGACCCTTTTGAGGGGGGACAAGTGATAACATCATAAATAACATACCCAAAGAGGCCCATTCAGTTGGCCCAATCCACATGGTACGGCCCAAGGCCCATCAGAAGAGAGCACAAAGCCTAAGCATGAAGGATACGCCACGTCCGATCGGACTAATGTGACAACGCATCCAATCAGCCCACTGACACAAGGCAGCACCATGCCCTTCACCTGCTCCCTGTCGCTTCGCCGCTCACCTACTCTGATTGCCAGTTATCACTCCCCAGGCACTCAAGTGCACCTCTCCTATCTCATATAAATAGCCCAACAAATAGTGGCACCAGGTATCAAATCTCTGAAGCTCTCTCTCTAAGAATTTTCTCTCTAGAAAGCTACTAACTTAAATTTCGGAGTGCTTACGGTTGGTCCGACTGGGCATTCTTTATTGCAGGTCTCAACCATCCGACCGGCTCTCACTCTCTACCACTTGGGACTTCCAATCAGCTTCTCTCTCTTTTAGATAAAGACTTTCTTCATCTTATCAGGTTTCATGGTATCCATTAATATTGTTTAAGGTTGTAAAATGCAATTAAAAATTATTTTATTGCTTCCACCATAATTTTACATCAATTAAATAATTAATTATATCAATATTGAATTATTGGCGAAATATTGTAATTGGGTTATTTTACCTAATTGTTCATTTGATTTTGGTTGGATTGTAAAAATTGAAATTTTGGATTAAAGGTTGTTGGAAAATGATTTTCATTTCGGAAATCAAAGGTTGAAGGTGGTTAATTATATTTTGGTTCTTATAATTTTTGGACCATTATTATTTGGTAATAAAAATTACAGTTTAGTTCCTAAAAATTTTTGGACTTTAAAATATGATCTTTTAACATTATAGTTAAATTTCCAAATTTATTTATACTTAATTAAATGTTTACTGTATATAAAGCTTGTTAGTCACCAAAGTGACCTTGCCTGAAAATATATTTAGATATTTAATTTTACATTCTTTCAATTGTTCATGTTATATGATGCTAATAAAGAACTGAACAATTGATTATTAATTATAATGATAGGAAATCACCTAAAGGTAGATCATTGCTTATAATTAATAATATTAAAGAGACTTATCGACATGCTTGGAGAATATATTTGTATATCCAAAGATAACATGCATATGGACTCAAGGATGATTGATTGTCCATTAAAGTGTGTGTGTATATATATATATGTTTGTTAGCCTCATTATGAATTAAGGATATGTATTTAAGTATCACCCAAAGGTGAACTTATATATATATATATATATATATATTAAAGTTTATTATTATATGAATCCATTAATTGTGCTCAAAGAATTAATATGTGAGTTTGTATTATATTTGCAGCTTCTAAATATGGGCAATGGTCTGATCAAGTTTAATGGGCTAAACTATGCAGATTGGTCTGAGCAAATTCAATTTCAGTTAGGTATTATGGATAAGGACCTAGCATTAGTTGTAAAGAAGCCTACAACCATTACTAAAACTAGTACACAAGCCAAAAGGAGATATTTTGAGAATTGAGAAAAGTCTAATAGGTTGAGTCTATGCTTGATGTGATTGTTAAGCCATCAATGCCTAATACAAACAATGTAAGGGAATTTATAAAGAAAATCAAGGTGTACTCACAATCAAACATAGCTGACAAGTCTATTGTAGGAAACTTGATGAGCAAATTGACTGTAACGCCCCATACCTGCAATTAGTACGGATATCGGATGCCACTGCACTACTGACTAATCGATACTTATGACAAATGCGGTAAATTGTTTTCTTAAATTTTTCTTTTAACTTATAAACTTATCAAATCATTTATCCTTTTACAATTTCGTGTCACTAATACTTTGCATTCGATCCAATCCAGGCATTACACTTAACTTATCACATCATATAATCAATATCTAAAACATTTAACATATCCGTATTACACAATACATATTCAATGCTAAACTATTACACATATACATGCCACTAACACTACTCATTTACCACTTAACTAACCCAAAACCTGCAATTCAAACAATCACAGCCCAACTCAGAGGCACAACATTTATAACTTAATATTCATTCACAAGTCGATCCATATAACTAATTCAGTACAATAATATCTATCATTGCATATAACTATTTCGCTAACATATAACATTTACATATACATATATCTATTTTCATAACATAGATTATTTATACACATTCTACTAACAATAAACATACTATTCTTGACGTCAATCCGACGGTCCAGTTCGATCTCAAAGTCGATGGTCTGCCTATTCCGCAGGCATTCCACTTGGTACCTACATGCAGTCAAACAAATTACACGCTGAGCATTAAATATACTCAGTGGTGATTACGAATATAATAATTTCCAATGCTAACTTATGCACACACATGCATAAAACATTTTATACTTAATCAATTCTCTAGTTACATTTAAATCACTCACTTAGTGTCATATTACACTACAATCCTTCATTTCACCTTATTATAGGCAATTTACAATTTAGCCCCTTAACTTATTCAATACTTATCAATTTAACTTTCCATTTAACTAATCACTATTTTATCATTCCATTTGCATTTAATTCACAATTATTACTCTTATTCACTTAATGGCATCTAAATTGCCATTTAGTCCTTAGACTTTCATTTTAATCCTCAACTCTCCTTCTAGTCCTCATTTGACTATCACTTATTACATTTAATCACTTAATTTCATATTACTCTATTCTGCTATTCTTTTAACACTCTCTACATTTTATTCATGTAAATTTACAGTTTAGTCTCTCATTTTATCACTTTTAGGACAAATTACATATTGGTTCATATTAAGTCTTTACATTGCATTTAATTTCATTAATCATTCACTTTATCATTTTTTTCATTTCACTTATCACTTTATGTACAAATTACCGTTTAGTCTATATTTTATCAATTTCAGGACAAAATTATATTTTTGCCCTTCTTTTGACGTTATTTACGGAAATGCCACTAGTTACTTTTTCTTTTCATTTTAAATCATCATTTGACTTACAAATTACATATCAGTCCTTAATTTCTCATTTTCATGGCAAATTACATTTTACCCGTCTAAATGATTACTCAAAGCTCCAATTCATTAGGTCTGAATCCATTACCTATGTACTACAGAGAATTCACTCTGAATTCATAGGCAATGTGAATGATTATGAAGACACTTCAAGAGACGACTATTTTAAAATGAAATGTTGTTCTCTTCTTCGTAAGGATCTTGATAAGCATTATAAAAAAATGTCAAAACTTTTTTATATGCTTAACGGAGCTAATGATCCAAATTTGAAGCAAGGATTTTTGTACTCCATTCCAGAACAGCTAGCTGATAGTACGATGTTCTATTTACGAAACAGGGGATTCAAATCAATACTCTCACTCTTGGACAAATTTACCAAAGAGTTCTTATGGCCCTTGACCGGCTGTGTTCCTCTCAGAAAATTACTTAGGACTCACTCAAGAGAGGAAAGGATCCTCAACTCAAGCTAGCCTGCAGAAGACCAGATCTGCAAATCAAATGTTTCCCTAAGAAGGACAAAGACTGATCATGTTATCCCCGTAGATCCAAATTCTCAAAAAGGTCTCAACGGTACTTTCCTACTCAGAAGCAAAGAAAAATAAGGTTCTTTCGACGGAAAAGATTTAAACCTAAGGGAGACAGGTGTTTTGTCTGTGGAAAAAAGGGGCATTTTGCCAAAACATGTCCTAATAAGAAAAAATCCCAGAAGCTCATTCAACAAATACAACAAGCCTCTCCTTTCAACATTCAAGAAGATGACGTCGAGTCTATTTTCTCTGTCGATGATGAAGTAGATCCATATACCCTTTTGCAGTCTAATATTCCGATTCTGATTTAGAATCTGAAGATGAATCTGAAGAAACATCCATCACTGATATTTCTGCCCTAGTACCCTTTCCTTCACCAAAAACTATGCCACAAATGATTTCCTTCACACACCCTATTCCATTAGTCCCTGCAAAAGTCTTTCTTGACAAATTTGCAAACCCCATTAGTGTTATAGCTTTCATTGATATTGGAGCTCATAATACTATTCTCAACCCTAAAATCCCTCCTGATTCTTGTTGGAAACCATATACCCAACACTTTCAAGCAGCAAATCAAGGTGTCCTTACCATCAAGCAAAGAACCAGACAACCCATTAAAATCCAACTATTTCTTGATTGTTTTATTTGGATCCATGCTCTTGGATCGGATCTTCCAGGAAAAGATCTTGTCTTTGGTTTTGACGCTCTTTACCAGTTACCACATCTTCGAATTCTTCCCAATGGACTCAAACACAAAAAGTATTTCCAGCCCTATACCATTACTCACTCACTCTTCACCATACATGACCCAGGCCCATTCCAAGCCATTCAAACTCAACTTGAAACTTTTTGTTGTGCCACCTCCCATACCGACTTTCTATCCAAACACCCAAAACCTCTGTGGACCAGACCAGAATTATTTATAACCTTACCCTTCAAAAAATCAGAAGATATCAACCCAACAAAAGCCTCACACCCTGGCATGTCTCCTGATTATTATGCTCTAACCCAAGAAGAATGCTCTTAGTTATTGGCCCAAAACTTAATTGAGCCCACTCAGTCTGACTGGGCTTGTCAAGCTTTTTATGTCAATAAGAATTCTGAACAAATTCGAGGAAAAAAATGCCTTGTCATAGATTGCACCCCACTTAACCCATTCCTCAAAGATAACAAATATCCTTTGCCCAAAATATATTCCCTTTTTCCTTTTCTTCACAATGCACAGGTTTTCTCTAAATTTGATCTCAAGGCTGGGTTTTGGCAATTAGGAATCCTTCCACAGGATCGTCCTAACATAACTTTTTGTATTCCCAATTTTCATTACCAATGGACTGTTATGCCCTTTGGCCTCAAAACAGCACCATCTATTTTTCAACAGGCCATGATACGAATTTATAAATCAATTCTTTCTTTTGCCTTAATCTATATAGATGGTGTTTTGATCTTCTCTCCATATGTTCCTACTCATCAAGTTCATTTGCAGTCTTTTATTGAACTGACAAAGGAACATGGGATCATGCTTTCACCATCTAAGATGATTATTGGCCAAAAGGAAATTGATTTCCATGGGATGCACTTTGCTAATGGTAACTATCAGCCACAACCTCATTTGGTTAAGGAACTCCTTCACTTTCCTGATGATCACTTATCACAAAAACAAATTCAGCAGTTCCTTGGAATTGCAAATTACATCCGCCAGTTCATTTCCCATTTTAGCCAACTGTCAAAACCACTCACTCAACTTTTGAAAAACCGCCACCTTGGTCGGCCATTCACACCTACTCAGTCCAAAAAATAAAGGAAGTCACACAAACACTGCCACCTCTCCATATTCCTTCTACAGAAAAAAGATATCTCCAAACAGAAACTAGTGATGAATGCTGGGAAGTAGTCCTTTTAGAAGAAAAAGACAACGTCCGACACATCTGTGGTTACGCAATGATACGAATTTATAAATCAATTCTTTTTTTTTGCCTTAATCTATATAGATGATGTTTTGATCTTCTCTCCAGATGTTCCTACTCATCAAGTTCATTTGCAGTCTTTTATTGAACTCACAAAGGAACATGGGATCATGCTTTCACCATCTAAGATGATTATTGGCCAAAAGGAAATTGATTTCCATGGGATGCACTTTGCTAATGGTAACTATCAGCCACAACCTCATTTGGCTAAGGAACTCTTTCACTTTCCTGATGATCACTTATCACAAAAACAAGTTCAGCAATTACTTGGAATTGCAAATTACATCCGCCAGTTCATTCCCCATTTTAGCTACCTGTCAAAACCACTCACTCAACTTTTGAAAAAGAAACTGCCACCTTGGTTGGCCATTCACACCTACTCAGTCTAAAAAATAAAGGAAGTCACACAAACACTGCCACCTCTCCATATTCCTTCTACAGAAAAAAGATATCTCCAAACAGACACTAGTGATGAATGCTGGGGAGTAGTCCTTTTAGAAGAAAAAGACAACGTCCGACACATCTGTGGTTACGCAAGTAGACAGTTCAAAGAATCTGAATGCCATTATCATTCCACCTTTAAAGAAATCTTAACTGTCAAGAATGGCATAAAAAGATTCGAATTTCATCTGATTGGTCACAACTTTACAGTTGTCATGGATTGTTCGTCTTTTCCAAAGATGCTTTCTTTCAAGGGAACGTCTTTCCCTCACCATCAATTTCTCAGATGAGCTGAATGGTTCAGCAAATACAATTTTCAAGTGGAGCATATAAAAGGAGATAAAAACCTTATTCCTGATTATCTTTCAAGACTCACTCACAAACCACTTCCCCCACAACAATCTTTGATCACTCTCCTTCCATTGATTTACACTATGGACAGATTCCAACCTGACCCAGTCCTAGGAAAAATCAATCCGCAACATTGTATTTGTCAGCCTCCAAAAAACAATCTCATCCTCCTAACTGCCCTCTCAACTCTCCTGCCCGGATTAAGTTATTTGCTACTCGTCATCTGTTCTATTATGTGTACCTTTTTTGTATCAAAAAGAATCTTCCCCTCACAAAAAATTATTTCCAGATTGACAAACCATGGGCTATGCTTTATACGATCTATCCAAACTCTCCCTTCTATGAAGAATAGTTATGGTTTCTCTGGTGCTTATCTATTCTCTATACTCATTCTGTCATTTTCCCATTAGTGGAAATTTATGACCTCCTTACAGATGCTACCAGACAAGGTTCATTTATTTGGCAATTCTTGGAGTGGTATGTGCCATTATCCTGGTGGCGCCATGAGTTTCTCAAGCAAATCCAAGCTCTCAAGATATGGCAAAAACCAGCTCGAGAAGCAAAAAAACTTTTGCTGTGTATTTCTTTCATCGCCCATACATGTGGAAGCCAACTCACAATGCTGTTTGGACTCAACCTCAAGCATGGTGTTGGGAAATAATTGAAAACTATGAGGATGCTCGACCTCCTGCACTCAAAAAGACTCTGCACAACACTTTGTGTGAACTTAATAATATTGAGCTTACTTCTTTGCAGCCACCAATTTGACAATGCAGAATCTTCTCAAAGGCCAAACTATCTGGATTCATTATTCCAAGACTCACAGGATCCCTTGCTGAATGATTCCCAGGATCTTTATCTTCCCAATGATGATGTTATAGCACAGAACTTCCTTTCAATTCAAGAGCAAGAAGATAAAGCCAAAGATAATGTTGAAATTGACTAGACCTCACAACTCCGCTTTCAAGATATAGATCCAGAAGATATCAATATGTCTCCTGCCCATGAGCCCATCAGGAATAAAGACTAAAGTCACTTTAATAAAGTAGCTTTTGTACAAAAGAATATATTCCTCTTTAGTTAAAGTAGCTTTAAGAAAAGTGTCTTTAGTTAAAGTAACTTTGTAAAAGGAGATTCCTCCTTATCCTTGTAAAAGGAGATTCCTCCTTATCCCAAGTTAGTGTTTACTTACGTATTGTGTGATGTAAGCCTTCTTGAAAGGCCTATAAATATGTATCATTAGAAGGAGGGGGGATATACCTTCTCAGACTTTCAAAGTTTAAATAAAAATCTTCTTCTTCCATAATGAATTTCTAAAGCTTTTCTCTCTCTCTCATTAAAATACTCTTATTCTTCTGTCTTGGATCCTGCTATCAACACTCCAAGGTCCGTAGAATGGATCATTCTGATTTGTGTTGAGTAGCCTAAGAGGATAGTCCACCAGTAGGCCAGTGGAGAACCGTTTATTTGGACAGTCATACCTGGTATTCAACTAATTCATTCTGGTGTATTCTACGGTCCCTGGGGCAATTGGTATCAGAGCCTATAGACTAAAGTTTAAGGTATTTTCATGAGAGAGAACTTGTTCACTCATGACTACTTTCAATTTATCTTTCAGTTCATCTTTGTCCAGATCTTCTTCTTCTTCTAGATCTTCCTTTACCCATTCACCTTCTACAGTTCAGAAGCTTGATTATCTTTATGAATTAAATTTCCTTGATGACAACCAGAAAATACAGGACTCTCATTTACCATTCCTAAATCCATATGATGCCTTCACCAAATCACTCAGATTAAATGTCCTTTCCAATAGTAAGACCCTCATTAAACAACCAAAATCCCTTGTCAAAGAATATGTGCAATCTTCCTCCTTTCGACAACACCCAATCAAGGCCACTGGACAAGAGCAATTTATATCCCTTGATGTTCCTTCTGAGTCTATTCCTCATTGGACTCACCAAGGATTAACTCATCTCCATTTTGGAGCCGTTAGGATTGCAGTAACCTATCATGAACGCAAAGGTCTTCCTGTCTTTGCGAGGATCACTCTTCTTGACACTAGATATCTTAACTACTCTCAAGCTATCATCGGAACAGTCCAGACCTCCTTGAATGCTGGTACCGTCATGTTCACTTTTTATCCCAACTTCAACATGAGGTTGGATGATTCTCATATCCTTGATAATCTCAAGGTCCAGATCCAGATTACGGGAGCCGATCAAGTCAAGACAACTGAAGTAGCAACTTTACACTATGAGATGATCTATAGGGTTCAGAACCATGCTATAGACATCTCTCTTCCGTGCTCAAATGATGCTTTAATCATCAGTGCTGATTCAAACCAAGTTCCCACTGTGTCCAAATTCCAAAGCAACTGACACAAGAACATTTACTTGAGTACTTCCCAAAATCCTGGCTTACTAGCTATGAAATTCTTCATGAGCAAAAAAGGCCAATCCAATCATCTACTCCCATTTTTGTCAAAAAACCAGATGGTTTGGTGGAAACTCAATTTGTCTCTCTAAAAGATGAAATAAATCTAGCTGATTCAACTACAGCATTAGTCTTCTCGACGCAGTTTATGCTGCAGCCCTGCTCACAACAAGAACCAATCCCAATTGTAGCTTTCGATAATGATGGAAATCCCATTTATGCTTATAAAAGGGGTGGTCATTGCTACTGGGATGACTGTAATTGTGAGAACTGTTATCAAGATATGCTAGAAGCGGAGATGGATGATGAAGATCTTAAGCGACAACGAAGAAAGGGGAAAAAGAACAATTCTTCTGAAGCTCGCTTTCAAGACCATCTTGATGAGGATGATGATCCTACTGTTGGCACTCTCGGCCAACCTTCTTGAAAATATGATTATGCAGTCAATTACACACCTCCTTCTTGGTATAAGCCACCTATTTCACCAACTCCAATTCAAGAACCATGCACGCCAACACCCAAACCATTACCAAAGAAACCTTGTTCTCCTCCCACATGGAGACCAAAAGCTGTTCAAACCCCTCTTATCCCTGCAGTCTGTATGTACCAACCTACTGGTGCTTATATAGATGAATTTCTTACCCTCTCAGAAACTACAAATCCTACCACCAAGATACGCATGACACCTTTTGTCAAACCTCCTGGTATTTCAACTGAAGGAACTCCTAGATCCATTCAACAGGCAGAAGCAGTGTTCAACTGGCAATCTGAAAATGCTATCGCTCAGAATAAACTTCTTCATCGTATAGAGACAAAAGTTGATCATGTCTCTACACAGGTCAATACTATCAATTCTCAATTGACAGGCCAGAGTGCTGCTACTTATCAATTACTTGCCCGGTTATAAAATCAAGTTAATGAACTTGATAAACAACTCATAGCTGTTATTTCTCAGCGCATTTATGATTCAACCTTTAAAGAAAAGGCTTCTAAAGTTACCCATTTGAAGGCTGAAATAGCAACAATTAAGAAGGATCTAGCCAAACCTCCATCACCTTCTATGTCCTTCCCATTCCATAGTACCCATCTTACTCCTTTTACCCATCAACCCTCCATCCAGGTTCCACCCTACATTGAACCTTCTCAATCTGAGTTGGAAAGCTTAGGGTATTCACATGAGATGTTCATGAGAAAGCACTTTTATAACAAACAACCCAAAAGAGCTTCTCCAGAACCACCTAAATCTACACCCTATGTCTCCTCATCCCCAGATCTCAAACAAAAAGGAGTTGTTATCTCAGAACCACCATCAATCATATCCCCAGATCCAAAACAAAAAGGAGTTGTTATCTCTGAACCACCATCATCCCATATGATCCAGCCATCACCACAAGTCAATCCTCTTGTACAAACCTTGAAACAGAAGGCTATGCAAGCACTTCCTGTTATCTCATCTGCCTCTATTCAAGATGAAGACATCTCTTCTGATAGTGAGTCTAGTTCTACAACTCAAGAAGAACTAACTTTCCAAACAGAGCATTTTCCAATTTTTATGGCAGATCCAGATCCAACAACTGCTGAAAGCACTATAACTCAGTACCAGGCTGAAAAAATGGATGAAGCAACAGCTCATATACCTCTCCCTGATTCTAAACCATTAGATGGACCATGGTTTCAAATTGAAGATATACCTCCACACAAATGGAGAGATCGGTTACAAGAATTCTTTGCCTGGCTTGATCTTCAAGCAAAAAGACGACCTCCTGAGGTGACTACATTAGAACCAATCTTGCATGAATTCAATGGTCGATTCACAGGAAGATTAAAGGATTGGTTTACCCATCTAGATGATTACTCAAAGCGCTAATTCATTGGGTCTGAATCCATTACCTATTTACTACAGAGAATTCACTCTGAATTCATAGGCAATGTGAATGATTATGAAGACACTTCAAGAGACGACTATTTTAAAATGAAATGTTGTTCTCTTCTTCGTAAGGATCTTGATAAGCATTATAAAAAAATGTCAAAGCTTTTTTATATGCTTAACGGAGCTAATGATCCAAATTTGAAGCAAGGATTTTTGTCCTCCATTCCAGAACAGCTAGTTGATAGTACGATGTTCTATCTACAAGAATAGGGCATTCAAATCAATACTCTCACTCGTTGACAAATTTACCAAAGAGTTCTTATGGCCCTTGACAGGCTATGTTCCTCTCAAAAAATTATTCAGGACTCACTCAAGAGAGGAAAGGATCCTCAACTCAAGCTAGCCTGCAGAAGACCAGATCTGCAAATCAAATGTTTCCCTAAGAAGGACAAAGACTGTTCATGTTACCCCCGTAGATCCAAATTCTCAAAAAAGTCTCAACGGTACTTTCCTACTCGGAAGCAGAGAAAAATAAGATTCTTTCGACGGAAAAGATTTAAACCTAAGGGAGACAAGTGTTTTGTCTGTGAAAAAAAGGGACATTTTGCTAAAACATGTCCTAATAAGAAAAAATCCCAGAAGCTCATTCAATAAATACAAATTTCACTTTTCATTTACATGTCACTTTTTAGTGTACGTTTACACTTAATTATGGTTTTACCCCTACTTTTGCCAAATTACACTTTGGTTTTTATTTAACGTTTACTTATACTTTTGGTCGTACATTTTCACGTTTATTCACTTTTAACTTATAACTTGACAATTAGTCTCATAACTAATCGTTTTTACTATAAATTACTTTTTGGTCCTTAACTTTTATTTTCCTTCATATAAGTCCCTTTTCATTTAAATTTTTATGTTCACTATACTTATTATATTTCCAAGTCATTTTTATCATTATGACCCATTTGCCTTATGATTTGGAGTAAATTACCATTTTGATCCCAACTTTTCATTTTGTTTCATTTAGGTCCTTTTTCATATAACTTCTTATTTTCATGTTACTTTTCATATTTTCAAGTCATTTCACTTTATGTCATTTTACTTTTGACAGAATCATATCATTTTGCGATTTTGTCCTCACATTTAGGCTTTTTATACATTATACTGTTATTTGTTATATTTTTTACATATTATGTCATATTACATAATGTCGTGTGACATTATGCCTTTACATGTTACATTTTTGCATTTATGCTTTCATACCTTATCTCTTTTTACGTTCTATCATTTTGCATTTTATCATTTTACTTTATATCATATTACATTATGGCATGTTACATTTTATATGGTGTCGTCTTACACTTATGTCATTTACATTTGATCATTTTACTTTTCATATTTTCAAATCATTTACATTCATGTCACTTTTATGCCCCTAGTACAAATCCGGCAAACAATCTGCAAACTAGATATACGGGATGTGGGTCCCAAAGTCCTATTGCACTGTACTAGGGAATGAACCCGAAGGATCACTCCATCATATAACATATGACGTATGACGTATGATGTGTGACGTATGACATATAACAGAGGGCTATGAGAGACCATCATGAATCTGTCATAGCAAAGCAAGTCGTTATGACTTGCACCGCGGTATGGGTGTCCCTATGGCTAGCCAAACATATCTTGGACTCGATTAAACCAACAGACCACTTAGGGCAAAACTTTCACTGTTATATTAAATTCACTTTCTTATGCATTTAACACTTTCACTTTTATCAAAATTCACCTTTTCAAAAAAATTTCAAATCCACTTTCGTTTACATATAACATATAACATATTACATATGACTTTTCAATTCATTTTCATTTCAATCACTACTTTTACATTACTTTCACTTCATTATCATTTCAATATCCTAATCGATCACTATTTGATCAATTAGGCACAATTCTCATCATGTACTTATTTTCATACAATAAGTATACTTAAGCCATTCAATAGTTATAAATTCAATTTATATCATTTCACTGTATTTCATTATTTTCACTTTGAACATAATGGAATATCATACTCAAAAATATTCATAAAATTTTCATAAATCCCAACTAAATTTATGGACACTTATTTTCATGTCTAAATTTATTTTAGGCTATTAATCTTCAAATATACCCAAGATATACCCTAGTATACACCAGGGTACCATTCGACCAAGGTGAGTACTTCACCTTACAAATTGTTTTAGTTTCATTTTAGCATTCTAATTGTCATGTTAAAGGTTTTTAATCATTTTTCTAAGCTTATTATTCATTTACACATGCTTTTAACACAATTTCATTTAAGTCACTCATTCTATTTCCATGCATTTCTTTTCATTAAACTTTCCCTTTCACTTCTAATTTATTCATTTATTCAATTTCCTATGTCATATAACATGTATATCATGTAACATATCATGTTCTTCTCCTTGAACCATTCGGCCCTACTTAGAGTTCCACTCTAACATTTTACTCCTCACTCATTCATGGCTTATTCCACTCAATTAAGCCTCAATTTATACATATATACTATTTAATTTCATTTAAACACTAGGTATACCTCAAATATACCTAAGTATACCTTTAGGTCACATTATGTCCAAACTTTAGCTTAGTTACCCTCTCTAAGCTCAATTAACACCTCAATTTCAATTATACATGCATGGCACACATAGTCATTATACAACATAATAGGAAACCCTAATTTTTCCAAAGGAAATTCATAGATTTAGTAATCACAAACCTCATATTCATGCTATAAGCATCACAAACTCCTCAATTCTTGCCTTTAGCCCTTGAAAAGCCAATTCCCTCCAAAATCCTCATGGTGGCCGAATTTTCAACACAACAAACAATCCATTAATTTTCTTCTTTTATCAAATCAAACCTTATAAACATACTCTAGACACCTTAGAGTACTCATAAAAATCATTAAATCAATTTAAATCAACTTAAATCTCTTACCTCAAATTTGAGACATAATATTTGATCTTCACTTTTCTTAGCTTTTAATCCACTAAATGGATGCTAGAGGCTACTATAAACTCATAGAGGGGCTGAATTACATTTAGGATGGTTGAACTAAGCAAGAATTTGGAGCAAAGATGAAGAAAAATGGAGGAAGGAGCAAGGGAGAACACTTCGGCCACTAAGGGAGGGAGAAGAGCAGAAAAGAGATAAGGACTACACCTAAAAATCTGTCATTTAAGTGCTTTTATAGTGGCGTAAAGTGGTCCAACTAAGGGTCCAACCTATAAAGCCCAATTGCACTTTTAAGCGCATTATGCAATTTTTCTATGGTTTTCTTACTTCCCAACTCCAAATCACTCTAAATTTGATTTCATAATTTATATTATGTAAAAACTAGACTGTACACAAAATTTCAACCCAATTAGAATCCATTTTCGATCCGGTTCAATCAAATCGATATGGTTCAATAATTATCAATGTTCTCGAAAAATTTCCTTTTCACTACCAAAAACCTCTACACATTATTTAGAGTCAATCTAGAAATTCCTGCAAATTTTGGACATCATTTGTTATTTTTAAAGCCTCGATCAAACCTCCGGTCAATCGAGTACTATTTAAACCGAAATCGCATCTTTTTCCTTACTTCCTAAGGTCCATTCCTCATAAAAATGACTCCATAAGTCTTAACACATATTCATTAGACTCCAATAATATTTTGGAGTCAATCGGAAATCATTTCCCGCTCCGATAATTATTTACCAGTCCGATAACCCAATTTTTCAGTGTCACCAAAATTAAATTTTTCATTACCATATGATTCTACTCATCAATAAGAGTATGTTCGTGTTCTCAAATAATTTTTTCGAAGTCCGTAGCACTCTCTACGGTCCGATCGAACCCTCAGTCAACCCAATTTACTATTCACACCGAAGCCGCTATTTTTTCTTATTTTCGACTTTTGAGCTCTTATTTGACATCGATTTCACTCCAAATTTCATATCCGGGCTCCTAGTAACATTCTCTATCCAATTGTCTAATAAAAAAAATTTCAACTCTAGGAGCTACTATTCATTTTGTTGTCACTATTCACTATCAGGAGACACTATTTCCGACTAACACGGTATTAGGGCCATTACAACCCGAATTATACCCTAATAGGAATTGTAGTGCTAATTGCTGTGTAAGTTGGATTTAGGGTTTAAGTAAGGACTTAATTGAAAGAAAAGTAAAGTATTTGTATAGCAGAAACTGATTGGAGGGACTGAATTGGAGCTTTACCAAGGATCAAGTGGGAAATTAAGCTTTGAGCGGGACAAGTGGTTGTGGTTGACAAGTGGTTTGCTGTGGGCATGCCACCTAGGCAGCCACATGCAATAAAAGGGGTTTTAGTGGGAATTTCTTTCCCATTTCTTGTACGTGGATCGGTTCCTTCACTTCTCACTTTGCTTTTGGTTTCCTTTCATCTTTCTTCTTCATTTTTGGCTTGTGTTCTTCAATTGGTAGTTTAATTTCTGCAATTGGATTGGTTTGAAGTGATTTTCGTGTGAAGCAAAGAAGTTAAGTGCAATTTGGTTTAGTGTGGTCTTCTTCTACTCCATTCTTCTTATGTGTTTGTGTTCGTTGGGTTAATGGACTAAGAGTGTATGTGTGATTTGGGTTTTGCAAGAAACTTTGGACAAAAGGAAAGAGAAAGGCAATGAGAAGGTGTGATCTTGGGGAGGAGAGTTCAACTGCTTCCTAGAGGTTGGGATCATGTGCCATTTTAATGTATTGCATGTGTTGAGATTGAGATAGTTGATATGTTAAGTAGTAGATGCATGTTTGAATAGATGGTAAATTGGTATGCTTTGAATTAGTGTTATAGTTCAATTGAGTGTTGTAGTTAAGTATGTTGTTATTGTTGCATGTTGAATATATATAGATTTTGTATGTAGAGTACTTGTTATGATCAGTATGTTTAGTTGTCATTTTTTTTTGATATTAGTATTTGATGGTGTTTATTATTGAGATAGAGTTTGGAAGTGCTTTTGACATGATTTTGAAAGTTACGCATGTGAATTTGGGGTTGGTATGTGAAGGTTATGCATGAGTGGATTGTGTAGCTAGGAGTTGAACACTTAGTTTGGTTCTGTCGCAAGCACGACAGGGGTCGTGAGCGCGATATAACACTCATTGGGCGAGCTCTGCCTGCCGAGCTTTCTCGTGCATTACCGGGCTGTGTTGTGCCTTGTCGCGAGCGCGAGCTCCGTCGCGGGCACGACAGAACCTACTTTGGCATTCTGTCGTGAGTGCGACATGGCCACATGCGCGACATCTGCGCGTGTTGGGTTCTGTCGCAAGCGCAACACTGTGCAGTGTAGTGAAGGTAAGTCTTTTGTTCTCATTTGTGTGTGGCATTGCATTGGTATATGTTTGATCATGCATAATAAAGATTATATGTAATATATGTATGCATGAAACATATGCTTGGAGATTTATTTAGCTTGTACATGAATTGAGTGGAAATGTGATCATGGTTGGATACATGAGTATATGATATAGTGACTAGATTTTGTATGTAAGTCTGAAGGGTTATGGTAGTGGATAGATAAGCATGTTTATAAAGGGGTAGTGTTTTGCAGCTACTAGTATTTGGCTCGCAAGGGTCTAGTGTTCGGCCCGCAAGGGTCTAGTGTTTGTTACCTTCAGGTAACTAGTGATTTAAGAATTCGATCTCTATATGTTTGATACTGCTAGTCAGTATCTATTGCACCCGTATCCACCATTAATGAGAATTTAGGCTATGGCTTTAGCGATTATATGATCATGTATGAGCATGTAAAGTTGTGTTCTATCAAGTGTATATGAACATACGTGTAGAAGTTTCAGATAAAGTACATGCTTTAGTAAATGTATATGATAATGATATGACAAAGGCACGTGTTGTGTATTGTGAAAGTGTACATGATAACTGTGGGCATGAAAGTACAGGTAATTGATATAGATGTGCAAATGATAGTTATGTTTGTATTGAGGTTTATGCCTTTGCTTTTTGATATATGTTGCAAGTGTGTATGCTTGGATTTGTTTATAGGTATTGCTGTGACTTCGTGAGAAGTCCTTTGTTTCTATATCCCCACTAAGCGTTATCGCTTAGCACGGGTGTTTTTTCCGTGTAGGTATGCAGGTTCGGTTCGGTTTTGGGAGTTGTACATCTGCTGGCCACTAGGAGTTTGAATAGTGGAATTTTTGTATAAGATTCTTTTGTTAAGATATTTTTATAGTGTATATGTTAAGAGAATGCTTTGTTATGACTATTATATAGCTTTTGATCTTATAATGTAAGAATGACAATATTTTTGTAATATGATTATGTTATTTCTTTATTAATACAAGTATGTTTTGTATTTTTATGCTGCTTCCGCTTTAGACTATGCATGAGTGTTTAATTTATGTATGCGTATGTGAGTGCATAGCGACCTAATATTCCTTCCGAGGGGTATTGGGGTATTACAGTAGTAAGGTCTATGATGGCTGCAACAAATTTGTCTGTCACCTTTTAGGGTAATGCCTTATTAATAGACACTCAGATACTGAATTTAGTACCCTCCAAATCAGTTTCATCCACTCTTATGAGTTATAGACTGGCAGAAAACCTAATCTCAGTAATTTGAGATCTTGGGATCATGCTGCATATATTCACGATCCTTCACATAAACATGAAAAATTAGACCCAAGAGGTAAAAAGAGTATAATTCTAAGATACTCTAAACACTCAAAAAGATATGCTTTCATTGGTGAACAAGATAGTGGGAGTGTAACTGAATTTGAATTTGGGATGCCACTTTCATTGAAAATGATTTTTCAAGCAGGAATTTAAAAGATCAAGGAAGTACATCCCTTTATAAAGTAGTAGATTATGATACTTTAATTATTCAAGATAACTTGATATAAACACCTAATAATATATCAAATATAACCGATTTAAGTGGGAGAAATGATGAATTTATTTCACAAACACTACAATTAAATAATGAATTTATTCATAACTACCTTTAAGACAAAGTTGTCATGGAAATATTCTACAATGCCGCTTTGATATTGAAAAAGGTGAGAGTTTTTTATCACACCAAAATATGGAGAAGAGCCTCGAACAATTCATAAAGCTCTCTCTTATCCTACTAAAGATAAGTGAAAGATAGCAATGGAAGAAGAAATGGAGCTTATGAGATTGAACCAAGTTTGGAAATTGGAGGATCTGCTTAAAGGACGAAAAGCTGTTTGAAATAAGTGGGTCCTTTAGATAAAGCGCAAGGTGGATAAGACAATAAAAAAATATAAGGCTCGCCTTGTAGGTAAAGGATACACTTAATACGAAGGAATTAATTATAAAGAAACATTCTCTCTTGTTGCGAGATTCACTTCAATACGTCTAATTCCAACCATAGTGGTATGTTTAGATTTTGAGTTATATCAAATGGATGTTAAAACTGTATTTCTAAATGGAGAACTAAAAGAACAAATCTATATAAAATAACCTATAGGTTTCATAGAAAAATGGCAAATACATAAAGTGTGTAAACTATTAAGATCAATTTATGATTTAAAACAATCTTCTAGATAGTGGTTACATCAAATTTTATCAAGCAATAATGTCATATGATTTTGAGATGATTAATGAAGATCACTGTGTGTATCAAGAAATATAAGGGTAAGTTTGTAATCTTATCACTTTATGTTGATGACAGACTATTGGATGGAAATGACAAGGAGTATCTACTCATTGTAAAGAATTGGTTGTCTTCAAATTTTGAAATGAAGGACATGGGCGAAAAAGCTTACACACTTAGAGTAAAAATAGTTAAAGATTTTTTGAAGAAATTATTATCTCTATCATAAGTGCCATATATTAAGAAAATTCTTGAATGATTTCATATGTAAGACTGTAAGCCTATAGATACTTCGATAGCTAAAAATTAAGTTTTGAGTCAAAGATTATGTCCCAAGACTCCAAAAGAAAAAGGAACAAATGAAAAGGGTTCCTTATTCCAATGCAATTTGGAAGTATCATGTATGCTATCAATCAAACCCTAGTCAAGCCCATTGGAAAGCTGTCAAAAGGATATCAAGGTATCTTAAACGAACTGCAGATTATTCATTGTGTTACCAACAGAATAATTTACAATTAGTAGGGTATATAGATGCCGATTAAGGAAGAGATTTAAATGAAAGAAAATCTACATTTGGATATATTTTTATGCTAAATAATGAAGCTATCTCATGGAGTAGCAAAAAGCAAACATGCATAGCCTTATCTATAATAGAAACTGAATTTGTATCACTTTTAGTAACAGTACAAGAGGCAATTTGGTTTAAAATATTTTTAAATCACTTGGGAGTAAATAATGATGCATCAAACTCAGTGTTGGTGAATTGCAATAATCAATCTGCAATCACATTCACAAAGGATCCTAAGTATCACTTTAAAACCAAACATATAGATACCAAATATAATTTCATAAGACATATGGATGGACACAAAGAAGTGAAAGTATAGTATATACCTGTGACGCGTGCCGGATCCCCGCGGCCGCCCGTTCGACCGCCCGTACGTGGGCGATCGGACAATTGTGGGTCCGTTGACAGCTTGCGATAAATCGCAAGTGCGTCTATGTTGGGCAACAAGGAGGTTTCATGGAGTCGCCACCCAATAAAACATTGGAAAAATTTCTCTCGCCTCGGAGAGCCTGAGACTGCGCTTAGTATCCATTTTGGGCCAGCCAAAGGGGTCTTGGAAGGTAAACCTCTCGCCCTAAGGAGCCTAGGATTAGCGCTAAAACCTCGTGACCCAAGAGGTATCTTGGAGGGTAACCTCTAACCTCTTGAGCCCAAAGACCAGAGCTGGTTCGGGACTTCTCATTTATTTATACCTTGATTAATATTATAATTAAGTTTTGAAATCATTGTTTCATCAACTTTCCACACAATGCAATTTAAGTTAAAGGCGCAATCATTCATATCAAAAGCGGTAAATGTAAGCAAAATCCAAAATAAAGCATTCGAAAACAAATTACAATAACACTAGGAGCGGAATACAACTCCCATTTATAAAAGTGAAATACATGCATAAAACGGGTTATTCATTAATAGTGAGAACATTGGTCCTCGCATGCATATTTATTATGAAACAGTTTTGATGTGATGATTTATTTAGGTATAAAAAACTAGGACATTGGTCCCCTTTTATTTAGAAAAAATGTCAAGTTAATTAATAGAAACGTTTTTGTGATTTTCTTTTTTAACGTGCCTAAATAAAGAATTTTACAAGAAAATTATATGGCAAAATTAAATAAAACATTACAAAGAAAGAAAATAAATATATGAACCAAACGAGCCTTTTTGGACCTCCCGATGTGCTCGCAAAAACGCCCAAACGAAAAGTGAGTTTAGACATAAAAACAAGATACAAATAAAATAATGTTAGTGATTAAATCAATTAAACCAATTAAACATACAAAATAATGAATAACAAATTAAAATAAAATAAGATGATATGAAAAGAATGATAATGGAATCAAAATGTTAACAAACCAAAATAAAATGAGAAAACATGCATTATATATGACAAATGATTAAATGATGTGATGAAAATAAAATAAAACATGTTAATTAATTAATACATGAAAATATACACATGATGAAAATAATGATGAAAAGTGAAAAATAATAAATGAATAAATAAACAAATCATAATAAATCAATCATGTAACAATGATAAAAATTAGTAAACAAAGGAATGATGAAAACAATAATGATGTATAACAACTAACAAGGTTAATTGATGTGTTCATAATTAATTAAAACTATTTACATGGCAAAAAGATTAATTTAAGTTAATTATTTGCATGTTAAAAATAATGAGGAATCAAAATAAAATCATTTACAGGTTAGAAATTAAAAGAAAACAATATTCACATAAATAAAAATCAAATCATATATAAACAATTAAATGGAACAAATATAAAATCAATACAAATGAATAGATGAAAACAATAAATAAATCAATAAAAACAATAAAATATGCATGAATAAATTAAATAAAAATAGAATAGAATAGAAATTGAGCCTAGAAAATTTACCCTCAGAGTATTGGATTTGATAAAGGAAAAGTGATTAATTTCCGGAAAATTGCTTGAAAGAATAATTTAGCAATAAAATTAATTCTCTTTGTTTATGGAGAAAACAAATGAATTGATTTGTATGCTTAAGATTGAAAATAAATTGATTTCAAAGTGATGATTAATTTCTTGTGTTTATGGGGAAAAACAAAGAAATTAATTGGAATAATTAAGAATTGAAAATTGATCTTTCAATTTTAATTAAACCTTTTTAATTAAAAGAAAAATCTGAAATTTTTGAAGAGAAAATAGAAGAAGAAGAATTCTGGAAATTTTTTGATCTAAAAAATGAATGTGGAGGCTCCCCTTTTGATTTCATCATAAAGTATTTATAAAATAAAATAGGTTGCCCTAATTTAATTAAGGAAAACAAACCTATTTTAACACAAAATTCTTTTATTTTTAATGATAAAATCAAGTTTTATTAATTAATCATCTAAAAAAATATTTTAGAATTTAATTTGAAGTCAAAAACCCAAAAAAAATAGGATAAAAAACGGATTTTTGGGTGAAAAAATCGAAAAAATGGCTGGAAATCGGAAAATAGGGTATCAGACCCTGTAGCGACGGCCAGGGGAGGAGGGACGCCCGTCGCTATAGAGCGACGGGCTTCACGCAGCGAGGCTGTGCGAAATCCGCGCGCAGAGGGGCGGAAATCGCGCGCGGAGCGGCGCGCAGTGCGCACAATGCTGCGCGTCGCTTTTTAGCGACGCGCAGCATTGGCGACGCTGCGCGTCGCCATATCGCGCCCAGCGCGCTGGGCGTCTGCGCGCTGCCGCGCCCGACACTCGCGGTCCGAAAATTTTTATTTTTTTATTTTTTTCTTTTTTTTTAAATTGACTAAAAATACTATAATTTTAAGCCCCCATTTTTCAAAACTAATTTTTTAAATATTTTTTATTATTTTCTAATTTTTCACTCTAAAATGCAAATTTGACGAGAAAACCATCACTTTTAACATTTTAAGCCTGTGAAGGCAATTATCATCATTGGGTAACTTCGATCTAGGCTGACTCAGGATCCGGTGTCTACAATACCTATGCAAAAGATGGTTGCAGATTCATTTACAAAGTTTTTAGCTAGAAATCTATTTAAAGAGCATGTTAGATCTATAGGCATGCGTAGATTGTAATTAAGTTAATGTTTTTCTTAATAGATGTTTTTCAATTAATGTCATGCTTATTCTGAAGCATCTACATTTTGATATACTTAGTGTATATTATAAAAGGTATGTTGGACAAAAGATTAGCCTTCTCATAGAGGTAATCACTTCTATGATTTTCATAATTATATATATGAGATAATTTTGAACTTATAAAGAGAGATCAAGTTCAAAATGAAATTGCCTTGATAGTAAATCAAAATGAGATCACAAATAAAATAAATGTAATGATAGAAAAATAAATATGACCTATAATTCATTTTTGTTATTGTCTATGTATGTCAAGTAAAGTCTTGTTGATTAAGTTATTCAATAAATGAGTAAAATCGCTAAGCTGCAACTAATTACACAATATGCAAAGGGATAAACAAAATCAATGCTTACTTTGAATATGTCTCATAGCCATCAAATCGTGGACAAAAACAAAAGATGTACGTGAATTAGCTAAAAAATTGTTTTTATATTATTGAATAAATTATTTTCAAATAAATAATTATTATATATAATTATCGATCCTTAAATGACTTGCATAATTATTGATTGAAGGGAAATATATATAATAGGTAATATAATAAAAAATTGTACTTGCCTATTGTAGCGTAGAAAATGTTGCGAAAGGATTTACAATGATCCTTTTTGTTTTTGGTCACTGGCATGGCTACTTATCCATTGGTGGGATAACGGCACGTTCCACGATCTAAAGGCCTAGTGGAGATTATTGTGTAAAGAGTGTTTAATTTTCATACGCGTTCTTTCACTTATGAGAAAAAGCATATGAGTATAATTCAGCAGCCTTGTGGCATTACTTTTGGTGTCACTCTTTCATCCCCAGAATCTTACATCTTATCTCTATTTATAGAGATCCTAAAATCTAAATTCTAGTTAGATTAAATTACGTAATTCTATCTGGATATGGAATTCCATCCATATTAGAGTCATGGGCGTATCCCAACTCTATCATCTCCCACTCACACATGATGGAATAATTTTTCACTCATAATCTCTAGTTATACAGGCAGATAAATTGTGTGACCAGTATACCTCGAGAGCACTAGTGTTATACATCGGTTAAAAATATATAGCATCTCAAAAAATGAGATCCTCCTCTTCCACATATGCCTATCCCTATATAACCTTCTTATATTCACTGTTTTAACTTGTGATCTCATAAAATATTTCCGCATTCACTATTATGTCTCTACTCATAAAGATAATAATAAGCATGTCAATAAACCACGAACCAATTGAATGTGATCAGAAGGCTATCTTTCCCTCTTACTATATGCTATCCATCATTATTCAGCTTACTTTTTTAGCTAGGTCCTCCAGACCCAAATTATATCATGACCTCTTAGAGACTAACTAAACTAGTCACACCGAACCATACTTCAATGATAAGTTAAAGGTCGTAAGGGTCGAAATATAAATAAGGTCTCACAATAAGGAAAGTTGAGAACAATAATATTAAATTCACATCTCTTGTTCACTTAAACATACACGGTATAAAACATGTGTTATTGCTTTCTTTCCTTCCCTTAAAAGAGCACATGCCTCATATTTTTTAGTATAATAATACTATACAGAAGCATAAAGTTGCAGTGCACCGAATCATCCAACTTTAGTCCGCTTACTTAATGACTACTTCTGAATTTTTAGACAGAACATGGTAGTTACACATAGCATACCATCAAATTCTATACAATCCTTATTTGGATCTTAATTTAAAGCATACAACTTCATGTATGTCTTTATATCGTATCTTAATAAAACTAATCTTATAATTACTGCAAGACGAACAGACTCTCAAACAATCTCATATGTTCAAAATTTGCCCAACTTAGTGTTTGCCAACTCATTAACAAAACTAAGGTAAACACCCTTGTGAGTGGGCTACTTCTCTGTCCAACATGCTTAATCTTATACAAATAACAGTAAATGTTCAAACATTAAACATTCACACTCATGTATTGCCAACAATGAACTTGGTTATTATTCATAAATAATAACGTTAAGCGATTATATAAAATATAACAGTATCAATTAAATCCTACGCAAACCCTGAGATCTAATGTGTTTCTCAAAACACATTTCTTATTATAGGTTTACTCAATGGATCTGCATGCCTAGAAATATACTGTAAGTTCACTTTTACTTGTGCAACAATATCTCTCATGTTTTAATACTTAATGTCAATATGCTTAGTCTCACTATAAACTATCAACGACTGACTGTCATTATAGACTGTCACTAATTTTTGTGAGGCAATTACTCCTAAATGGCTCATAAACTATTTTAGCCAAATTGTCTCTTACACTGTAGTTAAGGAAGCGATAAAATCAGCTTTCATTATTGATTGAGCTACACAGGTTTGTTTCTTACTACTCCATGACATCGCATTCTTACTAAGCAAGAATATGAACCTGAAGTGAATTTTCTCTCATCCATATCTCTTGTCCAGGCAACATTTGTGTATCCTTTTAATTACAGATCCTTACATTGATAACAAAGAGGATAGTCTGTTGTACCTTTTAGGTATCTAACTATCATTTTAACTGCTTTCCAATGTGCTTTGCTTGGGTTATATTAATATTTACTTACCATACCCACTGCATAACATATATTAGGTCTTGCACACAACATTGCATATGTAAGATTACCCATGGCATTGGCATATGGAATGTTCCTCATACGTTCCATTTTCTCTAGCATCTTAGGAAATATATCTTTGCTAAGAAATTGGTTGTTGGTAATAGGGTTATATATGAATTTGCAGTTTTGCATATTAAAGCATTTAAAAACTTTGTTGATATATATCTCTTAAGAAAGAGACAATAACTTTCTCGAACGATCTCTTGAAATCTTAAGTCCAAGAATATAATATGTTTGACCCATATTTTTCATCTCAAAGTTGGATGATAACCAATCTTTGATTTCATTTACGTACCCTTTATCACTTCTAGCTTTAAGTATGTCTTCTACATACAACATTAAAATGACAAATTTACTTTTAGAGTTTTTACTATAAATACAATGATCTTCATCAATTATGTTGAACCCATTCCATATGATTGTATGATGAAATCTTAAGTATCATTGTCTTGAAGACTACTTAAGGCCATAAATTGAACTCATCAATCAGCAAACCTCATGTTCGGTGCCTTTTTCGATGAAACCTATAGGATGTTCCAAATAGATTTCTTAATCCAATTCTCTATTGAGAAAAGCAATCTTCATATCCATTTGATGTAGCACTAGATCCAAACTCGCCACTATGGCTAAAATCAACCTTATGGACGTAAATCTTACAACGGGTGAGAAAATCTCCTCATAATCAATACCTTCCTGTTGTGTAAACCCCTTAGCGACTAGCAGACTCTTGTATCTTTCGATACTTTTATCAGCCTTTCATTTCACTTTGAGAATCCATTTATTCTTAATTAGTTTGTATCCTTCTGGTAGATCAACCAGTTCCCAAACATAGTTCGATCTCATGGATGCCATTATTTCTTCCTTAACTTTAATCCATTTTTCCTCAACTGGGCATGAAAGAGATTCTTGAATATTTTTAGGCTTTTTCTTGTCTTATGGGGTAACCAAAAGGGTTTCGTTCAAGTCTACAATTTGAAATCGTCGGCTTAGAACGCTTTTCCTTTTAGATTTTTATGGTTCCGAATATTGATAAACATGTCTCATACATTGATCATAATTCAGAATGCTTCAATTGGGACCATATTCTATACTTCCACTGGAGTCAGGAGTACTCCCACTAAAATTAGGGTCTCAAATATCCGGATTATTTGAAAGATGAAGGTCTTGACCTTTTTCCTCTAACTACTTTGCACTCGAATGGAGTGATCCCGATGGTTCCTCTTCTTGAGTTTTATAGAAAGTGAAATCTTGATTCACTTCACCCAACATTAAAAAATCATTCTCTAAATATGACATCTCGTGATTCAAATTTTATCATTATATTTGATACTTCAGAATATCTCGCAAAGATAATTTTTTTACCTCTGGGTCTTAATTTACCAAATTTACATAAAGCATTATGGATTAAAGCAACACAACCCTAAGGTCGTAAAAGGCTTAGGTCAGCTTGTTAACCATTCCACAACTCATAAGGTGTGGAAGTAATAGATTTTAGAGGGCACACGGTTTAAAACATATATGGCAATCAACAAAGCATATCCCTACTAAGAGATTGGCAAATTTGCCTCTACCATTATACATCTAACAATATCAAAAAGAGTCCTATTTCTCCTTTCCGCAACACTGTTTTGTTGTGGAGTTTTGGGTATGGACAACTGATGTTCAATCCCCCTTTCATAAAGCTTTAAATTCATTTGTAATATATTCCTGACCACAGCCAGTTCTTAAAACTTTAATCTTTTTGTCTAATTGATTATCAACTAAGTTGATAAAAGTCTTAAAGCAACTCAATGCTTCTGAGTTGTGAGAAATTAAATAGAAATTACCATCCCTAGTATAGTCATCTACAAATATGATGAAGTAATACATGTCTTGCCCTCACATTCATTTGAACACACACATCAGAATGAACTAACTGCATGGAAATTCAGCTTTAGTTCCTTTTTCGAATGATTTTCTAATTAGTTTTTCTTTTAGGCAATGCTCGCACGTAGGCAATTTAACTTTATTTGAATCACCTATTAAACCTACGTTGGCTATTCGACTCATTCGATCTTACCCGATATGGTTTAATCCAGCATACCATTATTTCACATTGTTCTCATTACTATGTGAAGAAGAAGAAATCAAAGAAAGACTAATTTTATTCAAATAGTTATAGTTAACATCCATAACAATAAAATTATTCAGCATATAACCAAAACCATAATGAACATTGTTCAAGCATAGGTGTACATCGTCATCCTTAAAATGTATCGAAACCAAGTTTCAATAAAGCAATAATAGAAACTGAATTCCTAACAAAGGTATCTTGATCCCTTATTATATGGTCCATTGGTTCTAAATCTATCACCCGTAAAAGGATGAAATTCAATACTGGATCCACATATTGCACTCACTCTTGAGTCAAAATAGTGTATCTGTTTGGATACAGTGCAGTCTCTTGCATAATATCCTTTCTGTTGGCAATTGAAACATTTCACTCTTGAAACATTTACCTTCTTTTTGCCTTTGGACTTATTGTGATTCTGTTTTATCTTTTGCGTTTTAGGCTCTCAAGCCTTTTCCTTATCCCTACTTGTGAAACTTTTTTTCTTGTTCTTGGTAGAACTCATTCTATCTGAACGGGACTGTGCCATATACACTACGGCATTAACCTTTATCACTGTCAAATAGTCCCCTTCAAGCTCCAAATGATAAGTGACATCCTCAAATGCCTTAATGTTATCCACATGAGTTAGTTACATCTTCATATTCTCCTAACTTTTGGGTAAGGAACAGATAACAACATGGACCTGTTGCCCGTCAGTCAACTTATGACCATACTCACTAAATTTACTCATCATACTTTCCATCTCTTTTAGATGTTTCGTCATCGTATGATCATACTTCTTCTGATAAGTTTCAAATTTGATCATTAATGATCAAAGCTTAGTCAGAGACACATTTCTGAACTTTTTTCGCAAAGCAATACATAGATCCATTGCATTTTGATACTTGCAGAACTGTTTAGTGATGTCTTCATCCATTGCACTTAGCAAGATGATACGAACAGTAAAATTCTTCTTTTTTCATGTCACATAGGCATCTTTGTCCTACCTATACTGGGCTATAGTGTTATCCTCATGTTCATCCACAACCGAACTTAAGGATTTAAAAGTCTCTTGCTCTTTAAGCACATATTGATTTTCATCGTTCAGCTTCATCTCTTTGTTAAGTTCAGTGACAATTAACTTAGAAGCAGTATCTATTTGAATTCTTTGATCTCAAATGGAACAATGTTGCACATTTTTAAAGAAGATAAGGCAATACATGCTATTTACTATGCATTTGAAATAATAACCTAAAAAAATTTTCCATTAGACTCAAATTCGAAAAGATTACTAATACTATCGAATTATCCTCTAAGTTCTAATATTCAACTTTACCGGTTAAAAGTTCATACATAATAAATCTGAATTATTAGATATTCAAGTTCTCAAACTTATGAGAGGAATCTTATTGGTTTTGGTTCATTAAATCTCTGCTTAATAAACTTTGAATCATTTTACTCAAAAAATATAGTAAGGCAATTAATAAAAATCCAATAATCTATAAATTAAGACACTCATATCTAATAACAATAGAAAACATGAATTCCATTTAATAAAAAAATAAATACTAACTGAAATTGACACTTATGTCAACTTTGTTTAGAAGTCTAGATTTCCACAAAATCTCTCTTAATATTTGGATTGTTTCTTTTACCATATTAACCAACTCATCTAATAAACTATTAGTTTGCTTAATCCATGGACGGTGCACTCTATGTCAATTCCTTAATGTCATCACAGATTTAGTGTTGCTTTTTAACACTCCCCCTTTTGGCAACTCTAACCAAAAAGTGGCTAATAAATTTTCTATAAAATCTACCTCCTATGAACCAAGTAATTTCTAATAAATCTCTCAGTTCTGGATGATATTCAAATAAGTCAGTCAACGCTTTAACCAAGACTTTATCATCTCTTTCTTACTCGGACCACCAATCCAAATGCACTCTTTCATTTGTTATTGCATAAGCACAATATGATGCATTATTGCATCAATGTAATCAGCTCGAATCGTCCTACGCATTCTCATTTTGCTTACTGATTGTACTCTTACATTTCTCAAAGCAACCCATGCAGAGTTTTAGGAAGAATGGGTATTCTTATCAATATTTCTATAACATATTACAGAAAATTAAGTGGTTAATACACTTATGTATAAATACATATGATTGAAACATATATCAATCAATAAATAAAGACAAAATTACACAAAATATTTCAAAATATTTTTAAAAAATATCCAAAGGCAGAAAACGCATTTTTTACAATTTTTTCTTTTTATTTTCGATAATTAAAAAATAATAAAAAAAATTGGACATTAAAAAATTTTGAAAAAATGACCAAAAAATCAGAAAAATTATGAAAAAATGATTTGTAAAAAATTGAAGCTGATTTAGTGGCCAGAAGATGCCACACACGCCGACAGAAGGGTTCAGACGTGCCCATGCGTCGTCACGCTCCATCATTGCACCTAAAGGTCATCTGCCACGTGACGTTGGTCCATTGGTCCACATGTCCATAATGACATGTCATTATTTACACGTGGTATGACCACATTTTTCCATGTGTTGAACCCTCATTGGGCCACCTGTCGCCCACATGACATCCTAGTGATACGTGTCTTGACACATGGCACGACCATTGTTGTCCACGTGTCTCTGCCCAATTAGGCCACCTAGTACCCACGTGGCTTCCAGGTAATCTTATCAATATTTCTACAACATATTACAGAAAATTAAGTGGTTAATACACTCATATATAAATACATATGATTGAAACACATTTCAATCAATAAATAAAGACAAAATTACGCAAAAAAATTTAAAATATTTTTAAAAAATATCCAAAGGCAGAAAACACATTTTCTACAATTTTTTCTTTTTATTTTCGATAATTAAAAAATAATTAAAAAAATTGGTCATTAAAAAATTTTGAAAAAATGACCAAAAAATCTGAAAAATTATGAAAATTTGATTTGTAAAAAATTGAAGCTGATTTGGTGGCCAGAAGATGCCACACACGCCGACAAAAGGGTTCAGACGTGCCCATGCATCGTCACGCTCCATCATTGCACCTAAAGGTCATCTGCCACGTGACGTTGGCCCATTGGTCCACGTGTCCATAATGACATGTCATTATTTATACGTGGCATGACCACATTTTTCCATGTGTTGAACCCTCATTGGGCCACCTGTCGCCCACGTGGCATCCTGGTGACACGTGTCTTGACACATGGCATGTCCACGTATCACTGCCCGATTAGGCCACCTAGTACCCACGTGGCTTCAAGGTAACATATCACTGCCACATGGCGTGACCATTGTCATCCACGTGGCGTGATGCCATTAGGTCACATGTCAACAATGATGCATCAATGTTGACATGTGGCTTTGCGCATGTGGGCCACTACCACGGGCACGCGCCTTCCGTGTGGGGTTTATAGTTAAACCAGACCAGCTTAACAACTGGTCTACAATTTTCCTAGTTCAACCAGACGGACCAATTCAATTTTCAAAACATAAATTACCAAAGTCATAGTTAGATGACGCATGATATAATTTACTTTTTTTGTTTTTTTATCATTAATGAGTGAAAATTGCAACTTTAAATTGGGATGATGTGTAATTTGTTTGCTTTGATATTAAATTGAAAATTTTATTTGCACAGGAAATTGGTGGTCCTAATTGAAGATCATCACTCGGAGGAAGTTTCTCTCCACTGAATGTCAACAAGAACAAGAATAAGATTGCGTCTTTCATCAATTTTAATCTTTCTAATTCAACTATGTTAACAGGTCGTTGATGAACTCAAAAATTAGGAAAAATTAAGAAAATCCAAAAGTTAATACTCATGAAGTTTATGAAACTTGGATCCCAGCACCGATGAGCTTCTATTAATTATCCAGTCATCAAAATGAAACTTCCCCTGACGAGCTTCTGTTAATATAATGTAATCTATTATTTTATTCAATTTCATCCTAGCATTTTAAAAATTTTATTTTGCTTACCAGACAAAGCAGGTAAATCTCAATTCTTTGCCAACGGCTCGTATCTATGCTCATTGGTCTAGGGCGCATAGAATCGGCTCCCGCCAAACTATGACTTCTTTTTTTCCAAGAAAAAATATAAAATCAATATAAAATTATAATGAGCTTTTCAAACCCCCGCCCCTCCCCCTCCCCCCCCCCCCCCCCCCCCAATGCACTACACAGGTCCTCCTCTGCCAACAGGTGGCTTGTTTGTGTAGCTGTCATGAACTCCATGTAGTATTCACCGGAGAAGGAAAAATAATAGTTGGCAAGCTCTTAGTTTCCTCCACATAAGGGAAATCGATAGTGTAATGAAGGCCCCGGCTTTCATGCCTAGCCAAGGCACTGCTCACCACCAGTTTTGCACAACAAAGAAGGTTCCTCATTTCGCAAGCCTCAAGACCCACCATCGTCTGTTCCCATCCTTGCTCAAATAAGTGCTTTTCCCATTCTGATTCTATTTCTTGGATCCTTTGCTTGGCTGTTTCTAGCCTCCTTATTGACCGAACAATTCCCACATAGTTCCACACAATTGATTGCAGTTCTTTCCTGACTTTTCCTGTTGCACACAGTATGTCATCCATTACGTTTGTCCTAAGTAAATTGGGCACAACTGGTCGAGCCCACCAATTTGAAGCACTGATATTAAGCCTTAAGCTCTTCGTATGATCGATCGATGGCTGGACTGCTCTTCGGGAAAAAACCAGTGCCTCAAGCAGTGAATTGCTAGAAGGTCGATTTGCTCCATGCAAACCAGTGCATGCAACCTCACCTGCTACATAGAGGCCTCCCACATTTGTCTCCCCCTGAAGCCCAGCCTGGACTCCACCACACATGTAATGGGCAGCAGGAACCACAGGAATTGGCTCATGGGTTATGTCAAGGCCATAATTAAGACACTCAGCCGCTATGTTGGGGAAATGAGAGAATATCTTTTCACTGGGTTTATGGCTTATATCAAGTAACACATATTTCTCATTGCGCTCTTTAAGCTGGTCATCTATACTTCTCGCACCGCATCTCTGGGAGCTAGCTCAGCTCTCTCGTCATAAAAGGGCATGAATCTTTCCATCCCTAAATTATAGAGGATGCCCCCATCACCTCTAACAGCTTCAGTGATAAGAAATACATTTTCTCGAGCTTTGTTTACTCTGATGGGAAGGGAACGAGTGTTCCGAAAACATATTATAATAAGCGATTGGACACCTGTAGCAAAAGTTATGGCCCGTTCGGCTCGCTCCAGATACTGAACGCCCAACTCGACCGCACATTTATTTTAATTAATGAAACTAATAAAAAAATTATTAAATTTTGTTTACAATTGTTTTAATTGTATATTTTCAAGATTAAAAGTTAATCTTATCGGAATTAGTAAAAGAAATGAATTTCAATATAATTTCATGTGCAAAGCAAAAATATTAAAAATAATAACCAAACATTTAAGTATGTGACTTTATGTATTAATTTATGCCTAACATACATATATTAATTTATGTATTTTAATTTTATAAACATCATGCCTAACATACATATATTAATTTATGTATTTTAATTTAATCATTTAGTCAAAATTATTAATTCAAAACTCAAAAAGATTATCAATACATATTTTTTAATAAATTTCTTTATTAATATTTTCATTAAATTTTTCATTAAATTTTTAAATAATTGAATAATAAAAAAATTATTTTAAACAAATTAAAAATAAAATTAAAATTTATTTTAGAAAAATTAAAATTCATGTGTAAAGCAAAAATATTAAAAATAATTCATAACCATAAGTATGTATGCATACTTTTATTAATATTATAATCAATTTTACCGACGAAATAGCGACGGATTATTCTGTCGCTAAAGTATTCCAAAAATTATTTTTTAAAAAATTTGAAAACTTTTTAGCGACAGAAATTTCTGTCGCCATTCAGTCGCTAATTTAATTGTGTTTAGCGACAAAAATTTCAGTCGCTAAATCGGTTGCAAATAAAATGGCTAAAATTGTCTCCAAATTTAGCGACGGATATTGCCGTCGCTATTTTAGCGACAGCGTTCTTAATCGCTAAATTAATCGCAAAAATTAGCAACTACTATTTTAGTCGCTAAATTAGTCGCAAAAAAATGCGCCATAAATTGCCGCAAAAATTTAGCGACAGTTTCTTTTTCCATCGCTAAAATTGAAAAAAAATAGTTTTTCACGACTAATTTTTAATTTCGTTGCTAATTGTCTGTCACTAATTTGAGTTTTTTTTGTAGTGATAGCTCTTGAAGCTAAATATGTGAACAAGATCTATCATATGAAATTAATAAAAATAAGTGTTATATCAAAACAATATTTTCACGTCATTCAATATTTTTAAACCGGTCCGATCCTAATAACATTGAAAATAATTAAAATTTCTATACCACATAAAAAGCAAGCAATAAAAATAAAGAATATAAATGTTAACAATATTCATACATTATAATAATAAAACATAATTATTCATATTTTTCATTTATTATCTAAATCTATATAACAATAAATAAATATAACAAAATTCATAAAATACCTTAATTTAACAGCTAGTATTTTTGTGATATTCTTCGTTTACTTCAACCGCTACTTCAATAACTAAAATTTTTGCTTTAGGTAATGGAATTCCAAGAGCAACACAAATGATTTTATAGCATTTCAAGATTTTTTTTTTCAACTCGTTTATTGATGGAATATTGAAAGGGGACTGACATGCATCTAAAACCACAACTGTCAGTTGTGATTTTGGACAACCAAAAATTGCGACATTGGGTTGTTTATGACACACTGAAACCACAACCACGTGTTGCAATTTCAGTTCAAATTAACATCCGGGATTGATGAGTCCTATAGTCAAAAACTACAACTGACTCCAAATCCATAATTAGTTTACAAAACATCCTAGATTTATAAATTTTTTTAAAAAAACATTAATTAAAAAATTATCCTATTATAACGTGTTATTTTGTTGAAAAAGAAAAAAAATGAAAACCGAATTTTTATTGAGTCACTTATTCATTGGTTCAATTCAATTTTTTGAGGTTGACTCAGGTTCTTATATATTATGGGGTTTATAGTTAAACCATACCAGCTTAGCAACTGGCTTACAATTTTCCTGGTTCAACCAGACGGAGCAATTTAATTTTCAAAACATAGATTACCAAAGTCATAGTTAGATGACGCATGATATAATTTACTTTTTTTGTTTTTTTATCATTAATGAGTGAAAATTGCAACTTTAAATTGGGATGATGTGTAATTTGTTTGCTTTGATATTAAGTTGAAAATTTTATTTACACAGGAAATTGGTGGTCTTAATTGAAGATCATCTATCGGAGGAAATTTCTATCCACTGAATGTAAACAAGAACAAGAATAAGATTGCGTCTTTCATCAATTTTGATCTTTCGAATTCAACTATGTTAACAGGTCGTTGATGAACTCATAAATTAGGAAAAATTAAGAAAATGCAAAAGTTAATAGTCATGAAGTTTATGAAACTTGGATCCCGACACCGATGAGCTTCTGTTAATTATCCAGTCATCAAAACGAAAGTTCCACTGACAAGGTTCTGTTAATATAATGTAATCTATTATTTTATTCAATTTTATCCTAGTATTTTAAAAATTTTATTTCGCTTACCAGACAAAGCAAGTAAATCTCAATTCTTTGCCAACGGCTCGTATCTAGGCTCATTGGTCTAGGGCGCATAGAATCGGCTCCCACCAAATTAGGACTTCCTTTTTTTTCAAGAAAAAATATAAAATCAATATAAATTTATAATGAGCATAGATACGAGCCGTTGGCAAAGAATTGAGATTTACTTGCTTTGTCTGGTAAGCAAAATAAAATTTTTAAAATACTAGGATAAAATTGAATAAAATAATAGATTACATTATATAAAATCAATATAAAATTAGAATGAGCTTTTGAAACCTCCCCCCCAATGCACTACACAGGTCCACCTCTGCTAACAGGTGGCTTGTTTGTGTAGCTGTCGTGAACTCCATGTAGCATTCACTGGAGAAGGAAAAATAATAGTTGGCAACCTCTTACTTTCCTCCACATAAGGGAAATCGATAGTGTAATGAAGGCCCCGACTTTCATGCCTAGCCAAGGCACTGCTCACCACCAGTTTTGCACAACAAAAAAGGTGCCTCATTTTGTAAGCCTCAAGACCTACCATCGTCTATTCCCATCCTTGCTCAAATAAGTGCTTCTCCCATTCTGATTCCATTTCTTGGATCCTTTGCTTGGCTATTTCTAGCCTCCTTGTTGACCGAACAATTCCCACATAGTTCCCTATAATTGATTGCAGTTCTTTCCTGACTTTTGCTATTGTACACAATATGTCATCCATTACACTTGTCCTAAGTAAATTGGGCACAACTGGTCGAGCCCAGCAATTTGAAGCACTGATATCAAGCCTTGAGCTCTTCATATGATCGATCGATGGCTGGACTGCTCTTCGGGCAAAAACCAGTGCCTCAAGCAATGAATTGCGAGCAAGTCGATTTGCTCCATGCAAACCAGTGCATGCAACCTCACCTGCTACATAGAGGAATCGCACATTTGTCTCCCCCTGAAGCCCAATCTGGACTCCACCACACATGTAATGGGCAGCAGGAACCACAGGAATTGGCTGACGGGTTATGTCAAGGCCATAATTAAGACACTCAGCCGCTATGTTGGGGAAATGAGAGAATATCTTTTCACTGGGTTTGTGGCTTACATCAAGTAACACATATTTTTCATTGCGCTCTTTAAGCTGGTCATCTATACTTCTCGACACCGCATCTCTGGGAGCTAGCTCAGCTCTCTCGTCATACAAGGGCATGAATCTTTCCATCCCTAAATTATAGAGGATGCCCCCATCACCCCTAATAGCTTCAGTGATAAGAAACGCATTTTCTCGAGCTTTGTTTACTCTGATGGGAAGGGAACGAGTTTTCCGGAAACATATTATAATAAGCGATTGGACACCTGTAGCAAAAATTATGGTCCATTCGGCTCGCTCCAGATACTGAACGCCCAACTCGACCGCATCATTTATTTTAATCAATGAAAATACTAAAAAAAATTATTAAATTTTGTTTACAATTGTTTTAATTATATATTTTCAAGATTAAATGTTAATCTTATCAGAATTAGTAAAAGAAATGAATTTCAATATAATTTCATGTGTAAAGCAAAAATATTAAAAATAATAACCAAATATTTAAGTATGTGACTTTATGTATTAATTTATGCCTAACATACATATATTAATTTATGTATTTTAATTCTATAAAAATCATGCCTAACATACATATATTAATTTATGTATTTTAATTTAATCATTTAGTCAAAGTTATTAATTCAAAACTCAAAAAGATTATCAATACATATTTCTTAATAAATTTCTTTATTAATATGAATTTCAGTTCATCCATCTAATATTTTCATTAAATTTTTAAATAATTGAATAATAAAAAAATTATTTTAAATAAATTAAAAATAAAAATAAAATTTATTTTAGATAAATTAAAATTCATGTCTAAAGCAAAAATATTTAAAATAATTCATAACCATAAGTATGTGTGCATACTTTTATTAATATTATAATCAATTTTACCGACGAAATAGCGACGGATTATTCCGTCGCTAAAGTATTCAGAAAATTATTTTTTAAAAAATTTGAAAATTTTTTTGCGACGGAAATTTCCATCGCTATTCAGTCACTAATTTAATTGTGTTTAGCGACAAAAATTTCAGTCGCTAAATCGGTCGCAAACAAAATCGCTAAAATTGCCTTCAAATTTAGCGACGGATATTGCCGTCGCTATTTCAGCGAAAGCGTTTTTAGTCACAAAAATTAGCAACTTCTATTTTAGTCGCTAAATTAGTCGCTAAGAAAGACGCCATAAATTACCGTCAAAATTTACCGACAGTTTCTTTTTCCGTCGCTAAAATTGAAAAAATATTAATTTCGTCGCAAATGAAAAATTGTTCGTCGTTAATTTGAGTTTTTTTTGTAGTGATAGCTCTTGAACCTAAATATGTGCACAACAACTATCATATGAAATTAATAAAAATAAGTGTTATATCAAAACAATATTTTCACGTCATTCAATAATTTTAAACCGGTCCGATCCTAATAACATTGAAAATAATTAAAATTTCGATACCACATAAAAAGCAAGCAATAAAAATAAAGAATATAAATGTTAACAATATTTAGGCATTATAACAATAAAACATAACTATTCATATTTTTCATTTATTATCTAAATCTATATAACAATAAATAAATATAACAAAATTCATAAAATACCTTAATTTAACAGCTAGTATTTTTCTGATATTCTTCGTTTACTTCAACCGCTACTTCAATAACTAAAATTTTTGCTTTAGGTAATGAAATTCCAAGAGCAACACAAATGAATTTATAGCATTACAAGATTTTTTTTTTTCAATGCGTTTATTGATGGAATATTAAAAGGGGAGTGACATGCATCTAAAACTACAACTGTCAGTTGTAATTTTAGAGAACCAAAAATCGCGTGATTGGGTTGTTTATGGCACACTGAAACCGTAACCACGTGTTGCAATTTCAGTTCAAATTAACATCCGGAACTAATGAGTCCAATAGTAAGAAACCGCAACTGACTCCAAATCCGTAATTAGTTTACAAAACATTCTAGATTTATAAATTTTTTTTTAAAAAACATTAATTAAAAAATTGTCGTGTTATAACATGTTATTTTGTTGAAAAAGAAAAAAAATGAAAACCGAATTTTTATTGAGTCACTAATTCATTGGTTCAATTCGATTTTTTGAGGTTGACTCAGATTCTTATATATTATGTGATTTATAGTTAAACCATACCAGCTTAGCAACTGACCTACAATTTTCCTTGTTCAACCAGACGGACCAATTCAATTTTCAAAACATAGATTACCAAAAGTCATAGTTAGATAACGCATGATATAATTTACTTTTTTTGTTTTTTTATCATTAATGAGTGAAAATTGCAATTTTAAATTGGGATGATGTGTAATTTATTTGCTTTGATATTAAGTTGAAAATTTTATTTGCACAGGAAATTGATGGTCTTAATTGAAGATCATCTCTCGAAGGAAGTTTATATCTACTGAATGTAAACAAGAACAAGAATAAGATTGCGTCTTTCGTCAATTTTAATCTTTCGAATTCAACTAATTCAACTATGTTAACAAGTCATTGATGAACTCATAAATTAGGAAAAATTAAGAAAATCCAAAAGTTAATGGTCATGAAGTTTATGAAACTTGGATCCGACACCGATGAGCTTCTATTAGTTATCCAGTCATCAAAACGAAACTTCCACTGACGAGGTTCTATTAATATAACGTAATCTATTATTTTATTCAATTTTATCCTAGTATTTTAAAAATTTTATTTTGCTTACCAGACAAAGCAAGTAAATCTCAATTATTTGCCAACGGCTCGTATCTAGGCTCATTGGTCTAGGGCGCATAGAATCAGCTCCCACCAAACTAGGACTTCTTTTTTTTTCAAGAAAAAATATAAAATTATAATGAGCATAGATACGAGCCGTCGGTAAAGAATTGAGATTTACTTGCTTTGTCTGGTAAGCAAAATAAATTTTTTAAAATACTAGGATAAAATTGAATAAAATAATAGATTACATTATATAAAATCAATATAAAATTATAATGAGCTCCCCCCCCCCCCCCCCCCCCCCCCCCCAAATGCACTACACAGGTCCGCCTCTGCTAACAAGTGGCTTGTTTGTGTAGCTGTCGTGAACTCCATGTAGTATTCACTGGAGAAGGAAAAATAATAGTTGGCAACCGCTTACTTTCCTCCACATAAGGGAAATCGATAGTGTAATGAAGGCCCCGACTTTCATGCCTAGCCAAGGCACTGCTCACCACCAATTTTGCACAACAAAGAAGGTTCCTCATTTCGCAAGCCTCAAGACCTACCATCGTCTGTTCCCATCCTTGCTCAAATAAGTGCTTCTCCCATTCTGATTCCATTTCTTGGATCCTTTGCTTGGCTGTTTCTAGCCTCCTTGTTGACCGAACAATTCCCACATAGTTCCACATAATTGATTGCAGCTCTTTCCTGACTTTTGCTGTTGTACACAGTATGCCATCCATTACACTTGTCCTAAGTAAATTGGGCACAACTGGTCGAGCCCACCAATTTGAAGCACTGATATCAAGCCTTGAGCTCTTCATATGATCGATCGATGGCTGGACTGCTCTTTGGGAAAAAACCAGTGCCTCAAGCAATGAATTGCTAGCAAGCCGATTTGCTCCATGCAAACCAGTGCATGCAACCTCACCTGCTACATAGAGGCCTCGCACATTTGTCTCCCCCTGAAGCCCAGCCTGGACTCCACCACACATGTAATGGGCAGCAGGAACCACAGGAATTGGCTGACGGGTTATGTCAAGGCCATAATTAAGACACTCAGCCGCTATGTTGGGGAAATGAGAGAATATCTTTTCACTGGGTTTGTGGCTTATATCAAGTAACACATATTTCTCATTGCGCTCTTTAAGCTGGTCATCTATACTTCTCGCCACCACATCTCTAGGAGCCAGCTCAGCTCTCTCGTCATACAAGGGCATGAATCTTTCCATCCCTAAATTATAGAGGATGCCCCCATCACCCCTAACAGCTTCAGTGATAAGAAATGCATTTTCTCGAGCTTTGTTTACTCTGATGGGAAGGCCTTCATCAGCTAAGGCAGTTGGGTGGAACTGCACAAATCTGAAATGAATAAAATAATTTTAAACTGTCAAAGAAAATTTAGTTAACATGATTCCCTAGTTATTAGCTGATGCATGTCCAATCTATAAGCAAATCGTGTGGACTTGCTGAACCATATATTTGTGCTGGTGGAATTGTGAGCTAAGAGAGCAGTTTTGCAGCATAACAAGATGCAACTCATCCCTTTCAACACACAAAAAATCCCCCTTATATTTAAAGCACCCCTCTTTTTATTAGCAAATACAACTATTAATGAAAGCACGAAACTAGAATCATTCCTTTGGTCTTTCAAAGAAAAAAAATGTTGCCTTACTGATGAAGGTAGAAGTTCCAGGAATGAAACTCTTGGGAATATGTCATTTTTCAAGGACAAGTAAACCTATTTCTATATCTTTCACATCACCAAGAATGGCAAGGTTGGTAACAAACAAATAACATATATATTGCTAGGCAGGTATATATGCATATGCATTATCAGGTAAAAAATGAAAAGGAACATTGCTAATGGTAAAATATTCTTTTTTTAATCAATACTAGATGAGCATTACTTACTCCATATTGGAAATCACAGCTTGAGCTCTATGAGCCATTGCAATTCCATCTCCAGTGGCCACCTAAAAGAGGAGTTGACAACATAAAAAGTATAAAGAATACTATATTAGGCATGTTCATTTTTTACATCAAAATAATTTGAAAAGTCAATAAGTTATATATACAAGTTGAATCAAAAACTAAGGTACCAGAGGATTTGTGGTAGACGGATAGATATGTCCAGCCCCACCAGACGCAAGTAAAGTCACTTTTGAAATAAATCGAACAACCTGTTGGGGAAAAGAAAAAAAAAGCATTCAGGATAGAGGTACACCTTTGGCAAGACATTCCTAAAAAACACAAACACTTGCATCACCTCTTGTGTCTCAGTATTCAGACTGTCAACACCATGGCAAACCGTGTCAGGACCATCCTACCAGTAAAACTTATTTCAGCATCCCTAGTGATTCAAAGTCTTAAGTCTAACAATGTCAAATTCATATAAAATGCACTACAGATGGCATAAATACATCAACTTTTTCTTCAATTTGGAAATAGCACATAGTGCTGCAGTAAGACCTATCTAAAGAAATAATTCAGCTGAAGCACAGACTTAATATTATGTTTTTTCAGCTTTTATAAAATTGAACCTGAGAAGTTAGCAAATCTACTGCAAAGTGGTGCTCAAAGATTGATATATGAGGATCATTGACAACTTCCTCTAAAAGAGCTCGCTCAATCTCTCTTCCAGTCATATCAGCAGCATGGACAATTCTACGATGAGAGTGTCCCCCTTCCCTTGCTAGGTGTAGGTTTCCATCCTCACCATGATCAAACATTGCACCCATAGCTATGAGTTCTCTGATTCTGTCTGGTCCTTCTGTACAAACAACCTAGAGAAAATAATAAACCAAAAATGCAAACCATTGCGGGCATAACTAAAACAAAAGTTCTTTGAGCATTCAAGATTCTTTCAAAAGAAAACGTAGTATTCAGTTTCGCATCAGCAGATCATAATTCAAAACTATGTTCCAAATCTTACTCTGACAGTCTCCTCATCACATAGATAAGCCCCTGCTACAATTGTGTCATGCATGTGACTCTCCACAGAGTCCAAAGGGCACAGCACAGCACTAACACCACCTTGTGCATAGTTTGTATTGCTCTCATGAGGCTCGGCCTTTGTGATTACCGCAACAGTTCCATGTTTAGCAACTTCAAGAGCATAGCGAAGGCCCGCAACACCACTTCCAATAACAACAAAATCAAAATAGTTGGTAGAACCATCTCTCAAGCAAGATGACACACTGAATGTTCTTGTTCCAAGAGACTTCCATTCCTTACTAGTTGCAGATGGAGAAAAACTACATTTCTGAATTTGAAAGATTTTGGATACTCCATGTGACCTGAAAGATTGTGCACCACAAAATAAGTAGTGATAATAAATCATATAAATATCAAGAAGGCTGTGATATGATAGGTAATCATGGAGCATGATTGTTTTGGTGCACCAGGATTCAGGACATGCATGCCAAAAGGTGCAGTGATTTCCAAGGAAAAAGGAAAAATGGCTGCCTGTCATTTTGCCTGCTTCTCAATGAGCAATATTTCTCTTAGGAAGACCAACTTTGCAACAACATCACAGCAAAGCTGTAAAACACTTGCTTATAGGCATTCTGCATGTTGTCATATAATAAAAAACCATAGACCAGACCTGAAGGCAAGGAAAAAATAAAAATAATAATAAAAAAAAAACAGAGAGAGAGAAAAAAAAAGAGAAAAGAGGAGTTTTGTAGTTTAAAGAGACACAAACAGACAATTTCTTCTGCAAACGTGCAATTTCAATCAGATGCTATTCGAGGAGTGATGGTCAAAAAGATAAAGATTAAGGGAATCAACTAGCCCCTAATCCAAAACCTCTTTAAAGCATTTGATCTCGCAATGTTATTGAATTCAATATAAGAATGTTTGACACATTGTAGTGCATTCTATATTCAAACGAACATCAAAGCAAATGCTGTGCTCAAATTAAAAGTGGTGGTGAAAACTCCCTTATCAATACCATGATATCTCTTTTTGTAAGCATCCATGGAATGCTCCAATGGAAACCGAAGCAGACTGTGTACAGCCCCGTATCATGTATTTGGTTACCCCGTAGTGCGGATTGCCACTTAAGGAAACTATACTTGTTGCCATTCTGGTACCTCTGCCAGAAATAAAAAATGAAAATAAACTCTGTTAAAATTTGGACATGGAACAGAAGGCTATGTCCCAAAACATTGTAAATTTCAATGTTAGCAGATATAACTAATCAAAGAACATTTATGCCAAGCAGAAGTACAATTGAAAAAGTATGAAAAAAATTTTCAATGACCAAAATGCTGCCCCTATAACAAAATTGAGTTGACAGACGATTCACACAGAATCGACCAACAAAAGAAATTAAAAACGTAAAGGAAACCAACACCCACAAAAGAGATACCTGGAAAACTGGATTCAAAAACTGAAAAATGCCAAAAGAATGAAGCGACGGTTACGGATAAGGCAGAAGCTCCTGTCACCAAGCAAATAACTATCAATCAGCCAAAAAAGAGGAAGCTTTTTAACTGAAAGCAACATGCAAATGGATCCCAAACTCAAAAAACAACAATCAGAAAACTGAAATCCAGAATCCTAATGTCGTCATAAACAATAACAACACTAATTCAAAGTTTAAAAAGCAAATGCCATAATCAACAACTTACAAGATAGTGTTGAATTCAATTGACAAGTTTAAGAATGTCCTCCAGTAAAATCTGAATCTGGGTATTTAGAGGATGAAAACTAAAAAATCGTAAAAACAGGAAAAAAGAGAGAAGAACATTGAAATTCTCAGAAGATTTGGTTGGATTACAAATAATTAGAACTGAGTAGCAAGAAGATGGATATGGTTAGAAAGATGACAATCAGAAAACTGCGAAAGGCCACAGCTACTCTTTTTTTGATTATTTATTTAATTTCTCTTCATTTAAGGACATTTTTTATGGGGAACTATCGTGGAAATTCGCGCCATGGTTTGCCTGTATGAGTGTGCGCGCCGCCCCTGCGCTTCTTTTCTTGTAGATATTTTTTTTTCTCTTTTCTAAAATTCTAGTGCCCGCGGCCCCTGCTCTTAAACTATTGAGCTCTGCTTACGGAATTACAAATCAAGGTGCTAATTCTAAATCCGGGAAATCGAAAGAATTAAGCAGAAATTCCGGCCACCCAAATCCACGCACCCAACTGAATCTAAAGAATTTAGACCACCTAACACGAAATTCAAAATCCAATGGCAATTGTATTCGTGAACCCAGAAACATTAAATTATATCTATTATAGATAATCCAATCAATTCTTAAACCCCAAATCAATGAATTAAAAACATGAAAAACCCCAAAAGATGATCAAGATCTCAAATTCAAGAGAATTCCGTTTCCCACTTAGAATACAATTTCAACCAAATCCAACCAAAACAAAATTTAGAATGCCCATTTTCGATCTCTCTGACGCTAGTGAGAGAGAGAAAACGGAGGTTGTAGGGAGACTTGCCTGGTCGTCAGAAGTCCGTTGGCGACACAGGATCTGACCGGAGAATGAAGAAGAAGCGTCGAATGAGAAAGAAATAGGGCACATTAGGCAGAGGAGGAGATGCTAGAGGGCGCAAACGCTTGCGGCGTCTGTTGGGTCGACGGCGGCGGACGAGATCGCCGGCGTTGGTGGTTGGCTTCTCCCCCTATCTGCCTTTTCCGTCGTTCTCTCTTTACAGTTTTCCCCGTTCTCGATCTTTCTTTGTTTGGACGAGAGTAAATTGGATTTCTTTTAAAGAGTGAAAAAAGAGCGCAACGTTAATTGTATTTCCTTTATTTTGATTTTTTTATTTTGATTTTTATTATTTGGTTATTGATAAATTTTCTTTCCTCTTCTTTTTTAGCATTTTCACTGTTTATCGTATTTTTCGTTTGTTGTTTTTTTTCTCATCTCCAATATTCTTTGTCTTCTTTTTTACCGTCTTTTTTATATGAAAACTGCTCTCGATTAATTTCACTTCATCTTCTTCATCGCCATCAATTTTTTTTTTCAAAAATTTATTTCACTTTCATCTTTTTTATCTTCTGTTTGCATTCTATTCTCACATTTACGTCTTTTTAACCTCGTTCTTTGGTTCTCCATTTATCCATTTTCATCATTTATTCTTCTTTCTCTTCAAATTGAAAGGAAATATTTTGAGAGATTGAGAGGAAATTGAGAAATCAAATTTCCCTTCATTTACTCTCCTTTATTCTCCTATTTTACAAATCAAACTACGAAAATAGGTTTAATTTCACTTACTTTCCTCTCAATAACCCTCACTTCCACCGATCCAAACAAGCTATAAGTTTTTTTTTTCTTTTCTGGAGAGTTGTAGGCCTAAATATATATATATATATATATATATATATATATATATATATATATATATATATATATATATATATATATATATATATGAAGAACCAATTGAATCAAACCGATCGAAATTATTTCGATTATTCGGTTTCGGTCCTATGAACTTCGATTTACTGTTCGGTTCCTTTAATTTAAACGTTTTGATTTTCGATTTATTCAGTTCGGTCCAAAACCGAACCGAACCCACTATTTGCACACCTCTAAATTATATATATATATATATATATATATATATATATATATATATATATATATATATAGACTTTTCTAGAAAAAAATAAATAAATTCTAGCCATAAAAATAAGACAAATTAATGAATACTGCATTTTTTAAAAATAATTGAAAAAATGGAATATTTTGAAAAACATTTGAAAAATTGAGGTGGTCAAGATCAAATTCGCAATGATTAGTTGGAGAATCTGAGAATGATGTAGGTTTCAAGACTTGATGTAAAGTAGTAGAGGACCGCTTGAATCTGCAGCAAATGGTTGCGAAATTAAATTTTAACTCAATAACGTACTGCTGCAAATTTAGACTCTTCATTCATGCCAACATTTCAGTGGTTTACTTGCCATATTTTGGTTTAGTGGCAATGATGTTATAATTCATACTTGGATTCCCCGCGTTCGAACCCCAGCACACACATAAATTTTGATTTTTTTTTTCATATTAAAATTTATCATAATTTTAACATTAATTTAATCTAATAAATTTTAACATTCCTAACTTTTTAATATTTTATTTTTAATTCTTTTAACTTAAGATTTCATAATAAATTAAGTTAATTTTAGATTGTAAGGTAAAGGTTACTTAAAAATAATTGCCGATAAATGAAAAAAAGATTCTTATACAGCTAGAGTTAGAGATTTTTTTAAAATTTAATTTTTAAAAAATGATGAAATTTTTATTTTATTTTATATATCTTTAAATGTTTTAAATTGTGTAATTAATAAAAATATTATAAAAATATAAAAACAATTAGAGTTACAATATTATTTAGTTTAATTTATTTAGTTTTTTCAATTTTGATAACTGGACACTCTATCCATGAGTCTGGTAACCGAGTTCATCCGGATATTCTTCGCATCAATAGCTCGGTTGTAGATATCGGGTCTCGAGACAACTCAGATCAGAGTTATCAAATTATGAAATTAGATGCCTATTTATAGGAAAAAAAAAAGTTGCAAGTGATAGTTTTCTTGTAATTATTGATTTTTTAATAAATAAATGTGTATTTTTAAAAAAAAATATTTCGGCCTTCGGCGTGCATCAACAGCACCCAGCGCGCCGCGGCTGCACGTGATGCGAGGGCCGTCGTTTGCGTCGCGCTCGCACGCCCCAATGCTCGTCCCTCACCAGCGACGGGCGTCGCTCGCCCCTGTCTCCTGCCTGACACCCCAGCAGCCCTTTTTGGGCTTTTTTGGCCAATTTAATTTTTTTTTTTCTCATTTTTTTTGTGGAATTCAATTTTAAAATTATTTCTTTTTTGGACCTTTAAAATTCTTCAGTTTTTTTTGTGTTTAATGGGAATTAAATTAATTTAATTTCTTCAAAAAAATTGATTTTTTGGGTGATATAAAAGGGTTTTTGGAGAGAGAATTTGGGGGAATTTTTTTAGACAAAAAAATATTTTCTTCTTCTTTTTTCTTCAAGAACAATTTCTGCTAATATTATAAGGATTTTCCTAAGTTAATTCTTAAGAAAAGAGAACAATTATTTATTCTTGAGAATTTTTCTCTTCTTTTTAACATTTTTTTCACTTGAGACAAAAAAATTAATTTTTTGTTTTTGAAATAAAAATTTTCTTCTATATTTTATTTTTATGATCTTGTTTTTTGCAAAATCAAGACAAAAAAACTGATCATTTGCCTTCATTTATCAAATACAAATCTGAGGGTAAGTATTCTGGGTTTAATTTTATTTTTTATTATTACTATATATTTTTTGGTTATAATTAATTAGCAATCATGTAGATTTTTAGATCTATTATTGTTTTTTATTTTTATTTGGTTTTATTCATAGATTTAATATGTTTTATTTATTTTATTTCTTTTCCTTCTTATTTACTTGATTGTTCATTTTTATTTTTATTATTATTATTATTATTATTATTATTATTATTATTATTATTATTATCTACCATTACTACTACTACTACTACTACTACTACTACTATTATTATTATTATTATTATTATTATTATTATTACTTATGTTTTTTATGTGTGTTGATTTATTAACATATTTATTTATTTACTTATTTTATTATGTCATTTAATTAGTTTGTCACTCATAATACATTTTATTTTATTTATTTTAATTCATTTTCATATGTTATATGTTTAGTTCATTTTTTATTACTAACATTACTTTTATTTGTATCTTTTTTATTGCAATACTTATTTCTTTATGTGTGAGATTTTTCAATAGCAAATGGGAGTCAATGAAGATTTGGAGACACTTTTTGGGTGGATTTGTCATTTTTATTATATTTCATTATTTCGCTTTAATTTGTTTTTATTATGTAATATGTAATAAATTTAGTTTATTTTATGCTCGTTAATTAAAAATCACAAAAAACTTATATTAGTAAATTGAGATTTTTTCTAATAAAATGGGACCAATATCCCAAATTTCAACCAATAAAAATTCACATTTAAAAAGAAGGGTTAATTTTTCTTAAAATGAGATTACTAATCCCGATTTTCCTAAATATATCAAAAATAACTCTTCAATTTTTATAAGTGAGTATGAGGGAACCAATGTTCCTATCCTAAATAAACATTCCGATTTATGAATATTTATATCATTTTATTTTGTTATTTATTTATGTTTTGCTTGATTTTATTTGAGAGATTGTATTTTTGTCCCAGATTTTAATACCTTTTTATTGTGGGGGATTGTATTTTGTCCCAATTTTACTTTTTGTAGTTTGCTTTATTATTTTATTGCTTTTTTTTGTGCTTGATTTGCGCTTTATTTTTAATGTATAACCGCATGAGAAGAGAGATGGAATTAAAAATTAAAAATCCATTTATAATTAAACAAGACATTAATAAGAGTAAAGTTATGAATCTTTCTCTGGTTTAGACCCCGAGATTAGACGAATTTTCCCAATTTCTTGTAAATTGGGTGGCGACTACAAAATATCTCAAATGTGTCTAAAGGTTTTCATGCAATTAGATTAACTTTTCCAATGTTCTATTAGGTAAGAATTTCAAAATATCTCATGATTGCCAAAAATCAAAAGACGCGAACCCTCTCGGGCTCTAAAAGAGGGTTTTCGGGAATAGATCGGGTCCAGCGCGCATCACAGTGGCAACTCTGCTGGGAACTTTGAAACTTTGCTCCGAAACTGTCTTGGTTAATAATATAATTGGATTTCTTATACATTAAAATTCTATTTTTTTAAAAAAAATTGCATTGTATACATGCTAGAGCCTTAAAGTTATGCTAGTTTGCACCCTTTCGTTACCCCGGTGCATTCCCGAAGCACAACCCTACGTTCACTCAATGTGGTGAAGTGTTAAAGATAATTACTAGCCCAAGCCTCGTACCTTATGGTATATCAAATGGAGACCCAATCGGTCGTTATGCTTATAATGAGCTAGACCCATTAGCAGGGACCATGCTTGGGTAGCTCTAAAGTATCATCACCTTTGACCAAAGCTCATATAATGGCAATAGATACTTTCACTAGGTAAAATGTACCGTAATACCGTGCTTGCTACATGGGCTATTATATATTGAACAAAATCAGTTAAATTAAATGGTCTTTCATCAAAGGCTTTCATGCCACGATGGGCCCATCTTAATTTAATTGAAGCATTTAAATACATAATGGCCAAAACCCATATGTATATACATTAGGCAAGAGATGTTATGCTGTCGGTATTCCACTGCACACCATGCGCGTCCAATGGATTTCCAGTTAACCCTTGGATAAAACCCACCTAGGAAACAGACCGCACTACCTCGTGTGTGGGAGAGATAAGGTTGGAAGGATCTATATGCTTGCATGTGTTTGTCTATGCTGTATCAGCACGGCCATACATTGCATTTCAATCATGCATCATCCTAACAAGGTATATTTTGCAGCAATCAAAGATTCATCCAGGTGATTTAGAGGTCCCGATGGTCCGGCTAAGAAGAATTTCACTCTTTTGGATTACCGGAGCTAGTGTCAGATCAGAGTTTAGATTCTCTTTTAGAAGGCAGTGAAATATTTTCCTCAGTCATCAGCTGAAATGAGTATGGCTAACCCATCAAGTGGGTCTGATGCAACCCGAGTAATGATTGCCGAAGAGGTGGGTAGGAGAATGGAAGAGTTTGAGGCTAGAATAATGGCGATGATGGGCAACCTTGTTACTACTATAGCCTCGCTTGTTAGGCAACTAGCTGCTGCTCCAATTAGGGGGCAAGATGAACAATGGGCTATCAGGGAGGATCCCCTTGCTGCAGTTAACCCACCTGCTATTGAGCTCAGAGCGCCAGTGCCTGTTGAGCACAAAGAAGCTCCTAAATCTGAGGTTGACTTGTGGGAAGAGGAGCAAGAGGAGCCGACGGTAACAAAGGGGAAGTCGCCCAAGCTAGAGGAGGCAATATGGAGAAAGATAGAGGAAAAGTTCGAGGCCATGATGAGAATATTGGCTATGGGGAGAGGAATAAAGCCTGAAGATCGGGAGTTAGACGGTGATGATCTGATCCCCCAAAGCTTCAAGATACCTGATATCCCTAAGTTTGATGGTACTTCTGACCCTACAGTGCACATCAAACAGTACTCACTGGTCATGAAAGGGATAACTCTGACTAGAAAGCAAAAGATAGAGTACCTTTGTTTGAGTCTTACAGGGGCTACAGTACCACAGGTTAGATAGAAGGTCTAAAGAAGATTAGCACTTATTGACTGAAGAGTTCCTAAGGCAGTATGATTGCAGTACCAGAATAGAGATCACGGTGAAGGATCTAGAGTTACTGCAACAGAAGTCTAGAGAGTCTTTTCACGAGTATCTCACTCGGTGGAGAAATTGGGTTATGGAGATGAAGCGTAAACCTGATACTCCTGATTAGATCTGGCTATTTATTAGAAATGCCAGCCCATGCCTGAGAAATGGATTGAAATTAAAAGGAATGAAGGATTGGGAGTCTTTAAAAGACATCGCCATAGATGCAGAGAGTGAATACATGGCCAGGAGGGCAAGCAGTGAGGCTTATGCCAAGAAATGTTACAGCAATCAGGGGGAAAACAAGTCAGCAAGCTCTAGCAGTGGTAATAGAGTCGGAAAGACGGTTAAGGTTTCGGTAACATGAGTGAATCAGAGGTACTTCTCAAATTTGGGATGACTTTTGTCATGGGTGTTGAAGAGACTGGTAAAGGAGGGGAAACCGCAACCCCTGCCACCCAAGCCAGCCATAACCCAAAGACAGCCAGGGCATAAAGATAATGAATATTATGCATTCCACCAGCACACTGGACATATGACAGATCACTGCGCGAGACTGAGGCACCAGATTCAGGATTCGATCGATAATAAGCAGATCACCGATCCTAAATAGAGGGAGAGCAAGAAAAAGTCTAATTATAATGTCGTGCCACCACCTGTCTTTATGATTGGGTCGAACCCACCTGAGTGGTACGTGTTGTAAGACTTGTACGGTAATGAATACGTCACTATCACTCGCCCCGAGATAAGTGAAGAAGGGATGACCATGGCGATGATAGATTGTTGGTCCATTAGTGATAGTTGAGAAAATGACAAAGAAGAGGAGAAAGGTGGAAAGTTTGTGGATCTGTGGGATTCAGATAAAGAAGGGAAGAGAGTTAGGGTTGTAACAAGAAGTGGGAGAGTGGTCTCAGAAGTCGAGAGGTCACAGGACCCAGTGCAAGCACCTACAGGAAAAGAGCCGAAGGAGGATCCCATAATGAAGCAGTTGAAAAAGACCACGGCTCAGATATCTATTTGGGACCTTTTGAGATAATCTCCTTCGCACAGGCAGAAGTTAGTTGAGGCCTTGTGTGAATCTACTGTGGCCACCATGATTTCTCCATCTAAGTTTCTAGATTTGGTTAAAGGTGTTGGGTTTCATCGGATTAAATCAACATTAACGCAGCGGAATAAAACGAAACCCGAAGACAGGATCCAAGTATATTCAATTGATTCAAAAGGAAGATATTAAGATTTACTAACCTTTAGAATGAAATAACGCCTTATCTCGGACTACAGGTGCTGCTTTGATCACGAACACCCTCTACCGGTATCCACATGCACGAACAGAAGTCGCAGTGGTGCTAGCTCCCTTATTATGCGAATGGATTTTAATTATCTTTCTCAAAGGAAAGGTGGCTGGGTTAGCTTTTGATTTTCTTTTTCAAAGAAGAATGGTAGCTTGTTTTTCCACTTCTTATTCTCTAATATGAAGTTACAGCAACTTTCAATCACTGCCCCTTTTTGAATAACGTGATTAGAACTCTTATCCAAGTTAATCTCTTTTCTTAACATATATCTAATATATGTAAATAAGTTTTTTAAACCTTAAAGAGATTAATAGGGATATTAACTCTTATTCAAAATTAAGAGATAATATATATATTTATTTATTTATTTATTTCTTATTCAAAACAATAAGAAATATTATATTAATACATACCATTATCTCATATTCAAAATAAGAGATATATGTATATATACATATATAAATATATATAAATATGTAATTTTGAAATTAAATATAAATACCTATATTTATATTTTATTCCGAAATAACCTAATAAAATCCATTCTGTTCATTTGATCTTGGTGTGTGACCCAATAGGTTTATATTATGTTGGCAGTGGGCCTAATCCCATAATAAGCTCACAAGTCATAATTGGTCTCTAGCAAGACATTATGACTACCCAAATAATATAAATATCGTTAATCCGATTTTAACCTGACAACAGAACATGTTATTATCCTTTTGTCACACGATATCTTGTTCGAACATAAGTCATGGTCCATGTGAAACTTAAATTGTTCAAACATATAATTTCTCGATCACTAAGTGGACTGATAAATTCAAATGACATTGATTACACTATCAATTCATTCGAGCACGGCCATGCATTTTACAGTCCTACTTATCGAGAGACCCAATAGATATCTCTCTCAAAAGAGAGGGACAAATTCCATCTTGGTTATTCACTTTCCTCTGCATAATTCAGAGTATGTCCAATCATAAACTTTATAATTATCCGATTAAAGATAACGTTTGATTATGTCAAAACATAATGTTCCTTATGTAAGAAACCGTGATAATCTCAGGTCAAAGGATTCAATAATATATCTATTATAAGAACACTTATGACACTATCCCATGAAGTGATCTTGCAGTGGGTCTATCCAGTACTTTGTTCTCTAGCAAGTACCTATAGATTTGATTTATATCATCATATATAATCATCCAATGATTATCAATGCAAATCTATACTAGTCTTAATTTATCTTTATGCCCTTTATTGATAAATGACTAGGGACAACATGAATAACATTATTATTCATAAACATTACAATAATGTAACATGCAAATAATATTAATGTGAAGAAAACCATTATATAAATGAAAAAATAATGATTACATCAAGGTCCAAATGTTTGGCCTAGGGCATAACCACTAACAAAAGGAGTATCAGGGGAGAGATTGGTACACTCTGATGCTGACTTTCCAGCGGAAGGCCGCAATCACAATCGGCCACTGTATATCAAGGCACAGATTAATGACAAGCACACCGCTTGTGTCATGGTTGATAACGGCTCGTCCATAAATATCTGCTTTTTAGTGGCACTTTAGGCTTTTGGGCTAGATGAAAGTATGTTGAATAAGTTTGATTTGATCATTACAGCCTATGACAACTCTCAAAGACAAGCATCGGGAACTTTCAGAGCTTTAGTCAAGACTGAGCCTATTGAAACGGAGGCGAAGTTTGTGGTTTTGCCTATTCCAACAAACTTTTTAGCTCTACTTGGAAGGCCATAACTCCACAAGTTAGGGGGAGTGCCGTCTATCTTACACCAAATGATCAAGATACCACATGAAGGAGAGGTGGTAACTATTAAAGCTGCAAGAGAAAACCAAGTGTTTGCCTTAGGGATCTCTAACCAGCCATTCAGTGGCTTTCATATATCGATGAGTGGAGAAGAGCGGGGTTCGGCAGATAGCCCTCAAGTGGTGAATATGATGAAGAAGATGCACTTCATCCCTGGAGCTGGTTTAGGCAAGAATTTACAGGGGCTACAGTCAGCCATCACTACAAAAGGCCAGAAGGATCGAAAGGGATTAGGCTACAAAGGTGAGTGTGACAGGAAGAAAATGTCAGAGAAGATCCCCCACATTTCAGAGAGTTTTGTTCCTGCATCCTTGGTTTGTGCCTACACTGGAGAAGAAGAGCCTCGGTGGGTAAATGGAAATATCATACCAAGGTTCGTAATCTTCAATGATGTCTTCGACTGGGATAATAGGGTTATCAAATCTATGAAGGACTTCTAGGATGAAGAGATCATGACCTAATGCAGTGTCTGGGATGGGGACGGGCCGGAGGAGATTATCACTGACAAGCTGCTAGCCACTAGGTTGAAGGGAAAAATGAAGATGGTGGTTGAAGCAACAGAGCCAGATTTGAAGATTCAAGATCTGAAGATTTCATCAGAGGTAGTTGATAAGCCTCTATAAAGCCAAGAAGCCAAAGAACAGTCGGTTGCAACATTAGCGTCGATGGATAATAAAAACAATAGTTATTTAGATAATCTTTTTATGCTAGAACTTTTTAATAATGACAATGTGGACTATGAATATATTAATGAGATGAATAAATTTGCTTACTTGTGTGATGTTTCTGATAATTTCATTTCACATGATCCATTCATGTTTGTTATTAACTCAACTAGTACAACTGCATTTAATCTCGAAACTTTAGAGAACCCAAAGGAAATTTTGAAAGCATCAGACATAACTCCTGAGGAGAGGTTAAAGTTTGAGAGAATTTTGAAAAAATATGAAAAAGTCTTTGCCTGGACCTATGAGGACATGCCAGAAATTAATCAAGACGTCGCTGAACATACCATTCCAACTTACCTAGAGTCTAAATCAGTCAAGCAAAAGCTCAAAAGACTTAGACCGAAATGGGCGCAAAAGGTGAAAGAAGAGATCCATAAGCAAATTGAGACTAAGTTTCTGATAAAGGTTCAATACTCGACCTGGTTAGCTAATGTAGTTCCTGTGGCTAAAAAGGATGGAAAGGTTTGAGTATGTGTGGATTATCGGGACCTGAATAAGGCTTGTCCGAAAGATGATTTCCCTCTCCCTCATATTGATGTGCTAGTGGATAGTATGGCTGCTTGCATGATGTATAGCCTTATGGACGGGTACGCAGGGTACAATCAAATCCTCAACAAGATCGTAGATCGAATTAAAACTGCCTTCATCACTGAATGGGGTACATTTACTTACCGGGTTATGCCTTTCAAATTAAAGAATGCAGGAGCACGTATCAAAGAATGGCCACCAGAGTTCTCAATGACTTAATCCACAAAGAAGTGGAGGTATATGTCAACGACATAATGATCAAGTCAGCTACTAGAGAAGGTCACTTCGAGGTTTTGGAAAGGTTTTTTCAAAGGATCAATAAGTACAATCTGTGCCTCAATCCCAAGAAATGCATTTTTGGAGTTATGTTGGGTAAGCTGTTAGGCCATGCGGTAAGTCAGAGAGGAATTGAAGTAGATCCTGATAAGGTCAGAGTAATTAGAGAGATGTCAGCTCCTTAGAAAGAGAAAGAAGTTAGAAGTTTCCTGGGAAAACTTCAGTACATCAGCCGGTTTATTACTAAGCTAGCTTCTGTATGTGAGCCAATCTTCAAGCTTCTTAGGAAGATTCAACCGATGGTGTGGAATAGTGATTGTCAAGTGGCCTTTAATACTATTAAGGATTATCTCCAAAATCTACTAGTCTTAAGACCATCACATCATGCCAAACCGCTAATCCTGTATCTAGCAGTAGAAGATAGTTCAGTGGGTGTCATGATGGCTCAGAAGGATGAGTTTGGGGTGGAGTTTGCTGTTTATTACCTTAGCAAGAAATTCCTGCCATATGAAGCCAAATATGTTGAGGTAGAAAAGATTTACTTAGCAGTAATATGGGCCTTTAAGAAGCTGCGACACTACTTTCACTCCTTCAGCGTATAGGCGGTTGCCAAGCATAACCCGCTCAGGTACCTTCAAAAAGCGCCCTCTCTATTAGGAAAAATGGGAAGATGGTTGTTACTGTTGCAGGAGTTCGATGTCGAATACATCACTAGGAAAACCATCAAGGGAAGAGATGTAGCTAAGTTCTTAGCTGAACATCCTATTGAAGGAGATCAGTTCGAATACAATTTCTCAGATGAAGATATCACGGCCATAGCAATATAAAGGTGGCATATGTTTTTTTATGGGGCAATTAATAGTAAAGGGGCAGGAGCAGGGATTATTCTTACGACCCCAGATGGTGAGAAGCTGCCATTAGCCAAAAATTTGAGGTACAAGGCTACCATATGAGACTTGCATCTTTGGATTGGAAGCACTGCTTGCTCTGGGTGCAAAGACTACAGAAGTTTTTAGAGATTCATCCTTAGTAATCCATTAGATTAGAGGGGAGTGATCAGTTAAAGAAGAGAGATTGTTGCCTTATGTGAAGTACTTGAGAATGTTAAGTAGTCAGTTCGAGACTTGCACTTTTCACTTTGTCCCCAGGGATGAAAATCAATTGGCTAATGCTCTCACGACATTAGTGTCCATGTGAGATAATCCGATAGGGGTTGTTATGAAACCCGTTCTGATCTCTAGTTCAAAGAAGCCTTATTTTGAAAATGAGTAGGTGATGGAGATTGAAGTTCGTGATGGAAACCCTTGGTACTACAATATCTAGAATTACTTGAAAAGGTCAGTTTTTCCAGAAGAAGCCACCGAAAAAGACCAAAGAATGATTCGAAAGTTATCCACTCAATTCATTAGTGTAGATGGCACTTTGTATATGGTATCCAGTTGAGATGTTTGGCAGAGAAAGAAGCTGAAAAGGTTATGGAGGAGGCTCATGCCAGAGTCTGCGGAGTTCACATGAATGGCTTAGCCTTAGCAAAGAAAGTCATGCGCCAAGGATTCTATTAGCTCACGATGGATACGGATTGTTCAAAATATGTGAAGCAATGCCAGTTATGCCAACAGTATGCGAATTTGAGACATATGCCAGTTTCAGAGCTACACAACTTGGCATCTCAATGGCCATTCACAGTTTGGGGAATAGATATCATAGGCGAGATACGTCCTACAGCTTCTAATGGGCACAGGTTCATCATAGTCGCCATTGATTACTAAATGGGTCAAAGCTGAATCTTTTAAGAAGGTCGATGTCAGGGACATGGCTAAGTTCATCGAGCGAAATTTGATATGCAGATATGGCCTCCCGCACCACATTGTGTCTGATAATGGGGTAAAATTCTTGGCAGAAACTAAATAGATACTTCAGAAATATGGAATAGAGCATCACAAGTTTTCTCCTTATCGGTCTCAAGCTAACTGCGCGATTGAAGCAGCCAACAAGAATGTTAAAAGAATATTGGCCAAGATAGTTCAGAGCTATAAAAACTGGGCAGAAAAACTACCTTTTGCACTCTGGGGTTATAGAATCACATTCAGAACCTCTACGGGAGCAACACCATTCTCTCTGGTATATGGAACTGAAGCAGTTTTACCAGTTGAAATCGAGCTGAAATCTTTAAGGGTGGTCATAAAAGCCGAGATTCTGGAGGCAGAATGGGCACAACAGTGATTACTGCAGTTGAATCTATTGGATGAGAATAGGTTGCGAGCTTATTATCACAATCAGGTTTATCAGAAGAGATTAGCTCGGTCGTTTGGCAAGAAGGTATGAAAACATCCATTGAAAGAAGGGAATTTGGTCTTCAAGATGATGAGGCCGGGGGTGCCAAACATCTGGGAAAAATTTAGGCTAACCTGATAAGGTCCGTTCGTTCTTAAAAAGTTGCTAACAAAGGGAGTAGCGATTTTAGCAGACAATGATGGGAATGAGTTTAAAGACCCGATCAATGTCGACAGACTAAAAAGATTTCATGGCTAAAGACCAAAAATTAAAAGAAGAGAATAAATGCCCCGCGGGTCGAAAATCGAAAAAAATGGCCTTACTAAAATTGGGCGCCCTATAAGGGTGAAAACCGAAAAAAGACATCCTGGGAAAAAATAAAGGGCCGAGAGAAAATGTTCAATCGAGAAAACCCAAGAGGGCCGATTGATAACAGGAGTTTGATACTTACAAGATCTATTCCGAGATTAGGTGTAGTCTTATGCTTTTGAGATCTTGCCAATTGAGGATCATGTACGATGAAATCATATAGAAATGTACACAATTTTGCAATTAGTAAAAGAATTTAGTTTGCATCTTCATTGGTTTTTAGTTCCATCTTAAAAAGAAATATTTCATTCGTTTATCTAATAACTATTCTCTAATCATTTTCGTCGGAAGGTGCCTAAGCAATTTGTATTGATCGCCCTTAAGGGAGGTTCTGAGAATAACATTCACTTCTCTTGTAGCTGCACCTAAAAAAAACAAAACAAAACAAAAGAAGCTATAGACACCAGGTCCTGAGTCAGTCTAAATCGAAGTTAGCCGATAATGATAATTGCCTTCATAGGCTAAAAAGGTTGAAAGTGATGATTTTCTCGTCAAATTTGCATTTTAGAGTGAGAAATTGAAAAATAATAAAAAAAATATTTTAAAAATTAGATTTGAAAAACGGGGCTTAGAAATTACAATATTTTTAGAAAAAATAAATTTTTTTTAAAAAAAAGCGTTAATGCCACCGCGCGCTCCTGTAGAGCGCTCGAGGCGTCGCTCGCCCGTCTCACCAGCCAGCGCTCGAAACGCGCGCTGGCAGCCCGTCGCTCAATAGCGACGAGCGTCTGTCCCTTCCTGGCCGTCGCTAAAATATCTGATTCTTCCTTTTTTCCGATTTTTCACCATAAAAACGTGTTTTTTTCACCCCCAAATGAAGGTTTTTGAGTCCAAATTAAATTCTAAATCATTTTTTTAGATAATTAATAAATAAAAGATGATTTTATCATTAAAAAAGGTAGGAAATTGAATTAAAATCAAATTTCTATTCCTAATAGAATTAGGGTTTTATTTTTCCATCATATAAATACTTTGAGATGAAAAAACCTAAGAGGAGCCTCCATTATTTTTGACATCAGATTTTTGAGAGCTGATTATTTTTTTCTTCTTTGATTTTTTTTCAAAAATTTCAGACTTTTATTTTTCTATTAACAAGGATTAATTGAAATTTGAAATTCAAGTTTCAATTCTTAATTATTCTAATTAATTTTTTTGTTTTCTCCATAAACAAAAGGAATTAATTTTCACTTTCAAATCAATTTTCAATTTTTTAAGCATCCAAATTAATTTCTTTGTTTTCTCCATAAACAAAAGGAATTAATTTCATTGCTAAATCATTTGTTTGAGGAATTTTCCAAGGAGATCATTATTATTCCATCGAATCCAAATCTGATGGTAAATTTTCTGGGCTCCGAATTAATTATTTTCTTTTTTATCTTATTCTATTATTTTCTATTATTTTGTTCATGTAAATATTGTTTTATTGATTTTATTTCTAACATATAATCAATTAATTTATTTTGCCTTGGTTTCTTAACATGCCTTGATTTCTTATTTTTTTGGTTATTCTTAACATGTATTATTTTGACATGTAATTAATTAATTTATTTTTGTTGATCTTTCTGCTATGTAAATATTTATGTTTATTGTGTTTAACATGTAAATAATTAATTTAATCATGCTAATTTTGCATCTTTAACCCAATAATCCTATTTTGCCAACTAAATGAAATTGTTTGAATTGTTTTCATTCCTCATGCATGCATTCATGTGAACAGTGGCCATTTTGCATTACTTTCTCTTATAATTTCAACTTACTTGGCCCACACATCATTATTTTATTCATTCTTTCATTTATCATTTTATTTATTTGATTTATTTACTTGGTTGGCTTAATTAAAATATTTGTTAATGGGATTCATTTAATTTAATTGGGTTCTTTGTTTATTTTATGTATTTCATTTTAATTCATTTTTTCTAATTTATTTTATTTTATTTATTTTATTTAACTACTAACTTTAATTCTCTTTTTTTTTTCTTTTTTGGTTGCAATACTTTGTTTTTTTATTTTGAGTGTTACCCATAGGCGAGATGGGGGATCGAGGACTAAAAGCCTTCAAAGTTTGGTTTTACATTTTTTAATTGTTGTATTTTTCCCTATTTTATTATATGTTACATGTAAAATGTATTTTGGATCCGTTTTTATTATGAAAATTCATGTTTTTCTACAATAATTAAAATTGGAATTTTTCTAATAAAATGGACCAATGTCCTATTTTTATCCAATAAAATCTCACTTTCAAATGGAGAATTAATTTTTATAAAATGAGATCACCCATCCCGGTTTTCTCAATCAATGCCCAAAAATAATTCTCCAAGTTTTTTCAATATTAATCAAATGAACCAATGTTTCTAAAATTCAATAAATGTCCCGATTTATGTATGATATATTTTATTCTTGTGATGCAGTTATTTATTTATTCATTTTGGGCCCTTGTAATTAATTTTTGGGGCAAGTTTATCCTTTTATTTTATTTATGCTTTCTTTATTTTGGGGGATTGTTCTGTCCCAGATTTTTCTTGTAATTTATTTATTGCTTTATTTTATGCTTTCTTTATCATTTTTTGATGTGATTGAAATGCACTTTAGATTTATTGCATGATCGTGTGAGATGGAATTTCGTTATGTTAAAAAACTCATTTATAAACTTAACTTAAGACATGAATAAAAGTGAAGTTCCGAACACCTTCTCTGGTTTAAGACCCTCGAGGTTAGATGACCTTTCCCAATTCCTTGTAAATTGGGTGGCGACTCCAAAATACTTCAAAGGTGCCTAAAGGTTTCATGGAATTAGATAAACCTCCCAATGTTCTATTGGGTAGGGGATTCCAAAATGTCTCGTGTAACCAAAGATCAAAAGACGCAAACCAATCACTCGAATCCTAAAATCGGGTTTAATGAGGGCCTTGCTGGTCCGGCGCGCGTCACAGTGGCGACTCCACTGGGGATGATCGAAACTTCGCTTTGAAAATGAATTAAGTTAAAGTTATAATTGAATTATTAACAAATGAAAATTCCATTTTTCCTCGAAATTGCATTGCATCCATTAGAGCCTTAGAACTATACTAGTTGGTCCCTCTTTTGACCTCGGTGCGTTCCCGAAGCACGACCCTATGTTCACTCAATGTAGGGAAGTGTTAAGGATAATCACCAGCGCAAGCCTCATACCATCATAGTATATTAAATGGAGACCCGATTGGTCGTTATGCTCGTGGTGAGCTAGACCCATTAGCATGGACCATGCTTGGGTATACCTAAAGTAACATCACCCATGATTAAAGCTCATGTAATGGCAATAGAAACTTCCACTAGGTAGTATGCTCCTTAATACGATGCTTGCTACGTGGGCCCTTATGTATTAAACCAATTCAAACATATTAATTGGACACTCATCAAAGGCTTTCATGCCCCGGTGGGCCCATTTTAGTCTGTTTGAATGTTCCAAATATATAATGGCCAAATCCCATATGCATGCGCCTTTACATTAAGAGTGTTATACTGCTGGTATATCACCATGCACCATACGCGCCCATCGGGTTCCCCGTTGACCCAATGACCCATGGGTTAAGCCCGCCTAGGGCAGAGACTGCACGACCTCGTGTGTGGGAGTAATAAGGTTGGAAGGGTCTATCTGCTTGCATGTGGATGTAAATGTCGCATAACATATGATCGTCCATCACATGTGTCATTCATGCATGCTAAAATGTAATTTTATTTTTTGTGAATACGCTTTATTTTGTACACACAATTTTCAAAAAAAAAGGAGAGAGAAAAAAATGCATACACGTCATTTTGTACGTGTACATTGTGTTCGATGCATGTGGCTTTCATACGTACATTATCATTCTGTGTATAATTCTTTTCATGTATCACATGTATCGTTGTTATTTTTTTGATCTTTCGGCACGGTCATGCATTACATGTTGTTCATGCATCTAAAAGCATAAGCATTTTGGGGTGTGTACTTTCTATCTTGCATATACAACATTTTGCATATATGTTTCATCATGCATTTTTTTCATACATCGCATGCATCATTCTAACCCCTTTATATTTCAGCCATCATAGGTACGAATCAGTGGTCTAGGGGTCCAGACGGCCGACTGGTAAGGAGAAACCCGTTCTTCGAGTCAGTAGAGCAAGTCACATATTGGTGTTCGGAGTCACTTTCAGATAGCACAGAATCCTTGCCTTCAGAGTTATCATTAGATATGGCCAACTAAAAAGCGAATGCCACCCGGGCTATGGTCACCGAAGAAATGGACCGAAGGGCCCAAGAAATGGAGTGCAGATTCGAAGAGTTTGAGCGTAGGATAATGGCAATGATGTGTAACTTAACTGCTGCTCTAATACAGCCAGCTGGCCAACAACCTGCCCCTCCTATCGGAGGACAAGCTGAACAAATTCCTATCAGGGAGGCACCTCTGGCAGCAGTTATGGAACCACCCCTGCTGTGGACCCTAGGGTGCTTGCAAACATTGAGCCTAGAAGAACAGGGGAGCATAGGCCTGAGGAGGACTTTGTAAAGGATGAGCACGAAGAATCTATGTCAGTAAAAGCTAGACCTCCTAAAGAAGATGCTGCTTTGAAGAAGATAGAGGAGAAGGTTGAGGCAATGGCTCGTTTGTTATCTGCAGTAAAGGGGATAAGCCCAGAAAATAGGGATTTGGATGACAATGAGATACTTCCTCAAAGATTTAAGATGCCTGAGTTGCCCAAATTTGATGGCACATTAGATCCATCTGTCCACATCAAGCAGTATACGCTTGTGATGAAAGGGACTATGCTCACTAAGAGATAGAAGGTGGAATATTTCTGACTTAGTTTGATTGGACCTGCCATAGACTGGTACCATGGCTTGGATAGAAGGGCAAGAGAAGATTGGGACCTGTTAACTGAGGAGTTTCTTAAACAATATGACTGTAGCACCCGGATGGAGGTTACGTTGAAAGATTTAGAGTTACTTCAACAGAAACCCAATGAATCATTCCACGAGTATCTTACTCGGTGTAGAAATCGGGTGATAAAAATGAGAAGGAAGCCAGATACTCCAGACTAGATTCGGCTATTCATCCGAAATGCAAGTCTGTATCTAAGGGATGGATTAAAGATGAAGGGGCTCTGAGATTGGGAATCTTTAAAGGATATAGCCATCGAAGCAGAAGGGGAGTACTCGGCAAAGAAAGCAAGCCAAGAGAGTTTTATCAAGAAGAATTTTGGGAACCAATCAGGGAATAGATCAACTGACGCTGGGAGTAGTAGCAGTAATAAGAGTGGCAGCGGCAGAACAGCTGAGGTCTCGGCAACAGAATCCAATCAGGGCCAGAGGTACTACTCGAATTTGGGTCGTCCCCTATCTTGGGTTTTGGAAAGATTGACGAAGGAGGGGCAGTTGAGACCTTTGGAGCCAAGGCCAGCCAAGAACTAGGGCCAGCCGGGACATAGGAGTGATCAGTTCTGTGCTCATCATCAGCACACAGGCCATCTGACTTACTACTGCAGAACCTTGAGAAACAAAATCCAAGACCTCATTGACAATAAGCAGATTACAGATCCAGAAAAGAGAGAGAAGAGGAAAAAGTCGGGTCATGCAGTTCCTCCACCAGTGTATATGATCAGGTCTAGCTTGCCCGAATGGTATGTATTGCAAGATCTATATGGTAATCAGTATGTCTCTATCACCCGTAAAATGAGTGAAGAAGGGGTTCCCATGGCGATGATAGACTGTTGGTCCACTAGTGAGAGTGGAGATGAAAGTGACGAAAGTCAAGAACTTGCGAATCCTTGGGATTCAGAAGATGAGGAAAAGAAAAAGGTTGTGGCAGTGACTAGAAGTGGCAGAGTAGTTCCGGAGGTGGAAAGGCCTCATGATTCAGCACCTACACATGCTGAAAAGGAGCCTGAGGAAAATGGGCTGGTGAAACAGTTGAAGAAGACAGTAGCTCAGATATCCATTTGGGACTTGTTGAGACAATCCCCATCACATAGGCAGAAGTTAGTAGAGGCCTTATGCGAGTCCACCGTGGCCACCACTATCTCACCATCTGAGCTGTTGGAACTGGTTAAAGGAGGTTCAGGGGAAAATCTAGTTTATTCTGATGCGAATTTACCTGTGGAAGGCCGTAAGCACAATCACCCGTTGTACATCAGAGCACAGATTAATGGCAAGCACACCGCTTGTGTGATGGTTGATGACAGTTCTTCGATAAATGTATGTCCTTTGGTCGAGCTCCCGGCTTTTGGGTTGAATAAAGACATGCTGAGCGGGTCTGACTTAACCATTACAGCTTATGATAACTCTCATAGACAGGCCTCAGGGACTTTTAAAGCTATGGTTAAAACTGGGCCCATTAAAATGCAAGTGGAGTTCATGGTCTTATCAATCCCGGCCAACTTCTCAGCTTTACTTGGAAGGCCTTGGTTTCACAAATTGGGGGGAGTGCCATCCACCCTTCATCAGATGATCAAAATGAGGGAGAAGTGGTAACTATCAGAGCTGCTAGAGAAAATCAGGTTTCCACACTAGAAATCTCTAAACAGCCTTTCAACGGTTTCTATGTGTCGATGATTGATGATGAAGATGGTTTAGAGGGTAGTTCCCAAGTGGTAAATATGATGAAAAGAATGCACTTTATTCCAGGAGCTAGTCTAGGTAAGAACTCATAAGGGCCACAATCCCCTATCACAATAAGGGGTCAGAAGGACCGAAAAGGCCTAGGCTATAAAGGTGCAAGTGTTAAAGGGAAAGAGGAGTCAGCAGGTATCCCTTATATTTTGAAAAGTTTCGTACCAGCAACACCTATTTGTGCTTATTGTGGAGAGGCCGAGCCCCAGTTTGTCAATAGACAGATCCTCCCAGGCTTTGAAATTTTTAATGATGTGTTTGATTGGGCCGATGGGACCGTCAACTCAGTTGAAGATTTTTGGGATGAAGAGGTTATGACCCAGAGCATCATCAGAGATATAGGTGAGCCAGAAGAAGTTTACACTGATAAGGTTCTTGCCACCAGGGTAAAGGGGAAGGAAAAAATGGAAGTTGAAGTATCAGAACTAGAAGCTCCACCAAAAGTAGTAAAAGAGCCACCTTAAAGTCAAGACAACAGTGACATATCGGCCACAACGTCTGCCTCGGCGGATGAAGAAAATCATAGTTATTTAGATGTTCTTTTTGTTCCAGAACTTTTTAATGATGACAATGTGTGCAATTCTAATTTCATTAATGAGATGAATAATTTTGCTTATTTGTGTGATGTTTCTGATGATTTCATTTCACATGATCATACACATGATGCATTTATTTTTGACATTAATTCAACTAATACAACTCCATTTAATCTCGGGACTTTGGAAAACCCAAAGCAAATTTTGATTGCGTTTTACATAACTCCTGAAGAGAGATTAAAATTTGAGAGAATCTTAAAAAAATATGAAAAAGTCTTTGCCTGGACCTATGAAGACATGCCAGGAATTGACAGAAACATCACTGAACATGCAATTCTGACTTATCCAGAGTCCAAACCCGTCAAGCAAAAACTCAGAAAACTTAGGCCAGAGTGGGCATAGAAGGTGAAAGAGGAAGTGCATAAGCAGATTGAGACCAAATTCCTGGTTGAGGTTTAATACCTGACCTGGTTAGCTAATGTAGTTCCTTTGGCTAAAAAGGATGGAAGGGTTCGAGTATGTGTGGATTATCGGGATTTGAACAAGGCCTATCCCAAAGATGATTTCCCTCTGCCCCATATAGACATCTTAATAGATAGTGCAGCTTCTAGCATGATGTACAACTTTGTAGACGGTTACGCTGGATATAATCAGATCCTCAACAGAATTATAGATCAGATTAAGACAGCTTTTATCACCGAATGGGGTACATTTGCTTATCGTGTTATGCCATTTGGACTAAAAAATACTGGCGTGACTTATCAAAGGATGGCTACCAAGATTCTTGATGACTTGATTCACAAGAAAGTGGAGGTGTATGTAGATGATATGATGATTAAGTCTGCTACCAGGGAAGGTCACTTCGAGGCTTTGGAAAAGTTCTTCCAAAGGATTGATAAGTATAATCTGCGCCTCAATCCTAAGAAATGCAACTTTGGAGTTACCTCGGGTAACCTGTTAGGCCATATAGTAAGTCAAAGAGGAATTGAAGTGGATCCGGATAAGATCAGAGGATTTAGGGAGATGCCCGTGCCCCGAAAAAAAAAAGAAGTTAGGAGTTTCCTGGGAAAGCTTCAGTACATCAGCCGATTTATTGCCAAGCTAGCTTCAATATGTGAGCCCATCTTCAAGCTCCTCGGGAAGAATCAGCCGGTGGTGTGGAATAGTGATTGTCAATTGGCTTTTGATACCATTAAGGATTATCTTCAGAATCCACCAGTCTTAAGACCACCATGTCATGCCAAACTACTAATCCTGTACCTGGCAATAGAAGACTGTTCAGTGGGTGCCATGATGGCTCAGGAGGATGAATTTGGGGTGGAGTTCGCTGTTTATTACCTTAACAAGAAATTCCTGCCATATGAAGCCAAATATGTTGAAGTAGAGAAGATTTGCTTAGCAATAATTTGGGCCTCGAAAAAATTAAGACACTATTTCCACTCATTCAAGATTCAGGCAGTTGCTAAACAGAATCCTTTGAGATACCTTCAGCAGGCACCTTCTTTGCTTGGAAAGATGGGTAGGTGGTTGATACTGCTCCAAGAATTCGATGTAGAATACATCACTAGGAAAACCATTAAAGGGAGAGTTGTAGCTGAATTCCTAGCTAATCACCCTATTGAAGGAGAAAAGGTTGAGTATAATTTTCCAGATGAGGATGTCATGGCCATTGCAGTTCAGGGATGGCAGATGTATTTTGACGGAGCAGTTAATAGTAAGGGGGCAGGTGTAGGGATCATTTTGATAACTCCGAATGGTGAACAATTACCGCTGACTAAGAAGTTGAGATATAAAGCCACTAACAATGAATCCGAGTATGAAGCGTGTGTCTTTGGATTGGAGGCTCTTTTGGCCTTGGGGGCAAAGTCTGCAGAAGTCTTTGGAGATTCATCGTTGGTGATCCATCAGATTCGAGGAGAGTGGTCTGTTAAAGAAGAAAGATTGGTACCATATTTAAGGCACCTTCGTATGTTAAGCGGCCAATTTGAAACTTGTACTTTCCATTTTGTCCCTAGAGAGGAGAATCAGTTAGCTGATGCACTTGCAACCCTGGTGTCCATGTGGGATAACCCGAAAGGAGTAGTTATGAAGCCCGTGTTGATTTTGAGTTCACTGAAGCCTTGCTTTGAGTATAAACAGGTGATGGCTGTCGAAGCCACTGATGGAAAACCTTGGTACTATGACGTTCAAAATTACCTGGAGAGGTCGGTATTCCCAGAAGAAGCTTATGAAAAAGATCGAAGAATGATTCGAAAGCTGTCCAACTAGTTCCTCAGTGTAGATGGTATGCTTTACAAGAGACAGGCAGATGGCATTCAATTGAGATGCATAGCAGAGGAGGAGGCTAGGAAGGTTATGGAGGAAGTCCATGCCGGTATTTGTGGTACTCACATGAATGGTTTATTCTTAGAAAAGAAAATCATGCGCCAAGGGTTCTATTGGATCACTATAGATGCAGATTGCTCAAAGTTTGTAAAACAATGTCAGCTGTGTCAATAATACGCAGACTTGAGGCATGTGCCAGTGTCAGAACTACATAACTTATCCTCGCCATGGCCATTTGCAGCTTGGGAAATAGATATTATAGGGGAGATACGCCCTACCGCCTCTAATGGGCACAGGTTCATTATAGTCGCCATCGATTACTTTACCAAATGGGTCGAGGCAGAATCTTTCAAGAAGGTTGATGCTAGGGACATGGCCGAGTTCATTGAACGGAATTTAATATGCAGATATGGTCTCCCACATCATATTGTGTCTGACAATGGGGTACAATTCTTGTCTGAAACTAAACGGGTACTGCAGAATTATGGGATACAACACCATAAGTCCTCCCCTTACCGACCTCAAGCCAATGGAGCAGTTGAGGCAGCCAACAAAAATGTCAAGAACATTTTGGCTAAGATGGTGCAGAATTACAAAGACTAGGCAAAAAAGTTACCTTTTGCACTATGGGGTTACAGAACCACCATTAGAACATCGATGGGCGCAACGCCATTTTCTTTAGTGTATGGATCGGAGGCGGTTCTACCAGTTAAAATTGAGCTCAGATCTTTGAGAGTCGTTATGGAAGCCGAAATTCCAGAAACAAAATAGGCCCAACAGAGATTACTGCAGTTGAACTTGCTAGATGAGAATAGGTTGCGAGCCTACTATTACAACCAGGTTTACCAAAAGAGGTTAGCCCGGTCATTCGGAAAAAAGATTAGAAAGCATCCACTAAAAGAAGGAGATCTGGTTTTCAAACAGATGAGACCAGGGGTACCAGACATTCGGGAAAAATTTAGGCCAACGTGGGAAGGTCCATTTGTGTTAAAGAAGCTATTGTCAAAAGGGGCGGCCATTTTAATAGATAGTGATGGGAACAAGTTCAAGGAGCCGATCAATGTTGACAGATTAAAAATGTTTCATGGCTAAGACTAAAATCAAAAGAAGAGAATAATTTGCCCTGCGGGTCGAAAACCAAAAAAAGGCGGCCTTGCTAAAATTGGGCGCCCTGTCAGGGTGAAAACCGAAAAAAGGCACTCTGGCAAAAAATTAAGGGCTGAGAGAAAATGTTCAATCATGAAAACCCGAGAGGGCTGATTGATAACAGGAGTTTGACGCTTGCAAAATCCATCCTAAGATTAAGTGCAGTTTTTTGTTTTTGAATTTTCGTCAATAAATGATCATATATATTGAAATCATATAGAAATATTCATAAATTTGCAATAAAAGATTCAGTTTGCACTTTTCGTGATTGTCTAGTTCTTTTACAAAAAGTAAAAATAAATTGTCATTATCCGAAATCTATTTTTAACTGTGTTTATTCGGTTAGACGTGTAAGCTAACTGATCCTGTTGTCAACTGCGGAGCTAGTCACCCATCTCTTGTATTCTGACGAGCCGATAAAATCAAAATCTTCAGCCTTCAAGATGGTTGTACTTAAAGGTAACTGCACCCAAAGTCCACGGCAGCCAATAATGAATGCCGAAGTTAAGAGCCCACCATGGAAAGCCAGAGGCAGAGTTAAAATAGTCTGATACCCTCCAAATAGATGAACGCAGCGGGCTGTGATGTAAAAGGAGGCCCTGTGAAGCCCATATAAGGGAACACATCCTGAAGACCTATACCAGGTCATATAGTCAAAACATAGTCAGGGGCTCGTAAAGTTGATATCTCCATCTGCCAATGTGGCTATCCATATTAAACCTTCATGGGAACCGATATGTCCTCTGTCTAAGAAAAAAGGTGCACCAGTGAATATTCATCGATCACCCTAGGAGGTGGTTCTGTCAATAACCTTAACTTTCCTTGCAGCTGTACCTGAAAGGCAGGAGAGTCTTAAAAAAAAAAGGCCGTTTGTGATGAAAACCGTGACTGGCTCTCTAAACAAAAGTTAGGCCAAAGGGCAGGGTGAAAACCTGGGAACAGGCAGTCTGTCCTTAAAAAAAAATGCCATTAGAGATGAAAACCGTGACTGGCTCTCTAAGCAAAAGTTAGGCCAAAGGGCAGGGTGAAAACCTGGGAACAGGCAGTCTATCTTTAAAAAAAATGAATAAAAGCCGCTGAAATGGATTGGGTCCATTCCAGGCAAAAATTAGGCATAGGGTTATGTGAAAATCCGAAAAGGACGCATTTCCCGCTAAGAAAAGGTAGTGTGAAAATCCACGAGGGACGCACTACCTTTAATAAATGACCAACAGTGTATGGAGGGATAAGGCAGCCCACATGTTTCCCCTTCAAGCAAATATTGCACAATTCAGAACGCGAGTTAAGGCCTTGGGGGCAAATTACTCTTTGACCACAGGGCAGAGATGTGCACGGGTCACTGAGAGGCATCAAATAAGGCGGAGGGCCAAGCGGTACCTTCAGTGGACCCCTGACCACTCAAAACTCAGTCTATTCATTTTCAGATGCATTTCATGTCATGCAGTTCACTTGCAAACATTCGCATATGACTTTTCGCATGCACACACATATTCCTGCGCACATGACTTTTACAGGAAAAGTTTAAATAAAGACTGCACGTGCAAGAGCCAACTAAGGCCGACTTCAGCACAATGTAGGCATTCACCTGTATTAAGCAATCAGACAAAGATGAAGTCTACTCGATGTTGATTCCCGAGCCCTCTCGAGAGGCAAAGTTTCGAGTCCACTCAAGAGGCAGATTAGCCAAAACCTCTCAGGGGGCAAGTCAACCTAAGCCCTCCGAGGAGGCAAACCTTCAAAGTCCTCTTAAGAGGCAAACCTTCAAAGTCCTCTTAGAGGCGTTAATCCAGACAAGCAACCCAAGACCTCTCAGGAGGTAGTCAATCTCTATGTCCTCTTTAGAGGCAGCCCAACAGGTTAAATACCAATCCGACTGAGGCTAGACACCGCACGGGTTAGATGCCGACCCGACTGAGGCTAGACACCGCACAGGTTAGATGCCGAAATGACCAAGGCTAGACACCACACAGGTTAGATACCGACCCGACTGAGGCTAGACACCGCACAGGTTAGATGCCGAAATGACCAAGGCTAGACACCACACAGGTTAGATGTCGACCCGACTGAGGCTAGACACCGCACAGGTTAGATGCCAAAACGACCAAGGCTAGACACCGCACAGGTTAGATGCCAATCCGACTGAGGCTAGACACCACACAGGTTAGATGCCGAAACAACTAAGGCTAGACACCGCATAGGTTAAATGCCGAAACGACTAAGGCTAGACACCGCACATGTTAAATGCCAATCCGACTGAGGCTAGACACCGCACAAGTTAGATGCTAATCCTCTTAATAGGCTATACACCGCACAGGTTAGATGCCGACCCGACTGAGGCTAGACACCGCCAGGTTAGATGCTGAAACGACTAACGCTAGACACCGCATAGGTTAGATGTCGACCCGACTGAGGCTAGACACCGCACAGGTTAGATGCCGAAATGACCAAGGTTAGACACTGCACAGGTTAGATGCCGAAAAGACCAAGGCTAGACACCGCACAGGTTAGATGCCGAAACGACCAAGGCTAGACACCGCATAGATTAGATGCCAAAACGACTGAGGCTAGACACCGCACAGGTTAGATGCCGAAACGACTGAGGCTAGACACCGCATAGGTTAGATGCCAATCCGATTGAGGTTAGACACCACACAGGTTAGATGTCGAAATGACCAAGGCTTGACACCGCATACGTTAGATGCCGAAATGACCAAGGCTAGACACCGCACAGGTTAGATGCCAATCCGACTGAGGCTAGACACCGCACAGGCTAGATGCCGAAACGACTGGGGCTAGACACCGCACAGGTTAGATGCCAAAATGACTGAGGCTAGACACCGCACAGGTTAGATGCCAATCCGACCAAGGCTAGACACCGCATAGGTTAGATGCCGTAACGAGGAAGGTTATACACCACACCAACCGGTTAGATACAGAAACGACTGAAGCTAGACACCGCACAGGTTAGATGCCGAAACGACAGAGGTTGCACATCGAACAAAAGGCTAGACACCGCACAGGTTAGATGCCGCAACAACAAGGGTTAACACATCAACAGACAGACGGTAACTACCCCGAACAGCTTCACTCAGACCTGGAAGACAGCTGCCTCAGGTATGCATCTCTTTACTTCTTCTTTGAGTTTAGGCTCACCTAGACACTAGTGTACTAGATTCCCCTAAACTGGGGGCAACTGTAGACATCGGGTCCTGAGTCAGCGTAGATCGAAGTTACCCGATGATGATAATTGCCTTCATAGGCTAAAAAGGTTGAAAGTGATGATTTCCTCGTCAAATTTGCATTTTAGAGTGAGAAATTGAAAAATAATAAAAAAAATATTTTAAAAATTAGATTTGAAAAATAGGGCTTAGAAATTACAATATTTTTGGAAAAAATAATTTTTTTTTAAAAAAAAACAAAAAGCGCGAATGCCACCGCACGGCAGCGCGCAGGCACCCGAGCGACTGCGCGACGAGTGAGCCATCGCTCGCCTGTCTCGCCAGCCAGCGCGCAGAATGCGCGCTGGCATCTCGTCGCTCATTAGCGACGGGCGTCTGTCCCTTCCTGGCCGTCGCTAAAATATCTGATTCTTCCTTTTTTCCGATTTTTCACCTTAAAAACGTGTTTTTTCATCCCAAATGAAGGTTTTTGAGTCCAAATTAAATTCTAAATTATTTTTTTAGATAATTAATGAATAAAAGATGATTTTATCATTAAAAAAGGTAGGAAATTGAATTAAAATCAAATTTCTATTCCTAATAGAATTAGGGTTTTATTTTTCCATCATATAAATACTTTGAGATGAAAAAACCTAAGAGGAGCCTCCATTATTTTTGACATCAGATTTTTGAGAGCTGATTATTTTTTTCTTCTTTGATTTTTCTTCAAAAATTTCAGACTTCTATTTTTCCATTAACAAGGATTGATTGAGATTGGAAATTCAAGTTTCAATTCTTAATCATTTTAATTAATTTCTTTGTTTTCTCCATAAACAAAAGAAATTAATTTTCACTTTTAAATCAATTTTCAATTTTTTAAGCATTCAAATTAATTTCTTTGTTTTCTCCATAAACAAAAGGAATTAATTTCATTGCTAAATCATTTGTTTGAGGAATTTTCCAAAAAGATCATCATTATTCCATCAAATCCAAATCTGAGGGTAAATTTTCTGGGCTCCGAATTAATTATTTTCTTTTTTTATCTTATTCTATTATTTTTTATTATTTTGTTCATGTAAATATTGTTTTATTGATTTTATTTCTAACATGTAATCAATTAATTTATTTTGCCTTGGTTTCTTAACATGCCTTGATTTCTTATTTTTTTGGTTATTCTTAACATGTATTATTTTGACATGTAATTAATTAATTTATTTTTGTTGATCTTTCTGCTATGTAAATATTTATGTTTATTGTGTTTAACATGTAAATAATTAATTTAATCATGCTAATTTTGCATCTTTAACCCAATAATCCTATTTTGCCAACTAAATGAAATTGTTTGAATTGTTTTCATTCCTCATGCATGCATTCACGTGAACAGTGGCCATTTTGCATTATTTTCTCTTATAATTCCAACTTACTTGGCCCACACATCATTATTTTATTCATTCTTTCATTTATCCTTTTATTTATTTGATTTATTTCCTTGGTTGGCTTAATTAAAATATTTGTTAATGGGATTCATTTAATTTAATTGGGTTCTTTAATTATTTTATGTATTTCATTTTAATTCATTTTTTCTAATTCATTTTATTTTATTTAACTACTAACTTTAATTCTCTTTTTTTTTTTTTTTGCTTTTTTGGTTGCAATACTTTGTTTTTTTATTTTGAGTGTTACCCATGGGCGAGATGGGGGATCGAGGACTAAAAGCTTTTAAAGTTTGGTTTGCAGTTTTTAATTGTTGTATTTTTCCCTATTTTATTATCTTGTATGTTACATGTAAAATGTATTTTGGATCCGTTTTTATTATGAAAATTTATGTTTTTCTACAATAATTAAAATTGGGATTTTTCTAATAAAATGGATCAATATCCTATTTTTATCCAATAAAATCTCACTTTCAAATGGAGAATTAATTTTCATAAAATGGGATCACCCATCCCGATTTTCTCAATCAATAATTCTCCAAGTTTTTTCAAGATTAGTCAAAGGAACCAATGTTCCTAAAATTCAATAAATGTCCCGATATATGTATGATGTATTTTATTCTTATGATGCAGTTATTTATTTATTCATTTTGGGCCCTTGTAATTAATTTTTGGGGCAAGTTTATCCTTTTATTTTATTTATGCTTTCTTTATTTTGGGTGATTGTTCTGTCCCAGATTTTTCTTGTAATTTATTTATTGTTTTATTTTATGCTTTCTTCATCACTTTTTGATGTGATTAAAATGCGCTTTAGATTTATTGCATGATCATGTGAGATGGAATTTCGTTATGTTAAAAACTCATTTATAAACTTAACTTAAGGTATGAATAAAAGTGAAGTTCCGAACACCTTCTCTGGTTTAAAACCCTTGAGGTTAGATGACCTTTTCCAATTTCTTGTAAATTGGGTGGCGACTCCAAAATATCTCAAAGGTGCCTAAAGGTTTCATGGGATTAGATGAACCTCCCAATGTTCTATTGGGTAGGGGATTCCAAAATATCTCGTGTAACCCAAGATCAAAAGACGTGAACCAATCTCTCGAATCCTAAAAGCGGGTTCAATGAGGGCCTTGCTGGTCCGGCGCGCGTCACAGAGGCTGTAAGAGATAAAAATCGTAACTGGCACTCTAAGCAAAAGTTAGGCCAAAGGATAAGGTAAAAACTTGGAAACAGGCAGTCTGCCCTATAAAATATGAAATGAATAAAAGCCGTTGGAGTGGGTTGGGTCCATTTCAGGTAAAAATTAGACAAAGGGTTATGTGAAAATCCCCAAAGGGAAGCATTTCCCACAAAGAAAAGATAGTGTGAAAATTCAAAAGGGACGCACTACCTTTAAAACAATGACTTCCGATGCCTGGAGCGATAAGGCGGCATTACTTCGAATGATCTCCCTTCAGGCAGATAGTGTATGATGCAGGGATAAGAGTCAGAATCCTAGGTGTATGATCATTGACCGGGGCAAAGATGCACACCGAACGGATCTCTTAGAAAAAGTTTTGGGTCGGAGTCCCTAAATCCGAGATGACACTATTCTAGATCCTTAGAGGCACAATGCGAGCAGCCAAGCCATATCCTCAACGGACCCCTAACCACCCAAGACATGGTCTATCCATTTTTGCATGCATTTTATACAATTCTTTAGCAAACATCATATGATCTCTTGTATATATTCTGGTGCACACAACATTGCAAGAAAAGTCCAAATGAAGGCTACAAGCGCAAAAAATGGTCAAGGATAGCTTCAACTCAACATTAACATTCACTCGAGTAAGACGATCAAGTCAAGATGAAGTCTACTCAGGTTCAAATTTCCAAATCCTCTGAGGAGGTAAATTTTCAAATCCTCCGGTGAGGCAAATTTCCAAGTCCTCTAAGAAGGCAGATCTCAAAGTCCTCTGAGGAGGCAAATTTCCAATGTGTAGGAGGACATTTCCCGCATTTTGTAAGTCTGGAGCAAACTCGGCGCATCAGCATCTGAGGATAGCACCCTGCACTTTGTAAGTCTGGAGCAGACTTGGTGTAGTTCAGAAGAATAACCCTGCATTTTGTAAGTCTGGAGCAGACTCGACGCATCACTATCTGAGGATAACACCCGTACTTTGTAAGTCTAGAGCAGACTTGGTGCAATTCAGGAGAATAACCACCGCGTTTTGTAAGTCTAGAGCAGACTCGATGCATCGCTATTTGAGGATGGCACCCGCACTTTGTAAGTCTGGAGCAGACTCGATGCAATCCAGGAGGATGACAATCACTTTGTAGTCTATTTAATGGCTCGGTGAAATTCTAGAATGTCTGCATTTTGTAGTCTAGTCAACGGCTCAATGCAATCCAGGAGGATGACAATCACTTTGTAGTCTATTTAATGGCTCAGTGAAATTCTAGAATGTCTGCATTTTGTAGACTATTTAATGGCTTGGTGCAATGCAGGAGGATGACAATCACTTTGTAGTTTATTTAACGGCTCGGTGAAATTCTAGCATGTCTACATTTTGTAGTCTATTTAACGGTTCGGTGCAATCCAGGAGGATGACAATCACTTTGTAGTCTATTTAATGGCTCGGTTAAAATTCTAGAATGTCTGCATTTGGTAGTCTATTTAACGTCTCGGTACAATTCAAGACGATAATAATCACTGTATGGTCGGGATAACGACTCAGTGATATTCGAGAATAATCGCACTTCGTAGTTTTGTCAGCGACTTTGATGCGAAATGGACCAGGAAGCCATCAAGAGATGACTTGGCTTTGCCAAGTGGGCCAATTACTAGAGCTAGGGCCAAGAAGTTCAAGGGAGCCTTAGAAGTCTACTTGGGCCGAATGGTGGAAGCCATGGAGGAGCAATGGCGTGATGGGCAAAGCAAGGCCAAAGCCATGCCATTGAGGCCGAATTTTGAAGGGCCATTTGAAGGAAGTGTGGTCCATGCTTTATGTGCCACATATGGGCTACAAGGGGATTGATTTGATTGGGCCCATAGTTAGGACCTTTATATGTATTTTTCTTTTGGGTTAAATTAGTTTGTTATTAGGCCTTTTAAGTGTGCTCACGCCAACTTGTATTGGGCAGCCCAAGTGTTTTCCTTTATGTGTTATTTGGGCTAAATTCTCATTACCAATAAGTAGAGAATTCGGCCAGCCCATTAGTCTTAGGGTTAAGTCTTTAGTTGGTGGCATATAAATACCACCTTAAACCTAATTGTGGAAGAGATTTTGATTAATTGAGAAGTTCATTTGGCTTAGCCGAATTTCTTAGTGAGAGAGGCAGATTTGCATTCTTTCATTTTGCATTAGGAATTTAGTTAACTTATCAATCATTGATTGTGGCGTTTTCTATTTCCTTCATCCCAATTATTTGCGTTCTCAATCACAGGTTGATTGTGGGTTCAATAGGGAGGGATTTTAACTTGTTCGTCTTTGTTGAACATAGTGTGCGTTTTAGGGGTTTCGGGTTCATATAACCCTGGGGTTCCGCGTCATTTGGTATCAGAGCTCGGATTAAGGTAAATTCCTATTTATCTTAGAATTAGGTTTTGAGTTTTCTTTTATTGTTTCTTGTGTTTTATGTTTGCCGAATTGTTCAAGTTTTGATTTTGTGTTTTAATTGTGTGATTAAACTTGTTTTTGCCATAACTTTTGCATCCGGTGTCCGATTTTGGTCCATAATAACTTTTCGGAAAGGGAATTTCGAGATCTACAGTTGTCACTGTGCGAAGCACTAAGTGATTGCGTTTTCCAGTCCAAAAAAACAACGTTTAGGCCTCCATTTTTCAATTTGAAATTTCGTGTTTTTTTAAAAAAAAAAAATCCGAAGTGTAGTAAAGTTTGAGTTTAATTTCGGTTGTTGAGATTAATTAAAAAAAAGAAAAGGTGAACAAGGAAGGAAAACCGAGAGAGAAGGAAAGAAAAAAAACAAAAGAAGAAAGTGAACCAAGAAGGGAAGTGTGTGAAGGTATTTATAGGAAGGGTTGAATCCTATTTGGGAAAGGAAATGACTATCCTAGCCGAATTAGGAAAGGAGGACAGCCATTGATTTCATTTTTCCTTAATCAATTAGGAATCCTATTAAGGTAGAAAAAAAACTTACCTAGTTGAATTGGGAAACTAGTTGGCAATCCTAGCTTGTTTAGGAATCAAATTACACTCTATTCCTTTATCAATTTCCTTTCTTAAATTGCCGCCAATTATATTTGTTTCCATTTGTGTTCCATTTCTTAATTATTCATTTTTCATTTCTTATCCTTACATTATCAATTCATTATCCATTTCTTATCCTTACTTTATCCATTCATTATCCATTTCTTTATCCATTTCTTATCCATTCATTATCCATTTCTTATCCATTTCTTATCCATTTCTTATCATTTTCTTACCATTTCTACCATCTTTTGTCTACTGATTTGCTATCATTTCTTCACCATATACCTACTGATTTACCATCATTTTACCATCACTTTGCCTTTAATTTGCACAAAATTAATACATTTATCAAGCTTGTGTACATTTTCGGCCTAGTGTCATTTTTGGTAACTCAAATTATTTTTGTTGCATGCAAACTGATTTGTCTTTGTTATTTGTCTAAATTGAGTTCTTTATTGTTTTCTTACTTTGTCGGGTAGATTAAATAGGTTCTAAATTCGATTTACTTTGTAGTGAATTGAATTCGTTCATCTTGGCCAGAATTATCATTTTCTTTGTTTCTTGTTACTTAATTTCTTGTTTAAGCTAGCTTTTGTTCATTTTACATTGTTAGAGTATTTTTGATTGTTCTAGTACTCTAATTTGATTAATTCAAGTGGTATACCTTTTCTTTGTCCGTGTATCACCTCCATTGTGTCTAGTGTCTTCTTTCTAGTTTTTGAGCTTTCTGTTTTATTGTTAGTGTTTATTTCTTTGTATTCCTAACGTTTTTCAAATTGATTTGTCTTCTGGATTCCGAAGTGCAATTTGAGAGTTGCAAATAAGAGAGGAAAAAGGCAAGAGTTTGTGAGGACAACAAAGAGGATAAAAGCCTTGTTGAGTGTAAACACGAGAGCTTGTGAGATTGTTTATTCTAACAATTTTTGCAGGTTAAACACCATGTCTGACGAATCCAGCAAGAGAGCTATGACCCCGGAACAAATGTCGTTTGCCCTACAAGCTATACAAGGAACTCTTGAAACCTTGATGAGGGAGCACAGAGAAAATAACGGGAGGTTGGATAGGTTAGAAGCAAGTACATCCAATGGCTCAAAGAGAACAACAAGAAGAGGAAGGTGGATAAATGAACATGAAGAAGCCGAAGTGGAGGAATGGGAAGACTTTGATGAAGTACAATCCACAAGGGGTAGAGCAAGGAGAGTGGAAAGGTTGGACAACAATGTAAGTGCAATCAAGATGAACATTCCACCTTTCAAAGGTAGGAATGATTCTGAAGTTTATTTGGAATGGGAGAGGAAGGTAGATATGATCTTTTCCTGCCATAACTATTCCGAAGATAAAAAGGTAAAGTTAGCAGCCGTGGAGTTTTGTGACTATGCCTTGGTGTGGTGGAATGAAGTAGTTAAAAACCGAAGAAGACATAGAGAACCACCTATTTTCTCATGGGATAAAATGAAGAGGGTCATGAAAAAGAGGTTTGTCCCATCTTATTATTATCGAGAGTTGCACCAGCAACTACATAGGCTTACTCAAGGAAGTAAATCAGTGGAAGATTATCATAAGGAGATGGAGTTACTAATGATCAAAGCCAACATAGAAGAAGAAAAAGAGGTGACTATGGCTCGGTTTTTGGGTGGATTGAATCGAGAAGTTGCTGATGTAGTGGAACTACAATACTATGGAGACATGGATGAATTAGTTGGCATTGCCATGAAGGTGGAGAGGCAACAAAAGCAAAGGAGGACAGCAAGGACATTTTCGAGTTCCAGCAATAAGTGGAACCAGAAATGGAGCAAATTTGAAGAAAGGAAGAAAGAATATCATTCAGCTCCTAAAGAGAAAGAAACCGAAGCAAACAAAAGCAAGGATAAGAGTACACCCATTCAAAAAGGTACTACTGATCCTTCAACCAAACTTTCTAAACATAGGGATATTAAGTGCTTTAAATGTCAGGGTAGAGGTCATTATGCATCTGATTGTCCTAATAGGAAAACTATGTTTATTAAGGGGGGTGAGATTGTTTCTGAGTCTGAACATGAAAATGAGTCTGATGATCGGGAGTTGAGCATGCCACCTTTAGAGGATTGTTCTGATAATGATGAATATGTTGAGTATGCTGTTAAAGGGGAAGCTTTAGTTACTAGGCGTGTATTGAATATGAATGTAAAAGAAGAAGGCTTAAAACAGCGTGAACATATTTTCCATACTAAATGTTTGATAGGTGGGAAGGCTTGTAGTTTGATCATTGATGGGGGTAGTTGCACGAACGTTGCTAGCACTATCCTAGTGGATAAATTGGGCTTGAAATGTGAAAAACACCCTAGTCCCTATAGATTGCAATGGCTAAATGACAGTGGGGAAGTTAAGGTGACTAAGCAAGTTAGAGTTACATTTTCTATTGGTAGATATGTGGATGAAATTGTGTGTGATGTAGTCCCTATGCAAGCTGGTCACATATTGTTGGGTAGGCCGTGGCAGTTTGATAGGAGAGTAATGCATGATGGGTATAAGAATAGGTACTCTTTTGTACATAATGGTAATAAAGTTACACTTGCACCAATGTCACCAAAAGAAACTTATCTTGAACAAATGAGAATGCAGCAATCTTCAAGTGGGAGTTCGGGAAGTGAGGAAAAGAAAAATGAGAGCAAAGAGGCCATGAGAGAAAAGAAACATGATAAAGGCCCAATGGTGAGTGACTGCACAGGAGAGGAAAAGAAAGTGGGATGTGCAGGAGAGAAGAAGTTAGTGAGTGAAAAAAAGAAGAGTGATATGAGAGTTGTAAGAAAAGACAATGAGAGGAGTGAAAAGGTAAAAGTGCAATCATGTTTTTATGCAAAACCGAGGGAACTCAATAGTGCCTACTTAGGCAAGAGAGCTTTGGTCATAATTCGGTTTAGGGAGAATTTCTGTTCTCAAACTGACCTTAACCCCGATTTGCCTAGTGTTTTTGTGGATCTTTTGCAGGAATATGCAGATGTCTTTCCAGAAGATGTTCCACATGGCTTACCACCCTTGAGAGGGATTGAGCATCAAATAGACTTTGTGCCAGGATCCCAAATTCCAAATCGTCCAGCTTATAGGAGCAATCCCGAGGAGACAAAGGAATTGCAACAACAAGTGGATGAATTACTTCAAAAGGGATATGTGCGGGAAAGCATGAGTCCTTGTGCTGTTCCGGTCCTATTAGTGCCAAAGAAGGATGGAACATGGAGGATGTGCATTGATTGCCGTGCGGTCAACAAAATCACGGTAAAGTATCGCCACCCTATTCCTAGATTAGATGATATGCTGGATGAATTGCATGGTGCTTGTGTTTTCACCAAAATTGATTTAAAAAGTGGCTATCATCAAATTAGGATGAAAGAGGGAGATGAGTGGAAAACTGCGTTTAAGACAAAATATGGTTTGTATGAGTGGTTAGTAATGCCATTTGGGTTATCTAATGCACCTAGTACATTCATGCGTTTAATGAATCATGTCTTGTGTGAGTTTCTTGGTAAATTTGTGGTTGTTTACTTTGATGATATTCTAGTATACAGCAAATGCTTAGATGAACATATGATGCATGTTAGGGCTGTTCTAGATGTTTTGAGAAAGGAGAAGTTATTTGCAAACCTTAAGAAGTGCTCATTTTGCATGGATAAAGTTATCTTCTTAGGTTTTGTAGTAAGTGCTAATGGTGTAGAAGTTGATGCTGAGAAAGTTAAAGCAATTCAAGAGTGGCCAACACCTAAAACCGTGACTGAGGTAAGAAGCTTCCATGGGTTAGCTAGTTTCTATAGACGGTTTGTTAGGGAGTTTTCTACAATTGCTGCACCATTGAATGAAATTGTGAAAAAGAATGTCGGGTTTAAATGGGGAAAAGAGCAAGAACATGCATTTTGTACCTTGAAAGAAAAGTTATGTCATGCTCCTATTTTACATTTACCTGATTTTTCTAAAACTTTTGAAATTGAATGTGATGCTTTCGGGATTGGTATAGGTGCTGTTTTGATGCAGGAAAATCATCCTATTGCATACTTCAGTGAGAAGCTAAGTGGACCAGTTCTGAACTATTCCACCTATGATAAGGAGTTGTATGCATTAGTGAGAGCACTTGAAGTGTGGGAGCACTATTTGCTGCCTAAGGAGTTTGTAATCCACAGTGACCATCAATCGCTCAAGTATTTGAAGGGTCAAGGAAAATTGAACCGAAGGCATGCAAGTTGGGTAGAATTCTTGGAAACCTTTCCATATGTGATAAAATACAAGCAAGGTAAAGAAAATGTGGTGGCTGATGCACTATCTCGAAGGTATGCTTTGATTTCTATGCTTACTTCTAAATTACTTGGATTTGAGCAATTGAAAGAATTGTATGTGAAAGATGCTGATTTTTCCACCATATTTCATGCTTGTGAAAATGCTGCTTTTGATAAGTTCTATAGGCATGAGGGATATTTATTTAGAGGAAAACAACTTTGCATTCCTACATGTTCTATTAGAGAGTTGCTTGTGAGGGAGTCACATAGTGGGGGATTGATGGGGCATTTTGGTGTGCAAAAGACATTGGATATGTTTAGTGAACATTTCTATTTGCCTAAAATGAAACGTGATGTTGAAAGAATATGTGCTAAGTGTATTGCATGTAGACAAGCTAAGTCTAGAACAAAGCCACATGGTTTGTATACACCCTTGCCAGTACCTAGTGAACCTTGGGTAGATGTTTCTATGGACTTTGTGTTGGGATTACCTAGGACTAGGAGAGGGAGAGATAGCATATTTGTTGTTGTGGATAGATTTAGTAAAATGGCACATTTCATTGCTTGCCATAAGACAGATGATGCAACAAATGTTGCTGAGTTGTTCTTTAGGGAAGTGGTTCGGCTACATGGGATGCCAAGGACCATTGTTTCAGACAGAGATGTTAAGTTCCTTAGTCATTTTTGGAGAGTTTTGTGGGGAAAACTGGGTACTAAACTTTTATTTTCTACTACATGTCACCCACAAACCGATGGACAAATTGAAGTAGTTAACAGGACTTTAGGGACTTTGTTGCGTGCCATTGTTGGAAAGAACCTGAAAACTTGGGAAGATTGTTTGCCATTTATTGAATTTGCATATAATCGTGCTGTGCATTCTTCTACAGGATTTTCACCTTTTGAAATTGTGTATGGTTTTAATCCTTTAACTGTTTTGGATTTAATGCCTTTGCCTTTGAATGAGCTTACTAGTTTAGATGGTAAAAGGAAGGCTGAAGTGGTTAAAGCAATACATGAGAAGGCACGTGAGCAGATTGAAAAGAAAAACCGCATGTATGCTCAAAAAGCGAATAAAGGGCGAAAGCAAATCATATTTGAACCAGGAGATTGGGTTTGGGTGCATATGAGGAAAGAGCGGTTTCCACAGCAAAGGAAGTCGAAACTTGATGCAAGGGGTGATGGCCCGTTTCAAGTGTTAGAACGCATCAATGACAATGCCTATAAAATCGACTTGCCTGGTGAGTATAACATTAGTGCTTCTTTTAATGTTTCTGATTTGTCTCCTTTTGATTTTGATTCAGATTCGAGGACGAATCCTTTTGAAGAGGGAGGGGATGATGCGAAATGGACCAGGAAGCCATCAAGAGATGACTTGGCTTTGCCAAGTGGGCCAATTACTAGAGCTAGGGCCAAGAAGTTCAAGGGAGCCTTAGAAGTCTACTTGGGCCGAATGGTGGAAGCCATGGAGGAGCAATGGCGTGATGGGCAAAGCAAGGCCAAGGCCATGCCATTGAGGCCGAATTTTGAAGGGCCATTTGAAGGAAGTGTGGTCCATGCTTTATGTGCCACATATGGGCTACAAGGGGATTGATTTGATTGGGCCCATAGTTAGGACCTTTATATGTATTTTTCTTTTGGGTTAAATTAGTTTGTTATTAGGCCTTTTAAGTGTGCTCACGCCAACTTGTATTGGGCAGCCCAAGTGTTTTCCTTTATGTGTTATTTGGGCCAAATTCTCATTACCAATAAGTAGAGAATTCGGCCAGCCCATTAGTCTTAGGGTTAAGTCTTTAGTTGGTGGCATATAAATACCACCTTAAACTTAATTGTGGAAGAGATTTTGATTAATTGAGAAGTTCATTTGGCTTAGCCGAATTTCTTAGTGAGAGAGGCAGATTTGCATTCTTTCATTTTGCATTAGGAATTTAGTTAACTTATCAATCATTGATTGTGGCGTTTTCTATTTCCTTTATCCCAATTATTTGCGTTCTTAATCACAGGTTGATTGTGGGTTCAATAGGGAGGGATTTTAACTTGTTCGTCTTTGTTATCATAGTGTGCGTTTTAGGGGTTTCGGGTTCATATAACCCTGGGGTTCCGCGTCAGACTTGGTGCGATCCGGAAGGACAATATTATCCAAATCACAACACTGTCCTTCAGGGAATAGCTGAAAGGAGGCAGCCTCAGGTATGCGTCTCTTTCTTTCTCTGAATTTTTGCGCACCTAGGCACCCATGCACTAACTTTCCCAAAATTGGAGGTAACTGTAGACACCAGGTCCCAAGGCAGCCCAAATCAGGGTTACCCAATGATAAAATTAGATGCCTATTTATAGGCAAAAACAAAGTTGGAAATGATAGTTTCCCTGTCAATATTGATTTTTAAAAAAATAAATAAATAAATGTGTATTTTTTTTAAAAAAAAATATATATTTTACCCATCGACGTGCATTTGCAGCGCCCCGCGCGCCTAGTGCAGCACGGGGCGCGTGCAGGCGTCGCTTGCCTGCGCGCTGGGGGTTGCTCATTGCGGGCTGGGCGTTGCAATGCACTCGAGCGACGTGTGGGCCGTCGCCCGAGTCGTGCGAGCCCGCTCCTTGCCAGCGCGTGGGCCAACGCCCGTCGCGGCGAGCGACCTCAGCGCGCGGGCGAGTGACATGCGGGCCGTCACGCGAGCGCGCGCTGACACCCGTCGCTCGCCCCTGTCGCCTGCCCGACGCCTTAGCAGCCCTTTTTGGGCGTTTTTTGGCCAATTTAATGTTTTTTTTTCTATATTGATAAAATGAAATTGAATTTTTTATCCAAGAAATTAATGTTAAAGAAATAAAGTTATAAACATAATAATTAGGTTTGTATAAAGAAATTTCAATCATTTTTATTTATACTTTATTATATTTGTATGTGCTATAGCCTACAAGTATATAAGTATTTTGCATTTATATTCTAATTAAATTATTACAATAATTTTTTAGTACAATTTTCTTAAAATTATGAATAAAAACATAATACAACAATAATAATATTTACATAGTGTAACTTATCATGTGCAAAACATATGCACACTTAACTAATTTATATCATATATAAAAGTATAAAGTGGGTGAAAACTTTTTTAGACTAAATTAACCATTTATTATCATTATTAGATTTAATTAACCTTTATCTTCGTCAAATCAAACACTTACAAAAAATTGTAATAAAATAAATAGAGTTTAAATTATATACAAACAATATTTTTTCCCCTTTTCTCCACATAATATTTTACTATATTTAGGTATTAAAATAATTGTTATTTTTTAATTCTATTTCTAATATTAATTTTTTTCAAATACTTATATAATTTTATAAACATGTAAAAAATAGCTAAAAGTCTATCAAATTTGATGTAGATAAATAATGTGCATGTATTATTATTATTATTATTATTATACAACCTGGTCGAGTAATCAATGTATCAAAATTTTCCAAATCGTAAACAGATTGCGTCATGCATATGTAGGTGGCATTTCATAATTAGCTTGGTCCATGAAAAAATTATGAACTGAAGGATTCGGTCCTGGATCACAATTAGCTAGGACTAAAAAATTAAAACGAAAACAATTTGATATATTTGATTTGATTTTTAAATAAAAATTCAATTATATCTATTTGGTTTTCAATATTCAAGTCATATGTGATCACTAATAGATTGAATTGGTTTTGGGTCAAAAAATAATATGATTAATTTTGTACATGAAATCTCAAAAACTTTTATATATGCTTTATTTTATATCGGTCCCATATATTTTCAAGTAATTGGAATATTTTTTTATTTAACTTTAATCTAATTAACATAATTTTAATTTAATGATGATAAATTTGTGAATAAGAATTTATAATTATAATATTTATTAATTATAAGAATTTATAACTAGTATATATAAATGTTTATAGTATATATAAATGTACAAAACAGATGATTTTTTTTTAAACCATAATAACTTTCCTTTAGCAATTCAAACTCTTATAATAAAAGATTAAAAGTTATAAAAATTGTAGCGAAATTAAATAAATATAGCTTAAGTTATATATTAACTCTTTACCTTTTCCAGTGATCCATGTCGTATTTGTTTACGTGTGCATATTAAAATAATAATGCTATGTGTTTCTGATAGAGTTTGGGTACGCCCATGACTCTATAATGGATTGAGTTCCAATTCAGATTAAATTAAGTTATTTAATCTGATTAAAATTACCAAATCCTATTTCAGAAAGAGTCTGAGTTAAACTAGAATTAGAGCTCTAGCCTTTAGAACCTCTATAAATAGAGGTGAGGTCCTCATTATTTGGTAACGAGAAAACGTATACGCCGCAAGGCTGCTCGTTCCCACTCACAAGTTTTCTGTCTTAATTTTCAGGGGCATTTAGATTGTGATCTAGCTGCTCTTACCCCGAGTGGGTAAAAGCCGGACCAGTGACCAAAACAAACGGGATCTTGGTAGACGCTTCCGCAACGAGTTTCTGAGCTACAAAAGGTAGGTACATTTATTTAATGTTACCTCCACGTTAATTATATACGTATAATTTTCCATCATTGGTATCAGAGCCGTTGTTTTTGCGTCCTGGCATGTGGCTAAATAGATCTAAAATTTTATGTGTAAAATTATTAGATCTGGGATGCATTGAACACAACAAAAATTTGTTTTTGTGTGAAAAATATATATGCGTGTATATTTCGGCTCGATTTCGTGTATGTGTACACCGAAACCCGAGGGAACGAACATGAGTGTTCTAAACGGCTAACTAGAAATCGTGATTTTTTATTTTTGACCTCACCATTGGATTCAGAGATCCCACAAACCCCCCACCGGCCGGAACCGGAGCGTCAGATTCGGCCGGGAAGGCGGCGCGTGCACTACACGCGCCGCATATGTTCGGCGCGTGCGCGTGGGCGGTGGCCCACACGCGTGTCGCCACGTGTCAGCAGTATTGCATCACTGCTGACACATGGCCCAATGGCCGAGTGCCACCTGGCACAACGTGGGGCGGACACGTGGATAAATCATAAAATGCCACGTGGCTGACTGAGGTCATGCCACGTGTCATGATGATGTGTCAACAAGTGACATGTGGCCCAACCAAGAATCGACACGTGGACCACTGAGGTGCTGCCACGTGTCATGTCGGGTGTTAGTGATGACGTGTCATCACTGACACGTGGCCCAATAGATGTGAGACACGTGGCAGACTGTGGTCACGCCACGTGGCTCCGATATGTCACAGGTGCCACGAGGGCGCCACGTGGTCCAATCATATGTTGACACGTGTCAGACTGAGGTCTGCCACGTGTCGGTGCTGACGTGTCACGTGTGACATGTGGACCAATGAGATACCGACACGTGGCGTTGACTTGCTACGTAATCACCAGGCGGACCAATAGTATTCGGACACGTGGCTTGATTAGATGCCGACACGTGGTATGCTGTGGTTGTGACACGTGTCTGGTCGAGTGGGAGGTCGCGCGTGTAGCGCATGAAGGCGCGTCTTCTTCCCCTTGGTCGGCGCGTGTGGGCGCGTGCGCTGTCCTCCGGCCACCATTTCAGCTCCGTTTTTTTGTCAAATTGATTTTTCAAATTATTTCTGATTTTTTGGTCATGTTTTCAAAATTTTTTAATGACCAGAAAATTAATTGTGTATTTTTTGATATTTAAATGTGTTTAATTTCAAAATAAAATATTAAAAATTGTAGAAAAAGTGTTTTCTGCATTCGATTAATTTTTAAAATATTTTGAAAATTTTTTTGAGGTTTTGTCCTTATTTATTGATTGAAATGCGTTTCAATTATGTGTATTTATACATGAGTGTATAAATTTTTTCTATAATATGTTATAGAAATTTTAAATAAGGGCACCGGTTCTTCTTTAAGAAACGCATAAGTTGCTTTAAGAATTGCAAGAGTGCAATCAATAAGCAACATGATAATGCAAAGGAAGATTTGAGCTGATGATATTGATGCAATAGTGCATCATATAATACATGTGTGAGAACAAATGCAATAGTGCATTTGAACTGGTGGTCCGAGTATGAAAATAAAATTTTGGTTCGAGTTATCGAAAGGGAAGTGTTGAGAAGCGATACTAAAATTCTGTGATGGTATTGAGAAATGGACAGAGCGTGCATTGTCCATGACTTCATTAATGGACTTATGAGTCGCTTGATGAATTGATCAAATCGGTCAAAGATATAATCCTAATAACTAAAAAGATTTTATGAAATCTGAACTTCTAGAATAGTTGACATTAGTGTCAATTTTGAGTTGGCATTTGTTGTTATTAAAATAGGATTTATGTTTCCTATTAATATTTGACATGAGTGTCTTATTTTGAGATTATTGGATTTTATTGATTAAATAAATGGTTTTATTTATCATGATGGCATTTAACTTTATAATAAATGTGTTTATTTAATTGTTAATTGCGTTGCGATATTTTATGAGTAAAATGATTGCATGCTTATTAAGTAAAGGTTTAATAAGCTCCCCTCATAAGTTTGAGAACTTGATAATCCAATAATTCAGATTTATTATGTATGAAATTTTAACCTGTAAAGTTGGATATTAGGACTTAGAGGGTAATTGGATACTATTAGTAGCCTTTTCAAATTTGAGCCTAATTGAAAATTTTACTAGGTTATTATTTCAGGTGCATAATAAATTGCATGTATTGCTTTATCTCTTTTAAATATGTGCAACATTATTCCATTTGAGATCGGAGAATTTTAATGGATGCTGCTTCCAAGTTATAATTATGAAATCTGGAATACAAAGATCCAGTATGTGCTTGAAGAGCAAGAGGCTCTTAAATCTTCAAGTTTGGTTATGGCTGAACTTGAGGATGACACTATAATGCAGCATAAGCAAGACCGGGATGCCTATGTTGCATCACATCACTAAGCAAGTTCGCAAGTATCAAAATGCAAGTGATCTGTGGATCGCTTTACAAGAGAAATTCGGAGATATGACTCTGAATAAGCTCCGATCATTGAAGATCAAATTTGATACATATCAGAAAAGTCTGATTATTCGATGCGAAAACATTTAAGAGAGATGAAAAGAAAAGTGAGCTTAATGAACTCAGTCATAAGTGACTGATGAGTAGAAGGTCCAAACTGTTATCCGTTCTTTACCCAAGAGTTGGTAGCATATGAGGATGCAACTAACTCACATAACTAAGCAAAAGGACATTTGAGGATGTCACTTGTTGTTTGAAGCTTAAAAGAGGCCATCTGACAGTGATTAAGGTCAATGTCATATGGCATAGTCCTGTTCTAATAGAATGAGTTCTCATTAGAATAAGATAATAAGTTTCATCGATAGGGTAAAGAAAAGGCTTGAGAGCCTGAAAAGCAAAAGGAATAGAATCATGATAGGTCCAAAGGCAAAAATGAGATAAACTTTTCAAGAGTGAAATGTTTCAATTGCCTAAAAGGACACTATGCAAAGAGACTGCATTGTGCCTAAAAAGATACACTATTCTGACTCCAGAGTGAGTGGAATTTATGTATCTAGTTCTGAATTTCATCCTTTGTGGGTGATAGATTTAGAACCAATGGACCGTGTAACAGGGGATCGAGATACCTTTGTTATGAAATTTAGGTTATGTTCTTGCTTTATTGAAATTTGTTTTCAATTTACGTTTTAAGGATGACAGTATAAGCTTGTGCTTGAATGATTTTATGGTTATGGATCTGGACCATAACTATTTGAGTAAAGCTAGTTTTTTAATTTTCACATAGTTATGTGGATAATGTGAAATTATGGCATACTATATTAAACCATATTGGACAAAACTGAATGAGTCGGTTAGTCAAAGAAGGTTTAATAGGCAATTTAAATATCGTTGAATTGCTTACATGAGAGTATTGCCTAAAAAAAAAAAACTAGTTAGATAATCATTCGAATGAGGAACTATAGCCACATTTCTATTGCAGTTAGTCCATTCTGACGAATGTAGTTAAATGAATGTGAGGGTAAGGCATAGGGCCTATTATTTCATCACATTTAATATATGACTGTACTAGGTATGGTCATGTCTATTTGATTTCTCACAAGTCAGAAGCATCGAGTTGCTTCAAGACTTATATGAGTATAGTTGAGAATCAATTAGACTAAAAAAGATCAAAGCTTTAATAACTGACATAGGTCAGTAATATCTTAAAGATAAATTTAAAGCTTCATGTGATGAAAATGATTGAACATTAGTTGTTCATTTCTATAAATCCACAACAAAACAGTGTTGAGGAAAGGAGAAATAAGACTCTCCTATATATGGTTAGATCTATGATGACAGAGGCAAATTGCCTATCTCCTATTAGGGAGATGTTTTATTAACTGTCACATATGTTCTGAACTGTATGCCCTCTAAATCTATCATTATCATAACTTATGAGTTGTGAACTGGTCGACAAGCTGACCTAAGCCATTTACAACCTTTGGGTTATAATGCTTACGTCCATGATACCTCAATTTGGTAAATATGAGACCAAGAGGTAAAAGAGTATCTATGTGAGATATTCTGAAGTATCAAAAGGATACATTTTCGTGGGTCAGTAAGAAAATGGCATAATGACAGATTTTGGATCACTAGACGTCATATTCTTAAGAGAATAAATTTTCAAAGTTGGGCGAAGTGAATTAATATTTCACTTTATATTAATTTCAGGAAGAGACCATCAGGATCACTCTATCCGAGTGGGAGGGAGTTAGAGGAAAAAAGTTAAGACCTTCATCTTCCAAATGATCCGGATGTTCTAGACCTGATTCGAATGGGAGTATTCTTGACTCCAGTGGGAGGAAAGAATACGGTATTCCTGACTCCCACTGGAGTCAGGAATACCGTATTCTTTCCTCCCACTGGAGTCAAGAATACTCCCATTCGAATCAGGTCTAGAACATCCGGATTATTTGGAGGATGAAGGTCTTAACCTTTTTCCTCTAACTCCTGAACATAGTCCTAGTGGGAGCATTATGAATCACGATGAATGTATGAGACATGTTCATCAAGATTTAGAACTGTAAAAATCTAAAAGGATAAGTGTTCCATGTTGACGATTTAAAATTGAAGGCTAGAATGAAGCCCTTTTAGTTATCCCACATGACAAGAAAGAGCATAATAATATGAAAAAAGCTTTTTCATGCCCATTTAAGAGAAAAATGGACTAAAGCAGTGGAAAAGGAAATGGCATCCATGAGATCAAACCATGTTTGAGAACTAGTTGATCTACTGGAAGGACACAAATTGAGAATAAGTGTATTCTCAAAGTAAAGCGAAAGGCTGATAGAGGTATCGAAAGATATAAGGCTCGCCTAGTCGCTAAGGGGTTTATATAACAGGAAGAGATTGACTATAACTAGACTTTCTCATCTGTTGTAAAAATTTACGTCCATAAGGTTCATTCTAGCCATAGTTGTGAGCTTGAATGAAGAGCTTCATCAAAAGGATGAAAAGACTGCTTTTCTCAATGGAGAAATGGATGGACCAACCTTTAGGTTTCATTGGAAAAAGGCAGCAAACATAAGGTTTGCTGATTGATGTGTTCAATCTATTGCCTTAGACAGTCTTCAACACAATGGTACTTGAGACTTCATCATATAATCATGTCGAATGTGTTCAACATGATTGATAAAGATCATTGTGTTTATAGTAAAAGCTCTGAAAATGAATTTATCATTTTGGCATTGTATGTATACGACATACTTAAAGCTAAAAATGATAAATGGTACGTAAATAAAATCAAAGATTGGTTTTTGTCCAACTTTGAGACAAAGGATATGAGTCATGCATATTACATTCTTGAAGTTAAGATTTCAAGAGACCATTCAAGAAGATTGTTGTCTGTTTCTTGAGAGAAATATATCAACAAAGACCTTAAGCGATTTAATATGCAAAATTACAAACCCGTAGATAACCCCATTGCCAAGAATCAGTTTCTTAGCAAAGATGCGTGTCCCAAGATGCTAGCAAAAAGAACGTATGAGGAACGTTCTATATGCCAGTGCCATGGGTAGTCTTATGTATGCAATATTGTACACAAGACATGATATATGCTATGCAGTGAGCATGGTTAATAAATATCAAACTAACCCAGGCAAATCACATTGGAAGCAATTGAAAGAATACTTAAATACCTTAATGGTACTGCAAAATATTCTCTCTATTTTCAAGAAAATGATCTGCATTGAGAGAATATAGAGACGTTGATTGGGCAGGAGATGTGGATGAGAGGTAATCCACCTCAGGTTTTTTATTCTTGTTTGGCAAGAGTGCCATCTTCTGGAATAACAAGAATTAAATCTGAATAGCCCCATCAATAGTGGAAGTTGAATTTGTCACTTCCTCAATTGCAGTATAGGAGATAGTTTGGCTGAAATGGTTTGTGAGCCATTTAAGAGTAACTGTCTTAAAGGTATTAGTGACAGTCTATAGTGACAGTAAGTCGTTGATAGCTTATAGTGGAGCTAAGCATATCGACATTAAGTATTAATACATGAGAGATATTGTTGCACGAGGAGAAGTGAACTTACAGTACGTTTCTACGCATGCAGATCCATTGAGTAAACCTATAACGAGAGATGTGTTTTGAGAAATACATTAGATCTCGAGATTTGCGTAGAATTTAATTGGTACCGTTATATTTTATATAATCCCTTAACGTTATTATTTGCGAATAATAACTAAAGTTCATTGTTGGCAATACATGAGTGTGAATGTTTATGTGTAAACATTTACTGTTATTGATATGAGATTGAGCATGTCGGACAGAGAAGTAGCCCACTCACAAGGGTGTTTACCTTAGTTTTGTCAATGAGTTGGCAAAGACTAAGATGAGGCAATTTTTGAACATATGAGAATGCTCGAGAGCCTGTTCAAAATAAAAATGCCGTCTTGCAGAAGTTACAAGATGAGTCTTTTTAAGGTGCGAGATAAAGACATACGTAAAGTTGTATGCTTTGGATTGAGATCCAAAATAAGGATTGTATGAAATCCGATGGTCAGTTATATGTAACTACCATGTTCTGTCTAAAAAGCCAGAAGTAGTCCTTAAGCAAGCGGACTAAAATTGGGTGCTTCGGTGCATCGCAACCTTACGCTTCTGTATGGTGTTTAATATACACATTATTAAAATGTGAGACATGCGCTCCTTTAAGGGAAGGAAAGAACACCATAACACATGTTTTATATCGTGTGTGCTTATGTGACCACAGGGATGGGAATTTAATAATATTAATGATCTCAACTTTCCCTATTGTGAGACCCTATTTATATTTTCGACCACCCTTAGAACCCTTAACTTATCCCTGAAGTATGGTTCAATGTGGCTAGCTTAGTTAATTTTCAAGAGGTCCAGGAAAAATTTAGGCCTGGCGGATCTAACTAGAAAAGCGAGTTGAATCATGATGGATGACATATAGTAAGAGGGGAAGATAGCCTTTGGATCACTTTTATAATGTTTCGTGGTTCACCGGCATGCCTATTATAGTTTCTATGAGTACAAACATAATAGTGAACACGAAAATTGTTTTATGAGATCATGAGTTAAAACATTGAATGTGAGAAGGCAATCTAGGGTTAGGCATACATGAAAAAGAGGATCTTGTTTTGACGAGACGCTATATATCCCTAACAGGTGTATAGCACTAGTGCTCTCGAGGTATGCTGGTCGCACAATCTATTTGCCAGTATAACTGAAGATTAAGACTGGAATGCGTTCCGTCATGTGCGAGTGGGAGATGATAGAGTTTGGGTACGCCCATGACTCTATAATGGATTGAGTTCCAATCCAAATTAAATTAAGTTATTTAATCTGGTTAAAATTACCAAATCCTATTTCAGAAAGAGTCTGAGTTAAACTAGAGTTAGAGCTCTAGCCTTTAGGACCTCTATAAATAGAAGTGAGGTCCTCATTATTTAGTAACGAGAAAACGTATACGCCGCAAGGCTGCTCGTTCCCACTCACAAGTTTTCTGTCTTAATTTTCAGGGGCATTTAGATTGTGATCTAGTTGCTCTTACCCCGAGTGGGTAAAAGCCGGACCAGTGACCAAAACAAACGGGATCTTGGTAGACGCTTCCGCAACGAGTTTCTGCGCTACAAAAGGTAGGTACATTTATTTAATGTTACCTCCACGTTAATTATATGCGTATAATTTTCCATCAGTTTCTTTACTTAATTTTTATTAAATCTTTCTTAACTAACATAATTGTTAATTTCTTAATTTTATTTCCAATATTATTTTTTCAAATATCTATAATCTTTTAAACAAGTAAAAAAAATTAAAGTCAACTAAATTTGACGTAGAGAGATAATGTGTATGCATGGATATATGTATCATCATTACTATCGCCATCATCAATCTCTATAGATGTCACATGAGTTGAATAGAATTATAATGGGCTGAGCAATATAGGTGGCAAATGGGTGGGTTGGGCGGGTTTTGGTTGGGTCATAAATGGGTTGGGTTATAAATGGGTAAAAAATATATGGGTCATAAATGGGTCAATACCCAAATAGGTTGGGTGGGTTTGGATCGACTCATTTGATATTTTTTTTAATGAAAAATAATTATCGATATAATAACGGGATACTAAAAAAATTATTATAAAAATGTTGGCTCAAATGGGTCGGTGGAGATCTAAACGGATCGGGATATCGGTTGAATTATAGCTGTCCAATTTACTATTCATTTGGTAAAAATTTTGGCAGTATAATGGCTATATATATAACATACCCTTCATGCAATTCAAACAATCTACAGTCACACACAGGGGCACAACAACACAATAATTCATAAACCAAGTGACTCTTTTTTCATTTTTAAGCCAATTATGTAATCCTAAATTATTTCACTTACTTTCTAAACTCAATTTCTCCCAAAATTAATTTTATAATTCTTAAAATATATAAATTAGTCTCCCTGCAAAATTTCATCTCAAACAGAGTCCGTTTCTCGATCTGGTATATTTAAATCAGTCCGTTTCGATAATTTTCAATATTACCAAAAAATTAATTTTTTGCTGTCAAAAATTTCTAAATATTAATCTAAGTCTATATATACCATTAAAATAATTTTTAGAGGTCTAGTCAAACTTTAGTTAAACCGGCTACCCTTTAAAACGAGCCGGATTTTTTTTTTGACTTTTGGAGATATATTTGACCTCATTTTTTCTCCAAATTTTACCCTCGGACTTTTTATGACTAGTATTTTCTGATGGTCAAATAAAATATTTTTTACCTCCGGGTGTAATTTTTGTTCCCAGTGCACTATTTACCATCAAAAAGTATTATTCACGAGTAACCCAATAACTCGGCCATTACAAATCTAACCAACAAAATATGCATAAACATTACACAATAATAATACAGCGGGACAGTATAATAAAAAAAATCTTGTTCATTAAGACAAAAAATTTTAATATTCAAGAAATAATGAAAAAAAAGAACAAACACCCATTGGGTCAAGGAAGAATGACCCAAATGGGTTGTATTTTATGTGGGTAGATTTTGGGTGGGTTTAAATGGGTCAATTTTTTAGTTGGGTTGAATTTGGGTCAATTTTTCTTGGGTGGGTTTGGGTAAATTATTGGGTTTGGGTTAATTTTGACATGTATACTGAGCAATAATAATAATAATAAATTGATCGAGTTAAGACATTTGCTTTTATTTTATTCAACCTCAGATGTGTCAAATGCAAGTAGAAGTTAACTCTTTCCTCTACAATATAATATATTCATACATTTGTATATTTCTAGAAGAATTTATGATTATCTATTAAATTTATTTATTTATTGTAAAAGAATAAATGCAAAAGGTATAAAATACATTTTTTAAAATTTATAATTTTATTTAAATTATAAATTTTTGACAATTTTTATCGCTTTAATTTACTTCTATCATGAAATATAACCAAAAAAAATAAATAAAGAATAATGTTTATGTTGAAAATAATTTGTGTATAAACCACAACATAAAGTGAACTTTATTTAATATCTAAAAATTGATTTTTTACAATTGATCTGATTACAATATTAAGGAAAAAAAAAGTAGGGATGATTTCAACATCTATTTCAGATTCTAAATTAAACGTTTTATAATTAATTATTTATATATTTTCACATTTACTTTTATTTTAATTAGAATTACATTTTTGGATTGAAATCAATTATGCTCCTATTGACCTATATAATAGTTATATATGTTAATTGGACATAAATATAGAACACCAATTATATTTAAATTTTGCTATTTTCTAGTAAGTTGAATTTTGTAATAAAACTATTCTTCTCTTCCTTATGAAACCCTCTACCAATTGTATTACTATCATTTATTATATTTTTTAAAAGAGTAATCAGATTTATTTGTAAAAAAAAATTGAAGATATCAAATTTATTTGTGAAAAATTGTATGAACAACGTGTCTTTTATTTCGTGTGTATAAGTATTTTAATTTTGGTTCTATGCTTATATATAGGTAAAAATTTAGAAAGTCAATTAAATCAGTTATAAATGTAAACATTGTTCGTTAATGTTTATTTACTACCAACATTAAATATACAAATAAATAACCATATATTACATGCAGCACAAAATTAATGCTTCACAAAACTAGTTTATATATATCTATATCTATCTATATTATATATAAATGTATGAGGTAAGGCGAAAACTTTTTTAAATTAAATTAATCTCCATTATTTATATTATTAACAAAAGAGACCATTATGACCACATTTTCATACTTAAGAGGATACGGAGCTTTCTAGCTCTAGCCCTAGCAACCGTTCCTTAGAAAGCAATGACCTTCTTAAGCGTAGTAACAAGCGCAATCTCTCCCTTTTGGATTGGACGAGTGACTAGGTTTTGCAGGTGCCAGAGACTCCTATGGACGTTGAGCAGTAGATTTCTAGTGGTCAGGGGCAGGCTCAATCATTCAGGGAAACTCTCACTGGGAGGCCTAACGTCAGTGAGGGAATTAACCTTGACGAGATTTCTGATGATGAAGAATTTGATAGGATGGAGGGTGAATCGGATGATGAGGAGTGCCCTATCATTAGAGTTTCAAAGGAGGAGAAATATAGGTTATGCAAACCTTGGGCACTCGCGCCGAATCCGATCGCTTTCCGGAGGGCTCACTTTTATGGCCCGAAAGGGTTTCCTTTGATTTTAGATAATCATGAGATATTTAGGAATCTCTACCCAATAAAATATTGAAAAATTTCATCTAATTCCATAAAAACCTTTAGGTACTTTTAATATATTTTGAAATCGCCACTCAATTTACAAGAAATTGCAAAAATTCGTCTAATCTCGGGATCAAAACCAGAGAAAGATTCGGAACTTCATTCTTATTAATGTCTTGCTTAATTATAAATGAGTTTTTTGATTTTAAAATTTCATCTCTTTTCTCACGCGATCATGCATTAAAATTAGAGCGCAAATCAAGCACCATAAAAAAGTGATAAAATAGTAAAGCAAACTACAAAAATAAATAAAAAGATAAAACTGGGACAAAATACAATCCACCAAAATAAAAAAAAAAGTATTAAAGTTTGGAAAAAAAATACAGTCCTCCAAAATAAAAAATTAAATAGACAAAATTAACTAACTAAATAACATTCATAAATTGGGACATTTATACATTTATTTAAAATAGGAACATTGGTTCGTTCATGTTCACTTAAAAAATTGAAAAATTATTTTTGGTATTTATTGAGAAAATCGGGATGAATGATTTCATTTTGAGAAAATTAACTTTTCTTTTAAAAGTGAGTTTTTATTGGTTGAAATTATGATACTGGCCCTATTTTATTAGAAAAAATACCAATTTATTAATAAAAATATTTTTGTGATTTTATTTTTAGTGTGTATAAAAAGAATAATTTTATTATAAATTACATAATAAAAATGAATAAAAGCAAAACAATGAAAAATAATAAAAATGCTAAAAATGACAAATCCAACCAAAATGTTATTTTCAAATTTTCATGAACTCTCATTTGCCATTGAAAGTGGTCACACATAAAAAAATAAGTATTGAAATAAAAAAGATACAAATAAAATTGATGTTAGTAAGTAGCACATAAAATAATAAAAATGAATTAAAATAAATAAAACAAAGTGCATTATGAGTAACAAACAAATTAAATAACTTAATAAAATAAATAAATTAACATATTTGTTGGAGTCAGGAATGTGCCCATGACTTCTCGGGTTGACCCGGGATATATGAATCAGACCGAGAATCCTACTAATATGGACTAATATCCATATTAGGAGAATATCAAGGGATTGTGCCTCTTGATATTCTCTTACAACCCTAACTTCCCCTTTAATATGAAATTAAGGGGGTAACTCCCATAATGGGAGTTAATTCCTACTTAATGTGCATTCATCTCCTTTGGGAGATGAATGCCTATAAGTAGCTCCCTTTCCTTTGTGGAAAGGATAGAAGAGAATTCCCGAGATACCGAACCTCTGTCGGATTATCCTCTTGCCCGTATTTGTTCTCTAAAGGTTTTTAGACTGTGAAAGAGTTGCTGTCATCCCGCTTGTGGATTACAGACAGACCAGTGACGCCAGAAGTGATTCTCGCTGACGCTTCCGCTTTAGTCTGCGCTTCAAAAGGTAGGTAACAAATAACCCGATTTTGTTACCTCAATTTATGCATGTGGCATGAGCTAAATCCTTCATTGGTATCAGAGCCAATATTTTTGGCGTCCTGGCATGTGGCTAATACTGGATCTAAAATTTTATGCGTAAAATTGGTAGATTTAAGATGCATGAACCCGATAAATAATTATTTTATGTTAAAATATATATTTGTATATATTTTTTGGGTCTAAAAATACGTGTATGTGTATCGTATATTGAGGGAATTAATATGGAAATTCAAAACGCTAGGCTTAAAATTGTGATTTGCAATTTTTGACTGCACCATTAGATTCAGTGACCCCGAAAACCCCCCACCGGAAAAAATCCGGAGACCAGAGTCCATAGGGAAGGCGGCGCATGTCATGCACGCACCGCTAGACGGAGGGCGCGTGCGCGTGGGCGGTGGCCCACACGCGCGCAAACGCGCGTCCACAGTATTGCGTCACTGTGGACACGTGGCCCAACCGGATTCGGCCACGTGACATAATGAGATCACGCCACGTGGCACATGACATGTCCAGTAGCGCCACGTGGACCAATTAGGGGGCGACACGTGGATGAATAGTATCATGCCACGTGCCAAGCCACGTAAGCACAATGACATGTCACTGTTACCACGTGGCCCAATGGGGAAGCGCCACGTGACCAAGTGGAGTGTCGCCACGTGGCAGTGACGTGTCAATCTGCTGCCACGTGGCATACAGGTGGACCAATTATTGGCCGACATGTGGCACACCCTATGTGTGACACGTGGCAGTTCAGTGGGAGGGGCGCGTGAGCACGGCATCCCTTCCCCTGGAGGCGTGTGTGGGTGCGTGAGACCTCTTCCGACCACCAAATCAGTCCCGATTTTTTGCGGAACCATGTTTCAAAATATTTCTGATTTTTTGGTATTTTTTCCAAAATGTTTTGATCACCAGAAAATAAATTTTTTAAATTATCAAAATATTAACAAATTAAATAATATTTATTTTCTGTTTTGAAATTAATTTGGAAAATTTAATTTTTTTTTGAAATTTTTTGTTTTGATCCTTATTGTTATTGGTTGAAATGAGTCTCAATCATATATGTTTATACATGAGTGTATTAACTATTTTTGTTGTTTCTGTGATGTGTTACAGAAATGGTGATGATAAGGACTCCCATGGTTCCTCGCACTCCTGAGGGTATTGCCAGGACAAATGAAAAAGTGCATGAAGTCCGGAACATCAGGATGCATAAAAAGGCCCGGATTGATAATATTGATGCAATAGTGCATCATGTTGAGTTTTTGCATGAGCAGATGCAAGAGTGCATCTGGATTGGTGGTTTGGGATGTGGCAGAGATGAAAATGAAATAGCTAAGGTAATGATCGATTCTTTTGAGCATCATCCGGTTCTGAGGAACTTGATGATACATATGTGGGAATCAGAAGTTGATTTTTACCGACATGTTATAGTTCAATTTATTTTAAAAGCTGCAAAAAGAGGAGTGTGGAGGTCAGATGGAAATTTTGTGATGGCTTTGAGAAGTGGACGCAATGTGAGTCGTCCATGGCTTCGTGAGTGGCGCACAGGTGTGCCAGCTCCATTGTTGAGGAGAGCTATTTTCTCGACCCCTGTCCACAAGAAGACTTTGTGAAGTCTTCTCTCATTATCCGGTTGACATGTGTGTCAAAAACTTATGGAGTTAGCATTTGTTTTTCCATTTTAAATAAGACTTATGTTTCTTATTACTTTTGACATAAGTGTCATATTTTGGATTATTAGTTGTTTTTGGATATTGGTTGAATGAATGCGTTTATTTTTATGGTTTTTTAATTTAATGATAAATGTGTTTATTATTAATTGCCTTGCATTATTTTATGAGTAAGATATATGCATGTTTATTAAGTAGAGACTTAATAAATTTAAGCCAATATCGTTTATCTCTCAAGTTTAAAAAAAAAAAAAAACTAATAATCCAATAACTTAGATTTGCTGTGCATGAGATTTAGACTTGTAAGGTTGGACATTAGGAAATAGAGGGTAATTGGATACTATTAGTAGCCTTTTCGAATTAAAACCTAATAGAAAACTTTACTAGCTTTTAATTTCAGATGCATAGTAAATAGCATTTATTGCCTAATCTCCATTAATATTGTGCAATTTGTTTTTGTTCCATTAGAGATCTGAGGATCCAAATGGCAACTGCTTCCAAATCCATTATCGCTGAGCTGAACAAAGATTTGAAATTGAATGGCGAAAATTATGAAATCTGGAGTATGAAAATCCAGTATGTGCTTGAGGAGCAAGAGGCACTCGAAACCTTAAGTTCGGTTATGGCTGAACCTGAGGATGGCGACACGGCCCAACATAAGCTGGACCGAGATGCCTATGTGGCATAGAAGAAAAAGAATTCCACTGCTCGAATCATCCTGCTGAGTGCTATGCAAGATGACCTAACTAAGCAATTTTGCAAGTATCAAAATACAATGGATCTATGGATTGCATTGCGGGAGAAATTCGGAGGCGTGACTCTGACTAAACTCCGATCGTTAACAATCAAGTTTGATACTTATCAGAAAAAGTCTGATCACCCTATGCGAAAACATTTAAGAGAAATGGAGAATATGATATGTGAGCTTAGTGAATATGGTCATAAGTTGACTAACGAGCAGCAGGTCCAAGCTGTCATCCGTTCCTTACCAAAGAGTTGGGAGCATATGAAGATGCAACTGACTCATATGGACAGCATTAAGACATTTGAGGATGTCTCTCGTCATCTGGAGCTTGAAGAAGATAGATTGGCATCGATTAAGGTCAATGTTGAAGTGCACGTGGCACAATCCCGTTCTGGGGGAATGAGTTCAAACCAGAACAAGAGAAAAGGCTTCAAGAGTCGAGGTAAGGAACAAACCAAGAACAATAAGTGGAAAAAGAAAGCACAAAATTCAAAGAAGTCCAAAGGCAAAAAGAAAGTGAACATTTCAAGAGTGAAATGCTTTAACTGCCAACAGAAGGGTCACTATGCAAAAGACTGCACTATGCCCAAAAAGGTACACTACTCTGACTCAAGAGTGAGTGAAATTTGTGTATCTAATTCTGTTTTATTAACTGAATGTCATCCTTTATGGGTGGTAGATTCAGGAGCCACGGACCACGTAACAAAGGATCGAGATGCCTTTATTGAATTCCGGCGAATGCCCAGTGGAGCTAAATGGATTTATGTAGGAAACGATGCCAGAGTGGTGGTCCAAGGGATTGACACATGCAGATTAGTCTTGCATAAAGGCCGAACCTTACTCCTACATGATGTGCTTTACGCCCCAGACATTCGAAGGAATTTAGTATCTGTTCTTGTGTTAATGAATCTTGGTTTTGATTTACATTTTAAAGATGACAAAGTAAGCTTGTGTTCGGATGATGTTTTTTATGGTTATGGTTACATTTCAAACAGTTTGATAGTTTTGGATATTGATCCTAACTTTATGAATAAAGCTAGTTTTTCATTTATATCTTCTACTTCACATAGTTATGAGAATCATGTGAAATTATGGCATGCTAGATTAAACCATATAGGGCAAGATCGAATGAGTTGGTTAGCCAAAACAGGTTTACTTGGTGATTTAAATAAGATTGAATTACCTACGTGTGAGCACTGCTTAAAAGGAAAATTAGTTAGAAAACCGTTTGGAAAAGGAACTAGAGCCATAATACCATTGCAATTAGTTCATTCTGACATTTGTGGTCCAATGAATGTGAGGGCAAGGCATGGGGCCTATTATTTTATCACATTTATAGATGACTATACTAGGTATGGTCATATCTATTTGATTTCTCATAAGTCAGAAGCATTGAGTTGCTTCAAGACTTATATGAATTTTGTTGAGAATCAGTTAGACAAAAAGATTAAAGCCTTGAGAACTGACCGAGGTCGGGAATATCTTTCAGATGAATTTCAAGCTTTATGTGATGAAAGAGGAATTGAGCATCAGTTGTCCATTCCTAGAACTCCACAACAAAACGGTGTTGCGGAAAGGAGAAATAGGACTCTACTTGAAACGGTTAGATCTATGATGGCAGAGGCAAATTTGCCAATCTCCTATTGGGGAGATGCACTATTAACTGCCACATATGTTTTAAACCGCGTGCCCTCCAAATCTGTCACATCCACGCCTTATGAGATGTGGACCGGTCGACAACCTGACCTAAGCCATTTAAGACCTTGGGGTTATGCAGCTTATGTCCATGATACCTCAAGCAAATTTGGTAAATTGGGACCAAGAGGTAAAAAGAGTATCTTTGTGAGATATTTTGAAGTATCAGAAGGATACGTATTCATGGGCGAACAAGAAAATGGTTCTGTGACAGAATACGAATCACGAGATGTTGCATTCTTAGAGGATGAATTTTCCAGATTGGGAGAAGTGAACCAAGATTTCACTTTTTATGAAACACAGGAAGAAGAAGAACCATCAGGATCACTCCATCCGAGTGGGAGGGAATTAGAGGATGAGGGTCAAGACCTTCAACCTCAAAATAATGATCCGGATGTTCGAGACCCTGATTTCAGTGGGAGTATTCCTGTCTCCAGTGGGAGTATGGAACAAGGCCCCAGTGGGAGTATTCCTGACTCCAGTGGGAGTATGGAACAAGGCCCCAGTGGGAGCATTCCGAATTATGATGAATATATGAGACTGTAAGCACCGTGTCCCGGAGCGGTCCGGATCAGAGGTTACCCCATGATGAAATCAGTATTCGAGCCTGCATAAACGGTTTGGATTTGGAGGTCTTAATCCCATGTTCCGCGAGAGAAAGATCTTTCCACCTTTACTGGGCAGAGGGGGAGAAAACAGGGTTATTTTTTTGGATAAAAAGGTTTTTGTCTCCACAGACGGCCAGCCCGTCTGTGAGATGCCAGCCCGTCGCTTGGTGTCACAGACGGCCTATGGTATTTTTCGACGCCCGTTGGAAAATCACCGCCCCTGTCAGAGCGCCGCTTGGTTTCCCGGAGCACGCAACCTTTCCGACGCCCGTCGGTGAATGTGGCAGGGCCGTCGGACGAATCCTTGTGTCAGAAGGATTCTTCCGACGCCCGCCTATATACACCGACGCCCGTCGGTCGTGTCTGGCTATAAAGGCTCCGGATTTTCACTTGAAAAAGGTTCCAAAAATTTTCAAGAGGGGAAACTCTGCCCAAATTCAAGCATATTTTCTCTCTCTTTCAACCAAACACATTTAAAAAGAATCTCTTTTAAAGGAAGATCAAATCAATCAAAAGGAACTAAAAACTAATTAGTTTTCTTTAGATTTTGATTTCGAAAATCAGTTTTTTTAGAGGGGTTAAAGAGGAAATAATTCATTTTCCTTCTCTTGATCCTTCATCTTGCTTTTCTTGGAATACGCGGAGCTATAATCAAGACAAGAATCTCACCCAAAGCGATTATCTGAGGGTAAATATTCCGGATTCCCTTTCCATATCATTTCACATTTATTCCTTATTTGGTTGCTTCTTTCAATTTGTCGTTTGTTTCTTCTTTATTTTGACTCTCTTTATCTCATTTGGTGTTAAAACCTTTTTCGACCTCAAAAAGAGTTCTTTTTGCTGTTTTTTTCGGAGACAGTGGTGACCGACGGGTCATTTTCTTTACCGACGCCCGTCGGTCACCCCACTCATAGACGCTCTTCCACTTGAGTGAGCGACGGACATGTCGATCAATTTGACAGACGCCCGTCGGTCACCCAAGAAAGGCCGTCGCTGGGTTCTGTCTCCACACCTTCAAATCTTTTTTATCTCTTTCAAATTCTTTTACTTTTATTCAAAGTTGATTCTATTTATATTGACATCCTTTAACTTTTTGTGAGTGATATATTGATTTCCCGGGACCATCCTGAGCTTGAGGGGTTATCTGCCATATTCGGAGGATTTCGTCCGGTTTAATTCTTTAACCCTCCTGATTATGTCCTTCATTTTGATATTTATTGATCGTCTTATGTACATGGATACCCCTTTTTTATCTCGTTAAGTGTAAAAATGGATCAATGTTTTATACTCAATAAAAATGAGATTTGTACAAAATCCCAGGGTCCAATGCCCTATTTTTATCCAATAAAATCATCACCAATGAAAACATCCAATTTTAATAATGATGCATGCGAGGACCAAAGTCTTCAAAACAAGTAATGCCCCGATTTATGTATATATCGCACACTTACAAAAGGGAGTTGTATTCCGCTCCTTATATTATTGTGATTTATTACTTTTGATATTTATTTGCCCATTTATGGCTTTCCAAATGTGAATAAATGCGCCTTTTAATCAATTGCATAGTGTGGAGAGAGAGCGAATTAATGATATTAAAATTTGATCATAAAAATAATCGAGGTAAAAATAGATGAGAAATCCCGGACCCAGCTCTGGTCTTTGGGCTCAAAGAGGCTAGAGGTCTACCCTCCAAGATACCTTTTTGTGCCACGAGACTTTAGCGCTAATCCTAGGCTCCTTAGGGTGAGAGGTTCACCTTTCAAGACCCCTCTGGCTGGCCCAAAATGGATACCAAGCGCAGTCTTAGGCTCTCCGAGGCGAGAGAAACTTTCCCAATGTTCTATTGGGTGGCGACTCCATGAAACCTCCTTGTTGCCTAACATAGATGCACTTGCAATTTATTGCAAGCTGCCAACGGACCCACAAATGCTCCGATCGCCCACGTGCGGGCGGTCCCACGGGCGGCCGCGGGGATCCGACGCGCGTCACAGTGGCGACTCCGCTGGGGACGTTTATGGTTCGAGATTTCAATTTGAAAATACCTCGTTTAACATTTATAATTAAAATTTAATTCATAAATTTGCTTTCTCTCAAATTTGCATTCACATATCATTAGAGCCTTAGAATACGCTAGTTTGGTCCCTCTTTTAGCCCCGGTGCATTCTCGAAGCGCGACCCAATTTTCACTCAATTTGGGGAAGTGTTAAGGATAATCACCAGCCCAAGCCACGTACCTCAATGGTATATCAAAATGATGACCCGATCGGTCGCTATGCTCGTGATGAGCTAGACCCGTCGGCAGAGATCATGCTTGGGTAGCCCTAAAGTAACATCTCCCTTGTCCAAAGCTCATGTAATGGCCGTAGCTACTTTCCACAGGTGAAATGAACCCTAATTCCATGCTTGCTGTATGGATCCTTATGTATTGGGTGAATCCAGATGTCTCGCTTGGTAACCTAGCTAAAGGCTATCATGCCCGGTAGGGCCATGTCGAAATTTGTGGAACGTCCAAATACGTGACGATCATTATCCATCCGCTTGCACATTAGCATAGGAGTGTCATGCTGCCGGTTTTTCGCCGTGTACCATGTGTGTCCATTGGGTCCCTCGTTGACCCTTGGGCTAATCCCACCTAGGAAAGAGACTGCACGACCACGTGTGTGGGAGAAATAAGGGTGGAAGGACCTACTTGCTTGCTTGTGCTCTGTGAATGTCGCATATCACGAACATGCATTACTCCTGCATTACATGCATCATGTCTAACGCCTTGTCCCTGCAGCCATCATAGATCTGCCTAGGTGGACTAGATCACCAACCGGACGACTGATCCGAGTTTCTGCTTCCGAGCTGCCAAGTAGAGAGGGCCTTTCAGAAATTTTACCCGAAATCAATCGCACTATATCTAAGATGGCAAACTCGCCTAGAGGGGATGACGCCACCAGGGCCATAATCGCAGAAGAAGTGGGCCGGCGATTTGAGGAATTCGATGGCAGGATGATGAATATGTTGACCACCTTGGCATAGCAGAATGCTCCACAGAATCCTCCTCCTCCTCCTCCCGTGAGATAGAATGAGCCAGAGGAGGAAAGGGCAGAAAGATGAGAAGAGCCTGTCAGGCCGCCCCCAGTAGAGTTAAGGTCAGTAGCCTCGGGAAGCAGAGAAGAAGGCATGTGCTGAGAATTGATGATGATAGAGATATCGAAGATGATAGGATGAGCATTGCATCTGAGAAGGGGAAGGCACCTCAAGCTGATGAGTTTTTTCTGAAAAAGATGGAAGAGAGGTTTGAAGCCATGGCCCGTATGATAGGCAGAGGTCACGGGATAAACCCGGAGGATAAGGAATTGGAAGGAGAGGACCCGATTCCTTACAACTTCAAAATGCCGGACGTGCCAAAATTTAACGGTACTTCTGACCCGACCGCTCATGTGAAGCAATATTCTCTGGTCATGAAGGGGCTGCGTTGTCCAAGAAGCAGAAAGTAGAATACTTTTGTCTGAGCCTGACCGCTCGTGCCATCGACTGGTATCATGGCCTCGACCGTCGCACTAAAGAAGATTGGGATCTGCTCACTGAGGAGTTTTTGAAACAGTATGACTGCAACACCAGAATGGAGGTGACTCTAAAAGATCTTGAACTGCTCCAGCAGAAGGCTGGGGAATCTTTCCATGATTATCTCACCCGATGGCGGAACAGAGTAATGGAGATGCAGAGAAAGCCGGACACCCAAGACCAGATTCATTTATTTATCAAGAACGCAAGCCCATACCTGAAAGATGGGTTGAAGATGAAGGGTTTGAAGGACTGGGAGTCTCTCAAGGATATAGCCATCGAAGCGGAGGGAGAATTCTTGGCTCGAAAAGCTAACAATGATAATTTTGCCAAAAGGGCTAACGCCGGTCAAGGAACCAGTAGGCCGGCGGGTCCCAGTAGTAGCACTAGAAGAACAGGTGAGGTGTCTGCTACTGAGGTAACCACCCAGAGGAAGTTTTCAAACTTGGGGAGACCGTTGTCTTGGGTCTTGAGAAGGTTAATGAAGGAGGGAAAATTGCAACCCCTGGCTCCTAGGCCTGCCTTGACACAAGGGCAGCCTGGACACAAAAGTAATGAATTCTGTGCGTTTCACCAGCACTCAGGCCATATCACAGATAAGTGCAAAGCGCTGCGACACTCCATCCAAGACTTGATTGATAGCAAGCAAATTTTTGACCCTGAGAAGAGGGAAACTGAGAAGAAGCCCGGTTATAATACCGTACCACCGCCCGTGTTTATGATCGATCTAGCTTGCCAGAGTGGTACGTGCTGCGAGATCTATATGGGAGCAAGAATTTTGCTGCCGATTGTTCCGAGGATAGAAAGGAGGAAGCAGTCGTGGCGACCCTTGATTGCTGGTCTAGCAATGAGAGCGGCGGAGAAGCCGAGGAGGAGGGAGAGATGAACCTTGATTTGTGGGGGTTCGATGGAGACGAAGAAAAGATAGGGGCTGTAACGAGGAGTGGAAGAGTGGTCCCTGAGATTACGAGGCTACCTGAGCCAGTGCAGCCATCAGTAGAGAAAGAGCCAGAGGAGAATCAGATTGTCAGACAGTTGAAGAAAACTGCAGCTTAAATATCCATCTGGGATCTGTTGAGGCAATCCCCCTCTCATAGGCAGAAGGTAGTAGAGGCTTTGGTTGAGGCCACAGTCGCCACCACGATTTCCCCATCAGAGCTTTTGGGTCTAATTAAAGGAGGATCGGAGGAGAGATTGGTTTTTTCTGATGCCGACCTGCCGGTCGAAGGCCGCAATCATAACCAACCCTTGTACATCAAAGCACAGATTAATGATAAGCACACTGCTTGCATTATGGTAGACGATGGGTCTTCTATCAATGTGTGCCCTCTGATAGCTCTTCAAGCTTTTGGTTTGAGCGAGGATATGCTCAATGGATCAGATCTGACTATTACAGCCTATGACAACTCAAGGAGGCAAGCCTCGGGAACCTTTAAGACCTTGGTCAAGACAGGACCCATTGAAGTGGAGCTAGAATTTGTAGTTCTGCCCATACCCGCTAACTTCTTAGCTCTGCTCGGGAGACCCTGGTTTCACAAATTAGGAGGAGTGCCATCCACACTGCATCAAATGATAAAGTTTCCACATGAAGGGGAGGTGGTGACTATCAAGGCAGCCAGAGAGAACCAGGTCTCAGCGCTAGAAATAGCTAATCAGCCATTTAGTGGCTTCCATGTGTCCATGATAGGGGAAGAGCATGGGTCAGTGGATAACCCAGCTGTGGTTAATATGATAAAGAAGATGCACTATCTCCCTGGGGCTGGCTTGGGCAGAAACTCTCAAGTATTGCAAACCGCGATCACCACTCGAGGTCAGAAGAACCGGAAAGGTCTGGGGTACAGAGGCGGATCCGGCAAGAAGAAGGCGGCGGATAAGATCCCTCACATATCAGAAAACTTCGTACCAGCATCCTCAGTTTGTGCTTATACTGGCGAAGACGAGCCGCAATGGGTGAATGGGAGGATTGTCCCTGGGTTCGAAATCTTTAATGATATTTTTGACTGGCGTGTCGGGTTTGTCAGGACTGCCGAGGACTTCTGGGATGAGGAGGTCATGACTCAGGGTATCACTTGGGACAGATGCGAGCCTGAAGAAGTCGTTACAGAGAAGATGATAGCTGCCAGGCTGAAAGGGAAAGAGAAGATAGCAGAATTAGAACTGGCAATGGGGGATTCGAGGATTTCCTCCGACGTGCCTGAGGGGCCTCTGCTGAATCAGGAAGCCAATGAACGAACTGCACTAGCATCGACCTCTGGAGTAGCAGAAGAAGACTCTAGCTTGGACTGTATTTTTATTCCAGAACTCTTTTATGATGTAAATGACAATTATAATATTATTAATAAGGCAAACAATTTCTCTTACTTGTGCGATGTTTCTAATGGTTTCGACATGCATGAACATGATCATATTCCATCAATTTTTGACATCGATTCCACTGATACAACACCTTTTAATCTTGGAACCTCGGAAAACCCGAGAGAAATTCTAATAGCATCAAATATAACTCCTGAGGAGAGAAAAAAATTTGAGAGAATAATAAGAAAACATGAAAAAGTCTTTGCCTGAACCTATGAGGACATGCCAGGAATTGACCGAGACGTGGCAGAACATGCTATCCCGACTTATCCGGACTACAAACCTGTGAAACAGAAGTTGAGAAGGCTCAGGCCAGAATGGGCTGACAAGGTCAAGGAGAAAATTCGGCAGCAGATAGAAGCCAAGTTTCTTGTCGAGGTGCAGTATCCTACATGGTTAGCAAATGTGGTCCTTGTAGCAAAGAAGAATGGGAAGGTCAGAGTGTGTGTGGATTATCGAGATCTGAACAAGGCCTGCCCTAAAGATGATTTTCCACTACCCCATGTCGATGTGTTGATAGACAGCACCGCCAATTGCGCGATGTACAGCTTTGGAGATGGTTACGTGGGTTACAACCAAATCCTGAACAAAATAGCTGACCGGATTAAAACCGTTTTTATCACAGAATGGGGAACCTATGCCTACAGAGTCATGTCTTTTGGCCTAAAGAATGCAGGGGCCACATACCAGAGGATGACGACTAAGATTTTGAGCGACCTGATTCATAAAGAGGTAGAGGTGTATGTCGATGACATGATGGTCAAGTCAGCCACCCGAGAGGGACACTTTGAAGCTCTAGAAAAGTTCTTTGCCAGGATTGACAAGTATAATCTGCGACTTAACCCCAAGAAGTGCATTTTTGGAGAGACTTCAGGAAAACTATTGGGACACGTCGTCAGCTAGAGGGGAATATAAATTGACCCGGATAAGGTGAAGGCCATCAGAGAGATGCCTGTGCCGCAAAAAGAGAAGGATGTAAGGAGTTTCCTGGGCAAGCTGCAGTATGTCAGCCGATTTATTGCCAAGCTCACTTCAATATGCGAGCCGTCTTTAAGCTGCTTAGAAAGAGTCAACCTGTGGTCTGGAACGAAGATTGCCAAAAGGCTTTTGACAGTATCAAGGAATACCTGTTAAATCCGCCAGTGCTAAGGCCGCCGCAGCCAATCAAACCGCTTATCCAGTATCTGGCAGTAGAGGGCAGTTCTGTGGGCACCATGATGGCTCAGGAAGATGAATTTGGGGTGGAATTTGCAATTTATTACCTCAGCAAGAAATTCTTGGCTTATGAGATAAAATATGCTGAAGTAGAGAAGATCTGTCTTGCAGTGATCTGGGCGGCAAAGAAACTGAGACATTACTTCCACTCATACAAGGTTCAAGCAGTGGCCAAGTAGAATCCGTTAAGATATTTGCAGGAAGCGCCGTCTTTGCTTGGTAAGATGGGGAGGTGGCTGCTCTTGCTACAGGAGTTTGATGTGCAATACATTACTCGAAAAACTATCAAGGGGGCGAGCCGTAGCCGAATTTCTTGCTGAGCATCCCATTCAAGGAGACACTCCCGAGTTCACCTTTCCTGATGAGAGCATAGTCGCGATTTCTATTCAGGGATGGCAGTTGCACTTCGACGGGGCAGTGAATAACAGAGGGGCCGGAGTTGGAATCATCTTGACAACCCCAGATAATGAGAAACTCCCCCTAGCCAAGAAGCTGAGGTACAAAGCAACCAATAATGAAGCTGAATACGAAGCCTGCACCTTCGGGTTAGAAGCTTTAGCTGCATTGGGGGCAAAGAACATAGAAGTCTTTCGTGACTCATCCTTGGTGATCAACCAGATCCGAGGTGAATGGGCTGTAAAAGAAGAACGGCTGGTACCCTATGTTGAATATTTGAGAGAGGTATGTGGGCAGTTTGAGACTTGCACTTTCCACTTCGTGCCCAGAGATGAGAATCATCTAGCTGATGCGTTGGCAACCTTGGTGTCGATGTGGGACAATCCTGAGGGGGTAGCTATGAAGCCAGTACTAATTTCGAGTTCTGAGAAGCCCAGATTTGAGATCAAGCCTGTGATGGGAGTAGAAGTGGCGGATGGGAAACCATGGTACTTCGACATCATGAACTACTTGGAAAACCATAAATTTCCAGAAGAAGCTACTGAGAAAGACCAGAGGGTGATCTGTAAGCTGTCTACTAAGTTCATATCCTTAGAAGGGGTGTTGTACAAAAGACAGTCGGATGGGATTCAGCTCAGGTGTTTGAACGAAAAAGAAGCCCGCAAAGTGATGGAGGAAACCCATGCAGGCGTCTGTGGGGCTCACATGAATGGTTTGACCTTGGCCAAGAAGATTATGAGACAAGGCTTCTATTGGCTTACGATAGACAATGACTGCTCGAAATATGTCAAGCAATGCCAGTTGTGCCAACAATACGCAGACTTGAGACACCTGCCAGTATCAGAGCTACATAACCTGACATCACCTTGGCCTTTCGCTGCTTGGGGGATAGATATCATTGGAGAGATTCACCCAACGGCATCCAATGGGCACAGGTACATCATAGTCGTAATTGACTATTTTACCAAATGGGTAGAGGCGGAATCCTTCAAAAAGATTGATGCAAGGGATATGGCCAAGTTCATAGAGAGGAACCTGATCTGCAGATATGGTCTCCCCCATCACGTAGTGTCTGACAATGGGGTGCAGTTCATAGGGGAAACCAGGAAACTCCTCGAGAAGTATGGTGTCGAGCATCATAAATCCTCTCCTTACCGGCCACAAGCGAATGGAGCAGTAGAGGCCGCAAATAAGAATATGAAGAAGATCCTGTCCAAGATGTCCAAACCTATAAAGACTGGGTTGAGAAGTTACCCTTCGCCCTATGGGGATATAGAACAACGGTGAGGACGTCTACAGGTGCTACACCATTTTCCCTGGTATACGGAACAGAAGCAGTATTGCCAGTTGAGATAGAGCTCAAATCACTGAGGGTGGTCATGGAAGCCCAAGTTCCGGAGGCCGAATGGGCGCGGCAGAGGCTACAGCACTTGAACTTATTAGATGAGAGTAGGCTGAAAGCTTATTATGATAACCAAGTTTATCAGAAGAGGTTGGCAAGGACTTTTGGAAAGAAGGTGAGAAAGCATCCGCTGAAAGAAGGGGACTTGGTGTTCAAGCAGATGAGGCTAGGCATACCGGACATCAGAGGGAAATTCAGACCTACCTGGGAAGGGCCATATGTCCTTAAAAAGCTACTGTCCAAGGGAGCTGCAATCTTGTCGGATAGTGATGGGAACGAATTCAAAGAACCGATTAACGTCGACAGACTCAAGAGGTTCCATGGCTAAAGACCCAAAATAAAAAGAAGAGAATAAAATGCCCTGCAAGTCGAAAACCGAAAAAAGGCGGCCGTGCTAAAATTGGGCGCCTCAACAGGGTGAGAACCGAAAAAAGGCATCCTGTGCAAAAATTAGAGGCATGAGAGAAAATATCCGATCGCGAAAACCCGAGAGGGCCTATTGGTAACAGGAGTTGATGCTATTAAAATTCGGTTTCATGTATTAACAGCGCGTAAGCGGCTGAGTAAATGTCAAAACTGATCATGTATGTTGAAATTATATGAAAATGTACACAAATTCGTGAAATGGAATGAATATTATTCTTTTCATTTTTGTCATTTCCTAGTTCTACATTAAAAAGAAATGTAACGCCAAAAGAAATACATATGTAAGCCAAGCTAAGTCCTGCTGCTGCTCTCGCCGACCAGATGCTTGAGCCCTCGAGTCCTGTTATCAGATGCCGGACTAAGGATCCACTTCTTGTACTCACTAGTCGAAAGCACCGAATGATTGCCGAACCTCGAGATGATAGTCTTCACTGGCAGTTTGCCCCACAGCTCATGATACCGAGAAGCAAACGCAACCGAGAGAGCTCCTCCCCGAAATGATAAGGGAACCCTCACTACATCCTGGGTCATCCCGAGCTGGCGTGTACATCGAGAAGTGATGCAGAAGGTGGCTCGATGGAGCCCACAGAGGGGAACACACCCCGATGGCCCATCAATGACCACATGAGACAGGGGGAGCCAGGCAGACGTGAAACTGATGTCATTATCTGACAGCTCGCCGAATCTGGCAATGCCTTCACCAGCAGTGGCACACCCGTACAATCGTCGATGCGGAAGAAAGTAATTCGGCGAGTACTGAGGGGTAACTCGAGGAGGTGGCTCAGACAGCATCCTCAGTTTCTCTTGCAGCTAGATCTGAAAAAAAAAAGCCGCTGAAGTAAGTAGGGTTTACTTCAGGCAAAAATAAGGCACAGGGTTGTGTGAAAATCCGAAAGGACGCACCTCCCACTAAGAAAAGCTAGTGTGAAAATCCATAAGGGACACACTACCTTTAAAATAATGACGTACCTGGAGCAATAAGGGGCTGCCAGTAAAGATTGTAGTAGATCCAGAGCTCACAGCGTCCAAGCCCAGAATGGTTTCAGCCAGAATGAGTGGTAAGGGTGATAATCCCAAATGGAAGTCGCTCAGGACCCCAAACAAGCGAGGATCACCTATCAAACCCCCTGGAATAATAGTGAGGAAGTGCACCATACAATATAAGAATACGATGCTTACCCGGTAGGTGGGGATATCAGTGAACTGATCCAGAGACTCGATTAATGGCCCCAGAGCAAAGGAAGAGCCCGGAGGAATCAGCCAGACGGCCTCAGAAGAAGGTATGCCAAGAGCCATAGCTATGTCCCAGATCTGGACTAGGCCGTAGAGGGGGACGTAAGGCAGAGCACTAGGAGGGAACCAGGCTCCGAGAATGGTAGCTAACTCTTCAGGCAAAGGGCACAGTTCCTGGTAGGTGAAACCGGGGGTTCCAGAAGTGGGTCGCCGCCAGGAGGAGGTTCTGATCAACCTTGACCCGACGCAGGTATTTTAGCCCAGACAGAGAAGAAAGGGCGCCTTCTTCCCAAGTGTGTTCGTCATCTAAGATACTGTGCATCCTTTGGACTAAAGGAGAAGACATTTTGAGAAAGATGAAAGGCTCAAGATGTTGGAAAATGAAGAGACATGAGTGGAGCAAAATTTTGTAAGAATTTATAGGGAAGCATCACCGACGGCCTACCCGCCTCTCCTAAGAGACGGCTTGCCCGTCGGTATAGATCCACCTGGCAGACGCAAACGTCAGCATTGCATTCATCACGCGCATTAACTCGCATTTATTGCATGACAGACGGCCAGCCCGTCGGTCGCTTCTTCAGACGCCCAGCCCGTCGGTCACGAAATTCTATATAAGGGCGAGTGACAGACGGTGCAGCGCCTGCTTTCCCTTTCATTTTTCCTCTCAAACCGTTTTTTTTTGCATTTTTTTAGTGTTTTTCCAAGCATTTCTTCTTCTTCTTTCGCGATTTCTTCATATTTTCTCATTCTCTACTCACCGGGTGCTTGGACATTTATATTTCTTCAGTTTCTACACTTCTCGCGACTACAAGTAAGTAAATAGCTACTTTTTTTTGAATTTTATTCAATTCATTTCTTCATTTCTTCTTCCTTTAACCTGAGAAACGGTTAGGATGCATTAGATGCCTTAAAAATTTAGGGAGAATGCTGCATATTTTTCTTTATTTTTTTTCTTATTGCAATTAAAATCTGAACCTTTGCATGATCACATAGAAATAGAATTTTTCTATAACTTTGGTGCTTTAGAATTACACTTTCCAGCGCACTATTTTGTGCATATATTGCTTTTGAGGCCTGAGGCCATTGCTTTGTGTTGTTGGGGACACACTCTTGCCGGGGTGCGTCCCATTTGCATGCATATATTGTTGTTGAGGCCTGAGGCCTAATTTGATGCCTTTTCATGCAGGGGGTTGGGCATACCCTTGCCGGGGTGCTGCCCAAATTTTTATTATTTATTCTAAAATTGAATATTTTTGTGTATAATGCACGCCGTGGGGCCTAGAAAGCCCATTTTTATTCACTTTAAATTATTTCCATGCTAAATGCATGTTGCTTTTGCTGTGATATGCGCGGGGCATATTGGGCAACTTCCTTGGACAGGACGTTCACTCTTTTCATTTGTTATCAGTTTTCTATCTCGTTTTCGGGCCGCCATTGCCCTGGTGAGGCCTAAATGGGCCTTCACCTGGAAAATAAGTCCGATAATATTTGTTTTGTCGTATTTTCGCTGCCTAATTTTTTTCTCCTTTGCAGGATGCCTCCTAGACGTAGAGCACCGCAGGCCCAGCCCGAGGTCATAGTTCCGGGTTGGATGGATGATGAGTCAGCTCAGAGGTATAGAGCTTTGGCTCAGGTAGAGCTTCGGGCCAGTCGCTTCGTGTCCCGGCCAGGGATGGCCCCAGAGTTTGATTTGCTTGTCGAGGGTACTGGGTGGACAGAGTTCCTTGACCCCTCCTTCCAGACTTTTCCAGAGGCTACCCGCCAGGTCCTAGCCACTCTCCGCTATACCGGGTTTCAGAGTTCAGATACCGACCAAGGGGTAGTCCAGTTTTAGTTTGACGGCGACCACTACAGTATTACCAGGCAGAGATTTGCACAGGCCATGGGGCTCCCTACGGGAGAGGGGGTCGAGATCCCGCGGCGAGCGGTGAGATGCGCCCACTGGGCGGCCATTTCCATACCGGGAGTGCTGTATGATCATGATACAGCAAAGAGCACCGTACTGATGTCTCAGGCACTCCGGTATTTGCACAGAGTGCTATCCAGTTCGTACCTTGGTCGAGCTGGTAACCCAGGGTCGCTTAACGCGGCCGAGATCTGGAGCCTCTGGGCTATGATGGCAGGCCAGCGTCTCAACATTAGCCACGAGATCTTGGCCAACTTGACCAGAGTCGGCAGAGGATTGACACCGTTGGTGATAGTGGGAGGAGTTATTACCAGATTGCTTTTGAGGTTGGGAGTTGCCCCTGACAGGTTGAGAGGACCCTTGGAGGAGGGGGTCCATATGGATGCCGCAGTGGCAGTGCAGATGGGGATGATCTCCCCGATATCAGGGCAGGCAGAGGCCTACAGGGTGCTGACCATTCACGAGACCCGGCAGATGTTCTCACTCCCACCCTTGGGTCCAGATCCAGACCACCCAGAGCACCCAGAGGAGCAGCCTCCACAGCCAGAGCTCCAGCCTCAGCCAGAGCATCAGCCTCCACACTCAGAGCCAGAGCACCAGCCTCCTCAGCCTCAGACTGTGCCACCACCACAGCAGCAGGAGCCTCCTAGGACCCCGTCTGATTTCGACATAGAGTTCACTATGGATGACCTCTTTGGCGCATCACCAGCATCCCGAGCACCGACTCCCGTCCCGTCACCGAGTGTCAGGGTACACAGGTCCATCCACGGGCCCTCCAAGAGATACCATCCGTACTCCCTAGGCGACCCAGGAGCATCCACCTCCACGGCACCGCCGCCAGAGCCAGCACCGCCTGACTTCTCTCAGCTCCTCACTTCCATGTTTACGGCCTTAGAGCGACGGCAGGATGAGAGGGACAGGGCTATTCACGAGAGGTTCGACTGCCAGCAGGCTGCCATTCAGGAGCAGTCCCATTCAGTGGAGCGCTTAGTTCAGGAGCAGGCTGGCTACATCGAGCATACGACACGGGAGCAGGCTCGGATCATGGATGCTTTCAGGGATGAGCAGACTCGGGTCTTAGAGGCCTTCAGAGCTGAGCAGGTGAGGTTGATCAAGCAGGTTGCCCAGGGTCAGAGGGAGCTTAGGCAGCAGCTCGCTCATGATTTGAGGACGTCTCAGGACCAGGCGTCTCAGAGGGTTGACATGACCCTACAGATGATCGACGAGTCGCTCGACTCTCTGAGATCCCGCATCCAGGTGATAGAGGGGATCCTCCCTCCCTTATCTCAGACCATGAGGGAGTTCAGAGAGCAGACAGAGCAGAGCCACGAGCAGAGGAGAAAGGCCGCCAGCGAGCAGACCATTCAGTTGAGCCAAGCCTTCAAGAAGTTAGGAGGTACGGTTTCAGAGACCTTAGGGTTTATGAGCACTTGCATGCAGCCCTTCTTGGATGGCCACGCTCAGATCCGGTTCAGGCGGGCCCATAACGCTGAGGCAGGACCCTCCACGGCTCCACCACCGCCTCCGGCACATCCAGCACCACCTCCACCTCCGCCAAGGATAGTGCACATATCGGATGACGAGGATCCCGATGAGCCCTCCGACTATACACCTCTCTGATCTTCAGGGAGTCATTTTTGTATCTTTTATACATTTCTACTTTGTATATGCACTGTACAAAAATGACATTTCTAGTGAAAACTTTTGCTTCATTTTTGCATGCTCACTCAATTGCTGATTGTTTAATCACATCACAGAAAGTGTATGTTCTCACATTTACTTATATGTCAAGAAAGATGACAATATAACAAAAACAAAATAAAAAATGATGAAAAATGATGAATAACAACTCAATAAGAAAGAAAATAAATGAAACATGGCATAGCAAATAAAGCAAGATCACGCCATCAATAGACAGGTTAAAAGATGATCACTCAAACATGAACTAACAAAATCTTTTATCACACAGGTACAGAGAAACATTGACCTGAACACATGCATCAATTAAAAAGTTCGACTAAGGGCGCCTAAGATTTTTTTGGAACAAGGAAACCCGGCGAGGTCTCCTCCTCTTCAAACCGAGATTGTAGCCAGAGAGTGCTGCATCTCACAGTTCACGCGACAGTCAAAGAGTGCTACGCACCTTGCAGATCAGATGGGGGTCAGCAAGGGAACTTCAGATCGAAGCTGTGGTCAGAGAGTGCCGCACTTCACCAAACCGAGATTGTAGCCAGAGAGTGCTGCATCTCACAGTTCACGCGGCAGCCAGAGAGTGCTATGCATCTTGCAGATCGGATGGGGGTCAGCAAGGGAACTTCAGATCGGAGCTGTGGTCAGAGAGTGCCGCACTTCACCAAACCGAGATTGTAGCCAGAGAGTGCTGCATCTCACAGTTCACGCGGCAGCCAGAGAGTGCTACTCACCTTGCAGATCGGATGGGGGTCAGCAAGGGAACTTCAGATCGAAGCTGTGGTCAGAGAGTGCCGCACTTCACCAAACCGAGATTGTAGCCAGAGAGTGCTGCATCTCATAGTTCACGCGGCAGCCAGAGAGTGCTACGCACCTTGCAGATCGGATGGGGGTCAGCAAGGGAACTTCAGATCGAAGCTGTGGTCAGAGAGTGCAGCACTTCACCAAACCGAGATTGTAGCCAGAGAGTGCTGCATCTCACAGTTCACGCGGCAGCCAGAGAGTGCTACGCACCTTGCAGATCGGATGGGGGTCAGCAAGGGAACTTCAGATCGAAGCTGTGGTCAAAGAGTGCCGCACTTCACCAAACCGAGATTGTAGCCAGAGAGTGCTGCATCTCACAGTTCACGCGGCAGCCAGAGAGTGCTACGCACCTTGCAGATCGGATGGGGGTCAGCAAGGGAACTTCAGATCGAAGCTGTGGTCAGAGAGTGCCGCACTTCACCAAACCGGGATTGTAGCCAAAGCATGCTGCATCTCACCAACACCTACAGGTCGAGACGAGATCGGTGGGAGTATCTTCGCATCGCCGAACAAATCGAGACGAGGTCTACCCGGCAAAAGGCACGAAAGGTGCTAAGCTGTCGCAGGTACGCTTCCTTTCTGTCCTTTCTCTGAGTTTTGGCTTATCTAGGCGCTTGTGCACTAGTTTCCCCAAAACTGGGGGCAACTGTAAGCACCGTGTCCCGGAGCGGTCCGGATCAGAGGTTACCCCATGATGAAATCAGTATTCGAGCCTGCATAAACGGTTTGGATTTGGAGGTCTTAGTCCCATGTTCCGCGAGAGAAAGATCTTTCCATCTTTACTGGGCAGAGGGGGAGAAAACAGGGTTATTTTTTTGGATAAAAAGGTTTTTGTCTCCACAGACGGCTAGCCCGTCTATGAGATGCCAGCCCGTCGCTTGGTGTCACAGACGGCCTATGGTATTTTTCGACGCCCGTCGAAAAATCACCGCCCCTGTCAGAGCGCCGCTTGGTTTTCCGGAGCAAGCAACCTTTCCGACGCCCGTCGGTGAATGTGGCAGGGCCGTCGGACGAATCCTTGTATCAGAAGGATTCTTTCGACGCCCGCCTATATACACCGACGCCCGTCGGTCGTGTTTGGCTATAAAGGCTCCAGATTTTCACTTGAAAAAGGTTCCAAAAATTTTCAAGAGGGGAAACCCTGCCCAAATTCAAGCATATTTTCTCTCTCTTTCAACCAAACACATTTAAAAAGAATCTCTTTTAAAGGAAGATCAAATCAATCAAAAGGAACTAAAAACTAATTAGTTTTCTTTAGATTTTGATTCCGAAAATTAGTTTTTTTAGAGGGGTTAAAGAGGAAATAATTCATTTTCCTTCTCTTGATCCTTCATCTTGCTTTTCGTGGAACACGCGGAGCTATAATCAAGACAAGAATCTCACCCAAAGCGATTATCTGAGGGTAAATATTCCGGATTCCCTTTCCATATCATTTCACATTTATTCCTTATTTGGTTGCTTCTTTCAATTTGTCGTTTGTTTCTTCTTTATTTTGACTCTCTTTATCTCATTTGGTGTTAAAACCTTTTTCGACCTCAAAAAGAGTTCTTTTTGCTGTTTTTTTCGGAGACAGTGGTGACCGACGGGTCATTTTCTTTACCGACGCCCGTCGGTCACCCCACTCATAGACGCTCTTCCACTTGAGTGAGCGACGAGCATATCGATCAATTTGACAGATGCCCGTCGGTCACCCAAGAAAGGTCGTCGTTGGGTTCTGTCTCCACACCTTCAAATCTTTTTTATCTCTTTCAAATTATTTTGCTTTTATTCAAAGTTGATTCTATTTATATTGACATCCTTTAACTTTCTGTGAGTGATGTATTGATTTCCCGGGACCATCCTGAGCTTGAGGGGTTATCTGCCATATTCGGAGGATTTCGTCTGGTTTAATTCTTTAACCCTCCTGATTATGTCCTTCATTTTGATATTCATTGATCGTCTTATGTACATGGATACCCCTTTTTTATCTCATTAAGTGTAAAAATGGATCAATGTTTTATACTCAATAAAAATGAGATTTGTACAAAATCCCAGGGTCCAATGCCCTATTTTTATCCAATAAAATCATCACTAATGAAAACATCCAATTTTAATAATGATGCATGCGAGGACCAAAGTCTTCAAAACAAGTAATGCCCCGATTTATGTATATATCGCACATTTACAAAAGGGAGTTGTATTCCGCTCCTTGTATTATTGTAATTTATTACTTTTGATATTTATTTGCCCATTTATGGCTTTTCAAATGTGAATAAATGCGCCTTTTAATCAATTGCATAGTGTGGAGAGAGAGCGAATTAATGATATTAAAATTTGATCATAAAAATAATCGAGGTAGAAATAGATGAGAAATCCCGGACCCAGCTCTGGTCTTTGGGCTCAAAGAGGCTAGAGGTCTACCCTCCAAGATACCTTTTTGTGCCACGAGACTTTAGCGCTAATCCTAGGCTCCTTAGGGTGAGAGGTTCACCTTTCAAGACCCCTCTGGCTGGCCCAAAATGGATACCAAGCGCAGTCTTAGGTTCTCCGAGGCGAGAGAAACTTTCCCAATGTTCTTTTGGGTGGCGACTCCATGAAACCTCCTTGTTGCCCAACATAGACGCACTTGCAATTTATTTCAAGCTGCTAACGGACCCACAAATGCCCCGATCGCCCACGTGCGGGCGGTCGCACAGGCGGCCGCGGGGATCCGACGCGCGTAACAGAGACATGTTTATCAAGATTCAGAAGTGCGCAAATCTAAAAGGAGAAGTGTTCCTCACCGACGATTTGAGATCGAAGGGTCGAACGAAGCTCTGTTTGTTACCCCACAAGACGAGGAAGAGCCTAAAAATATTAAAGAAGCTCTTTCAAGCCCATCTAAAGAAAAATGGATTAAAGCAATGGAAGAGGAAATGGCATCTATGAGATCGAATCAAGTTTGGGAACTTGTGGATCTACCTGAAGGACGCAAACCTATTGGGAATAAGTGGATTCTTAAGCTAAAGCGAAAAGATGATGGTAGTATCGAAAGATATAAGGCTCGGCTAGTTGCTAAGGGGTTTACACAACAGGAAGGGATTGACTACGATGAGACTTTCTCACCAGTTGTAAGATTTACGTCTATAAGGCTAATTCTGGCCATAGTGGTAAGTTTAGACCTAGAGCTACATCAAATGGATGTAAAGACTGCTTTTCTCAATGGAGAATTGTATGAAGAAATTTACATGGATCAACTTGTAGGTTTCATTGAAATGGACAGCGAACATAAGGTTTGCAGATTGAAGAGATCAATCTATGGTCTTAAGCAGTCTTCGAGACAATGGTATTTAAGATTTCATGAAACGATCATGTCGAATGGGTTCAACATGATTGATCAAGACCATTGTGTCTATAATAAAAGCTCTAAAAGTAATTTTGTCATTTTAACATTGTATGTAGACGACATACTGATAGCTGGAAATGACAAAAGCTACGTAAATAAAATCAAAGAATGGTTATCATCCAACTTTGAGATAAAAGATATGGGTGAAGCAGACTATATTCTTAGAGTTAAGATTTCAAGAGATCGTTCAAGAAGATTGTTATCTCTTTCTCAAAAGACTTATATCAACAAAGTACTTGAACGATTCAATATGCATAACTGCAAGCCTATTGATACCCTTATTGTTAAGAATCAGTTTCTCAGCAAAGAAATGTGTCCTTTAATACCAAATGAGATAGAACGTATGAAGAACGTTCCATATGCCAATGTCGTGGATAGTCTCATGTATGCTATGTTGTGTACGAGACCTGATATATATGCTGTGCTGTGGGCATGGTAAGTAGATATCAATCTAATCCAGGCGAAGCACATTGGAAAGCAGTTAAAAGGATACTTAGATACCTCAAAGGTACAGCAAATTATTCTCTATGTTATCAAGGCGACGATATGCGGTTGAGAGGATATACAGATGCTGATTGGGCAGGAGATGTGGACGATAGAAAATCCACTTTAGGATTTATATTCTTGCTTGGCAAGGGTGCCATCTCGTGGAGTAGCAAGAAACAAACCTGCGTTGCCTTATCAACAATGGAAGCTGAATTTGTCTCTTCCGCAGCTGCAGTACAAGAGGCAGTTTGGTTAAAACGGTTTATGGACCAACTAAGAGTAACCGCCTCGGAGGAACCGATGACCATCTATAGTGACAGTCAATCGTCGATAGCTTATACGAAAGATCCTAAATTTCATAGTAGGACCAAACATATCGACATTAAGTATTAATTCATAAAAGATATTATTGCACAAGGAGATGTGAACTTATAGTACATTTCTACGCATGATATGTTAGCAGATCCGTTGACTAAACCCATAGCTAGAGATGTGTTTGTGATGCACATTAGATCTCAGGGTTTGCGTAGAAATTGAGTAGTACTGTAGTTTTTTTGTAACCCCTTAAAAATTGTTATTCGTGGATAATAAACAAGTTTTTTATTGGCTATACATGAGTGTGAATGTTTATAAGTAAATGTTTACTGTTATTTATTTGAGATTGAGCATGTCGGACAGAAAAGTAGCCCACTCACAAGGGTGTTTACCTTGATTTTGTCAATGAGTTGGCAAAGATTAAGATGAGGTAAATTTTGAACATATGAGATTGCTCGAGAGCCTGTTCAAAATAAAAGTGTCGTCTTGCAGAAATTATAAGATGAGTCTTATTAAAGTGCAAGATAAAGACATACATTAAATTGTATGCTTTGGATTGAGATCCAAATAAGGATTGTATGGAATCTAATGGTAAGTTATATGTAACTACCGTGTTCTGTCTAAAAAGCCAGAAGTAGTCTCTAAATAAGCGGACTAAAGTTGGGTGCTTCGGTGCATCGCAACCTTACGCTTCTGTATGGTGTTTTAATAATGTAAGACATGCGCTCCTTTAAGGGAAGGAACGAACGCCATGACACATGTTTTATACCATGTGTGCTTTTGTGCCCAAGGGATGGGAAAATTAAATATTGATCTCAACTTTCCCTATTGTGAGACTCTACTATTTTTAGACCTTCAGAACCCTTAACTTATTCCTGAAGTTTGATTCAGTGTGTCTAGCTTAGTTAGTTTCCAAAAGGCCATGGAATAATTCGGACCTGGCGGGCCTGGCTAGAAAAGCGAGTTGAATCTTGATGGATGGCATATAGTAAGAGGGAAAGATAGTCTTTAGATCACATTCAATTATTTCGAGGTTCACTGGCTAGCCTATTATGTCTCTATGAGTAGCGACATAATAGTGAATTCGAAAATTGTTTTATGAGATCATGAGTTAAAACAGTGAATGTGAAAAGGCAATCTAGGGCCTTAGCATACGTGTATAAGAGGATCTCATCTTTTCGAGATGCTATATATCCCTAACAGGTGTATAGCACTAGTGCTCTCGAAGTATGCTGGTCACACGGTCTATCTGCCTGTATAACTGGAGAACTCGACTGAAAATCGTTCAGTCATGTGCGAGTGGGAGATGTTGGAGTCAGGAATGAAACTATGACTTCTCGGGTTGACCCGGGATATATGAATCAGACCGGGAATCCTACTAATATGGACTAATATCCATATTAGGAGAATATCAAGGGATTGTGCCTCTTGATATTCTCCTACAACCCTAACTTCCCCTTTAATATGAAATTAAAGGGGGTAACTCCCATAATGGGAGTTAATTCCTACTTAATGTGCATTCATCTCCTTTGGGAGATGAATGCCTATAAGTAGCTCCCTTTCCTTTGTGGAAAGGATAGAAGAGAATTCCCGAGATACCGAACCTCTGTCGGATTATCCTCTCGCCCGTATTTGTTCTCTAAAGGTTTTTAGACTGTGAAAGAGTTGCTGTCATCCCGCTTGTGGATTACAGACAGACCAGTGACGCCAGAAGTGATTCTCGCTGACGCTTTCGCTTTAGTCTGTGCTTCAAAAGGTAGGTAACAAATAACCCGATTTTGTTACCTCAATTTATGCATGTGGCATGAGCTAAATCCTTCAATATTAATAATTCAACATACATAAAAACAAACATAAATAATAATAATAATAATAACCAAATAATAATAATAATAATAATAATAATAATAATGAACAATCAAGTAAATGAAAAAGAATAAAAAATAAAATATGTTAAAAATGTTAAATCTATTACTAAAATCACATAAAACACAAAAAAAAAAATAATAGATCTAAAATAATCTACATGATGAATAATTGATTATAAATAAAAAATAATAATAAAAAAAATAAAATATAAAATTGAGTCAATAATAGTTACCCTCAGAATTGAATTTGATAAATGAAAGAGAATGATTGATTTACTTGTCTTTATTTGCAAAAATAAGATTAAAAAATAAACAATATGAAAGAAAATTTGGATTTTAAGAACAATAAATTATCTTTTTGTTTCAAGAATTATCTTTTTAAGAAAAAAATTCCCTTGGAACCTCAAAAAATTCACTTGAAAAAGAAAATAAGAAATTTTTTGCCTAAAAAATTTCCTTTATTTCTCTTTCCAAAAACTCTTTTATATCTCAAAAATGAGATCTTAGGATGCAATTAAATTAATTTAATTCCAATTAAAACACCAAAAAAAAATGAAGAATTTGAAAAAACTGAAGGAAAAAACATTTTAAAACTAAATTTCACACAAAAAATGAGAAACAAAACATAATTTGGCCTAAAATACGCACAGGGGGGCACTGGGGGGAGTTGGATGCGCGGAGGGTGCCCCGCGCCAACGCGCGCTGGTGCTCGCCTGGCGCACGTCCTGCGCATTAGTGCTCGCCTGGCGCATGTCCTGCGCGCTGGTGCTCGCCTGGCGCACGAGGGAGGCCTGCCCTCGCGCTCCAGCAGCTGAAAGCGTCCAATATTATTATTTTTTTTTTAAAAAATAATTTTAACTAAAACACTATAATTTCCAACCTCTTTTTTAATTTTTGAAATATATATTTTTTATTTATTTAAAAAAAAAAGTAATTTTGATAAGGAAACTATCACTTCCAACTTTTTTTTTGCTTATAAACAGGCATCTAATTTTATCATTGGATAACCCTGATTTTCGCTATTTCAGGACCCGGTGTCTACAGTTGCCCACAATTTTGGAGAGACTAGTGTATGAGTGCCTAGGTGAGGCAAAATTCAGAGAAATGAAAGGAGCGCGTACCTGAGGCTGTTACCTTCCTGCTGTGTCGATGGAGTTGTGATGGGTTTGACTAATGCTAATCTTGTTGACGTGTTAAGCTACGCTCTTGATGGCTAATTGACGTCGCCTTGTTGGCGTGTTACATCCCTGATGGGCTGATGCCAGATAGATGCCCCCTGAAGAGCTGATTGCTTCCTAGAGAACAGTGTTGTGATTTGCATCATGAATATTATCCTTTCGAATTGCACCGAGTTGCTGACAAGCCTACGAAGTGCGGTCATTCCTGAATTTCACTAAGCCGTTATCCTGACCATACAGTGATTGTTATCCTTTTGGATTGCACCGAGTTATCTCAGACTTACAAAATGCAGACATCATTCTCTCTTGGATTGCACCGAGTCATCTCAGACTTACAAAATGCAGACATTATCCTCTTGTATTGCATTGAGTCATCTCAGACTTACAAAATGCAGACGTCATCCTCTTGGATTGTATCGAGTCATCTCAGACTTACAAAATGCAAACATCATCCTCTTGGATTGCACCGAGTCATTTTAGACTTACAAAATGCAGACGCTATCCTCTTGGATTTTACCGAGTCATCTCGAACTTACAAAATGCAGACACCATCCTCTTGGATTGCACCGAGTCATCTCAGACTTATAAAATGCAGACCTCATCCTCTTAGATTGCATCGATTCATCTCAGACTTACAAAATGTAGACGTCATCCTCTTGGATTGTACCGAGTCATCTCAGAATTACAAAATGCAGACGTCATCCTCTTGGATTGCACCCAGTCATCTCAAACTTACAAAATGCAGACGTCATCCTCTTGGATTGCACCCAGTCATCTCAAACTTACAAAATGCAGACGTCATTCTCTTGGATTGCATCGAGTCATTTCAGACTTATAAAATGCAGACATCATCCTCTTGGATTGCACCGCGTCATCTCAGATTTACAAAATGCAGACATCATCCTCTCGTTGAAAAGACCTGTATGCCTCTTAAGAGGGCCTTGTATGATTCGCCTCATCAAAGGACTTTGAAGGATTTGACCTGTGTAGACTTCATCTTGACCTAGTCGTCCAGCATGAGTGAGTGCTTATGTTGTGCTAAAGTTTTCCTTGACCAGCCTTTGAGCGTGTGGCCTTTATTTAGACTTGTCCTGTAAAGCTGTGTGCACAGGAATATATACAAGAGATTGTTTGTGTATGTGAAAAAAATGATATGCAGATGCTTGCAAAGGAATTGTATGAAATGCATGCAAAAATGGATAGACCATGTCTCGGGTGGTTAAGGGTCCGTTGAGGATACGGCTTGGCTACTCGCATTGCCCCCAAGGATCTAGAAGAGTGCCATCTTGGCTTAGGGACTCTGACCGATAACCTTTTCAGAGAGAACCATCCGGTGTGCTTCTTTGCCCCTCAGTCAACGAGTATGCGCCTTTTCGCTATGAGCTGTATAGCGTTTCGCCTCCGGGATTTTGACTCATGTCCCGGCATTATGCACTATCTGCTTGAAGGGAGATCATCCAAAGTAATGCTGTCTTATTGCTCCAGGCTTCAGAAGTCATTGTTTTAAAGGTAGTGCGTCCCTTGTGAATTTTCACACTAACTTTTCTTTGAGGGAAATGCGTCCCCTTTGGGGATTTTCACATAACCCTGTGCCTTATTTTGCCTGGATCGGACCCAACCCACTCCATCAGCTTTTATTCATTTCATTTTTTCTCTTATAGGACAGACTGCTATTATTTAGGTTTTCACCCAGCCATTTGGTCTAACTTTTGCTCAGAGAGCTAGTTACGGTTTTCATCTCTAACAGCCTCCTTTTTTCCTTTTTATTTTTTTGTTTTTTTTGTGGCTGGAAAGGCTAAAACCCTTCTGCCTTTTTGAATAGTGGCTGTATGGATCTTGATTTTAACCATGAATGTGCTGACAACTAGCTCATAGCTGATGACAGGGCGAGTCTACTGAAGTGTCAAAATGATGATAGCAATGGAGGTCAAACATAGTAAATTGCACATATGCGAAGAAGAAACAATGTGCTACTTTTTATGCTGGAACTTAAACCATTTTGAGTATGCAAAATGAAGTGTTCTGCTTATGTTAATATATCATTGTATAAATGCATATGTGTGACGTACGCCGAACCTAGCAAAGGCCCTCTTTAAACCCGCTTTTAGGATTCGAGGGATTGGTTCGCGTCTTTTGATCTTGGGCATCATGAGACATCTTGGACACCTCATTTCCAATAGAACATTGGAAATGATCATCTAGCCCCATGACACCTTTAGGCACTTTTGAGGTATTTTGGAGTTACCACCCAATTTACAAGAAATTGAAAAAGGTCACTAACCTCTTATTGGTCTAAACCAGAGAGTAGTTCGGGACTTCACACTTATTCATGTCTTTAGTTAATTATAAATGAGTTTTTAAATTTTAAAATTTCACGTCTCATCTCATGCGTTTAATGCAATTTATTTAAAGCGCACTTCAAGCATTGAGAAGGCAATAAAAGAAAAATATAAATAAAATAATAAATAAAGCGGTAAATAAAGCGATAAACACACAAAGCCACGCCATTTACAAAAGGAAGCTTGGGACAAATACAATCCCCAAATGAAAAAGAAAAGTTGAATAAAATTTGAATGAAAATTGGGACATAATACAATCCCCAAATGAAAGAAAATAAAATTGCCCCAAAAATAATTAATTACAAGGGCCCACAATGTAACAACCCAAAAAGGGTCTAGTCGAAATTTGAATGCTAAGTCGGAAAACTAAGGGTATTTCTGTAATTTATGCATGAGGAAATTGGTTAATAAGGATTTAATTGTGTAAATTAATTAAGCAAAGTATTTAAGTGAAGAAACTATCTAGTGGATTATATGTATGGTAACAAGGATTTAATGTGTTGTATATGGAAGTATCTAGTGTGGTTTGTGTATGGTGCCAAGGTTAGAATTAGTCAAAGATGGGTTTTGGTTCTTTATGATTTTGACAAGTGGACCCTTAGGAAGTGGACAAGTGGCATGGTTGGTGTGAGCATTTAATGAGAAAGAAGAAAAGGAAAAGAAGAAAGGGAGAAGGGTAGAAGTTCATGTTTGGGCCCTCCTCTCCTTCCCGTTCTCTCTTTTCTTTTCTTCTTTCCCGTTTCTTGCTCTTCCTCTTTTGGTTTTGCGTGAGTTAAAGTTGATTTGGTAGAGTTAGGGAGCAAGATTGAAGAGGTAAGTGGTTAAGTTTTGGTTATTTGTGCTTTGATCTCCTTCTCCTTCTAGTTTTGCTTTTGGTTTTGGGAATCTAGGGTTTGGATTAAGAAATTCTGGGTTTTATTTGTGCAAGAAATTGGTGATAAGAAGAAGATTAGGGCAACGAAGAGGTTCAAGCTTGAAGAGGAGTTGGGATTTGAGCTGCAAGTTTCCAGGTTTGGGAGTTTGTTCTCTGTTGTGATGAGTTTTGAGTTATACCCTAGTTCTCATTTGGATTGAATGTGTATTTGTATCCTTTAATTCTTGATATCTTGAGTATTTTGTTTGGGTAAATGCCTGTATTGATCATGTAGTGAACATAAGTTAAATGTTAGTGATATAGTGAGGATTGTATGTGTTTTTGAAGAACATGAATATGATATGTGAATGAAATTCTGGGTTTGGTTTTGATGGCATTCATGATGAATTAATGCTTGATTATTGTGTAAAATGTGTTTATTTGGCTTTGGGAATGTTCTGGAGGTGTAATAGAGGCATGAGGTAAGATTTTATGCATGTATGTTTGGAGTGTGTGTGAGTGGTTTTGAAAACAGTGTTACAGAGCCAATTTATGGTTGAAGAAATCATCTCTGTCGCGAGCGCGACTTTGTCACGATCGCGACAGAGGCAATTTCTCCTACCTTCGTGATCACGCGTGCAAGAGCACTAGTCGTGCTCCTCGCCTGTTCTCCGCAGTGCCTCTCGCCTCTGTCGCGATCGTGACAGTAGGTCCTCTCATTTGCCCTGTTTTGCTCCTGAAAATGATTTTTCTTGTCCCATCTTGCTTGTTTTCATCCTAATGCATGATGTATGCTTATTTATTCTACATTTACTATATGATTAGAGTTTTGAATTGGTAATTAATAACATGTAGTGTTTTGTTTTGTTTACCCGATAATGTTAAATGTTATGAGCTGAGTGAGTGAGGTTGGCCTGAAGTGTCAGTTTAGTGGATAGATAAGCATGCTTATAAAGGGATAGTGAATGCAGCTGCCTATGTTTGCCTTTGGGTACAACGATGACCCCGCTAATAGGGTTTAGTGATACCGTTGAGGCCTAGCCTCTGGTTTTGAGCGATGACCCCGCTTATAGGGTTTAGTGATGCTGTTGAGGCCTAGCCTCCGGTTTTAGTGTAGTGTTTTTCCCGTATCCACCACAAGTGAAGTTCAGGCTATTGTGTAGTGTTTTGATTTATCTTAATGAAGTATAGCGTTATGTTTATTATTTGAGATAATTGTATTGTCTTAGTGAATCAGTTTTCGGTTAGTGCATTTATACCATGTATGCTAGTTGAATGGATGTAGTGAATATATATTATATATATATATATATAATGTATTTCTGATTTCCTGTTTCTACAGTGAACTCGGTAAGTGTATGCTTTATTCATTTTATACATGTTATTACTTATACTTGTTTAGTGTTCTTTTTTTGTCTGTTTCTTCCCCACTAAGCGTTATCGCTTAGCACGGGCTGATTTCCCGTGTAGGTGACAGGTTTGTGGTTCGGGTCGCGTCGCGCATCTGCAAGGGTTGGCCACATAGGAGTTAGAGTTTTATTTTGTTTTCAATTCTTGTATTTTTGTTTATGTATTATGTAATTTTGTAAAATAGCATATGTAAATGTTTAAGAACTCTTTTGTAATTATTATAAGTATTTATATATGTATTAAGATTATCTTTTGCCTCATAGTATGCTTCCGCTTATGTGCATGAATGACGTACATGATGCATGATCGTGAGCTATGCAGTACGTCACAACCACATACAAGCAAGTAGATTCTCCCAATCTTTTAACTCCCGCACACGAGGTCAATTGGTCTCTTCCTAGGTGGGCTTAATCCGCGGGTCAACAGGGGACCCGAGGAGCGCGTATAGTGCATAGCAGCACAACGTCTCTCAAGATGTGCACATGTATGAATTCTGGCCATTATGTATTTAGACACTTCAACCAAATTAAGATGAAATCATCGAGGCTTGAAAGCTTTCGATAGAAGACCACTTAATTTGTTTGACTTTGTTTAATACATGATGGCCCACATAGCAAGCATTGAATTATGGTTCATTTCACCTAGGGGAAGTATCTATTGCCATTATATGAGCTTTGGTCAAAGGTGATGACATTTTAGAGTTACCCAAGCATGGTCCCTGCCAATGGGTCTAGCTCATCACGAGCATAACGACCGATCGGGTCTCCATTTTATATACCATGATGGTACGAGGCTTGAGCTGGTGATTATTCTTAACACTTCCCCACATTGAGTGAACGTAAGGTCGTGCTTTGGGAATGCACCGAGGTTAAAAGAGGGACCAAACTAGCATAATTCTAAGGCTCTAGCATGGATGCAATGCAATTTAGATGAGAGATGGAATTTTAGTTTTAAAAACTCAATTATATGTTTTAACCAAGACACTTTCACAGCAAAGCCACAAACAGTCCCCAGTGGAGTCGCCACTGTGACGCGCGTCGGACCTAGCAAAGGCCCTCTTTGGACCCGCTTTTAGGATTCGAGGGATTGGTTCGCGTTTTTTGATTTTGGGCATCATGAGAGATCTTGGACAACTTATTTCCAATAGAACATTAGAAATGATCATCTAGCCCCATGACACCTTTAGGCACCTTTGAGATATTTTGGAGTCGCTACCCAATTTACAAGAAATTGGGAAAGGTCATCTAACCTCTTATTGGTCTAAACCAGAGAGTAGTTCGGGACTTCACACTTATTCATGTATTTAGTTAATTATAAATAAGTTTTTAAATTTTAAAATTTCACGTCCCATCTCACGCGTTTAATGCAATTTATTTAAAGCGTACTTCAAGCATCGAGAAGGCAATAAAAGTAAAATATAAATAAAACAATAAATAAAGTGGTAAATAAAGTGGTAAACACACAAAGCCACGCCATTTACAAAAGGAAGATTGGGACAAATACAATCCCCAAATGAAAAAGAAAAGCTGAATAAAATTTAAATGAAAAATGGGATAGAATACAATCCCCAAATGAAAGAAAATAAAATTGCCCCAAAAATAATTAATTATAAGGGCCCACAAAATATAAACGAAAATTTAAACAATCACACAAAATCAATCAAAAGAATAACATACATAAATCGGGATATTCATTTGGTTTAGTAACGTTGGTTCCTTCATGCTCACTTCAAAAGGGGATCGAAGAGTTATTTGTTGTGAAAATTGGGATGAGCGATCCCATTTTTAATAAATCAACTCTTCGTTTTTGTCCATTATATTTTTACATTTTTGGCTAAAATCTAGGACATTGGTCCCAATTTATTAATAAAATCCCAATTTAATTGTACAAAACATTTTTGTGATTTTTTATTTGGCGCGCGTATAAAATGAACTTATTTTATTTACAAACAAAACACAGTCACATAAATAGGGATAGGAAAGGTCTCACCAAATGGGATAAACTCCTACATCTCGCGAGGAGTTCGGTCACGATAAATGCTCAAACAAGTAAGCACGACATTTTAGCCCCAATAAAAGAACAATAAAAAAAATGTTAGCAGTGATTCCAAAATTAATTAAAAATAAAACTAGAGAAAATCTAGTGCAAAATTAATACACCAATAGAACATAAAATAAATCAAATTGAGCACACTAATTTAATATTTTAATATCACACATAAAAACGCAAAGTATAACGACGGCAATAAAAAAATAATAATAAAGATAATAATACCACTAACAACAACAAAAATAATAATAATAATAATAATAATAATAATAATAATAATAACAACAACAACAAGCTAATGAAATTAAATGAGCAAATAAAAGGAAGACAATTAAACATGCAACATACAATAATAGCATTTAAGTATATAAAAAAAATCACAAAAGATAATAATAAAAGAAAAAATCATGCAAATCTTATTTTTTATCTCTTAACATTATGTATATTTATCCATTTTTATGCCAATGACAAAATAAGGATTGAAAAATCATGCTAAAGAGTAAATCTCAACTCCAAAAATCATACATGCATTAATACAAAAAGAAATAAAATAAAATAAGATGAAATAAATTGGCATGCATAAAATGAAGTAAAGATAAAATAAAAAATGGATCCAAGAATCTTTACCCTCAGAATTAAATGATATGGAAGTAAGATGTCCCGATCTAATCTCTTGTCAAGATCCGAAAAAATAACTCAAAAAAAATATTCAAGAAAATCTTGAGTTTATGTCTCAAAAACTCAAGAACACTAATACTAAAAAATGATTTGATTTTTTTGTATTTGATGTTTGATGAGAAAACTTAAGTTAAGGAATTAATTTTCCTTTCTCAAAGTTTTCAAGTTCAATAAAAATTTTGGATATAAAAAATAGGATAGAATTTAAAAAGAAAACTTGTAGATTTAAAAAATAAGAGAATTAAAAAGATTGAAGAAAATGATTTTAATTTTTAAGAATAAGAAAAGATGAACTCCAAGAACATTGAATTCTTTGTTTTTCCAGCAAAATGCACCATCTCCCCTCAAGAATATCTCTCTCAAAGTGCCTTAGAAAAATGTATTTTCTTAGAGAAATTTTTCTTTCTCCCAAAAATCCAATTTTTTCCTCTTTCTCCAAAATGAAAATCTAACTCCCGTAAAAACTCCAATCTCTGCTCTCTCCAGCTCCCTAACAGGTTTTTTTTCAAGATTCCACCTCCCTAATTTCAACAAAAAAAACTCAAAAATTCAAAATAAAATTCCTAAAGTCAAATATTTACAATTAATATTTTTATTTATTTTAATTTTTTTTTTGTTTTTTGACTTTTAATATCCACCCAATTTGACTAATGTTTGTCAAATTTTAACAAAATCTGAAAAAATCCCAAGAAAAAAATCATTTTTTAGCCTAAAAAATCAAAAAATTGATTTTCGGTGGAAAATGGGCGCTGTTGGTGGGGCTGGGTGAGATTCCTCGTAGGCGGGCAAGGAATCCTCGCTGATCGGCGAGAAAGTCTCGCCAATAGGCGAGATTCGCGCGCAGCGCTTGCAGCATGCTGCGCGCTGCAGCGAGCAGGCCAGCGCGCGGCGGCCGCGATTGGGCTGCCGAAATAATATTTTTTTTTAAAATTTTTTTAGTAAGTACAATAAAATAGAATGCAAAATATGGATAAAAACAAAGATACAAATAAAAATAAAATAAAAATAAAAATAAGAATAAACACTTTAAAAGAATTTTGAGGAAAATAAAAGGATTTGACAAAGAGATGACCGATTCCTATTTTCTTGCTCATGAATTAGTCTTTTATATTCATCATCGGGTAATCCTGATCTTGGATTGACTCGGAACCCAGTGTTTACAATATGCTCCAATTTGATTTCATCACAAATGATCATTATTTGGTATTAATCTCAAAAATACAAGACCCTATCTAATCTCGAGATTTGAAAACGTCAAACTCCTGTTATCAATCAGCTCTCTTGGATTTTCATGGTTGAACATTTTCTCTCTGTCCCTAATTTTTGTTCAAGATGCCTTTTTTCGGTTTCCACCTTGACGACATACCCAATTTTAGCAAGGTCGCCTTTTTTCGATTTTCGACCCGTGGGGCATTTCTTCTCTTTTCTTTTATTTATTCTCTATTTTTAAAGCCTTTGCCATGAGACCTATTGATTCCTTTGAACTTACTTTCATCGTTGTCAACCGGGACAACCATTCTATCTGATAAGGCTTCACAATGATCCTTGTGCAAACTGGCACAGACAGTGAGCTCCATGTGTGGACTTTGACTGTAAAAGCTCGTACCTTACTTTTTGTTGATTTTGGCTACTCAATTTCTGAGATAGCTCTCAATGGTTGAGATTGAGTTGCAAGTTGACCTCAGATGGCTTAGGTCAAAACTGTGGGTTTTTTTCTTTTTTCTCTTTTCTTTTGCTTTTTTTATTTTTTCTTTTCTTTTTCTTTTCTTTTCTTTTGTTTTTCCTTTTCTTCTCTTTTTATTTTATTTTCTTTTTTATTTTTCTGTGAAGGCCCAAAGTTTCGTCCGCCTTGAATTTGATAATTCAACTTCTGAGGCCACCCCTTATTGATTGGAGCTTGGCTTGGTTTGGCAGCCTTGTATACATCCTAGATGTTAAGGGGGCAAGGGAATGGCTTTTGAAACTTCGATTGCTGTTAGGTTGGCAAATTGAAATAAGTTTGGCATGTCATTCTAAGTCTAGGCAAAGGCATTTTTTTTCCTTTTTTTTTGTTTTCATTTCTTTTTATTTTCTTAAGTTTATCTCACTTTAGGAGTGGTATCAGATGCCAACAGGATCTTGAGATTAAATGAGGCAATATTCGTTAAGTTAATATCAAATGTAAATGACTTGTGGTTGTGATCATGCATAATGAAATCATGAGAAACATAAACAAAAAGTTATTAATATAATTAATATAAACAGACTGCATATATCAAGATTGAAAAAGTTCAAATATAAAAAGCACATCTACTAGAAGGTTTCCTCTCCTATTTCTTACGGTGTTGTGGCCACCTTCTGGAGCCCTTTATTAGTGTCTCGAATTCCCCTTACCACTCACGCTTTCTTCTTTCGATGCTCTGGATCGGCAATTTGTTTGCTATCAATGAGGTCCTAAATTTGGTTTCTTAGAGTTCGACATTCTTCAATGTCATGCCCTGTATGCTAATGGTCGGCACAATACAGATCTGCTCCATGATAGGGATGCCCCTGACTTCTGACTGGCTTAGCAGGCATTAGTTGTAGGTTACCTTCCTTTATCAACCTTTCAAGTACCCAAGACAATGATGTGCCTAGGTTGGAGAAATTCCTTTGGTCTACTTCGATAACTGCTACATCTACTGTGTTTTCAGCTCGATTCCCATTGTCGAGCCCTGCTGACTTTCTTGCACCCTGATTACCGTAGTTTTTCCAGGCATAATTGTCATTGCTGGTCTTCCTTGCCAGGTATTCTCCTTCAGCTTCTATAGCTATATCTTTCAAGGACTCCCAGTCCTTTACCCCCTTCATCTTTAACGCCTCTCTCAAGTGTGGGCTAGCATTCCTAATGAACAACCTTATCTGGTCAAGGGTATCAGGTTTTCTTTTCATTTCCATGACTCGATTTCTCCATATGGTAATGTACTCATGAAATGACTCTCCTAACTTCTGTTGAAGCAGCTCTAGGTCTTTTAGGATGACCTCCATCCTGGTGCTGCAGTCATATTGCTTAGAAAATTCTTCTATCAGCAACTCCCAATCCTCTTTGGACCTCCTATCCAGTCCATGGTACCAATCGACTGCAGGCCCTATTAAGGTTAAGCAAAAATATTCTATCTTTTGCTTTCTAGTCAGAGTCGTACCCTTCATCACTAATGAGTACTGCTTCACATGTGTTGTTGGGTCTGAAGTGCCATCAAATTTTAGCATGTCGGGCATCTTAAAATTCTTGGGAACTAGATCTTTGCCATCCAGTTCTTTGTCCTCAAGACTCATGCCTCTTCCCACTGTCCACAAACGAGTCAAAACCTCAAACTTCTCCTCCATTTTCCTTTACATTTCCTTCTCTAGCTTGGGCGATTTCCCCTTTATTACCTCTGGCACCTCTTGCTCCTTTTACCCCAAGTCACTCTCAGACCTAGGAGCTTCTCTACGCTTTACAGGTACTAGCGGTCTTGGCTCAACTGCAGGTGCTTTAACTGCCACAGGGGGATCCTTTTTAACAGGCCCTTGTTCACCTTGCCCCCCCAGCCGGAGCAGTGAGTTATTGCCCAGCAAGTGGCGCTAAAGTGGCAGCAAGATTTCCTATCATTGCCATCATTCTGGCCTCAAATTCTTCCATTCTTCTTCCCACTTCTTTAGCAATCATTGCACGGGTTGCACTAGATTCTTCTAATGGGTTAGCCATACTTGTTTCTACTGATGATTCTGAAGAAGATATCTCACTACCTTCTGAAAGAGAATCTGAACCCCGATCTGACACTAGTTTCGGTAGTCCGAAGAATGGAATCCTTCTTAGTCGACCGTTGGGTCCTCTAAACCACCTGGATGAATCTATGATGGCTGCAGAATACACCTTGTTAGGATGATGCATGATCGAAATGCGATGCATGATCGAAATGCAATGCATGGCCGTGCTGATGCAGCATAGATAAACACATACAAGTAGATAGATCCTTCTAACCTTATCACTCCCACACATGAGATTGTACGATCTCTTTCCTAGGTGGGCTTGATCCATGGGTTAATGGGGAACCCAATGGACGCGTATGGTGCGCGGTAACGGGTAGCATAACATCTCTTATTTAATATACATACGTATGGGCTTTTGCCATCATTTATTTAAATACTCCAATTAAACTAGGATGGGCCCACCGATGCATAAAAACCGTTGATGAAAGACCATTTAATTTAACTGATTTTGTCCAATATATGATGGCCCACATAGCAAGCACGGTATTATGGTACATTTAACCTAGTAGAAGTATTTATTGCCATTATATGAGATTTGGTCAAAGGTGATGATACTTTAGGGCTAACCAAGTATGGTACCTGCCAATGAGTCTAGCTCATCGTGAGTATAACGACCAATCGGATCTCCATTTGATATACCATAAGGTATAAGACTTAGGCTGGTGATTATTCTTAACACTTTCCTACATTGAGTGAACGTAGGGTCGCGCTTTGGGAACGCACTGGGGTAAAATAAGGGATCAAACTAGCATAAATATAAGGTTCTAGCATGTATGCAATGCAATTTTTCGAAAAGAGATAAAATTTTAATTTATAAAAAAATTCCAATTATATTATTAACCAAGACAGTTTTGGAGTAAAGTTTCAAAGTTCCAAGTGGAGTCGCCACTGTGACCCGTGCTGAACCCGATCGATTCTCGAAAGGCCCGCTTTTAGGGCCCGAGAGGGATCACATCTTTTGATCTTGGGTAATCAAGGGATATTTTGGAATCTTTACCCAATAGAATATTGGGAAAGTTCATCTAATCTCATGAAAGCCTTTAGGCACCTTTGAGATATTTTGCAGTTGCCACCCAATTTACAAGAAATTGGGAAAGTTCGTCTAATCTCGGGGTTTAAACCAGAGAAAGATTCGGAACTTCACTCTTATTAATGCCTTGGTTAATTATAATTGAGTTTTTTGATTTTAAAATTCCATCTCTCTTCTCATGCCATCATGCATTAAAATTAGAGTGCAAATGAAGTATCAAAAAGAAAGCGATAAAATAGTAAAGCAAACTAAATAAATAAATAAAAAGATAAAACTGGGACAAAATACAATCCCCAAAATAAAAAGGTATTAAAGTTTGGGACAAAAATACAATTCCCCAAAATAAAAAATTAAATAGATAAAATTAACTAACTAAATAAGATTCATAAATCGAGATATTTATACATTTATTTAAAATAAGAACACTGGTTCCTTCATGTTTATTTAGAAAATCGAAAAGTTATTTTTGGTATTTATCGAGAAAATCGGGACGAGTGATTCGATTTTGAGAAAACTAACTCTTCTTTTAAAAGTAAATTTTTATTTGTTGAAATTAGGACATTGGTCCTATTTTATTAGAAAAAATACCAATTTATTAATAAAAATATTTTTGTGATTTTATTTTTAGCATGCATAAAATGAATAATTTTATTACAAATTACATAATAAAAATGAATAAAAGCAAAACAATGAAAAATAATTAAAAAGCTAAAACTGACAAATCCAACCCTTTTATATCGCGAACCGGACTGGCAATCTAACCCATTGGTTCAACTACATAAAACCGGACTGGAAAAAAACCGGATTGAACCGAAAAAAATTGGAAAGAACCGGAGAACCGGACAAAATCGGGTTATATTTTATTATATGATTTTTAGTTTAAAATAATTAATAAATTAAGTGTTCTTTTCATAAAAATAAAAAATAAATAATCCAATAAGTTTTATTTAACAAATAATTGATTCTTTTACTATTTAATCACGTTTGGACTTAATGAAAATAATATAATAGTTCAATAATTCAATAAAATACAATAGAATAAAAATTGAATAAATTATTAAAACTGGTGAACTTAAAAATAATTTTTTACCCTTTTTTTAATTTCACCTACAATTATTGAATTATTTAATTTTTAAATTAAAACTCATAAAATAAAATATTTTAACAGAAAAGTACCTAATCAAGTAATAATTTTTTTTTAAAAAAAAAAAAGGTGAAAGTGTGGGTATAAGTAAAAGAAAGAATGCAAAATGTGTTGGGTGTGCAGTGCAATGAGAATTAATGATGTTAATTTGTCCAATTCTAATCAATACAATAAGAAAAGAAAAGAGGTGTAGTAGTCAGACTCAAAGTGTTAAACGTGTGAGTGAGTTAGTTATTTATTTTGTAGCAGGTGTATTGGAAATAGTGATTGAGATGATGACAACGATAATGAGAATGACGATAATGATGAGTGATGAAGATGACTTTTTTTTTAAATATGTATAATGTAAAATGAATTTGTTTGAATGTTTAAAACTTATTTTTGGTGAATATTTAATATGTTTTGTAACTTATTATTAGTATATTTGTGGCATATGTTAAATATTTTGATAGATTTTTTTTTGTTTGAGTGTTTATACGGTAGTATTTATAAAAATTATACGAATTAATAATATTTTAAAAAATAGAAAAAAAACCCGGTTGAACCCGGCTGAACCACGAACCCTCAGCCTTGCCGGTTCTCTATCCGGTCCGGTTTTAATAACATTGATCCAACCAAAATAGTGTCTTCAAATCTCCATGGACTCCCATTTGCCATTGAAAGTGCTCACACATAAAAAAATAAGTATTGAAATAAAAAAGACACAAAGAAAATTGATGTTTGTAACTAGCACAGAAAATAATAAAAATAAATAAAACAAAGTGTATTATGAGTGATAAATAAATTAAATGACATAATGAAATAAATAAATTAACATATTAATAATTCAACATACATAAAAACAAATATCAACAACAACAACAACAACAACAACAACAATAATAATAATAATAATAATAATAATAATAATAATAATAAAAGATGAACAATCAAGTAAATGAAAAAGAATAAAAAATAAAATATGTTAAAAATGTTAAATCTATGACTAAAATCACATAAAATACAAAAAAAAAATAAATAATAGATCTAAAAAAATCAACATGATGACTAATTGATTATAAAAAATAATAATAAAAAAATAAAATACAAAATTGAGCCTAAAATATTTATCCTCAGAATTGGATTTGATGAATGAAAAAAAAATGATTGATTTGCAAAAATAAGATTAGAAAAATAAACAATATAGAAGAAAAATTAGATCTCAAGAACAATGAATTATCTTTTTTGTCTCAAGAACAATTGTTAGAAAAGGAAGAAAATTCCCCAGAATAAAAAATTATTTTTTTGTCTCTAGAATTATCTTTTTAAGGAAAAAATTCCCTTGGAATCTCAAAAAATTCACTTGAAGAAGAAAAAAATAAGAAAATTTTTGCCTAAAAAATTTCCCCTATTTCTCTCTCCAAAAACTCTTTTATATCCCAAAAATCAGATTTTAAAAAGCAATTAAATTAATTTAATTCCCATTAAAACACAAAAAATAAACTAAATAATTTCAAAAGACAAAAGAAAAAAAAACATCTTAAAATTAAATTCCACACAAAAAATGAGCAAACAAAAAATAATTTGGCCTAAAAAACGCCCAGGGGGGGCACTGGGGGGCGCTGGGCACACGGAGGGGGCAAGCGATGGGCGCACGAGCGATCGACACCCGTGCGCGCAGCTACGAGGCGCGGGCGAGCGACGCCCGCGTGCTGGCGCACGCCTGGTGTGTAAGGGAGGCCTACCCTCACACACCGGCAGCCGAAAACATTCGATATTATTATTATTATTTAAAAAAATAATAATCTTAACTAGAACACTATAATTTCCAACCCCTTTTTTATTTTTAAAATATATGTTTTTTTATTTATTTAAAAAAGCAATTTTGATAAGAAAATTATCATTTTCAACTTTTTTTTTTACCTATAAACAAGCATCTAATTTCATCATTGGGTAACCCTGACATGGGCTGCCTCGGGATCCGGTGTCAACAGGCACTAATTCTTATTGTTAAGGTTGGAAGGACATTTGGCTTTAAGTTTTTTAAATGTAAACTTGGTGCATTTTGGAAGCCTAAATCTGCAATGGAAATTATCACTATTGAGAATGATTTTTATCTGGTTAAGTTTACGTCGATGATGACTATAATGTTGCTATTTTGAGGGACCTTGGATGATCCTTGATCATTATGTGAATGTACGACATTGGAGTCCAAATTTTGATCCGGAGGAAGCCACTATTGATACTATTGTTGCTTGGGTGAGATTACCTTGCCTTCCCATAGAATACTATGATCATAGTTTTTTGATGAGGCTGGGGAATAAAATCTCGAAACCAGTTAAAGTGGATACTAATACATATGAACAATCTAGAGGAAAGTTTGCTAGAATGTGTGTTGAAATAGACCTGAATAAACTCCTTTTGTCCAAATTTAAGCTTCATAGGAGAATTAGAAGGATAGAGTATGAAGGTGTGCATCTTATTTGTTTTGAATGAGGTAGATTTGGCCATAAAAAAGAGCACTACCCGACAAGGCACATAGCGGCTGAGGAGGAAAGAGAGGAGGTTCAGAGGTCCAATGAGGCGGTGATACATGAGGATGATCAGTCTAAGAAAGATAAGGCTTTCAGGGCTGATATTATGAAAAAATATGGAATTCGATGATTGTTCAGAAGAAATAACGAAAACCTCCCTTTTTGGAAGGTAAGAGGCAGTCTAGGATTAGGAAATGAGAGATTCCAAGCTATAAAAAAAGAGATAAAGATGTGCCTGAAAGGGAAGCTCTGGTTGGCAAATCCAAATATTCAGTTTTAGATGTGGAAGGGAATGACAATGATGAGAATAGGATAGAGAATGGACCTGAGAATGATGTGGGCTTATTTGATGAGCCAGCCCATAATGTAAATAGAAGGCTGAGTAGGAGAATGGGTCACGAAAGGGGACGTGGGCTCAAGTTCAATGTGCATGTGTAGGAGCCTGTTTCTAAAGGGATGGTTGTTTTTATCTTATCAAGTGAAGTTTAGAAGAGAAATACACATAAGCCTGATCTGCAGACTCGTGAAGGTGTGAGAAGATCTGCGTCTAAACTAGCAGTAACAGCAACATAGCATACGGTGGTTTTTGAGGGAAAAGGTGGGGAATCTTCCATCATAGTGGTAAATAATGAGAATCGAAGAGAAGAAGCACAGGATGTTACAGATCATGAGAACATTGGAGTAGGAGACAGAGATGTCTTTCGCCAGTTCATTCACAGATCGGATCCATCAAATAAAAATGCTAGCGTATATGACGATGGATAGTCCGATGAGATTGGTTCTGCCTCTGATTTAGATGGGGATGGAAGCTGGGATAGAGATGAGAGTGTAGAGGATCTCTTCATGGGTGGGGGTGAAATGATAGAAGGCTTTTGGCTTGATTTTTTCCTTGTGTTTTTTGATGTCTTGGGTGCTGTGGTGTTATTCTGTGGATTTTTCTCTTTTCTCCTCTGTTTTTTTTTTCTTATTTTTTTGTTAGTAATTATTTGGAATTGCCAAGGAGCGAGGTCAAAGGAGTTTAACCGCACTTTGAATTTCATGATTGGGATTTACAAGCCTGTGATACTTGGGTTAGTTGAGACTAAAATGAGTGGCCAAAATGCAAATTTGTTTTATCAAAGGTATGGGTTTGACTACTGGGTTTGCATGGAGGCTTTGGGTTATAGTGGTTATCTTTGGTTGTTTTGGCAGCAGGGTATTGATGTAATCATCCTGAAAACTCACCCGCGATTTATACATTGCAGGTTGTGCTGAATGGGTCAACCCTTTGGTTCTTCTCGGTCATTTATGGAAGCCCAAATTTTTCTCTTTGAAAGAGACTCTGGAGGGAACTTACAGCTAATAGATTGTAGGTAAATGGCCGATAAATGATTGTAGGGGATTTTAATTCTCCCTCGATGCTTCTTAAGTTAGTAATAGTTATACTTGTTCTGGTGTGAAAAGTTCTGGCTTTAGGAAGTGGATATTTAGAGAATGTTTGATTGACTTGGGTTTTTTTTGTCCCTGTTTTACTTCGTCACATGGAGGACCTTTACAGGGATTTAAAAGTGCTCAATTAGATCATGTTGTGTGTAACATGGACTAGCAAACTGTTTTCCCTGAAGCTTTGGTCTCGCATATAAAAAAATAGGTCTGATAATCACCCTATGTTGATTTCTTTTAAGCTAACCTCGGGGACAGGCCTTTTCGGTTTGAAGCTACTTGGCTTACTCATCCTAAGTTTGAGAAAATTATTTGGATTGGTTGGGTGCCCACTAATTCTGTGGAAGATAATGTTAAGGGTATGCCTCAAAAATTGAAATAATAGAATGCTAATGTCTTTGGCAATGTCTTTAAGGGGAAAAGACATTTGGGCAAGGTTAGAAGGTATTTAAAAGGTTTTTATAGCTAACTCGAGCCACCAAATTGTCTCGGTAGAGAAAAAGTTACAAAGAGAGCTTGAAATGGTTTTGGAATAAGAAGAAATTCTGTGGTTTTAAAAATCTAGAGAGGAGTGGATTAATTCAGGAGACAAAAATATAAAGTTCTTTCTCGTTACCACTCTAGTTAGGCAAAAACAAAATTTTGTTAGAGCTCTGAAAGATGAGATAAGTAATTGGAGTTGGGCCCAAGAGACTCTTAAAATGAATGCTCGGATGTGTATATTAGTGATAAGTTTCATACAGGTCTGTTTTCGAAGCTTCGTGAGTGGCAAGTAGAGATTTTTTTAGATATTTAAAAAATCTCTACTCTTGTAATGCGGAGGATGTGTATATTAGTGATAAGTTTCCTACAGGTCTGTTTTCGAAGCTTCATAAGTGGCAAATTGATCATCTGGCTATATCTTTCTTGATTGAGGAGGTTAAGAGTGTTGTGTTTGATATAGCTTCATTTAAGTCCCCAAGACCTGAAGGCCTAGCTATAGTATTTTTTCAGAAAATGTGGTCGGTGGTGGGGCCTTTCATCAGTTAACTTGTTTTGGATTTCCTTAATAGGGGCACTCTTCAAAGTTCAATTAATCAGACAATGCTAGTTTTGATCTCGAAAGTCACACATCTAGAAAGTTTAAAGCAATTTAGGCCAATTAGTCTCTGCAATGTTATTTATAAAGCTATCACAAAGACCTTGACGAATCGTTTAAAGCCAATCTTGCCTGAAGTTATTGCCCCAACTCAGTGCAACTTTGTTCCTGAAAGGCAAATTGTGGATAATATAGTCATCTTTCAGGAAGCTATTCATATTATGCATAACAAAAACTCTGGTAAAAGGATCATGGCTATTAAAATCGACCTTGAGAAGGCATATAATTGGGTTATATGGAAGTTTCTCGGAGTTACTTTAAAAGACGTTGCGTTGAATAGCACATGGGTTAGAAATATTATGGCTTGTGTTGAGTTTGCTTCCTTGTCTGTTCTCTGGAATGAATTGAAGTCGAATTCCTTTTCTCCTTTGTGTGGGGTGCGGCAGGGAGACCCCATTTCTCTATATCTTTTTATGTTGTTTATTGAATGTCTTTCCCAGATTATTAATGAATATGTTAATATGGGGTAGTGGAGGCCTTTTAAAATTTTGAAGACTTGTCTGGCTATTTCTCACTTACTTTTTGCAGATGATATGGTGTTGTTTGGGAAAGCCTTTATGGATCAAATGCTCGTGATTTTGGAATGTCTAGAGCGGTTCTGTAAAGCCTTTGGTCAGCGTATTAATTTTACGAAGTCAAGGCTGTTTGTCTATAAGAATATGGAGCAAGGAGTTGCGAATCAATTGTCATCTATATTAGGTATTCCTCTAGTGAATTGTTTGGGGCGGTACTTAGAGATTCAAGCTATTCATGGTCGCCTGTCTTCTGGCTCTTTCCAACATATTTTAGACAAATTCTATTATCATTTGGTTGGTTGGAAAACTAAAACGTTATCCCTGGTTGGTAAAATGGTTCTTGTGCAATCTGTCTTGATGTCTATTCCTTATTATGTTATGCAAACTGCCTGTATTTTGCCTTCAGTGTGTAAAGAAATTAAGAAAGCGGCTCGTAAGTTCTTATGGGGTGGAAAGGAGGATAAGGCAATGAGTCTAATTCATTAGCTACTGTTACTACACCGGTTGATAGTGGTCGGCTCGAAATTAGAGATATGTATCAAAATAATTTGGCACTTCTTATGAAACTTGGGTGGTATATGGTTATGAAAAAGGATCAGTTATGGGCTCAAATTTTAAGATCTAAATATATGGGGATGGATAAGTTGGTGAAGGGTATCAATAATAGAAGGAATGCTTCTTGTGTTTGGAGAGGTATTTTTAAAAGCTTTGGGTTTAATTGCTCAAGGTACGTAAATATTGGTAATGTCAGAAATACCCTTTGTTGGTTAGACAAGTATGTGATCAGCCTCTATTATCTTATATCATGGGGCCTATTTCTTCTATGAAAAAATACCGGACAATTGCAAGTTATTGGATTCCTAGAAGTGGCTAGGATTGGGATAGTTTTTACAGCCTTTTCCCTACTGATGTTCATATAAGGCTTACGACGATTTTTGTTCGAGTTGGAAGCTGTGAGGAGGACGGCTTGAGTTGGTGTCCTTTGGCTAATGTTTTTTTTTCCATCAAGTCAGCTTATGAGTTGGAACATACGAACACTAGTAGCTAAAGAAGAATGTTGAGGGTTGTTTGGAGCTTAAATGTGCCCTAAAGCATTAGAGTTTTCATGTGGCTTCTCCTACATGGTAAAATTATGAGCAATATTGAGAAGGTGAAGAGAGGCTTCACGGGCAGTTCCTTTTGCCATGTTTGTTATGGCCACAAAGAAAATATTCTTCATATTTTTAGAGATTGTCCCAAATCAAGAACTGTTTGGAATGCCATAGTTTCATCTTCTTGCATGGAATTTAGAAGGCCTCAAAGAGCTTTGGATTGGAGTTAGAGAGAGCAGGGGCTGATTTGAATGGAAGGAGAAATTTGCTATTATTTTGTGGTCGATGTGGAAATGGAGATGTAATGAGGGTTTTCAAAATATGTCAATGCCTATGAATTCGAAACTTTCTTTTTTGATTAACTATTGCAATCAAGTGCAGGATATGATAGCGAAAAAGAGGACTACTTTCTTTAAGCCTGTGATTTTTTAAAATAGACATATTAAGTGGGAGAAGCCGCTAGATGGTTGGATGAAAGTTAATGTGGATGGGTGTAGTAAAGGCAGATCTGGTAGAGCAGGGGGCAGCGGGTTAACTTAAAGTAGTCAGGGTGGTTGGTTAGGAGGTTTTATTGTAAATATTGGTTGTTGTAATGCCATAAGAGCTGAGCTATGGGCTCTCTTGCAAGGGCTTGATTTAGCTTAGAAGCAGTTTTCGGAAGGTCATTGTGGAAAGTGACTCCTTTTTTGTTGTTAATTGAATTAGTAAGGTGCATGATTGTAATAGTCCTCACAGAAATCTGATTCAAGCCTGTAAAGAGATCATTATGAGAGATCGGGAGGTTCGGGTTGTGCATGGGTTTAGGAAAAGCAATAATGCAGCAGACTATTTGGCTAATTTGGCTCTAGAACATGAAATGGGTATTCATGAGATTAATATTTCCAATGAGAAGGTTCAAGAATTGGTTCAGAGAGACATGATGAGCAACTGCAGGATTCGGTGCATTTGGGTTCACTAATGTTTTTCTTGACTTCTGGCCCTCATTTGTATTAAAAAAATAAAAGAGACTATTATAAAAATAAATAGTCTTATTTTAAAGAGTTCTATTATAACTAAAAGGAGTAGAATTAATGATTAAAAACACAAAAATAAAACAAATTCTGCACTGTGAAAAATTTCTTCCAACCCTAAAAATTGTTAATTTTTTGATATCTTATTGTAACTTTTAACTTCTAAGGTACGATATAATTAAAAAATTTATTATTATCTTTTAATTTGGATTGTATTTTATATATATATATATATATATATAGTAAAGTAGAAGATTTTGGGTGTTTCTAATAGACTCTCTGCTTTCGGTACAATATTTACCTTTTTTATATAAATTTGCTAATTATTCTCTAATGACAATCAGATTTTTTGGATCGTCGTCTTGAATAGGTCACCTGAAAACACAAGAAATCCGACGGATTTTCGATAAGGGAGACTCTGATGATCAAGTCAGCAAATTGACTAAAGTGTGTTGAGATTTTTCAAAAAATTCTAGAGAGAGGAAATATACCTGGTTCTTTCCTTTATATAGAGCTCTTTCTATAGACAGAATTGGAAATAGAATTCTAAATAGGAGAGAATTATTTTGAATCCTTGATTGGCGCTTGATTCCTGATTTACAGGGATTTATTGAGTGATTCCTGAAAACTTACATTATTATGAGATTTGAATCACCTGAATATCCTGGAGATCTCCGTAAATAATAACTTTTCAAATGCTGATTCTGAGCTATTAGTATAGACAGAGCTATTGATGTGGAAAATATCCGGAGGAGCCTGGTTACCGAACTCCTAAATAGGGTGTCCGGTTTTCATAAGTCCCCACCCTCCCCCAAGTAAATAACATTCATATCATTTGGGCACCGGATCAACATTTGAGGTAGATAGTTGTCAGGTGCGTGAAAATCATTTTAGGGCGCGTTGAAAGCAGATGGGTGCGTAGCGCCTTAAAAAGTGGGTACTGAGGCCTCGTCCAGTGTGACCCGGTGGCTAGGGCAGTTACTATCATAATGACGCCTCTTCAAATTGTCGCGTGGGGAATAATAATTACAGGATTCACCAACCACGTTTGCCACCTGTCCGAATACCTATGGTTCACTCTGCCTATATATATTGTTTCTTTCTCTATTCCCCAATTTCTGTTTTGCTTCACTGATACTAATTGTTGTTTCTCTGCAATTCTTTTTGTAGATTTCTTTTCTTTCATTCTCCTCTCACTCTTTCCTTCTGCTATAAACTTTTGCAGATCTTCTTCTGTTGTTAGCGAATTCTCATCCTCAAGTCTTCTTGCTTATTGCCATTCCCAATTTCCTCTACAATTTTTCTATTTGTTCAGGTTCGTACTGCTTCTCCCTTCTTTTACCATAAGTATCACTGAGAGTTCCAGTGAGAGAGTTAGAGTAGAGGAGGGCCTTTTGCATGACGATATTATGAAATCTCCTAGTACCAGTCAGCCAGGTCCATCAAGAAAGAAGGAGCCCAGGAGACTTCCTCGCGTGAGAAGTATCAGCTTGGCTGTAAAGAATGGCGAGATGGTCGATCATCATGACCATTTGGGCATTCCTTAAAGCTATAGAATCCGAGCTCTCGGGGCTAATGTCTGAGCTAATGCCAAATTTTCTAGCAAGAGGACCATCGTTGTCTACGAGGCAAATTTCAACGTGGGAATGAGCCTTCTCCCGACCAGATTTGAGCTCGATGTGCTGAATTATTATGGACTGACCATAGGTCAGATTCATTCCAATGCGTGGCAAAATTATTTTTGCATTATATATGTGGGCGGCAGATAATAACATCGACCTGAGCCTCCGACTCTTCCAGGCTACCATTAAGAAAGAAGGAGCCCAGGAGACTTCCTCGCGTGAGAAATATCAGCTTGGCTGTAAAGAATGGCGAGATAGTCGATCATCATGACCATTTGGGCATTCCTTAAAGCTATAGAATCCGAGCTGTCGGGGCTAATGTCTGAGCTAATGCCAAATTTTCTAGCAAGAGGACCATCGTTGTCTACGAGGCAAATTTCAACGTGGGAATGAGCCTTCTCCCGACCAGATTTGAGCTCGATGTGCTGAATTATTATGGACTGACCATAGGTCAGATTCATTCCAATGCGTGGCAAAATTATTTTCGCATTATAGATGTGGGCGGCAGATAATAACATCGACCTGAGCCTCCGGCTCTTCCAGGCTACCCATGTGGTCGAACTTCGGGTAACTACTGAGGACCACAACTACATCCAGGCTCGAGATGGCTATGGAATCTTTTCGGGGAACCCGGAGTCCTTGAAGAACTGGAAAAATTATTTCTTCATTGTGGAGAGCGACCACAAGTTCGGTTTTCGAACAACTTGTGTCTGATATGTCAATAAAAATGACAACCCCTTGTACCTTTTTGAGGAGGAGGAACAAACTCTGGTTCGATGGAGGGCTTTAGCCAAAAATAAGATAAACATCAAGGAGAAGCTCAAGTTTGTATTAACCGCAAAAGAATCATCTCAACTCGCTCAAAAAGGTATACTCTTTTTGCGGTTCTTCATTTCTAATATTTCTCATTGTTTGCTTTTTTGCGGCGATGAAAAGGACTAACCGACCAAGCATGGCCAAGCTGATAAAGGCTAAGAGACAAAAAAACCCAAGCAAGCCAAGCACCTGATGCCGAGCCAGCTACCTCAGCTCCTAGAGCCAGACCCACGACATCAACACCGAGCTCAATTCCTATTGAGGTGGAGGATAACTCTCCATCCCAGGCACCGAACCCTACCCAAGAGGCCACTGATCAAGGGGTCACTACCGAGCCACTCTGCCAAGGGAACACGATCGGGGCTGGGGCATCGATGTCTCAGCCCTCAGGATCTAGGAACATACAAACCCTTGCAAATGAGCTCGCTCAATTTTGAGAGGAGCAAGGGGATTCCTACTCCAAGGATAACAACGAGTTCAACGCCTTTGTCCATCAGCTTGCCTACATACCGAGGGAGGTTGCTCCTCTGATGAAGATGAATGTCGAGCAGCTGAGTTATGCTATCAAAAGGCACCAAGTGGAAATAAGTTTCAATTTTTCAATTTCAGCTCTCAATTTCAGGCCTCGATTTTATTTGACATTTTATATTCTTGTATGCTTGCTTGCAAGGGTCTATTCTCGGAGGAGCTGTGATTGCCAAGATGAATAGGCTGATCATGGCTTGGTAAAGAGAAGCATAATTTGTTGCCGAGTAGAGATTTCGGGCTAATACGGCAGAGGGCAAGCTAGTCGATGCGGAGAAAAAAGCCATCGAATCTGAAGCTAAGGCGGCTGATGCGCTTAATAATGTGGCGATTGTCAAAGAGAGGGCAACATCTGCCAAAAGAAAGTGCACAGAAGCCATGGCCGAGCTGGACAAATGCAAGGCCGAGTTGGAGGTAGACAATAAAGAGAAAACCGATATTGAAGAGAAATACATTGAGCTGGAATACAAGGCCTTGGATATAGTCGTTGATAAATGCCTTGCTTTCAGCACTAAGCTATCTACTACTATAAAAGGGAGTCATCCAGACATGGACTGGTCCTAGTTGGATGATGTCTACACTGATAAGTAAATAGGGTTTTACTTTTCTTTTTGATTTTATCTTGTATGCATTTCTAAATTAATACAAACAAAATTCTTCTGCACTAATATTTGTGCATGATTGTCGTCTTATTTTCTTTGTCAAGATATTCGTAAAACTATAAAACTGTAAGCTTTATAACTTAACGAAATTGATTGAGCCAACAAATGGTGTTTAACTAAGTAGTTGTGTGCTTAGGATGTATAATAAGACAGCATAACTGTTTAGTCAACGGCAATATAGCCGCATTCGAATATACTTCTTTATTAATAATTTAGCTAGTACAATTGCTTGAATGGCGATATAGCCGAGCTAAGCGAAACACAATACTAGCTAAAAATGCTCGAATGGTGATACTGCCGAGTGAGCGATAATAATGAATAAAGAACTGTTAATGGACGGTGATGCTCGTTTGGAAAGACTGTCGAGCTTTGGATGAAAGACTACTAATAATAGACCTTCAAGTTAGAGACATTCCATGAGTGGGGAAGTATCTTTCTGGAGAAATCTTTTAGTTTGTAAGCTCCACCTCTGACTTCATGTATCAAGTACGGACCTTCCCAGTTTAGGTTGAGCTTTCCTACTCCTGCTGCTGTTTGGGCCACAACCACCTTTTTGAGAATGAGCTATCCGACTCTGAACGACCTCTCCTTTAGATTTCTATCATGATAAGATGACATGCGCTATTTATATGCTGCATTCTGCATTTGGGCAAACTCCCTTTGCTCTTCTAGTCGATCTAGCTGATACAACAGGCTTGCTTCATTTTGTTCGGTATTATAACTTGAAGTTCGGACATTAGGAATACCGATCTCACATAGAATAATAGCCTCAGTCCCATATGTGAGCGCAAATAGAGTGACGCCCTTTGCCATTCTGGGAGATGTTCTGTATGCCAAGCACGTTGTTCAGCTCTTTAACCCAAGGGCCTTTAGCAGAATCAAGCCTTTTCTTCAGTCCCACCAATATCGTTCGATTGGTTACCTCGGTCATGCCATTTAATTGCGGATGATATACTGGAGTAAAGCAGATTTTTATCTTTAATTTCGAAAATTATCCCCTAAATGCCGAACAATCGAATTGCTTTCCATTATCAGTGATGATGGTGTGTGGAATCCCGAACCTCGTTATTATAGACTTCTGTAAGAACTTGATTATATTTTCCGGGGTGATCGTGGCTAAGGGCTCTTCTTCAACCCATTTGGAAAAATGGTCCACCGCAGCAACCAAAAACTTGTGTTGTCCGGCTGTTAAGGGAAACGAACATAGAATGTCGATTCCCCATTGATCAAATGGCCAAGGACTATGGATTGGAATCTGTTTCACTGCCTTTTGGTGTATAGTATTGTCGAACCGCTGGCACTTATCACACTTCCGGACGAGCTCCTTGGCATCTTTCTCCATACTGGGCCAATAGTATCCTTGTAACAAGGCCTTTCAGGTTACTGCTTGTGCGCCTTCATGTGCCCCGCAGATGCCTTCATGAATTTCTCTGAGTATATAATCACCTTCTTCTGCACTCAAACACCTCGTCCATAGAGTCAAAAAAGATCGCCTATACAACTTGTCATCCAAAATGGCATAGCGACTGGATCTCCAAACAACTTTTCGAGCTTGACTTTGGTCATCAGGCAGAGCTCCTGTACTCAAGTACTGATAAATCAGTAATCGCCATCCCTCCATTTGAATTATATAAGTCAACCATTTGAATTTTATAAGTCTCATAGGTTGGTGCCGACAAGACCGACTAGACAACATTTGCTGTAAATATTGTAGTCTGAAGGCAAGCTGTGACGCGCGCCGAACCCCATGGCCTCCCGAAAGCCCGCTTTAGGGCGATCAGGATGGGATTCATTAAAGCTTGTAAGGTATTTACAAGTGCGTCTATTTTGGGCAACAATGAGGTTTCTTGGAGTTGCCACCCAATAGAACATTGGGAAGGGTCGTCTAGCCTCAGCGAGCCTAAGACGGCGCATACATATCCATCTTGGGCAAGCCAGAGAGATCTTGGTGGTCTCAACCTTTACCCCCTGAGGCCTAGGATTTGTAAATTGAAGTCTTTTGGTGAGACTCAAGAGGTGTCTTGGAAGTCCTAGACCTCTCGCCTCATTGAGCCCCAAAGACCAGGGTGAGTTCGGGACTTCTCATTTATTCATTCCTTGGTTAAGTTTATAATTGAGTTTTGAATTTATTATTTCATCCCATTTCACATACATTTAATGCAATTAATTAAAGCGCACAACATGCATTTAAGAAAAGCGGTAAAAGTATAAGTAAAAAATATTACAATAAAACTAGGGGCGGAATACAACCCCCATTGTAAATAAAATACAGATCATGCATAAATCGAGATATTCATTAATGGTGAGGACATTGGTCCTCGCAATCATATTATTATGAAACAATTTTTATGTGGTGATTTTGGATGGAGAAAATTGAGACATTGTTCCCATTTTTATTTAGGAAAAATACCAAGTTAATTAATAAAAATGGTTTAGTGACTTTCTTTCTAGCGGACCTAAATAAATAATTTTACAAGAAAATTATATGGCAAAAATAAATAAAAAAGCCAAATAAACAAAATATTACAAATAAAGAAAAATAAATATTCCGAGCGAGCCTTTTAGACCTCCCCGTGTGTTCGCAAAAACGCCCAATCAAAAAATGAGTTTAGACATAAAAAACAACATACAAATAAAATAATGTTAGTAAATAAATCAATTAAATAAATTAAATATACCAAATGATGAATAACAAATTAAAATAAAATGACATGAAAAGAATGATGATTGAATTAAAATGAAAAAAGTAATTATAAATGACAAATTAATTAAATGATGTGAATAAAATAAAATATGACATGTTAATTAATTAATACATGGAAATATACACATGATGAAAATAATGATGAAAAATGAAAAATAATAAATGAAAAATAATAATAAATAAATAAATCATGTAACAATGATAAAAAGAATAATAAAAGTTAGTAAACAAAAGAATGATGAAAATAATAATGATAAGGTTAATTGATGTGTTCATAATGAATATAAACTATTTACATGGCAAAAAGATCAATCAAAATGAATTAATTTAATTACATGTTAAAAATAATGAATGAATTAATTAATTTAATTACATGTTAAAAGTAATGATGAATTAATTAATTTAATTACATGTTAAAAATAATGAATGAATTAATTAATTTAATTACATGTTAAATTTAATGAATGAATTAATTAATTTAATTACATGTTAAGAATTAAAAGAAATCAATATTCACATGAATAAAAATAAAAGCATACATAAACAATTAAATGGAACAAATATAAAATCAATACAACAAATGAATAAACTAAAACAATAAATAAATCAATAAAAACAATAAAATATGCATGAATAAATTAAATAAAAATAAAATAAAATAGAAATTGAGTCTAGAATATTTACCCTCAGAGTATTGGATTTGATGAAGGAAAAGTGATGATTTTCCGGAAAATTGCTTGAAAGAATAATTTAGCAATAAAATTAATTCTCTTGTGTTTATGGAGAAAACAAATGAATTAATTTGTATGCTTAAAATTGAAAAGAAATTGATTTCAAAGTGATGATTAATTTCTTGTGTTTATGAGGAAAAACAAAAAAATTAATTGCAATAATTAAGAATTGAAAATTGATTTTTCAATTTCAATTAAACCTTATTGATTAAAAAGAGAAATCTGAAATTTTTTGTTGAAGAGAAAAAAAAATAGAAGAAGAAGAGAGGAACCCTTGAAAAATCTGATGAAAAATAATTATGGAGTCCCCACCTTTGATTTTTCATCATAAAGTATTTAAAGGATGTAATAAAAGTGTTGCCCTAATTTAATTAGGGAAAAAAGAAATTTATTTTAACACAAACTCTTTTATTTTTAATGATAAAATCAAATTTTATTAATTAATTATCTAAGAAAATATTTTAGAATTTAATTTGAACTCAAAAACCCAAAAAAATGGGATAAAAAACGGATTTTTGGGTGAAAAAATCGGAAAAAATGGTGAAAATCCGGATTTTTGGGTATCAGACCCTATAGCGACGGGCAGGGGAGGAGGGAAGCCCGTCGCTATAGGGCGACGGGCTTCCCGCAGCCAGCTCCGCGCGGAGCTGCGCGGAAATCGCGTGCTCCGGCGCACAGTGCGCGCAATGCTGCGCGCGCGCCTTTAGCGACGCGCAGCATTGGCGACACTGCGCGTCGCCCTTTCTCGCCTGGGCGCCTGCGCATTGGGCGCCAGCGCGCCGCCGCGCCAGACACTCGTGATCCAAATTTTTTTTATATATATATTTTTTTTAAAATTTAGATTTACTAAAAATACTATAATTTTAAGCCCCCATTTTTCAAAATTAATTTTTAAAATATTTTTTATGATTTTTCAATTTTTCACTCTAAAATGCAAAATGTTCAAGGAAATCATAACTTTTAATCCTTTTGCCCGTGACCAGGCATCTCATCATCATTGGGTAACTTCGATCTAGGCTGACTCAGGACCCGGTGTCTACACAAGCTTACTTGGCCAAAGCATTTGGTTCTTCGTTCTTCGCTCGAGGTATCTATTGGATCGACCATGCACATCCCAACTTCTCCAGCTACGAGAGAAAATGTGACACCAATTCTTTATATCGGATCATGGCATGTTATTTAGCTTCAAATTTCCCGAGCATCTGACTAACCACTAATTGTGAGTCAAAAAAATAGCCAGTGAGTCTGGTTTTACCTCAATCGTTAGCTATAGTCCGAAACAAATAGCTTCTTTGGCATTCTGTCATGAGTGCGACATGGCCACATGCACGACATCTGCGTGTGTTGGGTTCTATTGCGAGTGCGACACTGTGCAGTGTAGTGAAGATAAGTCTTTTGTTCTCATTTGTGTGTGGCATTGCATTGGTATATGTTTGATCATGCATAATAAAGATTATATACAATATATGTATGCTTGAAACATATGCTTGGAGATTTATTTAGCTTGTACATGAATTGAGTGGAAATGTGATCATGGTTGGATACATGAGTATCTGATATAGTGACTAAATTTTGTATGTAAGCTTGAAGGGTTATGGTAGTGGATAGATAAGTATGCTTATAAAAGGCTAGTGTTTTGCAGCTACTATTGTTTGGCTCGCAAGGGTCTAGTGTTCGTTACCTTCGAGTAACTAGTAATTTGAGACTTCGGTCTCTATATGTTTGATACTGCTAGTCAGTATCTAGTGCACCTGTATCCACCATTAATGAGAATTAAGGCTATGGCTTTAACGATTATATGATCATGTATGAGCTTGTAAAGTTGTGTTCTATCAAGTGTCTATGAATATACATGTAGAAGTTTCAGATAAAGTACATGCTTTAGTAAATGTATATGATAATGATATGACAAAGGCACGTGTTGTGTATTGTGAAAGTGTACATGATAACTGTAGGCATGAAAGTACAGGTAATTGATATAGATGTGCAAATGATAGTTATGTTCGTATTGAGGTTTATGCCTTTGCTTTTTAATATATGTTGCAAGTGTGTATGCTTGGATTTATTTATCAGGATTGCTATGACTTCATGAGAAGTCCTTTGTTTCTATATCCCCACTAAGCATTATCGCCTAGTAAGGGTGTTTTTCCCGTGTAGGTATGTAGGTTCGGTTCGGTTTTGGGAGTCGTGCATCTGCTAGCCACTAGGAGTTTGAATAGTGGAAATTTTTGTATAAGATTCTTTTGTTAAGATATTTTGTATAGTGTATATGTTAAGAGAATGCTTTGCTATGATTATTATATAGCTTTTGATCTTATAATGCAAGAATGACAATATTTCTGTAATATGATTATGTTATTTCTTTATTAATACAAGCATGTTTTGTTTTTTTTTTATGTTGCTTCTGTTGGGTTTCATCGGAATAAATCAAATTAAAATGCAGCGGATAAAATTGAAACCCGAAACAGGATCCAAGTATTTTCGATTGATTCAAAAGGAAGAGATTAAAATTACTAACCTTTAGAATGAGATTAACTCCTTTGGTTCGGACTAAAGACGCTGCCTTTAACACGAACGTCCTCTATCGGTATCCACACGCACGAACAAATGAACAGAAGACGCAGGGGTGCTAGCTCCCTTGAATGCGAATGGATTTTCTTTTCTTTCTTTCTCAAAGAAGAACAGTGGCTCTGTTTTCTTTTCTTTCTTTTTCAAAGATGAACAGTGGCTCTGTTTTCTTTTCTTTCTTTTTCAAAGATGAAACAAAACGCAGCCACTCTAATCCTTGTTATTTAGAATAACGTGATTAGTGTTTTATTAGGGTTAAACTCTTTATTAACCCATATCCCATATATAACTGTATATATATTTCAAATCCTTTTCCTCTTAGGAAAAGATAAATGAGAATATTTTCTCTTAATTCAAAATTAAGATATAATATATATATACATATATTTATATATATATATATTTATTTATTTATTTATTTCTTATTCAAAATAATAAGAAATAATATATTAATACATATTATTATCTCATATTCAAAATAAGAGATATTTATATGTATAAATATATATATATATATAAATATGTAATTTCGAAATTAAATATAAATACCTATATTTATATTTTATTCCGAAATAACCCAATAAAATCCATTCTGTTCATTTTGCTCTTGGTGTGTGACCCAATAGGTTTATATTATATTGGCAGTGGGCCTAATCCCATAAAAGCCCACAAGTTATAATTGGTCTCTAGCAAGACATTATGACTACCCAAATAATATAAATATCGTTAGTCCGATTTTAACCTGACAATAGAACATGTTATTATATTTTTGTCACACGATATCTTGTTCGAACATAAGTCATGGTACATGTCAAACTTAAATTGTTCAAACATATAATTTCTCGATCACCAACTAGACTGATAAATTCAAATGACATTGATCACACTATCAATTCATTTGAGCACGGCCATGCATTTTACAGTCCTACTTATCGAGGGGCCCAATAGATATCTCTCTCATTAGAGAGGGACAAATTCCATCTTGATTATTCACTTTCCTCCGCATAATTCTCATTATGTCCGATCATAAACTTTATAATTATCCGATTAAAGATAACGTTTGATTATGTCAAAACATAATGATCCTTATGTAGGAAACTATGATAACCTCAGGTCTAAGGATTCAATAACATATCTATTATAAGATCACTTATGACACTATCCCATGTAGTGATCTTATAGTGGGTCTATCCAGTAATTTGTTCTCCAACAAATACCTATAGATTCGATTTATATCATCATATATAATCATCCCATGATTATCAATACAAATCTATACTAGTCTTAATTTATCTTTATGCCCATTAGTGATAAATGACTAGAGATATCATGAATAATATTGTTATTCATAAACATTACAATAATGTAACATGCCAATAATATAAATGTGAAGAAAACTATTATATAAATGAAAATGTAATGATTACATCAAGGTCCAAATGTTTGGCCTAGGGCATAACCACTAACAGCTTCTGCTTTAGACAATGCATGAATGTTTAATCTATGTATGCATATGTGAGTGCATAGCGACCCAATATTCCTTCTGAGGGGTATTGGGGTATTACAGTAGTAAGGTCTATGATTGCTGCATCAAATTTGTTTGTCACCTTTTAGACTAATTCCTTATTAATAGACACTCATGTACTGAATTTAGTACCTTCCAAATCAGTTTCATCCACTCTTATGAGTTATGAACTGGCAGAAAACCTAATCTCAGTAATTTGAGATCTTGGGATCATGCTGCATATATTCACGATCCTTCACATAAATATGAAAAATTAGACCCAAGAGGTAAAAAGAGTATAATTCTAAGATACTCTAAACACTCAAAAAGATATGCTTTCATTGGTTAACAAGATAGTGGGAGTGTAACTGAATTTGAATTTGGGATGCCACTTTCATTGAAAATGATTTTTCAAGCAGGAATTTAAAAGATCAAGAAAGTACATGCCTTTATAAAATAGTAGATTATGATACTTTAATTATTTAAGATAACTTGATATGAACACCTAATGATATATCAAATATAACCGATTTAAGTGGGAGAAATGATGAATTTATTTCACAAACATTATATAATGAATTTATTCATAACTACCTTTAAGATAAAGTTGGCATGGAAATATTCTACAACGCCGCTTTGATATTGAAGAAGGTGAGAGTTTTTTATTACACCAAAATATGAAGAAGAGCCTCGAACAATTCATGAAGCTCTCTCTTATCCTACTAAAGATAAGTAGAAGATAGCAATGGAAGACGAAATGGAGCTTATGAGATTGAACCAAGTTTGGAAATTGGAGGATCTGCTTAAAGGACAAAAAGCTATTTGAAATAAATGGGTCCTTAAGATAAAGCGCAAGGTGGATAAGACAATAGAAAGATATAAGGCTTGCCTTGTAGCTAAAGGATACACTTAATAGAAAGGAATTAATTCTGAAGAAACATTCTCTCTTGTTGCGAGATTCACTTCAATACGTCTAATTCTAACCATAGGGGTATGTTTAGATTTTGAGTTATATCAAATGGATGTTAAAACTGTATTTCTAAATGGAGAACTAAAAGAACAAATATATATGAAATAACCTATAGGTTTCGTAGAAAAATGGCAAATACATAAGTGTGTAAACTATTAAGATCAATTTATGATCTAAAACAATCTTATAGATAGTGGCTACATCAAGTTTTATCAAGCAATAATGTCATATGATTTTGAGTTGATTGATGAAGATCACTGTGTGTATATCAAGAAATCTAAGGAAAAGTGTAGAAACCGGGTTCCTAGACACTCAGATCAGGATTACCCAATGATGAAACTAATTGTGCCTGTTTATAGGCAAAAATGAAAGTTAAAAGTGATAAATTTCTTGTCAAATTGATTTATTAAAAATAAATAAAAATGTGTTTTAAAAATACTCTGAAAATATTTTAAAAATTATTTTAAGATAAAACAAAGTGAGTTTTGAAATTATAGTGTTTTAGCAATTTTTTTTTTAAAAAAAATTGCGAGTGTCAGCCTGCGGCAGCGCGCTGGGCATGCGCGGAGCATTGCTCGTGCACTGCGACGCCGGTTGGGCGTGCCGACGGACATCTCTCGCCCCTACCGCGCTCCCGACTCCCCCTGCAGGCCCCCAGGTGCGTTTTTGGCCCAAATTTGTGTTTTTTTCTTGATTTTTTTTGTAGAATTTAATTTTAAAACCATTTATCTTTTAAATCCTTCAAATTCTTCAGTTTTTTGGTATTAATGGGAATTAAATCATTTTAATTTTTTCATTAAAAATCTAATTTTTTGGGAGGTATAAATTGTTTTTTAGAGAGAGAATTGGAAGGGGATTTTCTTAAGAAAAAATTATTTTCTCTCTTTTTTTTTTTCCTTCTTGTCCAAAAACAAATTCCCCAAGTATTTTTAATTTTTCTTAAGTTAATTTTTGAGACAAAAAGAACAATTTTTTATTCTTGTAAATTTTTTTGCTTCTTTTTTTACATTTTTTTCCTTAAGACAAATAAATTAACTATTTGTTCTTGAGACAAAATTTTGTTATATATTTTATTTTTCTAAATCAAGACAAAGAGATTTATTATTTACCTTCATTCATCAAATCAAATTTTGAGGATAAGCATTTTAGGCTCAATTTTTAATTTAATTTTTAATCTAATTTTTGTTTACAATTAATTAGTCATCATGTAAATTTTTAAATCTTTTGTTCTTATTTTTTTTATGTAATTTAGTTTTGTGATTTAATATTTTTTAGAACAGTTTATTTCAATCTTGCATGTTTACTTGATTGTTCATCGTTTGTTGTTATTTTATTATTATTATTATTATTATTATTATTATTATTTAACATGTTTTAACACATTTTGTTTATTTTATATGTTTTATTTTTACTTGCTTGATTGTTCATATTTTTATTGTTATTGTTAATATCATTATTACTTTTATTTCATTATTATCATTATTGTGATTATTATCATCATTAGTATTATTATTATCATTATTATATATTATTACTACTATCATTATTATTTTTATTTTTATTTTTGTTAGTGTTTTTGTTATTATCATTATTATTATTATTATTATTATTATTATTATTATTATTATTATTATTATTATTATTATTATTATTATTATTATTATTATTATTATTATTATTATTATTATTCTTGTTTATTGTTATAATTTATTATTATTATTTTGATCACTTTTGCTTTTTATGCATGTTGAATTGTTAATATGTTAAGTTACTTGTTTTTATTATGTCATTTAATTGATTTATCACTTAATGCATGTTATTTTATTTATTTTCATGTGTTATATGTTTAATTCATTTTTTTTTTTACTAACATCACTTTTATTTGTGTTTTTTATTTCAATAATTATTTTTATGTGTGAGCCTTTTCAATGGCAAGTGGGAGCCCATGGAGATTTGAAGATACCCTCATGATTTAATTTGTCATTTTTAGTTTGTTTATTCTTCATTAGTTTGCTTTTATTTGGTTTTATTATGTAATAGTAATAGATGTAGTTATTTATTTTTATGCATGTTAATTAAAAAATCACAAAAAAATTATATTAATAAATTGGAATTTTCTAATAAAATGGGACCAATATCCTAATTTCAACCAATAAAAATTTACTTTTAAAAGGAAGAGTTAATTCTCTTAAAATGGGATCACTCATCTCGATTTTTTCCAAGCATACCAAAAATAACTCTTCGATTTTCTAAAGTGAACATGAAGGAACCGATATTCCTATTTTAAATAATATTCCGATTTATGAATATTTATTTTCTTATTGAAGTTTGTTATTTATTTACTTTTCGCTTGATTTTATTTGGGGGATTGTATTTTTGTCCTAAATTTTAATACTTTTTTATTTTGGGGGATTGTATTTTTGTCCCAATTTTTATATTTCTTTAGTTTGTTTTATTTTATCGCTTTCTTTTACTTCTTTTTTTTGGTGCTTGATTTGTGCTTTATCTTTAATGCATAACCGTGTGAGAAGAGAGGTAAAATTTTTAAAATTAAAAATCCATTTATAATTATCCAAGGCATTAATAAGAGTAAAGTTCCGAATCTTCCTCTCGTTTTGACCCCCGAGGTTAGATGAACTTTTTTAATTTCTTATAAATTGAGTAGTGACTCCAAAATACGTCAAAGGTGTCTAAAGGTTTCATAAGATTAGATGATCTTTCTAGTGTTCTACTAGAAAAATGTATCCAAATATCTCATGATTGCTCAAGATCAAAAGAAGCGAACCCTCTCGGGCCCTAAAAGCGGGTTCCCGAGAATCGATCGGATCCGGCGCACGTTACAATGGCGACTCCATTGGGGACTTGAAACTTTGCTCCAAAACTGTCTTCGTTAATAATATAATTAGATTTTTTAAATTAAAGTTCTATCTTTTTTCGAAAAATTACATTACATCCATACTAGAGCCTTAGAATTATGCTAGTTTGGTCCCTTTCTTAATCCCAGTGCGTTCGCGAAGCACGACCCTACGTTCACTCAATGTGGGGAAGTATTAAGATAATCACCAACCCAAACCTCATACCTTATGGTATATCAAATGGAGACCCAATCGGTCGTTATGCTTGTGATGAGCTAGACCCGTTGGCAGGGACCATGCTTGGGTAGCCCTAAAGTATCATTACCTTTGACCAAAGCTCATATAATGGTAATAGATACTTCCACTAGGTGAAATGTACCGTGATACCGTGCTTGCTATTTGGGCTGTCATATATTGAACAAAAGCAGTTAAATTAAATGGTCTTTCATCAAAGCTTTTCATGCCCTGGTAGGCCCATCTTGATTTAGTTAAAGTGTTTAAATACATAATGGATAAACACCTATACGTATATACATTAGGCAAGAGATGTTATGCTGCCGATTTTTCACCGTGCACTATACGCGTCCAATGGGTTCCCTGTTAAGCCTTGGATAAAGCCCACCTAGGAAAGAGACTACACTACCTCGTGTGGGGGAGAGATAAGGTTGGAAGGATTTATCTGCTTGCATGTGTTTGTCTATGCTGCATCAGCATGACCATGCATTACATTTCAATCATGCATCATCCTAACGTGGTGTATTCTGCAGCCATCATAGATTCGTCCAGGTGGTTTAGAGGTCCTGACGGTCGACTAAGAAAGATTCCACTCTTTGGATTACCAAATCTAGTGTCAGATCAGAGTTCATATTCTCTTTCAAAAGGTAGTGAGATATTGTCTTTCAAGTCATCAGCTAAGACAAGTATGGCTAACCAATCAAGTGGGTTTGATGAAACCAGGGCAACGATTGCTGAAGAGGTAGGGAGGAAAATGGAAGAGTTTGAGGCCAGAATGATGGTGATGATGGGCAACCTGGCTACCACCCTAGCCCCACTTGCTGGGCCACAAGATGCTACTCTAATTAGGGGGCAAGATAAACAAGGAGCTGTCAGGGAGGATTCCCCTGCTGCAGTTGACCCACCTGCTATTGAGCCAAGAGCGTCAGCGCCTGTAAAGTGCAGAGAAGGCCTTAAATCTAAGGTTGACTTATGGGAAGAAGAGCCGATGGTAACAAAGGGGAAGTCGCCCAAGCTGGAGGAGGCGATGTGGAAAAAGATGGAGGAGAAGTTTGAGGCCATGATAAGGATGTTGACTGTAGGAAGGGGAATGAACCCTGAGAATCGGGAGCTGGACGGTGATGATCTGATCCCCCAAAACTTTAAGATGCCCGATATTCCTAAGTTTGATGGCACTTCTACCCTGCTGCGCACATCAAATAGTATTCACTGGTCATGAAGGGGATAACTCTAACTAGGAAGCAGAAGATAGGGTACTTCTACTTGAGTTTTACAGGGGCTGCCATTGACTGGTGCCACGGGTTGGACAGAAGGTCCAAAGAAGATTGGGACTTATTAACCGAAGAGTTCCTAAGGCAATATAATTGTAGTACCAGGATGGAGGTCATGTTGAAGGATTTAGAGCTGCTGCAATAAAAGGCTGGGGAGTCTTTTCATGAGTACCTCACTAGGTGGAGGAACCGAGTTATGGAGATGAAACGCAAACCTAACACTCCTAATCAGATCCGATTGTTCATTCAGAATGCCAGCCCCTACCTGAGAGATGGGCTAAAAATGAAAGGGCTAAAGGATTAGGAGTCTTTAAAGGACATCGCTATAGAGGCAGAAGGTGAATATATGGCCAGGAGGGCAAGTAGTGAGGCTTATGCTAAGAAGGGCTACACTAATCAAGGGGCAACCAAGTCGGCAAACTCCAGTAGTGGTAATAGAAGTGGGAAGACAGCTGAGGTGTCGACAACAGGTGTGAATCAGAGGTACTTCGCAAATTTGGGTCGACCTTTGTCATGGGTGTTGAAGAGACTGGTAAAGAAGGGAAAGCTACAACCCCTGCCACCCAGGTCAGCCAGAACCCAAGGACAGCCGGGGCATAAACAGAATGAATATTGTGCCTTACACCAACATACTGTGCATATGACAGACAATTGTATGAGGCTGAGGCACCAGATTCAGGATCTGATTGATAGTAAGCAGATCACTGATCCTAAACGGAGAAAAAGCAAGAAGAAGTCTAACTACAATGTTGTGCCACTACCTATCTTTATGATTGGGTCAAGTCTACCTGAGTGGTATGTCTTGCAGGACTTATATGGTAATGAATATGTCGCTATCACTCGCCCCGAGGAAACTGAAGAAGGGATGCCCGTGATAGTGATAGATTATTGGTCCACTAGTGAGAGTGGAGAAGAAGATGAAGAGGAGGAAGAATGAGGAAAGTCTGTGGATCTGTGGGATTCAAATGGAGAAGGGAAGGAAGTTGGGGCTGTAACAAGAAGTGGGAGAGTGGTCCCAGAAGTTGAGAGGTCGCAGGACCCAGTGCAAGCACCTGTAGAAAGGTAGCCGAAAGAGAATCCTATAGTAAAGCAATTGAAAAAGACCACGGCTCAAATATCTATTTGGGACCTTTTAAGACAGTCCCCTTCCCACAGACAAAAGTTGGTTGAGGTTTTGAGTGAATCTACCATGACCACCATGATTTCTCCATCCGAGTTGCTAGATCTTATCAAAGGGGGATCAGGAGAGAGATTGGTATTTTCTGATGCGGACTTGCCAGCAGAAGGCCACAATCACAACCGACCACTATACATCAAGGCGCAAATTAATGACAAGCATATCGCTTGTGTTATGGTCGACGATGGCTCATCCATAAATATCTGTCCTTTAGTGGAGCTCCAGGCTTTTGGGCTAAATAAAAATATGCTATGCAAGTCTAATTTGACCATCACAGCCTACGATAATTCTTGAAGACAAGCGTCAAGAATATTTAGAGCTCTAGTCAAGACTGGGACTATTGAGACGGAGACAGAATTTGTTGTCTTGCCTATCCCAGCAAATTTCTTAGCTCTACTTGGAAGGCCATGGTTTCATAAATTGGGAGGAGTGCCGTCTACCTTACACCAGATGATCAAGATACCACATGAAGGAGAAGTGGTGACTATTAAAGCGGTAAGAGAAAACCAAGTGTCTGCCTTGGGGATTTCTAACCAGCCATTCAATGGCTTTCATATATCGGTGATAGGAGAAGAGCAGGGTTCAGCAGATAGCCCTCAAGTGGTAAATATGATGAAGAAGATGCACTTTCTCTCAGGGGCTGGTTTGAGCAAAAATTCACAAGGGCTGCAGTTTGCTATCACTACACAAGGCCAGAAAGATCGGAAGGGTTTGGGCTATAAAGGAGAATGTGGCAAGAAGAAAATGTCAGAGAAGATCCCCTATATTTCAGAGAGTTTTATTCCCGCATCCTCGGTCTGTGCTTACACCGGAGATGAAGAGTCTCAGTGGGTGGGTGGATGGAAAGATCATACCAGGTTTTGAAATCTTTAATGATGTCTTCGACTGGGAGGTTGGAGTTATCAAATTTACAAAGGGCTTCTGGGATGAAGAAATTATGACTCAATGTAGTGTCTGGGACAAGGATGGGCCTGAGGAGATTATCACTGACAAGCTGTTAGCCACCAGATTGAAGGGAAAAGAGAAGATGGCAGAGTCAGATTTGAAGATTAAAGATTTGAAGATTTCACCGGGGGTAGTTGAAAAGCCTCCACGAAGCCAAGAAGTCAAGGAACAGTCGGCTGCAACATCGATGTCGATAGAGAATTAAGACCATAGTTATTTAGATAATCCTTTTATGCCAGAACTTTTTAATAATGACACTGTTAATGTTTCTGATTATATTAATGAGATGAATAACTTTGCTTACTTGTGTGATGTTTCTGATGATTTCATTTCTCATGATCATAAACATGATGCATTCATTTTTTACATTAACTCAACTAGTACGACTGCATTTAATCTTGGAACTTTAGAGAATCTAAAGGAAATTTTGATAGCATCAGACATAACTCCTGAGGAGAGATTAAAATTTGAGAGAATTTTAAAAAAATATGAAAAAGTCTTTGCCTGGACCTACGAGGACATGCCGGGAATTAATTAAGAAGTCACTGAACATGCCATCCCAACTTACCCAGAGTCTAAACCAATTAAGCAAAAGCTCAGAAGACTTAGACCGGAATGGGCGCAAAAGGTGAAAGAAGAGATCCATAAGCATATTGAGGCTAAGTTTCTAATAGAGGTTCAATACACGACCTGGTTAGCTAATGTAGTTCCTGTGGCTAAAAAGGATGGAAAGGTTCGAGTATGTGTGGATTATCAGGACCTGAACAAAGCCTGTCCGAAAGACGATTTCCCTTTGCCTCATATTAATGTGCTGGTAGATAGTGCAGCTGCTTGCATGATGTGTAGTTTTGTGGATGGATACACAGGGTACAATCAAATCCTCAACAAAATAGTGGGTCGAATTAAGACAGCCTTCATCACTGAATGGGGTACATTTGCTTATTGGGTTATGCCTTTTGGATTAAAGAATGCAGAGTAATGTATCAAAGAATAGCCGCTAGAGTTCTTAATGACTTGATGCACAAAGAAGTGGAGGTGTATGTTGACGACATGATGATCAAGTCAGCTACCCAGGAAGGTCACTTTGAGGCTTTGGAAAAGTTCTTTCAAAGGATTAATAAGTATAATCTGCACCTCAATCCCAAGAAGTGCATCTTTGGAGTTACCTCGGGTAAGCTATTGGGCCATGTGGTAAGCCAGAGAGAAATTGAAGTAGATTCTGATAAGGTCAGAGCCATTAGAGAGATGCCAGTGCCCCAGAAAGAGAAGGAAGTTAAAAGTTTTCTGGGAAAACTTCAGTACATCAGTCGGTTTATTGCCAAGCTGGCTTTAGTATGTGAGCCCATCTTTAAGCTTCTCAGGAAGAATCAGTCGGTGGTGTGGAATAATAATTGTCAATTGGCTTTGATACTATTAAGGATTATCTCCTAAAACCACCAGTTTTAAAACCACCACGTTGGGCCAAACCACTAATCCTATATTTGGCAATAGAAGATAGTTCAGTGGGTGCCATGATGGCCCAGGAGGATGAATTTGGAGTGGAGTTTGCTATTTATTACCTTAGCAAGAAATTCCTGCCATATGAAGCCAAATATGTGGAAGTAGAAAAGATTTTCTTAGCAGTAATTTGGGCCTCTAAAAAGTTGCAACATTACTTTCACTCTTTTAGTGTGCAAGCGGTTGCCAAGCATAACCCGCTTAAGTACCTTTAGGAAGCACCCTATCTACAAAGAAAAATGGGAAGATGGTTATTACTGTTGCAGGAGTTCGATATCTAATACATCACTAGGAAAACCATTAAGGGAAGAGATGTAGCTAAGTTCTTAGCTGAACATCCTATTGAGGGAGACCAGTTCGAATACAATTTCCTAGATGAAGATGTCATAGCCATAGCTGTACAAGGGTGGCAGATGTTTTTCGATGGGACAGTTAACAGTAAAAGGGATTATTCTTACGACTCTGGATGGTGAAAAGCTGCCATTAGCCAAAAAGTTGAGGTACAAGGCTACCAATAATGAAGCGAAAAATGAAGCTTGCATCTTCGGATTGGAAGCACTGCTTTCTCTGGGGGTAAATACTGCGGAGGTCTTTGGAGATTCATCCTTAGTAATCTATCAGATCAGAGGGGAGTGGTCAGTTAAGGAAGAGAGGTTGTTGCCTTATGTGAAATACTTGAGAATGTTGAATAGCCAGTTTGAGACTTGCACTTTTCACTTCGTGATGAAAATCAGTTGGCTGATGCTCTCGCGACGTTAGCATCCATGTGGGATAATCCAACAAGGGTTGCTATGAGACCCGTGTTGATCTTTAGTGCAGAAAAGTCTTGTTTTAAAACTGAGCAGGTGATGGAGGTTGAAGTTGCCGATGGAAACCCTTGGTACTACGATATTCAGAATTACTTGGAACGGTCATTTTTTCTAAAAGAAGCCACTGAGAAAGACCAAATCATGATTAAAAAGTTATCCACTCAATTCATCAACGTAGACGGAACTTTGTATAACAGGCAAGCTGATGGTATCCAATTAAGATGTTTGGCGAAGAAAGAAGCGAAAAGAGTTATGGAAGAAGTTCATGCTGGTGTCTGTGGAGCTCACATGAATGGCATAGTCTTAGCAAGGAAGATCATGCGCCAAGGATTCTATTGGCTCACGATAGATACGGATTGTTCAAAGTATGTGAAGCAATGCCAGTTATGCCAGCAATACGCGAATTTGAGGTATGTGCTAGTTTCAGAGCTACATAATTTGACATCTCCATGGCCATTTACAGCTTGGAGGATAGATATCATAGGCGAGATACGTCCTACAGCTTCTAATGGGCATAGGTTCATCATAGTTGCCATTGATTACTTAACTAAATGGGTCGAAGCTGAATCTTTCAAAAAGGTTGATGCTAGGGACATGGCTAAGTTCATCGAGCGGAATTTGATATGCAGATATGGTCTCCCACACCATATTGTATCTGATAATGGGGTACAATTCTTAGCGAAAACTAAACAGATGCTTCAGAAATATGGAATCCAGTATCACAAGTCTTTTCCTTACCGACCTCAGGCTAATTGTGCGATTAAAGCAACGAATAAGAATGTTAAAAGAATATTGGCCAAGATGGTCAGAGCTATAAAGACTGGGCAGAAAAGCTACCTTTTGCACTTTGGAGTTATAGAACCACAGTCAGAACCTTTACAGGAGCAACACCATTCTCTCTGGTATATGGAACTGAAGCAGTTTTGCCAGTTGAAATCGAGCTGAAATCTTTAATGGTAGTCATGGAAGCCAAGATTCCAGAGGTAGAATGGGCACAACAGCGGTTATTGCAGTTAAATCTATTGGATGGAGATAGGTTGTGAGCTTATTATCACAATTAGGTTTATCAGAAGAGGCTAGCTCGGTCGTTTGGCAAGAAGGTACGAAAGTACTCGTTGAAAGAAGGGGATTTGGTCTTTAAGATGATGAGGCCAGGAGTGCCAGACATATGCAAAAAATTCAGGCCAACCTGGGAAGGCCCCGTTCTTACTGGAAAAGTTACTAACAAAAGGAGCAGCGATTTTAGCAGACAGCAATGGAAATGAGTTTAAAGACCCGATCAATGTTGACAAACTAAAAAGATTCCATCGCTAAAGACCAAAAATCAAAAGAAGAGAATAAATGCCCCGCGGGTCAAAAATCGAAAAAAGGCAGCCTTGCTAAAATTGGGCGCCCTGTCAGGGTAAAAATCAAAAAAAGGCATCCTGGGCAAAAATTAAGGGCCAGGTGAAAATGTTCAATCGAGAAAACCCGAGAGAGCCGATTGATAACAGAAGTTTGATGCTTACAAGATCTATTCTGAGATTAGGGGTAGTCTTGTGTTTTTGAGTTATTGCCAATTAAGGATCATGTATGATGAAATCAAATCATATAGAAATGTACGTAGTTTTGCAATGAATAAAAGGATTCAGTTTACATTTTCATCGGATATTAGTTCTGTCTTAAAAAGAAATATCTCATTTATTTATCTAATGACTTTTCTCTAATCATTTTCATCGAAAGGTGTCTAAGCAAATTGTGCTGGTCATCCTTAAGGGAGGTTATGATAATAGCCTTCACTTCTCTTGTAGCCGCACCGAAAAAAAAAGGCCGTTAGAGATAAAAACCGTAGCTGGCTCTCTAAGCAAAAGTTAGGCCAAAAGGTAGGGTGAAAACATGGAAACAGGCAGTCTGTCCTACACAAAAAAAATGAAATAAATAAAAGCTGCTGGATTGGGTTGGGTCCATTTCAGGCAAAAATTAGGCTAAGAGTTATGTGAAAATCCCAAAGGGACGCATTTCCCACAAAAAAAAGCTAGTGTGAAAATCCACAAGGGATGCAATACCCTTAAAACAATGACTTCTGATGCTCGAAGCAATAAGGTGACATTACTTCGGGTGATCTCTCTTCAGGCAGATAGTGTATGATGCAGGGACAGGAGTTAGAATCCTAGGCATATGATCATTGGCCGGGGGGCAAAGATGCACACCTGACGGGTCTCTCATAAAAGGTTTTGGGTTAAAGTCCCTAAAGCCAAGATGTCACACTACTGGATCCTTGGGGGGCATGGTGGAGCAGCCAAGCTGTATCCTTAATGGACCCTTGACCACCCAGGACATGGTCTATCCATTTTTGCGAGCATTTACATATCATGTCATACAATTCCTTTGCAAGCATCAGCATTTTGCTTTTTACACATACACACATAATTTCTTGTATATATTTCTGTGCACATAATTTTGCAGGAAATGTCTAAGTGAAAACCATCGCCATCTAAGGATGGCACCTGCACTCTGTAGTCTTGTCAACGACTCAGTGCAGCTCAAGAGAGCACTTCCCACATTTTGTATGTCCGGAGCGGACTCGACGCATTGCCATTGGATGATGGTACCTCGCATTTTGTAAGTCTGGAGCAGACTCGGTGTAGTTCAGGAGAACAACCTCGCGTTTTGTAAGTTTAGAGCATACTCGGCGCATTACCATCTGAGGATGGTCCATCGCACTTTTTAAGTCTGGAGCACGCTCGGTGAGGTCCAGAAGGACATTTCTCACATTTTGTAAGTCTGTAGCAGACTCGACGCATCACCATCTGAGGATGGCACCTACATTCGGTAGTCTTGTCAGTGACTCAGTGCAGCTCAAGAGAGCACCTCCTGCGTTTTGTAAGTCTGAAGCAGACTCGACGCATCACCATCTAAGGATGGCATCCGCACTTTGTAGGCTTGTCAGCGACTCGGTGCAATCATTTGTAGCCTATTTAACGGCTCGGTGATATTCAAGAATGTCTGCACTTCGTAGTCTTGTCAGCGACTCAGTGCGATCCGGAAGGATAACATTCGTGGTTCAAATCACAGCACTGTTCTCCATGGAGCAGCTGGAAGGAGGCAGTCTTAGGTACGCATCTCTTTCCTTTTCTGAATTTTGGCTCACCTAGGCACCCATGCACTAGCCTTCCCAAAATTGGGGGCAACTGTAGAAACCGGGTCCCGAGGCAGCCCAGATCAAGATTACCCAATGATAAAATTAATTGTGCCTATTTATAGGCAAAAATAAAAGTTGGAAGTGATGATTTACTTGTCAAATTGATTTATTAAAAATAAATAAAAATATATTTTAAAAATATTTTGAAAATGTTTTAAAAATTATTTTAAAATAAAAAAAGTGAGTTTTGAAATTATAGTATTTTAGCAAAAAATTAAAAAAAAAATGCGAGTATCGGCTTGTGGCAGGGTGCTGGGTGATGCCGGGAGCGTGCGTGCGGGGCGTCGCTCGCCCACGTGTAGCGAGCTACGACGCCCGTCCGGCGTCTCTCGCCCCTGCCGCGCGCCCGACGCCCCCTGCAGCCCCCCAGGTGCGTTTTTGGCAAAAATATTTTTTTTTTCTTGATTTTTTTTGTAGAATTTAATTTTAAAACCATTTGTCTTTTAACTTCAAATTCTTCAGTTTTTTGGTGTTAATGGGAATTAAATCATTTTAATTTTTCATTAAAAATCTGATTTTTTGGGAGGTATAAATTGTTTTTTAGAGAGAGAATTGGAGGGGGATTTTTTAAAAAAAAAATTATTTTCTCTCTTCTTCTTTTTTTTCCTTCTTCTCCGAGAACAAATTCCCTAAGTATTTTTAATTTTTCTTAAGTTAATTTTTGAGACAAAAAGAACAATTCTTTGTTTTTGTGAATTTTCTTACTTCTTTTTTTTTACATTTTTCCTTAAAACAAATAAATTAATTATTTGTTTTTGGGACAAAATTTTGTTATATATTTTATTTTCCTAAATCAAGACAATGAAATTTATCTTCTACCTTTATTCATCACATCAAATTTTGAGAGTAAGCATTTTAAGCTCAATTTTTAATTTAATTTTTAATCTAATTTTTGTTTACAATTAATCAGTCATCATGTAGATTTTTAAATCTTTTGTTCTTATTTGTTTATGTAATTTAGTTATGTGATTTAATATTTTTTAGAATCTTTTATTTCAATCTTGCATGTTTATTTGGTTGTTCATCTTTTGTTTTTGTTATTATTATTATTATTATCATTACTTTGGTTCATATATTATTATTATTATTATTATTATTATTTAACATATTTTAACATGTTTTGTTTATTTTATTTATTTTATTTTTGCTTACTTGATTGTTCATGTTTTTTATTGTTATTGTTTATTATTATTATTGTTAATATCGTTATTACTTTTGTTTTATTATTATCATTACTGTGATTATTATCATCATTAGTATTATTATTATTATCATTATTATATATTATTACTACTATCATTATTATTATTATTTTTATTTTTGTTAGTATTATTTGTTATTATCATTATTATTATTGTCATTATTGCTATCATTATTATCATTACTCTTACTCTTATTATTATTATTATTGTTGTTGTTGTTGTTGTTGTTGTTGTTGTTACTGCTGTTGTTGTTATTATTATTACTTTTATTATTCTTGTTTATTGTTATAATTTGTTATTATTATTTTTATCTCTTTTACTTTTTATGTATGTTGAATTGTTAATATATTAAGTTACTTGTTTTTATTATGTCATTTAATTGATTTGTCACTTAATGCATGTTATTTATTTATTTTTATGTGTTATATGTTTAATTCATTTTTTTTACTAACATCACTTTTATTTGTATTTTTTATTTCAATAATTATTTTTATGTGTGGAGCCCATGGAGATTTGAAAACACCCTCATGATTTAATTTGTCATTTTTAGTTTGTTTATTATTCTTCATTATTTTGCTTTTATTTGGTTTTATTATGTAATAGTAATAGATGTAGTTATTTATTTTTATGCACGTTAATTAAAAAATCACAAAAAGTTTATATTAATAAATTGGGATTTTCTAATAAAATGGGACCAATGTCCTAATTTCAACCAATAAAAATTTACTTTTAAAAAGAAGAGTTAATTCTCTTAAAATGGGATCACTCATCTCGATTTTTTTCAAGTATACCAAAAACAACTCTTCGATTTTCTAAAATAAACATGAATGAACCGATGTTCCTATTTTAAATAATATCCCGATTTATGAATGTTTATTTTCTTATTGAACTTTGTTATTTATTTACGTTTCGTTTGATTTTATTTGGAGAATTGTATTTTTATCCTAAATTTTAATATTTTTTTTTTATTTTGGGGGATTGTATTTTTGTCCCAATTTTTATCTTTCTTTAGTTTATTTTATTTTATCGCTTTCTTTTACTTCTTTTTTTGTGTGCTTGATTTGTCCTTTATTTTTAATGCATAACCGTGTGAAAAGAGAGGTAAAATTTTTAAAATTAAAAATTCATTTATAATTAACCAAGGCATTAATAAAAGTAAAGTTCTGAATCTTCCTCTGGTTTAGACACTCGAGGTTAGACGAATTTTTTCAATTTCTTGTAAATTGAGTGGTGACTCCAAAATATCTCAAAGGTGCCTAAACGTTTTATGGGATTAGATGATCCTTCCAGTGTTCTACTGGAAAGAAATGTCCAAAATATCTCATAATTGCCCAAGATCAAAAAATCCGAACTCTCTCGGGGCCTAAAAGCGGGTTCCCGAGAATCGATCGGGTCCGGCGCGCGTCACAATAAGTATGTAATCTTATCACTTTATGTTGATGACATACTATTGGCTGGAAATGACAAGGAGTATCTACTCATTGTAAAGAATTGGTTGTCTTCAAATTTTGAAATGAAGGACATGGACGAAAAAGCTTACATACTTAGAGTAAAAATAGTTAAAGATTGTTTGAAGAAATTATTATCTCTATCATAAAAGCCATATATTAAGAAAATTCTTGAATGATTTCATATGCAAGACTGTAAGCCTATAGATACTTCTATAGCTAAAAATTAAGCTTTGAGTCAAAGATTATGTCCCAAAACTCCAAAAGAAAAAGGAACAAATGAAAAGGGTTCCTTATTCCAATGCAATTTGGAAGTCTTATGTATGCTATTAATCAAACCTTAGTCAAGCTTATTGGAAAGCTGTCAAAAGGATATCAAGGTATCTTAAACGAACTGCAGATTATTCATTGTGTTACCAACGGAATAATTTACAATTAGTAGAGTATATAGATGCCGATTAGGGAAGAGATTTAGATGAAAGAAAATCTACATCTGGATATATTTTTATGCTAAATGATGGAGCTATCTCATGGAGTAGCAAAAAGAAAACATGCATAGCCTTATTTATAATAGAAGTTGAATTTGTATTACTTTTAGTAGTAGTACAAGAGGCAATTTGGTTTAAAAGATTTTTAAATCACTTGGGAGTAAATAATGATGCATCAAACTCAGTGTTGGTGAATTGCAATAATCAATCTGCAATCACATTCATAAAGGATCCTAAGTATCACTTTAAGACCAAAAATATAAATACCAAATATAATTTCATAAGACATATGGATGGACACAAAGAAGTGAAAGTACAATATATACCTATGCAAAAGATGGTTGCAGATTCATTTACAAAGCTTTTAGCTAGAAATCTATTTAAAGAGCATGTTAGATCTCTACGCATGCGTAGATTGTAATTAAGTTAATGTTTTTCTTAATAGATGTTTTTCAATTAATGTCATGCTTATTCTAAAGCATCTACATTTTAATATACTTAGTGTATATTATAAAAGGTATGTCGGACAAAAGATTAGCCTTCTCATATAGGTAATCACTTCTATGATTTTCGTAATTATATATATGAGATAATTTTGAACTTATAAAGAGAGATCAAGTTCAAAATGAAATTGCCTTGAAAGTAAATCAAAATGAGATCACAATTAAAATAAATGTAGCAATAAAAAAATAAATATGACCTATAATTCATTTTTGTTGTTGTCTATGTATGTCAAGTAAAGTCTTGTTGATTAAGTTATTCAATAAATGAGTAGAATCGCTAAGCTGCAACTAATTACACAATATGCAAAGGGATAAACAAAATCAATGCTTACTTTGAATATGTCTCATAGCCATCAAAATGTGGACAAAAACAAAAGATGTACGTGAATTAGCTAAAAAAATGTTTTTATATTATTGAATAAATTATTTTTAAATAAATAATTATTATATATAATTATTGATCCTTAAATGACTTGCATAATTATTGATTGAATGGAAATATATATAATAGGTAACATAATAAAAAATGGTACCTACTTATTGTAGCGCAGAAAACGTTGCGAAAACATTTACAAGGATCCTTTTTGTTTTTTGTCACTAGCATGGCTACTTATCCATTGGTGGGATAACGACACGTTCCACGATCTAAAAGCCTAGTAGAGATTATTGTGTAAAGAGTGTTTAATTTTCATAAGCGTTCTTTCACTTATGAGAAAAAGCACATGAGTATAATTCAGCAGCCTTGCGGCATCACTTTTGGTGTCACTCTTTCATCCCCAAAATCTGACATCTTATCTCTATTTATAGAGATCCTAAAAGCTAAATTCTATTTAGATTAAATTACTCAATTCTATCTGGATATGGAACTCCATCCATATTAGATTCGTGCGCGTGTTCCAACTCTATCATCTCCCACTCACACATGACGGAATAATTTTTCACTCATAATCTCCAGTTACACAGGCAGATAAATTGTGTGCCAGTATACCTTGAGAGCATTATTGTTATACATTGGTTAAAGGTATATAGCATCTCGAAAAATGAGATCCTTCTCTTCCACATATGCCTATCCCTATATAACCTTCTCACATTCACTGTTTTAACTCGTGATCTCATAAAATATTTTCGCGTTCACTATTATGTCTCTACTCATAAAGATAATAATAAGCATGTCAGTAAACCACGAACTAATTGAATGTGATCAAAAGGCTATCTTTCCCTCTTACTATATGCTATCCATCATTATTCAGCTCGCTTTTTTAGTTAGGTCCTCTAAGCCTAAATTATATCATAATCTCTTGGAGAATAACTAAACTAGCCACACTGAACCATACTTCAATGATAAGTTAAAGGTCCTAAGGGTCGAAATATAAATAAGGTCTCATAATAAGGAAAGTTGGGATCAATAATATTAAATTCACATCTCTTATTCACTTAAACACACACGGTATAAAACATGTGTTATTGTGTTCTTTTCTTCCCTTAAAAGAGCACATGTCTCATATTTTTGAATATAATAATACTATACAGAAGCACAAGGTTGCGATGCACCGAAACATCCAACTTTAGTCCACTTACTTAAGGATGACTTCTGGCTTTTTAGACAGAACATGGTAGTTACACATAGCATACCATCAAATTCTATACAATCCTTATTTGGATCTTAATCCAAAGCATACAACCTCATGTATGTCTTTATATCGCATCTTAATAAAACTAATCTTGTAATTACTGCAAGACGGCACTTTTATTTTGAATAGACTCCCAAGCAATCTCATATGTTCAAAATTTGTCCAACTTAGTATTTGCTAACTCATTAACAAAACTAAAGTAAACACGCTTGTGAGTGGGCTACTTCTCTGTCCAACATGCTTAATTTTATGCAAATAATAGTAAATGTTCACACATTAAACATTCACACTCATGTATTGCCAACAATGGACCTGGTTATTATTCATAAATAATAATGTTAAGCGATTATATAAAATATAACAGTATCAATTAAATCATACGCAAACCCTGAGATTTAATGTGTTTCTCAAAACACATCTCTTATTACAGGTTTACTTAATGGATCTGCATACGTAGAAATATACTGTAAGCTCACTTTTACTTGTGCAATAAACTCTCATGTTTTGATACTTAATATCAATATGCTTAGTCTCACTATAAGCTATCAACGACTAACTGTCATTATAGACTGTCACTAATTCCTCTGAGGCAGTTACTCCTAAATGGCTCATAAACCATTTCAGCTAAATTATCTCTTATACTGTAGTTAAGAAAGCGACAAAATCAGCTTTATTATTGATTGAGCTACACAGGTTTGTTTCTTGCTACTCCATGACATGGCATTCTTACTAAGCAAGAATATGAAACCTAAAGTGGATTTTCTCTCATCCACATCTCTTGTCCAATTAACATTTGTGTATCCTTTTAATTGCAGATCCTTGCCTTGATAACAAAGAGGATAGTCTACTGTACCTTTTAGGTATCTAAGTATCCTTTTAACTGCTTTCCAATGTGATTTACCTGGGTTAGCTTAATATCTACTTACCATACCCACTGCATAGCATATATTAGGTCTTGTACACAATATTGCATATGTAAGATTACCCATGGCAGTGGCATATGGAATGTTCCTCATACGTTCCATTTTCTCTAGCATCTTAGGAAATATATCTTTACTAAGAAATTGATTATTGGTAATAGGGTTATCTATAAGTTTGCAGTTTTGCATATTAAATCATTCAAGGACTTTATTGATATATGTCTCTTGAGAAAGAGACAATAACCTTCTCAAACGATCTCTTGGAATCTCAACTCCAAGAATATAATATGCTTGACCCATAATTTTTATCTCAAAGTTGGATGATAACCAATCTTTGATTTCATTTACGTACCCTTTATCACTTCTAGCTTTAAGTATGTCTTCTACATACAACATTAAAATGACAAATTTACTTTTAGAGCTTTTACTATAAACACAATGGTCTTTATCAATCATGTTGAACCTATTCCACATGATTGTATGATGAAGTCTTAAGTACCATTGTCTTGAAAACTGCTTAAGGCCATAAATTGAACTCATCAATCAGCAAACCTCATGTTTGCTGCTTTTTTCGATGAAACCTATAGGATGTTCCAAATAGATTTCTTCATCCAATTCTCTATTGAGAAAAGCAATCTTCATATCCATTTTATGTAGCACTAGGTCCAAACTCGCCACTATAGCTAAATTCAACCTTATGTACGTAAATCTTACAACAGGTAAGAAAGTCTCCTCATAGTCAATCCCTTCCTATTGTGTAAACCCCTTAGCGACTAGCCGAGTCTTGTATCTTTTAATACTTTTATCAGCCTTTCATTTCACTTTGAGAATCCATTTATTCTTAATTGGTTTGTGTCCTTTTGGTAGATCAACCAGTTCCCAAACATAGTTCGATCTCATGGATGCCATTTCTTCTTCCATAACTTTAATCAATTTTTTCTCAACTGGGCATGAAAGAGTTTCTTGAATATTTTTAGGCTTTTTTTTGTCTTAATGGGTAACCAAAAGGGCTTTGTTCAAGTATACAATTTGAAATCGTCTGCTTGGAACGCTTATCCTTTTAGATTTTTATGGTTCCAAATCTTGATAAACATGTCTCATATATTGATCATAATTCAGAATGCTTCAATTGGGACCATGTTCTATACTCCCACTGGAGTTAGGAGTACTGCCACTAAAATTAGGGTCTCGAACATCCGAATCATTTGAAGGATGAAGGTCTTGACCTTTTTCCTCTAACTACTTTGCACTCGGATGGAGTAATCCCGATGGTTCCTCTTCTTGAGTTTTATAGAAAGCGAAATCTTGATTCACTTCGCCCAACATTGAAAATTCATTCTCTAAATATGACATCTTGTAATTCAAATTTTATCACTATATTTGATACTTTAGAATATCTAGCAAAGATACTCTTCTTACCTCTGGGTCTTAATTTATCAAATTTACATAAGGCATTATGGATGAAAGTAGCACAACCCTAAGGTCGTAAAAGGCTTAGGTCAGCTTGTTGACCATTCCACAACTCATAAGGTGTGGAAGTAACAGATTTTAGAGGGCACACGGTTTAGAACATATATGACAGTCAACAAAGCATATCCCTACTAGGAGATTGGTAAATTTGCCTCTACCATTCTAGATCTAACCATATCAAAAAGAGTCCTATTTCTCCTATTCGCAACACTGTTTTGTTATGGAGTTCTGGGTATGGACAACTAATGTTCAATCCCCCTTTCATCACATAAAACTTTAAATTCATCTGTAAGATATTCCTGACCACAGCCAGTTCTTAAAACTTTAATCTTTTTGTCTAATTGATTCTCAACTAAGTTGATAAAAGTCTTGAAGCAACTCAATGCTTCTGACTTGTGAGAAATTAAATAGAAATGACCATCCCTAGTATAGTCATCTACAAATATGATAAAGTAATACATGTCTTGCCCTCACATTCATTTGAACATACACGTCAGAATGAACTAACTGCATGGAAATTCGGCTTTAGTTCCTTTTTCGAACGATTTTCTAATTAGTTTTTCTTTTAGGCAATACTCGCACGTAGGCAATTCAACTTTATTTGAATCACCTATTAAACCTACATTGGCTATTCGACTCATTCGGTCTTGCCCGATATGGTGTAATCCGGCATACCATTATTTCACATTGTTCTCATTACTATGTGAAAAAGAAGAAATCAAAGAAAGACTAGTTTTATTCTAATAGTTATAGTTAACATCAATAACAATAAATTTTTTCAGCATATAACCAAACCATAATGAACATTATGCAAGCATAGGTGTACATCGTCATCCTTAAAATGTATCGAAACCAAGTTTCAATAAAGCAATAATAAAAACTGAATTCCTAACAAAGTTATCTTGATCCCTTATTATATGGTCCATTGGTCCTTAATCTATCACCCATAAAAGGATGAAATTCAATATTGGATCCACATATTTCACTCACTCTTGAGTCAAAATAGTGTATCTGTTTGGACACAGTGCAGTCTCTTGCATAATGTCCTTTCTGTTGGCAATTGAAATATTTACCTTCTTTTTGCCTTTGGACTTATTGTGATTCTGTTTTATCTTTTGCATTTTAGGCTCTCAAGCCTTTTCCTTATCCCTACTTGTGAAGCTTTTTTTCTTGTTCTTGGTAGAACTCATTCTATTTGAACGGGACTGTGCCATATGCACTACGGCATTGACCTTTATCACTGTCAGATAGTCCCCTTCAAGCTCCAAATAATAAGTGACATCCTCAAATGCCTTAATGTTATCCACATGAGTTAGTTAAATCTTCATATTCTCCTAACTCTTGGGTAAGGAACGGATAACAGCATGGACCTGTTGCTCGTCAGTCAACTTATGACCATACTCACTAAGTTTACTTATCATACTTTCCATCTCTTTTAGATGTTTCCGCATCGTATGATTAAACTTCTTCTGATAAGTTTTAAATTTGATCATTAATAATCAAAGTTTAGTCAGAGACACATTTCTGAACTTTTTTCGCAAAGCAATCCATAGATCCATTGCATTTTGATACTTGCGAAACTGTTTAGTGATGTCTTCATCCATTGCACTTGGCAAGATGATACGAGCAGTGAAATTCTTATTTTTCCATGTCACATAGGTATCTCGGTCCTGCCTATGCTGGGCTGTAGTGCTATCCTCAGGTTCATCCATAACCGAACTTAAGGGTTTAAAAGTCTCTTGCTCTTCAAGCACATACTGAATTTTCATACTCTAGATTTCACAATTTTCATTGTTCAGCTTCATGTCTTTGTTAAGTTCGGTAACAATTAACTTAGAAGCAGTATCTATTTGAATTCTTTGATCTCAAATGGAACAATGTTGCACATTTTTAAAGAAGATAAGGTAATACATGTTATTTTCTATGCATTTGAAATAATAACCTAGAAAAGTTTTCTATTAGGCTCAAATTCGAAAAGACTACTAATAGTATCGAATTACCCTCTAAGTTCTAATGTCCAACTTTACAGGTTAAAATTTCATGCGTAATAAATCTGAATTATTTGATATTTAAGTTCTCAAACTTATGAGAGGAATCTTATTGGTTTTGGTTCTTTAAGTCTCTATTTAATAAACGTGGAATCATTTTGCTCATAAAATATAGAAAGGAAATTAACAATTAAATAAACACATTTATTAAAAAGTTAAAAACCACCAAATACTTAATAAATGTCTCATATATTTATTCAATCAATAAAAATCCAATAATCTATAAATTAAGACATTCATGTCTTGTAACAATAGGAAACATGAATTCCATTTAATAAAAAAATAAATACTAACTTAAATTGACACTTATGTCAATTTTTTTAGAAGTCTAGATTTCCACAAAATCTCTCTTAATATTGGGATTGTTTCTTTGACCATATTAACCAGCTCATTTGATAAACTATTAGTTCGCTTAATCCATGGACGATGCACTCTATGTCCATTCCTTAATGTTATCACAGATTTAGTGTTGCTTTTCAACACTCCCCCTTTTGGCAACTCTTACCAAAAAGTGGCTAATAGATTTTCTATAAAATCTACCTCCTATGAACCAAGTAATCTCTAATAACTCTCTCAGTTTTGGATGATATTCAAAAAAGTCAGTCAACGCTTTAACTAAAACTTTATCATCTCTTTCTTACTCAGACCACCAATCCAAATGCCCTCTTGCATTTGTTCTTACATAAGCACAATATGATACACTATTACATCAATGTCATCAGCTCAAATCTTCCTACGCATTCTCATGTTGCTTACTGATTGTACTCTTGCATTTCTCAAAACAACCCATGCAGAGTTTTAGGAAGAATGGGTATTCTTATCAATATTTCTACAACATATTATAGAAAATTAATTGGTTAATACAGTCATGTATAAATACATATGATTGAAACACATTTCAATCAATAAATAAAGACAAAATTACACAAAAAAATTCAAAATATTTTTAAAAAATGTCCAAAGGCAGAAAACACATTTTCTACAATTTTTTCTTTTTATTTTCGATAATTAAAAAATAAAAAAAAATTGGTCATTAAAAAATTTTGAAAAAATGACCAAAAAATCAAAAAAATTATGAAATATTGATTTGTAAAAAATTGAAGCTGATTTGGTGGCCAGAAGACGCCACACGCGCCGATAGAAGGTAGACGTGCCCATGAGTCGTCACGCTCCATCATTGCACCTAAAGGTCATCTGCCACGTGACGTTGGCCCATTGATCCACGTGTCCATAATGACATATCATTATTTACACGTGGCATGACCACATTTTTCCATGTGTTGAACCCTCATTGGGCCACCTGTCGCCCACGTGGCATCCTGGTGACACGTGTCTTGACACATGGCACGACCACGTGTCTCTGCCCGATTAGGCCACCTAGTACCCACATGGCTTCTAAGTAACATATCACTTGCATATGGCATGACCATTGTCATCCACGTGGCGTGATGCCATTAGGCCACGTGTCAATAATGATGCATCACTGTTGACACGTGGCTACACGTATGTGGACCACTGCTACGGGCACGCGCCTTCCATGTAGCGATGCATACATGCCACACACTGCCTTGCCGACGGATTCCGACATTCCAATTTTGGCTTATGGGGGTTTTCTGGCTCTGTGATTTTAATAGCAAGGTCAAAATTTTCAAAATATAGCTTCTAGTTTTGCGTTTTGAACACTCATATTCGTTCTCTCGAATTACGGTGTACACATACACAATTTTTCAAGATGAAATATATACACATATATATTTTTAACTCAAAAAATAAATTTTATCGTGTTTCATACATCCTAAATCTATTAATTTTATACATAAAATTTAAGATCGATTTTAGTCTCATGCAAGAATGCAAAAACGATGGCTTTGATACCAATGAAGTGAAATATATACAAAATGTAACACAATAAAAAATGGTACCTACCTTTTGTAGCATAGAAAACGTTGCGTAAGCATTTACAAGGATCCCTCTTATTTTTGGTCACTGACCTCGCTCCTTATCCACCGGCAGGATAACAATACGTTCCATGATCTAAAAGCCCCGTGGAGATTATTGTGTAAAGAGTGTTTAATTTTGTTAACCGTTCTTTCACTTATGAGAAAATGCATATGAGTATAATTTAGCAGTCTTGCGGCATCACTTTTGGTGTTGCTCTTTCGTCACCAAAATTTGACATCTCATCTCTATTTATAGCTAGATACATATCTCTAATATAATTCAGACTCTTTTTGAGATAGTATCGGATAATTCCAGTTAGATTAAATTACTCAACTCTATATGAATATAAAACTCTATCCATATTAGAGTTATGAACGTATCCCAACTCTATCATTGATATAGATTTTCATTTCCAATTTCATGTCAACCAAAGTTTCAAAATCCATTTTATTTATTTGTATATTTTTAACAGTATCTAATGGTCTATTAAATTTATATATTTATTCCATTCATAAATAAACTAGCTCAATTTCACATCAAATTAATTAAATGATTGTAAAAAAAAAATAAAAATTGTAAAATATTTAACTTTTTCTTATTTTGTAATTTTATTTAAATCGTAAAATTTTAAATTTTTCCATCAATGATTAGCCTAAATGTTTTCATATTAAACTGAAACTATACTATTTTTAATATAAATTAGTGTCGATAAAAATAATTTTATCAAGAAAATAATAAAATTAGATTTTAATATAAAATCAGATAGAGTCAAAGAACATATATAACAACTAATGATTGTTGGTCCGAGTGATAAGAAGCTTAGATTCCCTTAAGCGATGTTTTAGGTTCAATTATTTTCTCACACATGGAGCGTACACCACTGAAAGAGATACCCTAAATTATAGATTCGATAGTATCCAACTCTGAATTAGTCGATTTTACGAGTTTAAAGAAGTCAAAACTGAAACCGAAAGGTCATATACCAAAAAAGAATATATATAACAAATCATTAATATTATTAATAGTTATTAGGTATTTTTATTTTGTATTGAAAAAAAATGACTACCATTGTAGTATTTGCCATTGATGTAAAATGAAATATTTATATACCTATAAATATCATTAGCTCCGTACAATGAAAATTCAAATACTTTTATTTATATTTTATTTTACATGTGAATCATATTTCGAAGTATGCATAATATTTTGTATTTACACTTTTGATCTAATTATTATAATAACTTTTTAATTTAATTTTTTTAAATTAATGAATAAAAATATATAATTGTATACTTGTTAAAAATAACTTATCACGTGTCAAGTACATGCACTTATAACTAGTATATATATATAATTTAATTTCTTAGCATGGGGGATAATGTAACGCTTCATTAATTGAGGTGCATAAGTTGTTTTATATTGAGAGTTTTGAGAGGTTGTTATGTATTTATCTCTTTTATTTTTAATTTTCACGTACATAATACGAAAATTATAACTATAGATTATTTTCATTCACAATATTTTTATATTTGTCTATTTTCAAAAATGAAATTCGAAGCACAAAATACTTATTTTGTAGTTAATTAATTTTATAATGTTAAAATCATTTAAAGTAAAATAATAAATCAGCTATTAGCCAGTAGAAAAGCTCCGAAATAGAATTGATGAAGTCAAACAGTAGACTGGAATTCTTTAACTGATTAAAACTCTTACCAAATGCGTTTGAGGCAGCAATTATTTATTTATTTATTTTTAGCAATTTTTATTTTATTTTATTTTTTTATAGGAGTTATATGTTACTTCAAATTTAAACCTCTCCATGTGGTCATCACTAAACGAAAGCCAAGCTATAAGTCTAATACTGCATAATATGTATTTATAAATTGAGGATGGCACAGAAATTAAGTAAAGTAATTAATAACAATGCTTGCAAAGCATGCAAAATATCGCTTGCAAAAGTTTCAATTGCCCTAAATTTCAGAAAAAATAAGTTTATATATATATATATATATATTCTTTAGTTGATAGGAATTAAAAAGAAAAAAAAAAAGAATTAGATATATGGTTTGAAAATTGAAAATGAATTACTTTAATCACAAGTCACCCAAAAACCTGCCTTAATAGAATGGAATGGGTTGGGTTTAGTCAATATTTTGAAATGGGAAGGGGTTATGTATATGCATTTTGCATATAAGAGTTGACTTTGTTTATTCTCACTAATTTTTAGTGCCCTTTGCCTAACGTGGCTCCCTTTGACTCCTTACGTAAAGTGATTTAGGTCACAATTTAGATTTAGTTTTTCTTACTTTTTGTTTTTTTAACCAAATTTAAATGAGAATACTTGGATACTTGTATGCGTTGATGCCTACTGTAAGATCAAATGAGCGCCAATGATCTCGTCTAAATCTGATGTGCGCACCTAATCCCGTCTCAATTTAAAGTGTTAATTTTAATATTTATTTTTTACTATGAAGTGGACCCATTAGACACAAGTATGATAATGTACATATATCACGGATCGAACGATCTAAATGTGGAGCGAACTACCAGTCAGTGCAGGATTTGGATTTCATAGTAGGGGGGCAGAGCAATATTTGACAAAATCAAGCTACAATCAAATATCATATAGGGTCGTATATTAACTATTGCCTAAAATAATGGCCACGATTTTCTGAACATTTTAGAAAAAATAATTAACTAAATTTTTGCATTTATTAGATTTAAACTTAACATTTTCTAGTTCTTATACCACTAAATTAAAACTTATTAATTTTTATTTCAGGAATTTTATTCTCATTTGGTGAAGTTCTAACATAAAAACTTCATCAATTTTTATAAATATATAGGAGAATAATTCTTAAACTCTAAATTACATGTCATTTAAAACATATATTATCATTTTTATATGATATCTAAAGCAAATATATATATATATATATATATATATATATATATAAGTAATTGGGCATAATACAAGAGACAAAATAAAAATAGTCTTTTAAAGTTAAGGTGGAGAAAGGCGTGAGAAACGCACTTAAACACCAAATGTTAAGTGCGTGTCCACTTTCTCTTCTCTACTTTCCTTTACTTTTCAGAAACCTCAAAGGCTTCAACAATATTCATTTAAATCAATCAAAAAAACAAACCCCCAACACAAAATCAAAGTCATGGCATTCAATTCCAAATCCAAAAAACCCCATTTCAATCTCTGCACAACTCTTTTCTTCGTTGTTCTTTTCACAATCCCTGCTCTTTTTCTCCTTCACACACCCACTTCTTCCATTTGCACCACTCAAATATCTACCCATTATTCCAATTCCTGGTCTGGTGATTTAAGAACTGCAGATTTTTCTTGGAATCGCCTTTCTTTTACTGAAAAGCCTCCAATCAAGCTTAAAGTTGCAGTCTTTTCGCGAAAATGGCCAATGGGTACAACTCCTGGTGGCATGGAACGCCATGCTTATACCTTACACACAGCTTTAGCTAAAAGAGGCCATAAAGTTCATGTCTTTACTTCTCCAGTCTATGAAACAAGCCAAACCCAGACGGGAAATAATCCAAAAATTCATTGGCATGAAGGTGAGCCAGGTAAATGGAGGTATAACAAAGCTTGGGAGCATTTTGTTGAAGAAAATCAAAGTGAGCCATTTGATGTTATTCACTCAGAAAGCGTGGCTCTTCCCCATTGGCTTGCTCGTGATGTCAAAAATCTTGCAGTTTCTTGGCATGGTATTGCTCTTGAAAGCTTAAGCTCAGATATTTATCAGGATTTGATTAGAAAACCGGGTGAACCTATCTCATTTTCCACTAACAAAAGCTTGTATGGTGTTTTGCCCAAAATTCTTAATGAAATTAGGTTCTTCAATAGCTATGCTCATCATGTTGCTATAAGTGATAGTTGTGGTGAAATGCTTAGAGATATTTATCAAATCCCTAGAAAAAGAGTTCATGTGATTCTCAATGGTGTAGATGAAGATGATTTTAGGCAAGATGTTAAATTAGGACATGAGTTTAGGTCCAAAATAGGTATCCCACTAAATGCTAGTTTAGTTCTTGGTGTAGCTGGAAGATTGGTGAAAGACAAAGGCCATCCTATATTATATGAAGCATTTTCTATGCTCAAAGAGAAGTACCCAAGTGTGTATTTGGTAGTAGCAGGGTCAGGGCCATGGCAACAAAGGTATAAAGATTTAGGGACACAAGTGTTAGTATTAGGGTCAATGAGTCCTACACAATTAAGGGCATTTTACAATTCAATAGATGTATTTGTGAACCCAACACTTAGGCCACAAGGGCTTGATCTTACACTAATGGAAGCAATGATGAGTGGAAAAGCAGTGATGGCATCAAGATTTCCAAGCATAAAAGGGAGTGTAGTGGTTGATGATGAGTTTGGTTATATGTTTGCACCAAATGTGGAGTCATTGCTTGAGACTTTGGAAATGGCAGTGAAGGATGGAGCCAATAGATTAGCTCGAAGAGGTAAGGCTTGCAGAGAATATGCTGTTTCCATGTTTACTGCTCATAAGATGGCATTAGCATACGAAAGGCTGTTCCTTTGTATTAAAAACCAAACATTTTGTATTTATCCATAGGCTTTTAGAATTGTTATTTAGCACTACATACATTATATAATGAGAGGACGCATATGGGGAGTTATAGTTGGCGTTTGGGAGAATCGAACCCACAACTTCCCCACTGTTCACATGCCATTTTACTATCCACCCAAGCCCTGATTCCCCTGTTTTACTTTTATCATTATTAATTTTTTGGTGTTGGCCTCCAATTGTAAAAAATTGTATCATTGCAAAAGTGAATTGATGAGACAACTAATAATAAGATTACTTTAGTTTTCCCCTCATGGATTGTCACAATGGGATGCTTTTATTTTTTTTATTTTTGAAAATAAAGTTTTTAGTGAGAATTCGAACCATTTTTTGATTTTTATAGAAGAAAATGAATTTATATTTAATTCAATTTTAAAAAATAGCTTGTAAAGTGAGAATTATTAAATTGATTAAAATGAATATTAACGTTTATAATTGAGTTAAAAGTTAGCTTGTAAAGTGAGAATTATGTCCGGTTATCTTGATTTAAGTTTTTGTTTGTAGTGTGGGCTTAAAAAATGGATCTTGATTTAAGTCCGGTTATCTCTAAAATGGCTGAAAGGCCCAAAACTCTTTTGGATTGTGCACCTATTGAGTTTTATTTTGCTACTTTCCTTCATAATTCTCCATTTGTCATTTTTGATTTTCACTCCATTTTATGCCTTTCTAATCTTCTTCTTTATTCTCTTCAACGCTGACATTAGAGTCAGTGGTGATTCTTTCAGAGAATTTTTCTATGGCTCATTTTCAATTTGGTAGATAAATATGTGAAATTGAGTTTAAGGAAATATTCTATATTTGTATTCTCCATATTAATTTCTAAAATAATTCTAATTTAGTGTGGTTTGTGATCCAACTAGTAAAAAATGGTATGTTTTTATTTGTTGATTTTCTAGCAGAACAGTCAACAAACTGCATCAAAGAATTGATTAAGGTAATCTTGTGACTTTACCTTTCTTGTTTATTTTCAATCTAATAATCTATGTTTCCATTGCATGTCATTTGGAAGTTTAGTTGGACAACTTTTATATGTGTAACATTCATTGCTTCATTGGGTCAGCGGTTCACTACTAGAGCCTTGCGATTTGTGAACTGATAAATTAATCAAGTTGTTATTCTTACTTTCTTAACTAGATTTCTTCACTAGTAGCTCAGTGCAGAAATTGACGAGTGTTGTCAATTTCTACAACACTCATCATATCCATTAAATCTATATGCATTCAATTCCATAGCAATCTCATTAAGAAGAGAGACCAAATACGGCTTTTAGAAAAGTGTTATTTTAACATGTTTGAAGCCTTAAATCTTTGTATTCTTTGTTATTATTTTTCAACATAAGTAGGTACATATAAAATTACATAGCATTTATCACATATAAAGGAAGTATATAAAAAGCACATATTTACAATATTTCTAGCTTATGTCAGAGGAGTAACTTAATTACACATATATATTACATATAATAATAACTCTTTAGGTTTTCATACTTTCTTGGTAGGAGTCTTATAAGTGGATTCAAGTCTGCTATGAGAAGAGGAAAGTCCATTAATTCTTTTAGATGATTTTGGTGAGGGAGGCCATTGCCCACATGAAACAGCCATGTCCTTATAAGACTGAAGAGCTTCAAGTGTTTCAATAACAACTGGCATTTTAGGCCTGTCTTTAGGGTTCGTACTTATACATTGCAACGAGAGTAGAGCTATTTGCTTGGCAGCCTTGACGGAATATTGACCGGCAAGCCTCGGGTCCATTATATACTTCAATCTCCGACTACTACTCAGGTAGGGTTTTGCCCAATCAATTAGGTTGTGCTCACTCTTTGGCCTTAATTTGTCCATTGCTCTTCTCCCTGTTATTAGCTCTAATAACACTACCCCAAAGCTATATACATCACTTTTTGTTGTCAAGTGCCCTGCTTTCACAAATTTTAACTCTATTTATTATAAATCTGTTCATCAATTTCAAGAAAAAATCCAATCCATATATATATATATTATGCCTATAATTAAATTATTATTATTAAATTTCAAACCTGTGGAGACATATTCTGGGGCAGCATATCCATAGGTACCCATAACTCGAGTTGTGACATGAGTATTTGATCCCTCAGGTCCCATTTTAGCGAGTCCAAAATCTGATAACTTAACCGTAAAATCCTAAAAATTAAGAGGGCAAAAAGAATATGAATTAATATTTTGTAATTGGAAGAGATTAGAAATTAAAACTAATTAATTTGAAAAATTAAAAAAGACTAACAGAATCAAGCAAGACATTGGAAGTCTTGAAATCGCGATATATTACGGGATTTTCAGCACCATGCAAGAAGGCTAATCCCTTAGCTGCTCCTATTGCTATTTTTAACCTTGTGATCCATGGCAATGACACTGAAATTCCTTTAAATAAAAAATAAATTAATTAAATATGTTCACTTAATTAGTGTGGTATAGAAATTACGAGTGTTAATTTAGTACGCAGTGTGCAAGTGTGCAAGTGTGCCACGCACTATGTACCGTTCAATTGTATGATCAAAACAATCAATATACGCCGATCATCCGATATGCGTAGTGTGCTACACATTCAAATATTGTAAAAATTACGTACTTTTGATCAACAACTTGAAGAACAAAAAAAATAATAAAAAAAAAAACTTACTTTTGAATAAGTGATTTTCTAAGCTGCCTCGAGGCATGAACTCATACACAAGAAGTCTTTCTTCATCTTCGCAGCAATACCCAATTAATTTTACCAAATTTTGATGCCTAAGCTGCCCTAAAAACATTACTTCTGCCTGCACAAACAATTCTTATTTCATTGATGTCCTTTTCATTAATTGAATAATTATTGCTGATTTCGAAAATGTTTATAAAAGAAACAAATTTTAAAAATATTTTCTTCAATAATTTGACGGGGTGCATAAAGATGTATACTATTGACTGAAGAATTAATTAAAAATAATTGCATCCTTCCTCCTATCAATAATAATAATAATAATTATTATCCTACTAAATATTAAAATTAGTACACCTTAAGGCTTAATTTGCAAAGAACACCAACACTTTTTTATGTGATGATTAACAATTTTGAAGTTTGTGTATTAATTTACCAATAAATTATCATAATATTTTGAATTTAGAACAATTTATATGTACAAGGTTTAAAAATTAAAATACATTCATAATCAAGTTTTGACCTCCAACTCCATTAAAAGTGGTAGAAGTTTCAATTTTTTTTAGTTATAATTAAGCAAGTAAACATTTTCTTATAAAAAAAGTATTACACTTTTGAAATATTAAGATCAAAAGAAAGAAAATAAAAATAAAAAAAATCAAATGTATTATTTTTAATGTTTAATAAAAAAAAAGTTCAATTTCAATTTCTTTTCCAGTTATAATTAAGCAAGATAACATTTTCTTATAGAAAAAGTATTACAAATTGGATATATTAAAATCAACAGAAAGCATATAGATCTAAAAATAAAATTTTCAAATATACAAATTTATTTTTAATATTTAATAAAAAAATGTAATTTTAATTTTAATTTTAATATTTCAATTTGTACAATATTACCTTGTTTGTTTTAAAATTGAGATGATTTTGTCCATCACACTCTAGCAAGTAAACGCGTGACACAAAAAAATATATATTATACCCATTGAAATATTAAGGGTAAAATAGGCATTTTTATCAAATGTTAGGACAAAATTGCACCTTAAAATAAAAAAAAAAAAATATAGAAGGAAAAGAATTAATTATAGAGGAAAATAATGATACCAGCCATTCTCGGTGACCCTGTAAACCTTCAATATCAAGAAGCTTAACAGCAACAGGCTGAGGTTTTAAACCTTGTCTAAAATTTTCATCAACATAACCTTTATATACTTTTCCAAAACCACCTTCACCAAGCAAATAATTACCTGAAAAATTCTGAGTAATAGCTCTTAATTCACACACCTTAAAATCAAAAAGATCACCTCCTAGAGACTGAGCAATATCTTCATTGATTCGAATAGAAGAAGATCTACTAAGATCAGAGAATGATAGCCTTCTAAATGATGGCATTGGAGCTATGTTCTTTGACATTTCTGATTTTGAAAGTTTGCATTTGCTTAACTTCCCTAATATTGTTTGGTTTTCAGCTGAACAACAAGTTGATGTGAATGGTCTCCATTGTTGTTGTTGCTTTTGCTTTGAAGAAGATGATGATGAAGATGAAGAAGATGACTCTTTTTCTTTCATTTCTACTTTTTTTTTTTTTGATTCAAAAGATTGTGGATATGGCTAGTTTTAGTGGGTTTTGGTGTTCTTGTAATATAGAGAGAATTAAATATTTAAAATTAAGAATTTGTTATATATAAAAAAAAATAAAGAGTGATTTAAGTGATAATAGAGAAAGACATACTTTCTTCAACTGCTCTAACCACTCTCCTAAATGAGGTAATTTTTTTTTTCTTTAGAAAAATAAAATGTGATGTGTTTATTTATTTTAGTGTTGTTTTGCTTTTGTCACCTACGCCAATTGTCTTCATGCATATAGTGCCAATATTTTTTTCCTTTCGTGTGTGAGAGTATTGGCTATGGCCGTTTTGTACGCAAAGTATTACGGTTGATTTAGTACACTTTCGAAGGAATATTGCCCCACACTCCTACTACATTTTTATATCACTTTGTTATCTTCTTTCTCGGTATAAAAGTATTGGAATTAATTTCATCTATATTATAATAACGCTCCGGTCAAAAAAAAATTATTTTACTAAAATATCTTAACTTTTAAAATATTATTATTAAATTAAATCAATTCAAAAAAAAAATCATATAAATTCGAAACCAAAATGTTGATGCAGCTTGTTATATCAGCTTGAAATATTTCAACAATGCCACATAAAATCTTTTAAAATATGTCATTTGAATATTTTAAATTGACGTAGCTTGTCAAATCAGCACTTTAGAGCTGGATTCATAATTTTTCGGTTAAAGTAGCTTTAATAGTAATATTTCAAAACTTGGGGTATTTTTGTGAATAATTTTTTTTTTCTGACTAAGTCGTTATTAGTATATAAATTCAGCGATTATGAATAAATTTAAACTAAAAATTGGAAAAGGGGTTGGGTGACTCAAACTTAATCCCTTCCCTTTAAATATAAGTCCGCATACTGCTAAAACGTGTTATCGGAGTTGTCAAATGGATCAAGTTTGGCAAGTTTGAGTCAGTTCTTTTCAAGTTTAGATTTTACATCATTTTTTCAGATCACTTGTTTTACGAGCATGTTCGAATTGAATCTTGAGTCACAATTAGAACTAAAAAATCGAGCCGGTCTTTACCGTATCGATTCGGACCAAAAATGGAACCGAATTGAAAATAATTTGGTATATCTGCTCATTTTTGAAATAAAAATTCAGTTATATTTATTTGATTTTCAATATTTAAAAATCACTAAAATCGAACCGTCTAAATTATTAATGAAATTACGTCATTCTGATTCTGAATTGTAGAGGTCAATGGCAATGAAAATAAAATGATATAAAGAGAGTAGCAGGGGAGCAATCAAAAAGAGAAGAAAAAGTCGGCAAGTTAGAAATTTGAGATTCTGCCAACATGTATTTAATATTATTATTATTATTATTATTATTATTATTATTATATATACTAATCAAAACGACATCATATTGAATTTCGATCGATCCTATTTAAATTTTTTTTTGTTTCTTTTCCTTTTATTTTTTTATTTAATTTTTAAAATTTAAACAATTTGAAATTTATTTTTTTCAATTAAATTTAATTTTTATATAAAAATTAAGATTAAAATATTAACAAAATGGTATATTATTAATATAACATACTACATATACATATATATAATACTTTTATGAAAGAGTGTGTGTGTGTATATATATATATATATATATAATATTAAACAATAATTTATAAATAAATATGAAAAAAATAAAATTTTATTGAAAATATCCGGATCATGGATTCGGGTTAGGTCGGATTCTAGGTATTTTCGAGCAGATTTTTTGGATTCGGATAAAGTTCGATCCTAAAGTTTTCGAGTCATTCTGATTTTCTCCGAGTTTCAATTCGAATTAATATCATTTTTTTTTTCAGATTCAGATTGAATACAAATCAGGTCAAAAATTTCCAGATCTAAATGTCATTGAAAACACACAAAACATATCCGTATCTAAATAAACTATGAACAGTATCAGAGCCATATGAGTTCTAATAAAATGCGGACAAGGAATAAGATAAAAATGGGATCAAAATATAAATATAAAAAGATTTATGTGGCTAAATGTACTCAAAAAGATTGAGCAAAAGGAGCGTCGGTGGAGAATGAAGATCATTAACCAAGATTTTAAAAAATCACTTAAAGTCATTTTCAATGATTAATCATAGCAATCAAACTTAACATCTCCATACTCACACAAAAACGTGAAAATGTCAATCATGAAGTGAAAGATAACATCAGGAGCTGACTCAAAGCATGCGAGCCTAAAAGGAGTGTTGAGTTGAGTATCACATATATTGTATATTTAATTACACATGCCATATATATATATATATATATATATATAACGGCTTAATTAAGCTTAATTATAGGGTAATTCAGCACAAGATAAAGTGGAGCTTGTACTTGTTCAGGATTTAAATTCAACAATTATTGGCTTGTGAAATATATTATTAGATGTATAAAAACTATATTTAGGGTTTTTAGCTAGCTATAATATGCACAAATAGTCAAATTATTATGATAGCAGCAATTTTAATTTTTCCTAACGTATCAGTGAATTAGTTAGGATTGAGGTATGAAATGATGTATACATTTACATAATTCTGTTCCACTACAACACCGACCCAATACTATTCGGATCTTTTTTTTTCCCCTCTGGGAAAGAAGATCTACTTAATTTTCATATGTAAAGCTAACCTTTTATTTGAACTAATCATTTAACGTGTGTTCGATAAAATTATATATTTTTTGTTTTTAATTTTTAAAATTCAGAAATTATTTTTAGTTTTTATTTTTTATTTTTTAAAAACTATTTTATAAATTTAAAAACGGTATCATAATGTTTAATTATAATATTTTTAATATCCATTAATAGATATTATGCATATATATTATTTAATTATTAATATTGAATAATAAATAATAAATATTTAATAAATTCATAATTTATTAAAAAAATTCATAATAACAACAAAAATAAATGATTTTTTAAGAAAAAATAACAATATAAATGTCAATTATTATAATTCAACCACAATCTTTCGGATATTCATTCTCGAATACTGTTCATTTGATGAAAGTGACTTGCATTTATATCAACAGTTCTCATAGCTATGAAGTACTAGTTTCACTATTTTGTTGATCATCTCCAAACACAATATCCTCATTTGCATATTCTACAAATAAAGAGTCTATATTTCCATGCATTCTAATAAAGTTATGAATCACATAACATGAAAAAGGTATATATTTTTGCCGCTTTATATCAAATGAAGGCATATCTCTAAGGATGGGAAAACGTGCCTTCAAAACTTCAAAGCAACCTTCTACGACATTGTGTAACGAAGAATGCATATAATTAAATAATTCTTCTGGATTTTGTGGATTTGATCATTCTCTATAATCACGTAAATGATAGCGTTCTCCACGGTATGGACGAAGAAATCCAGGCATATTAGCATATCCTGAATCAACCAGATAATATTTTTCTCGTGTGGGCATAGGAAATTTATTTGCTAGATTAGAAATACATTTTAAGAAAATTATTGAATCATTTGCTGTTCCTTCCCACCCAGTCAGGACAAATGTGAATCGCATATCAAAGGAACAAGTACACATGATATTCTGTGTAGGGACTATTTTCTTTCCATGGTATGAAATTTGTTGATTGACTGGAATTCGTGCAAAAATGTGTGTACCATCTATAGCTCCAATACAATTATGTTATAAAAGTAATAGTTAATAAGCAATATTGACTATAATTATATATATAAAAAAGGATTTAAAATTTTTTATTACCTTGAAAAATGGATAGTACTTTGGATTATTTTTTATCTCTGAAGGTGTTTCATCAAACAATGGAGGAATAATAACATGATTAACTATTGAACAAATAGCATACAAAACATTCCGAAAATGTCTAGAAATCATGTCTGTTGAATGTTGAAAACGATCTGCTACAAGTCTCTGTCGATGATTTTGACAAATGATGAAATGAAAAATTGCCACTTGTTCTTGCACTATTAAAACTTTGGAATTTTTCAATGTTATTCTCCCTTTTAATTCCTCACATAAACTAATAAAAATATTTTTGTCTATTCGAAATAAATCATAACATGTCATTGGATGACCATTTAAAACCTCAACAATCCATTCATGATCTATTAATTTTGAAATTCTTTGAGGTCTAAATTTATTATTGCACATAAAATTGTACTTATAGTTCACATAAATCGTCAAAACTTGTTTGATTTCCTCATTAGAATAGCAAAAAATATCATCCAAATCCATATCCCTATCAAAATAAAAATAATTAATCCAAAAAATCATTTAAAGTAATATTTATCTATAATAAAATAAAAGAAATATATTCCAACCAATTTCTAATGATAACCAAATCTCGTAGGTCAATTAAACAAACCAAATGTCAAATAAAAATGTTTGTATAATGCAATAGATAATAAGCCAAAGAAATGCAAAAAATTAATAATAAGAAATCAAATTTGAAAATTCAAAACGCAATCTTTCTTTCTTCGAACATGGCCAAAAACATCTCTCTCCATAGTGAATCATCATGGATAAGTTTAATAGTTTTTGCAAAAGACAATCCATCTATTCCGTCAAGATTTTGCAAGGCTTCAAGACATTTAAAAATTGATTCTTTATCACTGCTCAATTGTGTTCTAAAATTGTCCCATAATTTACCAACTGAGGAGAATGTTGTTCCTAAACCCATTTACTTCTCAAAAAATTATACTTTTTTCTTTGAACTTTCACCAATGTTGATCAATGCTTGAGCCATTACATTTTGAAATAGTTCGCTTTTCTTTCTACTATTAGATCTTTCATCACTAGTTTTCTTTAACCTTTTCTTTTTATTTGTATTTTCACCCTCTTCATTAGAACTATCAAATTCTTTATTATTTTGTTCATCTTTACTGACAGAAGAGCTTTTAGTATAAGGATGAAAATGAGCTCCAGTAGCAGTTGTACCACTATAAATAATGCACAACTTCCCATATTCCGCACAACCTTCTTTTCTAAATTTCCTTGCCATCTTATTCACCTATTGGCAAAAAAATATACATATATATTATTCTAAAAATGGATCCTAATATTCATTATACACTACTTATAATAATTAATAAATAAATTCATTAATATAGAAATATATCTTGTACAATTTTTGCCACACATTGTCACTTGCAATAACTTGACCAATCATTGCATTGCATTCAATTCCTGTCTCTTTCAATAAATTATTAAAATGTTTCCATCGACTTCTGAGACTATTAAATTTATTCTTGAATTGAATTGAATTATACTCTCGGTTGGTCTTTATTTTCATAAGATTTCTAATTCGTGCCCATGCACTTTTAGTTAGAGTGATTTTTTTTTCGATTTTCATTATTTACTTCCCAACCATTAATGTTATAAAATAATTTTTAATTTGTGGAGACCAAATTGCTCCATCATGTTCAACCTCAATAACATTGTCACCATTTGCATTCAACTCTTGACCTAAATTCTCCATCTAAATAAGATAAAGTTACTATCATATCAAAAAAAAATATATATATAACTAACAATTAATTACTTCTAACCACTTGGTTCATTGCATCTTCAATTGCACTATTATACAACATGATAAATTCTCATGTCAATATGTGAGTTAAATTTGAAACAAATAGATGTAACACAGGAAAAATTCAAAAGACAACAATAAAGGAAGTAAAAATAAAGAATTAATTTAATTCTAGTTGAAGAAAATAAATAACAATAACAAAATTGTTAGGAAGTATAACAATAAGAAAAAAAATGAAAAATATATACGAAATGTCCGACTATGCTAATCCCAAGACTATGCCAATCCCAAGGCAGATGTGTAATGGCCTTAACATTGGCTTAGAAGTATTAGTGAATATCTACAGTGTATTTAGAGTGATCACAGTATAAAGTAGTGTATTGTGTGATGTTAACAGTAGTAAAATTAAGAGTTAAGTGTGTTTGAGATATAGCGATCCCGGGATGCAGGAACCCGGGATAACTATACAGCAGACCCGACAGTCGATTTTTAAAAAAATTTTTATTTTGCAAAATTGATCTGTGGGCTGTCAGAAGTCTAGTGGTGAAATTTGAGCTGAAAATGAAGTCAAATAGGCCTCCGAAAGTCATTCTGAAGTTGGCCTCTAGTTCGGTTCAAATTAAACCGGGGTTTGACCGAGATTTGACTGAATTTTTAAAAATAATTATTGAGCTTAAAAGGGTGTAAAGTGGTAAGTTTAAAAGCATATAATATTTTTCTATAATTTTTGACAGTTTTAGAATTGAGTTTTATGGCAGAACAAAAAGTGGCTGAATCGGACCGATTTAAGTGAACCGGGCCCCAAATTGACTCCGATTGAGCTAAAAATTTTTAGAGAGGATATTTTTGATATTTTAAGAACAATGGAATTGGTTAGAAGTGAAAATAAGTTGAGGAACACATAGATGCCATGAAACAATGGAAAATAGCCGAAAAATCAAAATTTTGGTTCAAACCGGTTGGACCGCTTCGGTTCATTTTCACACTATATAAGGAAGCAAGAGGCCAGATTTCTCTAGAGAAATCCAGCCTCCACCTCCCTCACTTCTTATTTCTTCGGCCGAACCTTTCTTCTTCATTTCTTCTCCATTTTTCTTCATTTTTCCTCCAATCTTTCTCCAAAATTCAACCTCCTAGACAAATTTCAACCTCTTTACCACTTAAAGACAGTATTTGGAGTCCATTGGGAGTAAGGAAAACTAAGTGTACAAAGTTTAGGGTGGAATTTGAGGTAAGTGTTTAACGAATTTTTAAGTGGGTTTATTAACTCCTATGGGGGTTTTCAAGTGTGTAGAGTACATTTATGAACTTATTTTGTAAAAAAAAGTATAGATTTGATGATATTTCAATGTGTGAATTCGGCCACCATAGGTTTTCTTTGTGAGGAAGGTTGTGCTCAAGCCAAAGATAAGGAAAAGGATGCTTAGAAGGTGTAGAGGAAGAAATTGAAGTTTGTGGTTACAAAATCCTTTCATTTCCATTGTATATGTGTGAGTTTTAGGTTATGTCTAAGTATGAACTTGTGATAAAGGCATGATTAATTGAATCTAACTTGATAAACATGCTTAGTGAACTTAAATAAGCATGTGTATGTGTTTAAAATAAATTAAAGAAACATAGAGTGAAAATCACAAGTGAGGCTGAATGGAAACATAAAGAAACTAAGTAAGAAAATTGAAAATTTTAGCATATAAAAGGTGTTTAGATAATGTTTACCATGATATTTAAAAGATGGAATGATTAAAGTAAGAAAAAGTAAACTTATAGATGACGTATAACCTAGGCCGAATTGATGTCTAAGACAATTATTAATGTACCTTAGTATTTTATGTAAGTAAGTGATGTAAAAGATGTGTATAACATGAGATTAAGTTAATTAAGTGGTTAAGTGAAATAAAGTGAACATAATGGATAAGTGTATGTTAGGCCGAATTGAAGTTAGTAAAAACTTTAAGTATAACTTAGTGTTAATGGCATGTAATTGGCGTAAATAATAAGTATAACATGAGAATTGAATAATTGAGTGATTAAAAGAATGAAAAACATACAAAATGAATTAATGGAATGTTGGTCGAATTGAATATTAGAGGAATTAATAGTGTACAATGGTAATTAAGGCATGAAATTGATGTTTATGATAAGTATGACATGTAATTTGAATGATTATGTGATTAAAAGAATTGAATATGAACATAGTGTAAAATTTGTACCACTAGGCATATTTAATACTCAGCACGTAGTTTTGTGTGACTGCGTGTAGATACGCCATGGGAGTTGAAGCAAGCATACCTCAGGTGTTTTGGGAGCACACAAGAGAAGGATTATTGGAAGTTCATGTTGGCATGTATTGACATTGGCATGTATATATATAAGTTTTTTGCAATTATGTATGGATATGCATGACTGATATATAATTTTGTGATAATGATTATTATAAATTGAGCTTGATAGTGATTGTGTTTTGAGTGGGACATTATGATTGTGCCCTTGCCGGGGCTAAGTTTGGTTGACATTGCAGGTTTGGGTAGTTAAAGTTATAAGCTGTTATACTGCCAAAATTCTTATCAAATGAATAGTAAATTAGACAGCTATAGGTCATTGGTAACCTAAGTAATAAGTTAAGATTTGCTAAGTGGAATGTATTAATAAATAGTTAAGTGCAATTGATGATAAGTGTAGAAAAAAAAATTAACCTCAAATTGGTTTAAGTTTTTGTCAACCTTAGATTGATCATGGTAATCGCACAGTATTGTTAAGTCGGCAGTATACTTATAGGGTATAAGAGTGTTACAAGATGAATTTATTATATTAAAAAATTGGTGACTATGGTAAGTCTGAGAAGTGAATGTGACCGTTGAGTTATGGCTAGATATGCATTGAAAAAGTAATGCCAAAATGTCAATTCATTCCCCAATATATCATTGTTTTCCCTAATATATATAATGAAAAACAATTTTCAAACTTTATATTAGCAATCACTTTTAAGGCCTTTTGAGATGGAATTTCCCACTTTAACAAACGTGTCTAATGCTGAGACATTCAAAGAAATTTGCAGCAAATAATTTCTAGGACAATCTCGTCAAAGAGGCTAGCATTGGTGACAGCCAGCCACACCTACAATAGCCTAATCTATAATCACTCACTCCCTATCTCTAATCTCTCTCTCTACTATATATTTCCAACTATATAAATATAAATATATTCCAACTTCATGCTCCATATATAGTTTATAATCCAAATGCTGCATACCAATAGAAGATGAAAGAAGAAAATAAAAAATGGTTGTGGACTGTGGAAGAAGACAAAATTCTGATGGATTACGTTAAACTTCATGGCAAAGGCAAATGGAATTAGATTTCAAAACTCACAAGTCTGTTACTTTTATTTCTATTTTAGCAATAATTAAATTTATTTTTATTCTATTTATATGAAGAGAGATTGTGTTAGATCATGGTTGTTTTTTAGGACTAAAGAGAGGAGAAAAAAAATTGCAGATTAAGATGGTTATAATTATCCAAGTCTCAATGTTAAGCGTGATAATTTAACTGAGGAAGTAGAAGAGATAAATTTGCTTTTATGGATAAGGTCTAGAGCAACGTGGAGAAAAAGAAAAAAAAAATTACTTCACCTGAGTCAATGGAAGACAATGATTGATGGTGGAAGTCACGGCACCGGCGGTAATATTCTCACAATATCGTATTTTGAAGAAGTGGAATAACTGAACCTAAAACCTAAAATCCTTTTTTTGTAGATCTCTTTCTTCCATTTTAGTTTAGGAAAACACTTCTCAAAAGTTTTATAGAAATTAGGCAAATCTTGCCAAACACGTTTCTATTTTTTTCATAAAAAACGAAAACTTTGGAAACAATAACATTACCGAACGGAGCCTTAATTAACCCAACAAATAAACTTGATATTGCTTAATTACTCCCATAATTAATATCGATCTCTTATCCATCATCTACTTTTTCTATTTCACCTAAAACTCATTAATTATTCTACTATTTTACTAACTTGTCTTTCTAAAAAGAGACCTATTTTAAAAACTGAACAAATCCTTATTGTAGCAATAACAAAATTGGAATAAAATATCTAAGGATAATGGCCAAATTTGCCATTGAACTATAAAAAATAGTACAAATTTGTCCTTAAGCTTCTTTTTGATATACAAAATGCCTTGCGATTATTAAAATGGCTCATATTTTTTCTTGTTTGTAATGGTAAAGCAAATATAAGGTGTTTTATTAACAACACACAAGGGCTAACATGAATCAATTTGATAATAGTAAAGGCATATGTTAGTCGGTTTGATAACGATAAGGGTATTTTTTAATAGAAAAAACTCAAAGGCAAATATGTACAATTTCAAAAAGTTCGAGACTAAATTTGGCCCTTTTCCTAATATACAAATATACCACTAAAAAAAATATTAATCCTTAAAAATTCTAGTACAACAAATGTACCGAATAATTCAAATAACATTAAACCAATATGTTCAAACTTTATTGTAGAAAATTATAAAGCCACAAATGTACCAGTTTGAATCTAAGACAATTATTGACTCAAAAGGCTAACACTCAATCTTGAATTTTGATGAATAATAAAGCCTTCTAATCAATTAAGTTTTGGGCTTTTTAAAGCTTATATATTGCAAGTCCAAATTCAATAAAACTGATGATAGGTGTTCTATTTGAATCATAACAAATTAAGATGTGTTTTACTCTGGAGTTAGAATTAGACCTGATGCTCCACAATGTTTTTGAAAATCAAAATTCTTTAGGAAATGAATGTAAAATCATTTTTAAGAATTCACAAACTCAAATACAACTCATTCATTGCATTAAAAGATTTTCCAAAATCATATCTTAGCATATTTAAAATTACTCTTTCCAAAACTTAAGGGTGGGTTTACTTATAAAAAACAGTATTATGTTTTCTATCTTCTATTTTCTTAGAAAATTAGAGTATTTATTTTTTGTAGAAATTTTGAAAACACTTTCATTTATCAACAAATGGAAAATTAGAGTATTTATTTTCTATATATGTGTGTGTGTGTGCGCGCACACACATATGTACACACACACGTATATGTATATATGTATATACATGTGTATATAATATATAAGTATGTGTATGTGCATGTATATCATATGTATATGTATATGTATATGTATATGTATGTGCATGTATGTATACACATATATATGTATATGTATGTGTATGTGTGTGTGTGTGTGTGTAATGAATAAGTATGTGTATGTGCATGTATATGTATGTGTATGTGTACATACATACATATATATGTATATGTATATGTATGTATGTATGTATGTATGCATATACATATATGTATGTAAGTACATACATACACACAGATACATATACATATACATATATATGTACATATACATATATATATATACATATATGTATATATATATACATATATGTATATATATGTATATGTATATATACATATACATATATGTATATATATATGTGTGTATGTATGTACTTACATACATATATGTATATGTATGTATGTATGCATATACATATATGTATGTATGTATGTATGTATGTATGTATGCATGTGTAAACACCGGAACCTGAGGCAACCCAGGCCGAAGTTATCCAATGATGAGAATGATGCATGTTCACGGGCGAATAGACAAATGGAAGTGATGGTTTTCTCGAAAAAAATATTTTTCATTTTTACTTTATGTAAAAAAAAAAAAAGATGAAATGAGTTTTGGGGCCCTGTGGGTGAGGCCCATCTCACCCATGTGAGATGGAACCTCATGTTGGTGAGGCCCATCTCATTTGGGTGAGATGCTGCCTCACCACGTGAGGCCCAGCTCACAGGTGAGGAGTTCCTCTCACCTGCTGCCTCACGTGTGCTCCTCTTCAGCACGTTTTTCTTTCATTTTTCATGGAGATTTGGTTGGAAAGTATGGCTTTGTTTGGGATTTGGTAGGAAAAACAACGAATCCTATTAAATAACATTTAAAGAGTTGAAAACTGAGGTGAAAAAAAGGGGAGAGAGGGGAAGAATTATTAGAAAGAGCATTTTAGAGAGAGAAAAAAAAAACACAGGAAGAACGACCGAGAGAAAAGAAGAAAAGAACAACTAAGGAGTGATTCTGAGATTATTTTGAGAGCAACAAAAAAGAAGAAAAGAGTTTCTAACATTGAAAATCCATCATTTTTTATATTGGTTTTTTCTAAAACGTATTTTCTACTGGAGCTTTCAAGTCTTTGTTTTTAACTTCCATCCCAAGAAAAGCAAAGAGGAAATCATAAACTACATTTGCCGATCAAAGATAAAAAAAAAATGTAAGGGTAAATACTGAATAACTGCCTCTCCTGTTTATTTTCTTTCTCTTCTCCTATTTTCTTTTTGTTTCTTTTCTTTGTTTTGATGAGCTAGTAAGCTCTGTTTGTTGTATATAGTGTATATATTGTATATATTATTGCTTGATCTTATTAACCCGCCAATTGTGTGTTTGTGGTTATTATGAATATATTAGCATGTTGGTTGTAGTATTTTGCATGTTTCGATCTTATTTTGTCATATCTGGTGGCCTGTTCTTCTTCCTCTGTTCACCTATGTTTTTTTCATTTTTTTAAGTCAGTGATTTTGTTTTGCTTGCTTTCGGTTACCGATCGGATTTTGTCTTTGTTTTTTGCCTTTGTTTTTTGCTTGAATTGTGTTTCTCCGGTCGGATTCTGTGTTTCCTGATCGGATTGAGCCATTGAATCCCTTCTCCTGATCGGACACGTCAGAAAAACCTTCACTTTCCGTTCAGATTGTACGAGTCGTGAGTGCATTTCACGACTCGTGAAATGCATTCACGACTCGTGAACTCGTGAATGCCTCACGACTCGTGAATGGCATTCACGAGTCGTGAATGCCTTTCACTACTTGTGAATGGTGTTCATGAGTCGTGAATGCCTTTCACGACTCGTGAATGGCATTCGCGAGCATTCTCGACTCGTGAATGGCGTTCACGAGTCGTGCACCTCCTTGCTTCCTCTTTGTTTGTTTTGCCTGTTCTTTTCTGTTTCATCCAAATGTCTGTAGGTATTGCATGTGAGGTAGTATAATTTTGTCATATTTCCCTTGTGTATTGCTGTCTTAATTTACTTGTTTTTGCCTAATTAATCTCTATTAATAATTGTTAATGTTATGGTTGGTTGATGTTTCATTTGTATATTTATTTACTGTTCTTTGATTAGTTTAATTGATTATTTATTTGATTGATCTATTAATCATTTTAATTAATTATTTTATTCAATTAATTTATTTATTCATATTAATTAATAATTTACTTTACTAACATTTTATTTCATTTTTATCTTTTATTGTCTCAAAATTGTTTGTCTTCGCGAGTCATATTCACGCACAGGTTGGAGAGCCGAGGAATTAGAGACCATCCAATTTAAGGGTTTGCATTTTAATAGTTGTGTTATCTTTATTTATATTATTTTTTATGTATTGTATGTAAAATGTATTTTTTATTATCCGTATTACAGAAAATCATGTTTTTTAGATAAATAATAATTTGGGACTTTTCCTAATAAATTGAACCAATATCCTATTTTAACCAACAAAACCTCACCTTCAAAATGGAGAATTAGTTTTTATAAAATGGGATCAGTCATCCCGATTTTTTCCAATCAATATCCTAAAAATAGTTCTCCAATTTTTTTAATAAATAAAAAGAAACCAATGTTCCTAAAATTCATGACCCGATTAATGTATGTTGCATTTTAATTCCTTTTATGTGTTTATTTATTTGTTTGTTTATATTTTAGGGGATTGTTCTGTCCCATTTCCTTTTATTTATTATTTATTTTAGGGAATTATTCTGTCCCATTTCTTTTTATTTATTATTTATTTTGGGGGATTGTTCTGTCCCAATTTCTATTATTTAATTTATTTATTTACTGCTTTATTTATCGCTTTCCTATGTGAATGAATGCGCTTTAAATTTATTAAATTATCGTGTGAGATGAGAGATGGAATTTTGATTTCTTAAAACTCATTTATTAACTTAAGTTATTAATAAGAGTGAAGTTCCAGACACAATCTCTGGTTTAGACCAATAGAGGTTAGAGACCTTTCCCAATTTCTCGTAAATTGGGTGGCGACTCCAAAATAACTCAAAGGTGCCTAAAAGCATTGTGAGTTTAGATGATCCTTTCCAATGTTCTATTGAAAAGGAGGTATTCAAGATGACTCATGATGCCTAAGATCAAAAAGACGCGAACCAATCCCTCGAGCCCCAAAAGGTGGGCTCAATGAGGGCCTTGCTGGTTCCGGCGCGCGTCAAAGTATGTATTAAGATAATTCAAAAAGTTTTAAAAATATTTTTTATTAGTTTTCCAATCTTTTCTTTATTTTAAAAAACTGGAATATCTATTTTTCATTCTTTATTTTAGAAAATTGATTAAAATAAACATGCACTACAAGAAAAGTGCGATTTGCCGACAAAAAATTAGTGACGAAAATGAAAATCCCCATCTTTATTTAAAGACGGAAAAATTTTCCGTCGCTATTTAGCTGGAAGAATTAATTTTCTTCTTGAGACTACAAATAAATCAAAACAAGAATGGAATTTTTATAAATTAAGTACACAAATGAGCAATTAAAGAAATTTAAAATGATGGATGCCAAAGCTATTAACACACCTATGAGTCCATCAATCAAACTTAATCTTGATAAGAAAGGTAAAAGACTGGATTGGAGGCTCTACGGGGGAATGATTGGTTCATTGCTCTATTTGATAGCAAATCGACCTAATATACACTTTAGTTTTTGTCTAATTTTAGTCAAATCTAAAGAAATCTCATCTATCAGCAATTAAATATATCCTAAGATATTTCTTATGAACCCAAGATATAGATTTGTAGTACTTTAAAGATTCTAGTTTTGATTTTATTGGTTTTTCAGATGCTGACTATGCAGGTTTTAGAATTGAAAGAAAGAGCACATTTGGAACATGTCAACTATTGGGCCAATCACTCATTACTAGGTCTAGTAGGAAACAACATTTTGTTGCTCTATCAATAGCAGAAACAGAATATATAGAGCTGCTAGAAGTTGTAATGCACAGATATTATGGATCAAACAACAACTAATTGATTATGGATTCGATTTCAAGGAGATACTAATTTATTATGACAACACGAGAACAATAAATCTCACCAAAAATCAGATGATGAACTCAAGCACAATACACATTGAGATCGGACCCATTTCATAAGAGATCATGTTCAAATAGGAGATATTATCTTGAAATTTATCCCAATAGAATACCAATTTGCTGACACATATCAACTATTGGGCCAATCACTCATTACTAGGTCTAGTAGGAAATAACATTTTGTTGCTATAGGAAACAACATTTTGTTGCTGTATCAACAACGGAAGCAGAATATATAAAGCTGCTGGAAGTTATATTGCACAGATATTATGGATCAAACAATAACTTATTGATTATGGATTCGATTTCAAGGAGACACCAATTTATTATGACAACACCGGCACAATAAATCTCACTAAAAATCCGATGATGAACTTAAGCACAAAACACATTGAGATCTAACACCATTTCATAAGAGATCGTGTTCAAATAAGAGATATTGTCTAGAAATTTGTCCCAACAGAATACCAATTTGCGGACATCATCAGTAAATCATTAAAAGAAGAGCAATTTTGCAACACAAAAAGAGAATTATGTATGGATATTTTAGAAAAATCATCTTAAATGTAATCCTATATTCTCTAAAATTTTTAATCTATCTCGTGTTTAATTTTTTAGTTGTTATAAGTCAGAACATGTTTCTCATGTTCTAGATAACTGTCATGCTATAAATGTTTTCTATGTTCTATAGGTAACTCATATTCTACATAATGACATGCTCTATATTTTGTGATCTAATTATATTTCGTGTTCTACATGTATGTTGTGTTCTAATCTGATACTTTTTGCATGTCTAGCACTTTTGGAAGTTTTTGATAATTTGTTAATGTCCTTATTTTGTTCCTAAATTTTAGCATTTATTTTTGGATATTAAAAAGGAATTATTTTTAAAACTCTCATTTTTAATAAAAATTCTTCCCTCTATTTTTTCCTAAATAAATTTCCCTTTTTCATTTTTGAAAAGAAAACTCCTTGACTACCTATTACATGCACCAATTTTTTGTATAAAAGGTTTTCAAGAGTCTTTCTCTTTTATTTTTTGCATATCACATCTATTAACTCTCTATCTCTTTCTCAAAATTGAGAAATCAAAGATGGCTAAAGTAAAAACTCTGCATACAAGAAAACTAACACCTCATCCGAATCAAAATCCAAAGGAAAATCTGTTTTGCAAAAGCCAAGTGAAGCACTAACTTTAAAAGTGAAGGAAATTAAGGATTTCCTAATTCTAAAATCCATTGATTGGGAGGAATAAAAGGCAACTGAAACATAGGTAGAAGTTTGGCTTGAAAGGCTTCAATAGAAAGGTATTTTTGTCTTTCAATCTGAAATCTTTCCCTCTATTTTAAAAGAGTTCTATTCTACTAGGAAAATGCTTGATGAGGAATCATTTGCTGTAAAAAATGAAAAAAACAATTATAAGATTTTAACACTTGCAACTCTTGCAATAATCTTTAATTTGAGGAATGATTAATTTAAAATGACTAAAAATACTAGACTGAATGAAATATAAGGATTAAACAAGGTTGAATTTCTAAGGGAAACAACAGACATGGATCTTTATAAAATAAAAGATAAGGCACCACCATCAACCAACATAAAATTAGAGTTTAGAATCTTACATATATGAGGTTGAGATTTTAGTGCCTAGAGCTAGAAGTGCTGATCTGTCATAGATATGGACTTAAAAATTATATGGCACATTTATAGAGGTTTTTCTATCAATCTTCCTTATATGTTGTTTTACCAAATGAAATATATTAAGGAAAATAAATGTTATTTTTTCGTAATGATTTTAAGTGTTGTGTTTGATTATTAGAAATTGCCTTTTAAGGATGTTGAATGTGAAATATTCAATGACAAATTGAGAATTGGTAAGAATTCTTACAAGATGTCTAATATTAAACTTCAAAAATCTTATAAGATCCCAGTAAGTAAAATTTCAAAATAGAAGAGAAGGGTAAAAAAATCAAAGTGGATGAAACTCCCAGGAAGCTAATTAAGAAATTGATGGAAAATCCTTCTAAGTCTTTAGTGATCAGGGAAAGAAATAAGAAACTAACTTTAGTTAATGAAGATCCTAGCATTAATAAGGGGGAGTCTTCTAAAGAGAGTTTAAGTGAAACGGATGTTGAAGAGAAAGAAGTTAGTAATGAAGCAGAGCAAGTCAATAAGGGAGAAATAGAATAAAATGAAAAGGAAGGCAAAAAGGTAAGTGTTGGAAGTGATGAAAAAATTGAAGCCGACGATCCGGCTTCGGTTCAATCTCTCTCTCTCTCCTTCTCCTTCTCCTTCATTTTCGTCTTCTTTTTCTTCGAACTTTGTTTTCTCTCCCTCAGATCTGATTTCTCCTTTTTCTTCGTATTCGTCTTCTTCTTCGTCCTCGTCTTCTTCTTCTTCTTCTTCTTCTTCGTTTCTCTCCCTCAGATCTGATTTCTCCTTTGTCTTCGTCTTTGTCTTTGTCTTTTCCTTCTTTGAACTTCGATCTATCTTTTCTCTCCCTCATATCTGATTTTATGTGTTTTTTTATGGATTTGTGTTTGATTTTGATGGATGTATTTATTTGTGATAGATTTGTGTTAGATTTGTTTTTTATTTTCTTGAAAAATCATAGAAAGAGGGAGAGAGTTGCAAAAATGAGGAGGGAGAGATGGAGAGATCGGGTTATCGGATTAATCAGTTTGGGGCCCAAAAATTATCCAGTTAATCGGTTTGGAGTCCTACTAATATATAAGGTTGGGTCAGTTTGGGATATAAGGTATATTTCGGTTTTCGAGTTGGTCGGGTTCGGTTCGGGTTGACTCGAACCCGACCGATGCACAGCCCTAAAATAAACCTTATAATTATTAAGTTTTAGGCTTTTTAAAGTTTATATACTGCAGGTACAAATACAATAAAAATTAGGACAGATATTCTATTAGAATCAGAACAAATTAAGACGTGTTATACTCTAGAGTCAAAATAAGACCTGATGCTCTACAACATTTTTAAAGATCAAGATTCTTTAGGAAACGGATATAAACTCATTTCTAAGAATTCACACACTCACATACAACTCATTCATTTCATTAAAAGATTTTTCAAAATTATATCTTGGCATATTTAAAATTATTCTTTCTAAAACTTAAGTTTTCCATATATACATATTTGAAAAAGGAAGGATATTTTTTGGAATATTTTCTGGCTGTTGGATTTTATCTAAGGAAATAAAAACCAGATTTCTTTTACTTAAGGAAATTTTTTTTAAAAATAATTTCATGCTCAACATCTATTTTATTTGGTCTATAAAAAGATATTTTGTTGAAGTGTTCTACCATGTGAGTTGAACACATTTGCTTTTGAACATTTCATTGTTGTAAGTTTTATTCCATCATGAACCATCACAATCATATATCCTTAAAGCGATTATAGTTTTTATTATAATAGTGAGGTTTATCAACTAAAAATTGTAAGATAATGTGAGGTTAGTTTGTTAGAGCCTAAGGAAAGAAATTAGCAAGTGTTTTGGTCTTTTATTTCGGAGAAAGGCTAAGTGTTTGGATTCTTTTACTTTGAAAAATAGGTTAAGTGTTTATGAGTTTTTTACTTTGGAGAAAGACTTGGGTAGCTATATATGTAATGGTTTTTGTCTCTTACCCGCTAAATAGAGTCACATTAGAAGAGATAAACTTTTAAGACAAGTTGTCTTAAGAAGAGATGTAGGTAATGGCCGAACCTTTATAAATAGTCGTGTCAAAACTCTTTATCCCTTACTCATTTTCATTTCGTGCTTTCTCTCTATATATATCTATATTTATATTGTTCTATATTTGTCTGTTCTATATCTGTTATGTGTTCTATAAACTAATTCATAATTTGTTTGTGTTCTACCACGGGATTAGATTGAATTTTCGCATAAATTATTTTAGCAATTTTTAATTTGATTTTTGTCCATGAATAATTTCATCCATGCATGTATAGATCATTAGAAAAAGATTCAGTAAACATATCTGAAGTAAATTTGATCATGGCAAGATTATAAATTTTGCAAGTTCGGATTCTTAGAGATCAAATTTGGGGGAGTTCAAGAAGGCTTGAGGAAGGTTTACTGAATCTATGAAGAAACCGAATCAAAAAGATATTAGAGAGAGGCATGTGCAAGTCATGTGATACTTTGATATGTGCAAGTTGTGTGACATTGATATGTGCCATCCATGTACTTTGACATATGCTAGACATGTGCCATATCATGTGTTACGCATGTGCACATCATGTGAGATAAAACATGTGCAATGCATGTACTTTTTAATGGACTTAAGGGGCTATTTTGGTTTGGGCTTTATTAATTACTTCTATTTGATTAATTGTAATTTTAAGCCTTTTTAGAATAGGTATACGCCAACCTTGGTGGGCAGCCCATCCATTTACTTTTAATTCTATTATGTCAATTAGTTTAGGCCTTTTTATTTAATTAGGCTTAAGCCTTCTTTTTATAATTCGGCTATTTATTTATTTTTAATTTATATGAATGTATATAACTAGAATAACAAATAACCTAAAAATCAAGAACAAACAAGCAAAAATCCACGAAAAACTAAAACAAGAATAGAATTCGCCACAAGCAATTACCTTAATAAGAAATTATTCTTGATGGAATAGAAGAAGACAAGTATAAAAGCTCTCCCCTTGAAGAATTTAGCCAAGCCAATAATAATATTCTCAAAATCTCAAAGTCTAATTTACAAGGTTTATTTTGAGGTATTTATAGCCTCATTTGATAAAGAAACCCTTAGAAATTAAAAAGGCCTGAACCTAATTAAATAAAAAGGCCTAAACTAATTGACATAGTAGAAACTAAAAGCAAATGGATGGGCTGCCCACCAAGTTTGGCGTGTACCCATTCTAAAAAGGTCTAAAATTATAATTAATCAAATAAAAATAATAAATAAAGCCCTAATCAAAAGCCTAAACCAAAACAGTCCCTTAAGTCCATTAAAAAATACATGCATTGCACATGTTTTAGTTCACATGATGTGCACATGCATAGCACATGACATGGCACATATGTAGCATATGTCAAAGCACATGGATGGCACATGTCAATGTCATACAACTTGCACATATCAAGGTGTCACATGACTTGCACATACCTCTCTCTAAAGTCTCTCTTTGATTCAACTTCTTCATAGCTTCAATAAACCATCCTCAATCCTTCTTGAACTCCTCTAAATTTGATCTCCAAGAATCCGAACTTGCAAAATTTATAATCTTGCCATGATGACCCCCTATACATGCATCAAAATTGCATGAATGGATTCATTATAGCCTCCTTCTCCTTTTCTTCTCCAATTCTTTTTCAATTTCTCACCTAAATTTTATAAAAGTCAAGGCATTATTTTGATAAAGAAAAAATCATTTAAGAAGAATTTGATTTTACAAACTTGATTAGTCAAGTATAAGAAGAGAATTAAGGAATTGAATGTTAGGGTTTTCACAGGGTAAGGATTTTGTCTTCTTTTTATTTAATTTCTAAATTTGAGATAATAATTGAGTTGAAAATGAAGTATTGAAAGGAAATTACGTTGAACTTTTTTAAGAAGCTGATGAAGGAATGGTGAAAGATGGAAAGGAAAAAGGCAAGAATATAAATTGAAGGAAGAAATGAACTCTTTAAAGGTTTTTGGACTTTAAATTGGTTAGTACCCTTTTTAATGTCTTGTTTGTGTGTTTAATTATAATTCTTAATTTATGTAGTAAAATATGTGATTTTACTTAATATGGCATTTTAAGAAGGGAATTATATGGGTTAGATAATGGAGTTGCATATAATTAATTGATAAATGAATTTGATGTTGAAATGCTTATGTTGTTGTTGATTTTGGAATCTTGGTATAATTGAATTGTAAGTGATAACGGTGTGCTTTTTGAATTTGGTTAATTGAAAAGAATATGAACTTGTACATGTTTAAGGAGATATTAGCAAATTTGAACTTAATGAGAAAATATGATATCACAATTCTTTTGACTTAATTGCAAGAGTTATATTAGTATTAAAATGGAATTAATTTGTTTGAATTGGTAACCTTGAGATTATTGAAGTACACTCTTGTTATATTGTTGAAATGTTTCATGAGAAACATCCTTTGAGATATGTAAGTTTGAAAATGAAGAGTTATATATGTTTTCTTAATAAACGTGATGAGATAATATGGTATTGTCACTTTTTGTCGAATTTCCTGTAACTGATACTTGTTTATTCACATTCATTTTGAGCTCGTATAAGGTTATGACTTGATTGTGTAAGTGAAATGTATGAAACTAACGATTTGCAAATAAGGTATAAACCTAAATGTTATTTAAAATTTAACCGTAGTTCTAGATAGATATGCATGTCTTAAGAGTTTCTAATTGCAGTACTGCTCTTGTTATTGTTTTGGTGACATTTATGGTGCATCCGAATATGTTTATTGACTTTGGTCCCTTGATAAAGTTCCTCTTAATTTGGTATTGGTTACTAGTGCCTTTAGTTTTCGTGTTGCTTAACAATACCTCATTTTTCACCAGTTATCTAATACATATTGTTAGGTATTAGGCTAAGTTTTGGATTTTTGATTGTGAACTCTATATTTAGTTATAATAAATGTTTGTTTAAGTGTTTATCCTTATTATTATGTGTATAATGGTTCAAATTTGTTAGCTGAATTGTGTCTTACAAAGAATTTGTTCAAATTGGTAAGTTGAAGTGATAAGTATGTATAGTCTGATTTGGTTAGTTGATTAACGTACACAAAAAGGAGTTGAGCATATGGATTTGTTAATTTTGTTGATGATAAAAATAAACTACAATTGAATTACATGCTAAATAGTTTGAAGGAGGGAAGACAAATATGGTGGATAAGACATGATTTTGGAACTTTAAGGGCTCATGGCCGTGACCCCACAAATTTCTAGAATTGGAGAAACTTGTTCAACATCATGAGTACTTTTAACACTTTACACTTGCAACCTGTTTGTGCCTTGTGAATTTGATTAAAATGATATCTAAATCCTTTAAATTTGTGTGCTTAGTAATTAATTGGGTTCTATATGAATCTTGACTCTTGATTGAGTTCTTAATGATTATGTGACATGAAAACTACAAGAAAGGCATGCTTAATTGCGTATAATTGTATTTTAATTTGTTCATTCTTAGGCAATTTCTGTGAGATGTCATTTGCATTAAAAAGTGCACCACTAAGCTATATAGCTTAACATGGTGGTTTGTTTATTGCCTCTTATAGCTCTTAAAGCTGAGCAAAGAGGTAAAGTTAGAAGAAACATCACTACTTAAGGAGTCACTCTTAGGTTCATATTTTTGATAATGTATTGTGAACAACTGGATATAAACTTTTGTATTGTTTATTTGTGTAAACTTATAAAAGGGTATGTAATACCCTATACCCGCAAAAGATCCGAATATCGGAAGTCACCACATTACACAGAAATGTACTTATCAGATTCAGTGAGTTTTTTTTTCTACAATCACAATCATACATATATAATAACATAATAATTACACTAACGCACCATTCATATACTTATCCTGTACAATCTCGTGTTCATCCTTTGCAGTCGTATATATGATATGCTTAATTTTCCTTACCTTTGCTTTCAATTCCCATCTCGACTGTCATCAAACCTTGGCCACTTTAAACTTCCCATCTTTCTATAACCTGCACGCAGTAATCACATTACGTGCTAAGCATTGAAATGTCCATTAGTGGATACATATCCTAAATTTTTCATACTATTACTACATGCATGCATACACAGACATATATCTTTATTCCCATTATATGAACATTAATTCTTAAGACTTTTGAGTAATTTATGCCTTACTTTTAATGTCTTAATAGATCTCTTGCTTCAGTCATTATCTTATTCTTTTTTCATTATTTTAGTAACTATATTTTAAATACTACTATTACTGTTATCAGAATCATCATTATCTGTACTGTTAATTTTTACATTAATACTATTATACTCAGTCCGTTAATTCAATGACAAAATAAGTTATATTAACAATATTTGTAATTATCTTATTAACTTATTCATTTGTTTTGCATTATTTGTTTATAACTTATACATCAGTTACAGTCTACACTAGGGCATAGTATCAGTTATTGACATATCTATTGAATAGTCACCATCATTGTTATTTACAGTACTGATTAATCGTTATCATTTTCTTTATATCTTTGATATTTCTTTTACAGTACCATTTTGAAACTATAAGCATAATACATTTACTCTATTCTCCTACTTAATTTTACTCAGATATATTTCATATTATATTCTTGAATTGTTAATGTTCTCTTAACTTGACATATAAATTCTATTAACATGACTTCATTAAATATTTATCGATACTATTTTACATTTAATTTTCTTATTACCATAACTAACAGTACTACTAGTATACTAACACCTGAATTACTCATATTGTTTATTTATCATTATTTCACTATTAACCCTTAACATTTAATGACAGTTCTACTCTTTTCACGTCTTTAGTTCCATTATTAACCTTCTTAGGTGACCCCATTACTTAATTCTACATTACAATATTATAAAAATATTAATTATCATATTTTGCACTTTAGATAATTGGCCCAACTTATAATACTTATAATAATTTTATAATAATATGTTTTACATATTCTATTACACACTCTTAATTCATTGTGACTTAATTAAGAAATTCACAGTATTCAATTAAATTTACCTGACACATTATTATATATCCTAATTACATTGTCTTATCTTCAATTAAATTAGGTGGATTTAAATTTACATATCGGTTATTCTTAATTAGTGATAACAATCCTTTAGGAGTCTAAAGACATTTTTCATTCGTTTATTGATGCTAATATGCTCATCTATTTTACTTACATTTAATCCTATTACAATTTCCATGATATTAGTATTAACAGTTAATATTAACATAAATATCATTGCTTTCTCTATTGTCAGTTAGTTATACAATTAACATTCAAATTACCTATCAATCATCTTTAAAATCTCTCATTTACCTCATTTAAGTTCCTAAACTTTCATCAATTTATAGCTTTATCCTTTACTTTTCACTTATTTACAATAATGCCATTAGTTAACTTATTATTATCCTTATTTCATTATCTAACATGCAATAATATTCTTAATGTCAATTAAATCACTCATTTAAGGACATGTATATATAATACACATAAAATTTACATATTTGCATCTAGGTCCCTTAAATATAATATAATTACAATTAGGTCCTCATATTATTGACAGGGGAAAAATAAACTAAATCTAAATGCGAGTGTACTCTGTCTGTGCAAGTAGTAAAGGATAATGAGTCTAGAATATCGTCCTTAGCGAACAACCTAATAATTCCTAGAATTCTCAAATACTTATTTTATTTAGACAGACAATATTTAAATATGAAACTAAGTTAAACTATGCTAACAAATGACTAAATAATCTAACACTAATTTTAAGAAGAGAATTGGTAATTATGATGAATGTTAGGACTTGGATTTCACTTAACTTTTCAACTATGTAATTTTCTAGATTTTTATGCAAAAGAATGATAATTCACATGAGATGGTGATTTTTCCCTAAATTAATCAAAATCCAATGATCATGGTATTTTAACCCTAATCTCAATTTAATTCTTCCAATTGATCAAGTAAAAGAACTAAAATTAAAAAGCATTGAGTTCAATGGAAAAACCTTGATAAAAATCAAAAACCACAAGGACAAAAATAAGTTTAATCATTCATATTTTCAATCCAAGTTATGTTTCATTTGATCCATTAATTAATTCAATTGGTCAAGTAAATTAATTGATTAAACTCATGTTGATTTGATTAATTTCAACAAGCATTAATCTCAATAAAAACATAATATCAAACCATAAAATCAATCTCGTGCATAAAATCCAAAATAAATTACATAATCTCAAAATTAAGATCCATCATAGCCCTAACTATGGAATTAGTTCATAATAATATTAAATTCCAAATTAAAATTAAAATCCATCATAACAGCAAAAGAAAATTAAAATAGAGGAAAGAAAGAAGAAGAACACGATGAAGATTAAGTCTGGCCACTAGCAGAATTCAGAATAGAGGAAAAGGAAGAGCAGGATCTGGGTTGGCCATCAGCAGATTGTCTCTCCACTTTCTTTGATTTCCTTTTTCTGCTGTTGTAATTCACATTATTATGCTTTCACTTTGTTTTTCCTCGTGTTTTTCTCCTCATTAGGTTAAGAGATGTCCCTTTTAATTGCGTAGCCGTCCCCCTTTTTTCATCCCTTCTTAAGAGTCATCCTTTAATTAGAAATATATCAAAATAAAGAGTTAAAAACACATCAGATCACTGACCAAAGCTGGGACTATAGATGGGTCTTGCTTTGGTCTCAACTTTGGTCAGTTACTTTCTCTCCACCAAAGTTGAACCTTGCTTTGGTTCCAGCTTTCATCCCATCTTTGGTAAGCCATTGCCTCTCCCGTTAATTTTTTTCTCAAAAATTGCTCTCTATAACTTTGGTCCCAGCTTTTGTCAACTTTTGTCCCCTTAAGCACAATTCCACTTAAAAATTGATCTAAGTCACCCAAATCTAACACAAAATCACATAATTAACACAAGAACATATTAATTCAAAATAAATGCAAAAACTTAAGAAAAACCTACATTAAATTAACAAAATAACATTTAACTTACACAAAAACACCCTAGACATATTATAAAATCACATACTAACAACTCCCCCCACACTTGAGATTTTGCTTGTCCTCAAGCAAAAAAGAAAGAAAATTTCTCAACATATTCAAATATAACAGACCATCCAAACTTACTAAAATCATAACCAAAATAAATAAGAGTCTCAATATTTTATCCATAAGATGCAAGCCTCACTAGGATTATTAATTCCTACTATTTTAATCATGTAACCAAATGAACATAAATTCACAAATATCCAAAATTTAAAGAAAATAATGCTAATTAAAGAAACTAAGATTGAAGATTAACTCTTCACTCAAATTAAACAAGGAATACTTATCATTCTTTTTTTCACATCTTTCATTCGTTTTTTTTTTCTAAATAAACACCTTTGATAAGCAACTTGAGTAAAAGCAAATTAAAGCATTTCAGATAATTCCCCAGTAATCAATCAATCTCAAAGGGGTACTTATATGTATTTCTCCAGTAACTGATGGTCTCAAAGAGGTACAAATAAATATATTTCCCCAGTAACCAACAATCTCAAAGGAGTACATAAAATATATTTCCCTAGTAATTGATGATCTCAAAGGGGTATCTCAAAATTCACACATTAGATATGGGTTTGAATGAAAGTAAATCCTCATTACAATTTCAGTGCAAAGTTAACTTTCTTAAGAATCTCAAAATCAAGCAAAACTTTCTTAAAAATAAATGAATTCCTAAATCACATGTTCAAAGGGTTACACACAATAGTAAAAAGAAATAACACTAGAATTAAGGTTGCAAAATTTAATAAAAATCAGAGACTCCTATAAATTTTTAGGGTGTGATTAATAGAAAATCGCATGGGTATTTATACTTGAAATAGCCAAAAAAATTTTAGTTAAATTGCTTAAAAGATTAACAAAAACACAAATAAAAGGAGTGACAATACATTAAAAAACACTAAAGAAACAGTTTCTGAAACATTAAAACACATTAAAGAAACAGTTTCCCCCTACATTTAATATGTTTAGTGTCCCCAATGAATAAAACAAAAAAAATAAAAGAGGAAGGAAAGAAAACTTCCCTGAATTGCGAAAAGGGAAAGAGAGACATTACCCGTCATGGGAAATTCCCACCACGGAGATAGTCCCATATCTGATCGATTTGAACTTGCTGGTTGTTCAAAGTGTGTCGCTACTCATCCAAGGTTTGCTCTAACCGATGCTGTGATGCTAAAATGAGTTGTTGGTTGGCCAACAATTGCTCCAAAATAGGTTGCGCTATGCTAGGCAGTGAGCTTGCAGGAGGGGGTAATGGTACACTGTCTATTGAAGCAGCAGCATGGTGAGGAATCTCACCTCTTTGAGGATGTGATGTCCTAGAAGAAGGGCACCAAACCCTGTTTGTAACAACCCAAATAGGGCCCGGTCGGAACTTGTGCGGTAAGTCGGTTGATTGAGGGTATTTTCGTAATTTGTGTAAGAGGAAATTGGATAATAAGGATTTATGTGTTATAAGAATTATTTATTTAAGAGTAAAGGAAATAATAGTGTGTGCTTAAAGTGTATGGTTGTAGGGTGTAAATGGTCTAAGGGCTTTTATTGTGTGGTTTGTGGTGCATGGTGCCTAGGATGAAAGTGCATTTATAAGAAATTATATGGTGTGAGTGAGTTTTGGTGCATTGAAGATATTTGTGTAGGAAAGGCTTGTGTGTGTTTAGTGTATGGTGCCAAGAGTGGATTAAGTTATAGTGGATTGTTTGGTCCTCTAAGATTGTGACAAGTGGCAAGGGTTGGTGAGCAATTAATGAAAAGTGGGAGAGAGGAAGGGAGGGGCAGCTTTTGGTGAGGCTTCCCGTGGAAGCTAGTCCCTTTTCCCTTGTTTCCCTAGTTTCCCGTCCCCTCTCTCTCTCCTTCTTCCATTTTTGCTGCTCTCATCTCTTTTCTCTTGTGCTTCGTTGAGCTTTGAGTGGGAATCTTGAGGTTTGAGCTGGAATTATTGGAGGTAAGTGTTTGAGTTCGGATTGAGGTTCCTTTATTTAATTAGTGTTCTTTGGATCTTGGTTTTGTTGTGGTTTGGGTCTGATTTGAGTGTTTGTGGCTGGGTTTTGTGCAAGTTTCGGAAGAGAGAAGGAAGAGCAAGGGCAAGGATAAAGTGGTTTCGTGAGGAGCTCGGGTTGAAGCTTCGTTTTCCAGGTATGGGAGCTGTGTTCTTGAGTGTTGATTTTGGAAATGGGTTTAAATGCATGCAAGCGATTGGGAGCTATATTGTGGATTTTGTGTTTTTCCCCTAATTTCCTCCTTGGATCAACTCTATGTGGTGATTGCATGTCATTTGTAATCTTGAGTGTTTTATGAAAGCATGTTTAATTTAAGTAGTGATTTATAGTGAAGTGTTAGTGATATAGTGAAATTACTATGTGTTTTTGAGAACATGATTATGCCATGTTAAGGATTTTGAGTTGGGTTGTGAGTGAATCTTTGATAAATTGATGATGGATTATTGTTTAAAATGTGTTTTTGTGACCTTGAGATTGATGCGGTGATGTGCAGGAGACTTGAGGTAAGCGTTTATGTCTCTTGTTTACTTGTATGGAGTATTGTGCGTGAAAAGGGTAGGAAAAGTGCAGAATTGGGCGAATCTGGGTTATGTAGCGATCGCGACAAGTGCCGCGATCGCGACAGAAGGCGGACTTGGCCCCTTGTTCTTGAAGAGCCCTCTGTCGCGATCGTGACGTTGCCGCGAGCGTGACAGAGAGCTCGATAGCGGAAACCTCCGTGCGGGTGTGCTGCCGAGCGTGCGCGCGAGGAGGAAGGAACTGGTCACTGTCGCGAGCGCGACAGAGTTTGGCTCCGTGAAATTCTGCCGCGAGTAGGCCCCCTGGCGCGACCTCGCGAGGAAGTGCCCCGTGCTCTGTCGCGAGCGCGACACTTGTCGCGATCGCGACAGAGGCCCTTCCTGTTTGCCTTGTTTTCTGAATGTGTTTCTTTTGTTCCGCTTTGCACGGTTTCTCACTATTGCATGAAATATGTTTGTGCTTATGATTCATGATGCCATTGTATTAGTGTTTTAGTTATGAATTTATTTAATATTAGAATCTTGCTTTTGATTGGGTAAGGTCGTGTGAGTCAATGTATTGTCGAGCCTGAAGTGTCAAGGTATAGGATAATTAAGCATGCTTAAGAAGGGTTAGTGTACAACTGTTCTGTCCGCCCCGTTTGGGCGAAGCGGTCGACCTCCGAGATGGTCACCTTCCGTGTAGTGATAAAATGTTTTGAGACTCTGGTCTCCCGCGCTACCTTCGGGTATTAAAGTGTTTTTGAGGCTTCGGTCTCCCGTGCCGTGTTCCCGTATCCTCCACCATTGATTTCAGGCTATTGTGTGAACTGTCTGGTATTGATTTAGTGAAGTGTTCTGATTATTGTGTGACTCTGAATAGTGTAATGGTTTAGTGCATTGTATTATTTATCCGGAATATGTATATCTCTGTACTTTGATTCATAATGAATTATGTATGTTAGTGCATGTTTTCTTGTATAGTGCTCTATTGTGTTGTTTCTCCCCACTAAGCGTTATCGCTTAGCACGAGCTTTTATCCCGTGCAGGTAGCGTGAAGGATTTTTGGGAGTTGCTCGTGTCGTGCGTCTGCAGGCTGGCCACATAGGAGTCGAGTTATTTATTTTGTCTCCTCCTGTAATTCTTTTTGTATATGTATTATTTGTAAAGGATTTTAAGTTGTAATCTTTTGGGATATTGTATATATAACTTTATATTTTTTTTATTATATGATGAAGTATATTTTTATTATTTGGTTATTGAATGCTTCCGTTTAGCGCATGTATGCTTCCGCTGTATGTTTCGTCGCGTCGTGAGTGAGCGTTGTGTAGCGCGCCCGCCGGTGCCCTTCCAACGGGGGTGGCGGCGGGGGTGTTACACTGTTGATCTGAACATATTCCATCCGGGTCATTGAAAAATCATCCAATACATCAGAAGTGGTGGTGCGAGCCACATCTTCTCCCTGCAAATCAATTCCAAAATAGCAAAATATATGGGTTAGCAGCATCGGAAAGCAAAAGTTCTTAGTTGGTCGGCGGGTGTGCACTATTTTCCACATGAAATTAAAAATAATACGAGACAACCTAATCGTTCCCAACGATCCCAAACCTTCAACCATTTTGTACACAAAATAAATATCATGAACCCGAGCATCACTAACAATTGCTCTAAGAAAGACATTAGAGCTAAAGAGATAAATTAGCAATCTGTATCTAATGTCTATCCCACAAACAGGTAAAATATTTTTAAAATTTGATGAATTCCTGCTCACTACAAAATGCAAACCAAGCAACTGTCTAGCTTCTCGCAAATTAAAATGTGGGTCAGATAAAATTTTTTCACCTTGAGGTTCATAGATATGCCCATGATCTGGTAGATCAAGAATTTCAGCTAAGAGTCTAGCATCAAACTCAATCAATTTACTCTTAACATATGTTTTGACTTGACTCTGACACTCATTTTTAACTTCAAAATTGGCATAAAATTCTTTAACAAGCTTAGGGTAATAAGCACCATGAAAATCCAAAATCCTTTCCCATCCTAATACCTTAAATCCCTCTCTTAATTTGAATTGGTTATCTATGTCAGGTTGGATTATTTTCTCAACTATAAGCTTAGAATTTTGGTGAGTATGAAATCAATCTGCATTATCTTGTGAAGTAAACCTGAAGGTATCAAAAGAGGTAGAGGAAACAGAGTGCTTACATTTCTGTGTAGTGCTTGATTTAGGCATTTTGTCAAACACGTAAAGGGCAATGGAGTGCGTGAAACAATATTACCAAATTAGAACTAACCCCAAACACACAATCTCAAAGACAACAAAAATAGCGCAACACTTTAGCAATAAATAGAAAAGAAAAAGAAATAGGGTGAAATTAATGAACAAAGAAGAAAGTAAAATTAAGAAAAATGTAGGGTGACAATTAAGAAGACAAACACAGAAAAAGAAAATTAATGGAGATAAGGAGAGATCTTACTTGACTTGGGTTGCAGACAATGTCATATAAGGAAAAGAGTTTGTATGAGAAATTTAGAAAGAAGAAACAGAGCACCCAAATTAAAATAACTAAACTAAGGAATGAGGAAATGAAAGTGCCTGAGGTAGTGAAAATAAAGTGTGGGGGATTAAAATCCTAAAATGTCGTTGCCCTTTTTCAATGCCAATTTAATTGCATTTGACAATGTATTTCACGGGGTTAACCCCATGAAATGCATTGCCACCATTTTATTTTATTTTTTTTAAATACCAATTGAGTTCCCACTCACAGTGTATTTCACGAGTTAACCCCGTGAAATGCACTATGACCAAATTTTTTATTTTATTTTTTTGCGAATAAAATTAAAAAAAAAACAAACACCTAAAGATTTTGAAAATAAATATGAAAGACATAAAAATAGAAAATAAAATAAAAATAACAATATTTACAAGGTTGCCTCCCGAAAGCGTTAAATTTTAAGTCATTATCTAGACATTGCAAATGTACTCAATTTGATTCTTAGAATTGGAAAGTGATCGAGTGATCATCACAATTGCCACCCTCATAACCTTTCACTCTCTATCCGTTGACCTTGAATGTGTCACCATTTGCTTTGCGAACTTCAATTGTACCAAATGGAAGCACCGCAACCACATCAAAAGGACCATACCATCTAGACCGTAATTTCCCTAGAAAAAGCTTTAGATGTGAGTTATAGATTAAAACTCTTTCACTAACCTGAAACTCATGAGAAAGAATGCTCTTATCATGCCAAAGCTCTGACCTCTCCTTACACAACTTTGCATTCTCATATGCTTTAAGACGGAATTCATCTTTCTCATTAAGCTGTAGAAGCCTTTGTTCACCTGTCTCTTGCATATTATAGTTAAGGAATTTCAAGGCCCAATATGCTTTATGTTCTAACTCGACAGGTAAATGAGAAGCTTTTCCATATAGCAACTAATAGGAAGACATTCCAATTGGGGTTTTAAAGGCTGTTCTATATGCCCATAATGCATCATCTAATTTTAATGACCAATCTTTCCTTGATGCACTTATAATCTTCTCTAAGATTCCCTTTAAGTCTCCATTGGACATTTCAACTTCTCCACTAGTTTGGGGATGGTAAGGGGTGGAAACTTTATGAGTAACTCCGTACTTAGAAAGCAATGTATCAAATTGTTTATTACAGAAGTGTGTTCCACCATCACTAATAATGGCTCTAGGTGTACCAAATCTAGTGAATATGTTCTTTTTAAAGAATTTCACTACTACTCGAGCATCATTAGTGGGCAGTGCCACTGCCTCCACCCACTTGGATACATAGTCCACTGTGACTAGAATAAATTGATTGCTAAAAGATTTAGGAATAGGTCCCATAAAGTCTATACCCCAAACATCAAAGATTTCACAAACAAGTATATTATTTAAGGGCATATCATGCCTTTGAGAGATATTACTACTCCGTTGGCATTGGTCACATGACTTAACAAATTGGACTGCATCTTTAAAAATGGTAGGCCAATAAAAACCCGACTGAAGAACCTTAGCAGCAGTTCGATTGGGGCCAAAATTCCCACTTACTTCCTTAGAATGACAGTGCTCTAAAAATGGCATGGATTTTTGAATGTGGAATGCATCTCTTAATAATTCTATCAGAACATATTTTAAAGGGATAAGGATCTTCCCATAAGTAATATTTAATATCAGAAAGAAATTTCTTCTTTTGTTGATATGATAAATCAAATGGTAAGATATTACCTGCTAAGTAGCTCACATAGTCTGCATGTAGCGCCCTATACCCGTATGTGATACGGATACCGGATAACACCGCACTGAACTAACATATCCTCAAATACTTTACTTATTTGATTAAATTATTGTTCCTTTTAATCCAATTAACCTAATTGAACTATTCAGGTTATTAAATAGACAATTAATTAAAATCGGTAATTTTTTTTGAATAGTACCGTATACATAAATAGTATCGTATGTATGAATAGTACTGTATGTATAATATTGTATGAATAGTCAATTTACTTAAGTCTATTAATACTTATTAATTAATTATCAAACTTAATATTGACTATTTTTAATTCACTATTAACTATGTCGATTGACCTATAACTGTCTAAATTACTATTCATTTGGCCAGTTTTTTTTAAGACGGAAATCTATATTTTACTTTATCAATTGTATTAACTTAATTTCTACCAATTATTAGGTATGCCCAACACACATACTAGTGACAGATATAATAGTCTATTGTGGACCAAAACCCAAAAGCAGTATTATAAGACATATACAAGCCAAAATCTTAATATATTTAATATTCTAAATAATATCTTCCATACCACTTTCAAATTGTGAGGTATGCTCTGCTCCAAAACTTTTACGGAGTACCTACATGCAGTCAAATAAAACTACGTGCTGAGTATTAAATATGTCCAGTGGTGATTGCAATTCCATAATTTTTCACTTAAATTAATTTTTCATGCATAATAATATTCACAAATACTATCATTTAATATTCATAAATAAACATATTTAATTTAATTCCCAACTAAGCATGCAATATTACATGTAATTATTTTTAAATTACATAATTGGGCCAATCACACAATTAATTCACATAAATAATTTTATTACCATTTTACCCTTAACTTATGGTAATAATTCAATTATACCCTTAAACTTTTTCAAAATGACAAAAATGCCATTAGTTCATTTTAATTTCATTATATTACACTTATGCCACTAGTTCAATTATTTTTACTAAAATTACAATTTTGCCACTATTTTAATTAATTTCACTAATCATTACAATTTTATCATTAATTTATATGCCAAATTACAGTTTTACCCTCCAATTATTATTTTCATGTCAAATTACATTTTTACCCCTATAAAGTGGCCAATTTTCATATTTAACTATTTATTTACATTTTTACCCTTATTAATTATTTTTAACAAACATATGCACAAAATTTCTATTTTGCCCTTAAACCTTTTATTTAATAATATTTATATCCTTTTTCCACATAAATATTATTTTAATCATACTTTAACAATTTTAATCTTATTTTTTTATAATTATGCCCCTGTAACACACTGGCAGACTCTATATATAGGATAAACGAGACGTGAACTCTAAAAGTTCACAGAAATACTAGCGGAGTCCTGTAGGACCACCACTGTCTTAAATACAGTACAGTACAATAAAATATTCAAATACAATGAAATAGGACCATCATTGGCCTATTTAAAAAGTGAGATGCCATGCTCACATCCACGGTCTTATATTTCTATGGCATGCCAACATATCCTGAACTAGACTTGACTACCAGATCACTACATAGGGCAATATTATTTTATTTTTCACATTATTAATATAATATACTTATTTTTCATGGTATATCATCATAATATTTTATTCTTTTTCATACCATTTCATCATTTCACATGTGATTATCACCATTACATCATCACATGTCATGTAAACTTATTATTTCATCATGGTACACATGCATATATACATACATGCATACGGCCCACATACCAATTTATTTACATTAATTATTTTTATCAATTTTATCATTTAATTAGGCCCATTTCATGATGTATAACATCACCATGCCATCAATTTCCATGAAAACCCATCAAAATCATGAATTTACACATGACATACATTCGGCCACACATACATCACATGCCTCATGATGTTTTCACAACACATACCATACATTAGTTCACATATCAAATACCATAGATCCATCATAAATATACATAAAACATCATGAAAACACATGAAAATCACATGAATACCATTCGGCCAAAGAAATAACTTTTCACACAAAATTTATTTCTTCAATTTAATCATCCATACCATTATTTTTAATATCCCTAAGCATGAATATCATATTAATTTCAATTAAACATGCATAAATCACATACTTTCTTCACAAACATAACCTAAATTCATGCTTTTACCATGGAATTAAATGTAATCTGCAATCACAAACCTCAAATCCATGTATTATACTTCTCAATTATCCTTTTTCTTGCCCTTAGCTTGCTTCGAGGTTCCTTCACCTATTGGACATAATTATGTCCAAACACAAAAATTAAGATTTAATCAAATCCAAGCTTCCTTTCAAAAATCAAACTTCATAAATGTCTTATTAACATCCTATAGTACCCATAGAAACCTTAAAACCAAATTAAAATCACTTAAATCACTTACCTCAATTTTACATCCAAATTTCAAGTCTAGATTTCACTCACTTATACTCCTCAAAACAAGAATCTAAGACCACTAATGGATTCTAGATGAGCTGAATTATGTTAGGGAGGTTTGATCTTGAGGTGAGATGAAGAAAAAATAAAAGAAAAATGAGAGAGAAGAGAGGGAAAACCATTCGGCCAAGAGAGGAAGAAGAGGGAGCTAAAAAAAAATGGTATCCAAGGGGATTTTCAGATTTTTAGGCCCTTTTATATGGGTGCAATCGGACCTAACCAGGTCCAACCAAAGTGGTTGAGTCTATTTGGTCCGATTTTCGTTTTTCGGGTCATTTTTCACTATTTTAGTGAAATTTAATGTTCCCGAATTTATTTTCACTCACAACCAATTTCATAATTATTAGAATATTAAAATTAGTCTCCCTTCAAAATTTTAGCTCAATCAGAATCCGTTTGGGATCCGGTTCATTTAAATCGGTCTAATTGGGTTCAATCCGGTTTTGCCGTAAAATACAATTCTAATGCTGTCACAAATTTCTAAAAATTATTCTAAGCCTTTTATCCTCTTACAATAGACCATTTTATCCACTCTAACTATTTATAAAAATTCGATCAAAGTTTAGTCAAACCTTAGTTCAATCGAACCAAACCAGAGAAACTTTAGACTAAATTTCGGAAGCCTATTTGACTTCATTTTTACACCAGATTACAACATTATACTACATTTTTCATTCTCTTTCTGATGGTGAAATAAAATATTTTCGAATACTATTCACCCTAGAGTCACTATTTTGTGGGCCCCACAGTTACTATTCACGGAGCCACAGTCACTATTCACAGACCAGTCAAAAATGCTATCACTATTCAATGGGACCCAGTCAATGATGATGTTACACTTTAGGAGACACAATTGCTATTCATCATCATGACATTGCTGATGTCATCATGGTCCCACATTTACTATTCAGTGAATCCCACCTGGTCCCACTTTTACTATTTAGTAGGTCCCACCTGGACCCACTTTTACTTTTTAGTGGATTCCACCTGAGCCCATTTTTACTTTTCATTGGGTCCCACCTGGGCCCACTTTTCACCGAAGTAAATACTTTTGGTTACTGTTTCGGCCATTCCGGACTCGTTTGACCTCCGATTGATACGAAATTTGCGCCTACGGACTCGTCTTAACGAGCTCTGTCCAATGGTCAAATAAAATATTTTTTGATTTCGGAAAGTACTATTCACTCTAAAAAAAATACTATTTACGACTAACCCGGTATTGGGGATATTACACTGCATACCATAAGAATTTAGAAACCATGAATAACTGCTCATCAGGAAAGGTTTCTCTTATCACCCCTCCCTCAACATTGACTTGTGATCCGAACTCCAAACGTGATAAATGATCCGCAATCAAATTTTCAGAACCCTTCTTATCATGTATCTCAATGTCAAATTCTTGCAAAAGAAGCACCCACCTGATCGGCCTTGGCTTGGCATCCTGTTTGGCAAATAAATATCTAAGGGCAAAATGATCAGTGTAAACAATGACTTTGGACAAAATCAGATAAGAGCGAAATTTATCAAAAGTAAAAACTACTGCTAGCAACTCTTTTTCAGTTGTGGTATAGTTCTTTTGTGCATCATTTAGAGTTTTGCTAGCATAGCAGATAGTCTGAAAATGCTTGTTGTTCTTTTGCCCAAGGACTGCCCCTACAGCTGTATCACTTGCATCGCACATTAATAAAAAAGGTAAAGTCCAATAAGGAGCAATAATAATAGGAGCATTAATTAATTTTTCCTTTAATAAATTAAAATCTTTCTCACATGCATCAAAAAAATTAAAATCTGCATCCTTCATTAACAGATCTGTAAGTGGCTTAGCTATCTTTGAGAAATCTTTTATAAACCTCCTATAGAACCCAGCATGTCCTAAAAAGCTTCTTATGGCTTTAACAGAATTTGGTGGAGGCAGTTTCTCAATCACCTCCACCTTAGCTGGATCCACCTCAATTCCTTTTTCAGACACTTTATGACCGAGGACTATGCATTCATTGACCATAAATTGACACTTTTCCCAATTTAAAACTAGGTTAGTATCCTTGCACCTACAAAGAACTTTTTCTAAATTTTTCAAATATGCATCAAAAGAAGACCCAAATATTGAAAAATCATCCATAAAAATTTTAATGCAGTCTTCTAACATGTAAGAAAATATAGCAGTCATACAACGCTAAAAAGTAGCAGGTGCATTACAAAGGCCGAATGGCATGCGTCTATATGCAAATGTCCCATAGGGGCGTGTAAAAGTAGTTTTTTCTTGATCTTCAGGAGCTACAGGAATTTTCATATAACCACAGTACCCATCTAAATAACAATAATATGCATGTCCAACTAACTGTTCTAACATCTGGTTAATAAAAGGTAACGGAAAGTGATCTTTTCTAGTGGCATAATTTAATCTCCTATAATCAATGCACATGTGCCAACCAGTAACCTTTCTAACAGGTATTAATTCATTTTTCTCATTTCGCATAACAGTCGTTCCCCCCTTTTTAGGTATGACTTGCATAGGGCTTACCCAAGTACTATCACCGATGGGATATATAATACCTATATCGAGGAGCTTGAATACCTCTTTTTTTACTACATCTTTTATGCTGGAATTGAGGCGTCTGTCGGGCTGTACCACGGGCTTGAATGTTTCCTTCATGAAAATTTGGTGAGTGCAAATGGTTGGGCTAAGCCCTTTTAAGTTAGCTATTGTCCAGCCAATTTCTTGTTTGTGCTTTCTCAATACCTTTAGAAGTTTATCTTCTTCGTCACCTGTCAAAATTGAAGAAATAATTACTAGCAACTTAGAAGGAGGTTCAAGAAAAGTATATTTAAGATGAGAAGGTAGGGGTTTCAAATCCAAATCTGGGGCTTCTTCCATGGATGGCTTCGGTGTGGGTTCCAATGGTCTCCCTAATTCTTCAAAAGGCTGACTTCTTATCTAAGAGCATTTTTCATTAGCTTCCTCATTTACTTCCAAATCTTGATCACAATAATTTGACACCTGCATATCATCAAAACACTCTTCAACCAACAAATCAGTGATAACTTTACTTTCAATAAAATGACAAGAATAAAATTTAGAAGGATTTTTAAGGGCATAAAAAATGTTAAAGGAAATTTCTTCATCTTGAAGTTTGAGAGTTAATTTTCCTTCTGCAACATCAATTATAGAACGCCCTGTTGCCAAAAAGGGTCTTCCTAAAAGAATTGGTATTTGGATGTGTAATACCCCAAAGTGTACCCAGTTGGATTATGGGCCAAGGGTGTAATTGAAAAAGGAAAAGTTGCCATTAAAGGACATAATATATGAGAGGGACTGAATGGTTATTTGCCAAAGATCATTTGCTGGATTTTGGTAAGGCTGAGGAGTGGAATCCACGTGTGGCTTCTCCCATGAGACAGCCAACCCCTTTTTGCATGCAAATTATGTTTAATTATGAGGCTGAATTGGTAGTGGAATTTGACAGCATTTCCCATTCTTTGCTTTCCTTAAAATTCTGTATTCCTTCATCTCTTGAGTTTGAGTTTCTTTTTCTTCTCAATTGAATCTGGAATTTGATTGCATGTGGATTGGTTTGATGAGTTAAACCAAAAAGGTAAGTAAGCTGATGTTTATATGAGTATCCTTTCTTCTACTCCCTTCCTTTGAGTTGGATTTGGATTGAATCTTGAGTATGGACTAAGAGAGAGATTATGTTTGTATTTTGTGTAAGATTTAGACAAGAGCAAGGCTAAGGGCAAGGAGAAGCTCTAGATAGTGAGAGAGTGTCCAGCAACCTACTTTTGAGGTTTGGGATATATGTGTTCTTATATTAATTTTATTTGAGTATATGTGATGGATAGATGACTTTGATGTGTAATTGATGCATGAATATGTGTTAATTGATAGAGGTGTACTTGAAGTGTACACATGATGTGTGATGAGTATTGAACAAAATCCATGAGCATACTAAGTGAATAAGCATGAAAAGTATGAACCCTAGTGTTAGGGAAAATTCTGCTTATAGCTTACTAGACCTCCGTATGGTATTTCAGACATAACTGGAGTTTCAGAACTCTAAATTGAGTTTTTGTTGCTTCAACTTAACCATAACTTCTATACCTATAAATTTTTCATAAATGACTATGAGCTAATTCTGGCTCTAAAACCCCTAAAAATAGCACAAACAGATGTGTCTCTACCTTGTAGGGTTCACTGGAACAGTCTATATTGTTTAATTCATATCTTATGTTTTACAAATCCAATTGACCTGAGAATTGTCTCATTTGAAATATTAGATATAGAGGAAGAAATGTTATGAAGGAACCTTTGCCTAAAATTGAGTGTAAAACTTCGGTTTGGGCTGTACAAAATTGTGGTGCGAAGCAGTCCTGAAGTTTAGCTTCTGTTTTGCTTATTTTGGTATGTCATGGTCACAATGAAATTCATTGCCACCGTGACATATGTTTTTAGCAGGCAGAATGTCTATTTATGGACCTCACGGTCACAACCAAATCATTACCACCGTGACCCCTCTCTGTTTTGTCTTTTTAGGGTGTTTTTCTTCCCGAAATGCACCCGAACTTCACCACGAGTTCCCATGACTTGTCCAATACATATTTATCATTATAAAATGAGTATCTTAAGCATGATGAATTATGCATACTAATATATATGTAAATATGTATGAGCTATAAGCATTCTAAGTGTGATGAATTAAGTATGTGAATGGGGATGCTATAGTTTTGAATGCAAATATGTATAGTCTTGAATATGAATGCGTACAACAAGAATGTGAAGGTGAATAAGTGTAAATGTGAATGCGTATATCCATGTGTAAATTAAGTATGATAAATCATGAATGATGATGCATATTAACAAGCATATATTTAAAATATCTTGAGCATGGTGAACCATGTATGCAATGATATGCATATAGAGTTACATGTGAATGAGTTTAGAATGACATGTATGCATGTATAGTAAGATGTAAAGTAAATTACATGACTAGCATAGGTTTAAGTAAATGTATATGAATGACCATACATGTTTTGATATGGGATAATAGTTATAAGCCTTAGATGCTCATACAAGTGGATAGATAGGCATGCCTATAAAGGGTTAGATGATTTGCAGCTGCTAGATGTTGGCACTGACGGGTGTCTATATGTTTGGCATCGACGGATGTTTAGATGTTGATACTTAAAGTATCTAGATGTTTGGGCTACGGTCTCTAGATGGCTTGAGACTATGGTCTCTAGATGTTTTGGTACCATTACTTGGTATCTACATGTACCTGTATCCACTTATGTTATGACAATGGGCTAAATGTAAAATGTAAAAGTATATGAATTGATGTTAAATGTACAAGAGATGATACTGTTATATGTATAAGAAATGATGTCTATATGTACAAGAGATGTATAAATGCTAAAGAGCTATAGTACATGACTAGAGAAGTATATGACTATCGTATATCTTAAACGTTTATATGAGCTTACATGTATAGGAGAAGTCACTATTTGTACAAGATATACTATAAGTATGCTTTTATGCTTATATGTAAATAAATGGACATGATATGCAATGACATGATATTATATGTTACATGAGCTGATAATTAGAGTTAAAAGAACATGAACATGATATAGGTTACATGAGATTAGTAGATATGTTATATAGCAGAATGACTATATGTTTGGTATGTTACAAGTATTATAAATGCTTATATCCTTATATGCTTATAGATGATTAGCATATCGTCTAATGATATGCTTGATGATTATGCTTGTGACTTCGTTAGAAGTCTTTTATATGTGATATCCCCATTAAGCGTTATCGCTTAGCACGGGTGTTTTCCCGTGTAGGTTTATAGGTTCGGTGGGTTGCACATTTGCAAGGTCATGGCCACTAGGAGTATATATTGAAGTCTTTTTGTATACATGTTCTAGAGTTTTTGGAATAGCTTGGCATATGTAAAAGTAAAGCGACTTTTGTATAGGACATGTATATGGCAAAGCAAAGTATATTTTGTATACAGTATATAAATGTAAAGTAAATGTTATAATGTAAAAGAATAGTTTCATTTTGAATATATAAACGAATATTTGAGTTTGCTTTATGGCATGTTTTTGTTATGTTAAAGACCATTATTCCGCTGCATGTGATTGTATGATTTTATTTTCACTTTCGCATGAGTGTTCTGTATGTGCATGCGTTGTGGTGACCTAATATCCTCCCAAGGTGTATTTGGGCGCTACAAGTTGTGGTATCAGAGCCTAGGTAGATGTTTCTGGATGATAAGATGTTAGAGTAATGATTACATGCATGTCAGTCTGTCTAGAGTTCTGGCCTAATGCAGATGTTACCCTGTGTAGGTAGTAGATGGAGTCGGATCCGAGTGAGGATGTAGGAGAAACGACGGGTAGTGTTAATCCTGCGAGAGTTAATTCGCCAGTGCAAGAGAAGCCTCGAGCAGAAGGTGTAGGTCCGAATTATGGTGACCCAATGTTGTGGCAAGGAATGATACAAGTAATGGAAAGGTTAAGTGCCCCTAAGCCTCCAACAGACTTGATTAGGAAGAGAGGGGCAGAGGAGTTCAGTGGGACTACTTTGGATCAGTCAGAGATGGCTGAGTTTTGGTTATAAAGGATGGAAAGGATATTAAAGGAAATCAATTGTCCACAAGATCAGTGGGTGACATGCGCAGTATCATTACTGCAAGGTTCAGCTTATGATTGGTGGGAATTAGTGCTTCGGAATCCCCAGCAACCAGATGAGTTAACTTGGGACTTCTTTGCTCAAGAATTTGAAAGGAAGTACATCACTAAAGCTTATAAAGAAACAAAGTGGAGAGAGTTTGTGAGTTTGAAGCAAAGAGGTATGACAGTAGGAGAATATGACAAGGAATTCAGTCGACTGAGTAAATATGTGCCAAAAGGATTGTTAACAGATGAATTCAGATGTCGACAGTTTGAGGATGGATTAAGAGAATCTATAAGAGGACCTTTGTCTGCCATGGCTGTTATGCAATCAGTAAATTATTATCAGTTGGTATTGGCTGCTATCAAATTGGAAGAAGCTGAGTTAATAAAGCAAAAGAAAGAGCATAAGAGGAAAGTATCTGGAAATGATAGAGTTAGTAGTAAGAAGACTAGAGGAGTTGCAAGTGGACAGGTTATGCAAGATTCATTTAGAGAGCCTACATCGATGGGTAGTGTTTTGCCTCCTTCGAGTAGAGGTAGCATAATACCTAAATGTGAGCACTGTCAAATGAATCATTGGGGAACATGCAGAAAACTTACAGGAGTATGCTTTAAATACGGAGGTATGGACCACATGTTTGCTAATTGTCCTTAGATTAAAGAGAATTATGGTACTCAAGTGAATAGAGGAAATGCGAACGTATATGGATCAACAAGAACTAGTGGAGGAAGAGGAAGAAGAGCACAAGTAAGGTCCGAGACAGTAGAGCGGCCTACTGCTCTAAGCAGACAGAGGCAAGTCTTCGCCATGATCGGAGAAGAAGTTGAAGATCCTGCTGGTCCATCTGGTAAGATTTACATTTGTGCATTGACTAGCATGATTTTCTATTTATTACAGTGGAAATTTTAAGGAGGGTAGAATTGTAATACCCCAAAGTGTACCTAGTTGGATTATAGTGTCAATTGCATGTTAGGGTGTTAATGAGATTGGATTAAGTGAGTAATTAATGGGCCAAGGGTGTAATTGAAAAAGGAAAAGTTGCCATTAAAGGACAGAATATATGAGAGGGACTGAATGGTTATTTGCCAAAGATCATTTGCTGGATTTTGGTAAGGCTAAGGAGTGGAATCCACGTGTGGCTTCTCCCATGAGACAACCAACCCCTTTTTACATGCAAATTATGTTTAATTATGAGGCTGAATTGGTAGTGGAATTTGACAGCATTTCCCATTCTTTGCTTTCCTCAAAATTCTGTATTCCTTCATCTCTTGAGTTTGAGTTTCTTTTTCTTCTCAATTGAATCTGGAATTTGATTGCATGTGGATTGGTTTGAAGAGTTAAACCAAAAAGGTAAGTAAGGTGATGTTTATATGAGTATCCTTTCTTCTACTCCCTTCCTTTGAGTTGGATTTGGATTGAATCTTGAGTATGGACTAAGAGAGAGATTATGTTTGTAGTTTGTGTAAGATTTGGACAAGAGCAAGGCTAAGGGCAAGGAGAAGCTCTAGATAGTGAGAGAGTGTCCAGCAACCTACTTTTGAGGTTTGGGATATATGTGTTCTTATGTTAATTTTATTTGAGTATATGTGATGGATAGATGACTTTGATGTGTAATTGATGCATGATTATGTGTTAATTGATAGAGGTGTACTTGAAGTGTACACATGATGTGTGATGAGTATTGAACAAAATCCATGAGCATACTAAGTGAATAAGCATGAAAAGTATGAATCCTAATGTTAGGGAAAATTCTGCTTATAGCTTACTAGACCTCCGTATGGTATTTCGGGCACAACTGGAGTTTCAGAACTCCAAATTGAGTTTTTGTTGCTTCATTTTAACCATAACTTCTATACCTATAAATTTGTCAGAAATGACTATGAGCTAATTCTGGCTTTAAGACCCCTAAAAATAGCACAAATAGACGTGTCTCTACCTTATAGGGTTCACTGGAACAGTCTATATTGTTTAATTCATATCTTATGTTTTACAAATCCAATTGACCTAAGAATTGTCTCATTTGAAATATTAGATATAGAGGAAGAAATGTTATGAAGGAACCTTTGCCTAAAATTGAGTGTATGACTTCGGTTTGGGCTGTACAAAATTGTGGTGCGAAGCAGTCCTGAAGTTTAGCTTCTGTTTTGCTTATTTTGGTATGTCACGGTCACAATGAAATTCATTGCCACCGTGACATATGTTTTTAGCAGGCAGAATGTCTATTTATGGACCTCACGGTTACAACCAAATCATTGCCACCGTGACCCCTCTCTGTTTTGTCTTTTTAGGGTGTTTTTCTTCCCGAAATGCACCCGAACTTCACCACGAGTTCCCATGACTTGTCCAATACATATTTATCATTATAAAATGAGTATCTTAAGCATGATAAATTATGCATACTAATATATATGTAAATATGTATGAGCTATAAGCATTCTAAGTGTGATGAATTAAGTATGTGAATGGGGATGCTATAGTTTTGAATGCAAATATGTATAGTCTTGAATATGAATGCGTACAACAAGAATGTGAAGGTGAATAAGTGTAAATGTGAATGCGTATATCCATGTGTAAATTAAGTATGATAAATCATGAATGATTATGCGTATTAACAAGCATATATTTAAAATATCTTGAGCATGGTGAACCATGTATGCAACGATATGCATATAGAGTTACATGTGAATGAGTTTAGAATGACATGTATGCATATATAGTAAGATGTAAAGTAGATTACATGACTAGCATGGGTTTAAGTAAATGTATATGAATGACCATACATGTTTTGATATGGGATAATAGTTATAAGCCTTAGATGCTCATACAAGTGGATAGATAGGCATGCCTATAGAGGGTTAGATGATTTGCAGCTGCTAGATGTTGGCACTGACGGGTGTCTATATGTTTGGCATCGACGGATGTCTAGATGTTGATACTTAAAGTATCTAGATGTTTGGGACTACGGTCTCTAGATGGCTTGAGACTATGGTCTCTAGATGTTTTGGTACCATTACTTGGTATCTACATGTACCCGTATCCACTTATGTTATGACAATGGGCTAAATGTAAAATGTAAAAGTATATGAATTGATGTTAAATGTACAAGAGATGATACTGTTATATGTATAAGAAATGATGTCTATATGTACAAGAGATGTATAAATGCTAAAGAGCTATAGTACATGGCTAGAGAAGTATATGGCTATCGTATATCTTAAACGTTTATATGAGCTTACATGTATAAGAGAAGTCACTATTTGTACAAGATATACTATAAGTATGCTTTTATGCTTATATGTAAATAAATGGACATGATATGCAATGACATGATATTATATGTTACATGAGCTGATAATTAGAGTTAGAAGAACATGAACATGATATAGGTTACATGAGATTAGTAGATATGTTATATAGCAGAATGACTATATGTTTGGTATGTTACAAGTATGATAAATGCTTATATCCTTATATGCTTATAGTTGATTAGCATATCGTCTAATGATATGCTTGATGATTATGCTTGTGACTTCGTTAGAAGTCTTTTATATGTGATATCCCCACTAAGCGTTATCGCTTAGCACGGGTGTTTTCCCGTGTAGGTTTACAGGTTCGGTGGGTTGCACATCTGCAAGGTCATGGTCACTAGGAGTATATATTGAAGTCTTTTTATATACATGTTCTAGAGTTTTTGGAATAGCTTGGCATATGTAAAAGTAAAGCGACTTTTGTATAGGACATGTATATGGCAAAGCAAAGTATATTTTGTATACAGTATATAAATGTAAAGTAAATGTTATAATGTAAAAGAATAGTTTCATTTTGAATATATAAACGAATATTTGAGTTTGTTTTTTGGCATGTTTTTATTATGTTAAAGACCATTATTCTGCTGCATGTGATTGTATGATTTTATCTTCGCTTTCGCATGAGTGTTCTGTATGTGCATGCGTTGTGGCGACCTAATATCCTCCCAAGGGGTATTTGGGCGCTACAGGATGTCCTCCCCCATGTCAAGTACAATGAAATCTGCAGGAAAAATAAATTTGTTAACCTTGACCAAAACATCTTCCACTATCCCACGTGGATGCTTAATGGATCTATATGCTAATTAGATTATCACATTAGCAGGTTTAGGTTCTCCCAATCCTAATTTCCTGAAAACAGACAAAGGCATAAGATTAATATTTGCACCTAAATTACATAAAACTCTATCAAAATCAAAATTACCAATAGTACAAGGAATAGTAAAACTCCCTGGATCTTTCATCTTAGGTGGCAATTTCCTTTGTAAGATAGCAGAGCATTCTTTAGTGAGACGGACAGTTCCAAGATCTTCAAGTTTTCTCTTGTTGGAAAGTATTTCTTTCAAGAATTTTGCATATGTTGGCATCTGCTGTAGTGCTTCTGCAAATGGTATATTGATATGCAACTTCTTGAAAACTTCTATGAACTTTGAGAATTGGTTTTCCAAATGTTTCTGTTTTAACATTTGAGGAAATGGAATTGTAGGTTGTGCAGGTTGTACATTAGGATCTGCAAAAAGTCTTGGTGTTGTCCTCTCATCTTTCTCATTTTCTTCATTAGAAGGTGCAGCTTGTCTGCTCTTAGGAATTGGGTCAAGTAGCTCTTTTCCACTTCGCAATGTGATAGCATGCAGTTGTTCTTTTAGATTGGCTTCAGGCTGACTAGGCAATGTACCTTGCGCTCTTTCAGTCAAAATATTAGCCAACTCGTTAATCTGTGTCTCCAACCCCTTAATAGCAGCTTTATGCCAAATTACATTTTAGTCCTCAAATAATAACTAATTTACCCAATGAGCCATTAAATTACTTTTTTTCTTTTATTAAGCCTTGTTTAACCAATTAGGCTTAAATTACCATTTTACCCTTAAACTTTCTATTTCCTTCAATTAAGTCCTTTTTCACTTCAATTCCATCTAAACTTCAAATTTATCATTTTAATTTCATTTTTATCATATTATCTCCATCTTTTACATAATTACCATTTAGTCCTTAAAATACTATTTCAATTCAGATTTCATTTTAATCGTTATTTTTATCTTATCTTATATTTTATCCTTATTCTTATCTTTATCCTTATCCTTATCTTTATCTTATTACTTAATTACATGCATACCCATTTAATTATTCATTGTTCCATTATTACCCTTATTAACCTTTTTATGGTCAAAATTAATATTATGCCCTCAAAACTTTTATTTTTTCCAATTAAGTCTAATTTTCACACAAATATCATTTTAATCACAAATTAACTATTTTAAGCTCATTTTTGCCAATTTGCCCCTTTATAAAACTAGCAGAAATCTATGAACGGGATAAATGAGACGTGAATCCTATAGGTTTAATACAGAATAGAGGGATCTCGTAGGACCACCCCTATGATACAGACAATAGAAATATAAATCAATACTGTATTAAGACAGAATAATACAGAGTAGGACCGTCATTAGCCTACAGTAAGTGAGACGTCATGCTCATACCCGCGGTCATGTGTCCCTATAGCTAGCCACTATATCCTGAAATAGATTTGACTACCAGATTACTACATAGGGCATGAAAATTCCACTTTTCACATTTTCAAGTTACCATTCATACATTTCATGGAATTTCATCGTGCTATTCCATTCTTTTTCATTCAAATCAAGCACTATATATTTAATCTCCATCTATATGCCATTTGCCATAAAATTCATTAAATCATCAAAGTACACATGGATATATACATGTATACCATTCGACCATCATGTCAATTTTTTAGAAACACTATAAAATGCTTAAATGGATTTTTGGGTGTAGAAAAAAATTAGAAAATTTCATTGTATCGTAAATGTGTTTTGCTTATAACTCTCTACACAATAGAGCAATTATTCCTTTAAGAAAGTGCCATTCTAACATGCTTTGAAATTGTTGTTCATAATCTCTTATCTATTTCTTTTTTTTCCTACTCTGTAAATTTAATATTATATTCGATTCTAGTATAGACTACTATTGGAGGTGATCTCGAGAAAGACTCACTGTGGTTAAAGACAACCCTGTAACGTGAAATCAACTGTTCAATAACACTCCACGGTATGTAATTAAGAAAAGTTTTTAATTTGTCTCGATTCCTTCGACGCTCCTTCACCATGTGGTTGTTGTAGCTATTTAATTTTTGCTGTGCATGAGATCACAGTAACCAACATGCCCGGCTCGTAAAATTTCTAGGCTTGGATAACTATATTTGCATATAAGCCTGGCTCGGCATAAGCCCAAAATAGGCCCGCTTTTTTAGTATCGGGCTTTGATTTTGCATATAAATTATGGATTTAGTCCGGTCCAGCCCAACTCTATATTATTTTTATAATTTTATATTTTTCATTAATTATACATTTAAAACATGTAAAAATATAAAAAAACAAAATTACATAATAAATATCAAAATGTATACATTTATTAATATATTAAATCGTTTTGTAGTATACTTTTATAATATTTGACTTATGTAGGCTTAGGCCGGGCTTGGACAAGGGCAAAAAAAATTAAAAGTCTGATTAGGCATCGTCTAAGCTCAAAGATGAACGTGTCTAGCCGTGAGCAGCAAAATATTGACGGATTACGGCACATATCAAAGAAAATCGAGAAAAAGAATATACAAATAATATAAATCACAAAATACATTATACACTGTACGTCACTTAATTATTATTTTTCGTTTCACATTTTTGTTTCTTTTCTTTTTATCTTTTACTATTCAAAATTTAAACCATTAAAATTTTTTCTTTTTCAATTAAATCTAATTTTTATATAAAAATTGGGATAAAGCTATTAATAAAATGGTCTAGTGTTAATATATATATATATATATATATAATTCATAAATATATATATATATATATATATATAAAATTCATAAATAAATATGACATAAAATAAAATTTAATTAAAAAATTGGGTCATGGGTTTGAAATTTAACTCTAAAATTTCTGAGTTATTTGATTTTTTTTGGATTCGGATCGGATCAAAAATTGCTAGGCCTCATTAGTAATATTCATTAACTATTAGTAGCACATTACAAAAATATCATATTAAAAGAAATATTTACAAAAATTTTACTTTTTATTTCATGATATTTTTCTTTTTAAATATTAGTTATCTATTTAGATAAAAGTAGCAAATCCGAAAAAAAAGTCCCAATTTAATTATTAAAATTAATCAAAATTTATTATAATTTTTAATTGTATTAATAACTAAATAAAAATAAAAAAAGATTTTTTTATTTTAATTTATAAAATTATTAATAACATTCATTAATTATAATAATAAAAATTATTAATAATTTTAAATAATATTAATGGTTAGATAAAAATAAATTTTTTTTTTGTTAGAAACTGAATATCTGTTGGTCTTTATGTAAAAACTAATGCAGTTTAAAAATTGGAAGGATTTTTAAAATCTGGAATTGAAATTATATATATTTTTTTGAATTAGAATTTAAAAACTATCGTGTAATTCATAGACTTAGACAGTGGGGGGTTTGACAAAATAAAAAAAAGAAATTAAAAATCCACGTAAGTTCGATTACAATTCGGGTAAAGTCTGATCAAAGTCCAATCCGTATCTAGGTCTAATAATTCATGTTTAGATTGATAATTTTTTATCATATCCAAAATTGGATCTAAATTTGCTCGAAGAAAATAATTCGAATGAACTTGTAAGAAAATTCGAATGATCCAAAAAATTTATAATTGAATTCAATCCGAACTTGAAACCCATAAAAGCTGCACCGAAAATATTAGAACTCGACTTTATCTGAATTTATGAATCGAATTTTTTAATTGAATTTTATTTTATTTTATTTATTTGTAAATTATAGTTTAATATTATATACATATATTATATTAATAATATATTGTTTATTAATATTTTCATCTCAATTTTTATAGAAAAATTAAATTTAATTGAAAGAAAAAGATGAATATCTAATTATTTAAATTTTGATAAGTAAAAAATAAAATAAAGAAAAATAAAAAATTCAAATGTGAGTCGAAGTTCAATACGACATTGTTTTGTTTACCTCTAAACTTTTTTTTTTCCATTACTCATTTCTCTTGTTCCGCTTCCGCCTTTTTGTCTTACTTTATTTCTATCACTATTGACCGCTAAATTTTGGCATCAAAATGACATAATTTTATTAATAGTTTGGTTGGTTCGATTTTATCGATTTTTGAATATTGAAAATCGAATCGATATAATCAAATTTCTATTTTGAAATCGAACTGAATATATAAAATTGTTTTCAATTAGGTCCGGTTCAATTTTCGATCTAATATGATACGATAAGGACCAGTTTGATTTTTGATGCAATTTTTTAGTCTTAATTATGACCTGAGATTCAATTCAAATTCGCCAGAAAAATAAGTGATCGGAATAATCTGAACCTCTCCAATCCCATTCATTTGTCGGGTCTATATAGAATTTCTAATTATGTAATTTACCCTATTATTTTTATATAGAATTTTTAATATTATTATAGAGAGAATCACTGGGGTGTGCAGTGCTCTTGTGCATGCGCCCCTTCGGATCTGGTGCATCCAATCTTACCTTATCCGATTGTATGCATTTGTGTACGCACCGTGCACCCGCGTACCTAATCACGCCCTATTATAAACTGTGTTATAAGGAAAATTCGAGTATTATTTTTATTATTATGCAATTATCCAATATTATTTTACTAGTATTATTCTAATTCGAGAAGGAAGGCAGGACACAGCAGGAGCGTCGGTTGGGACGTGTGGAAAGTCTACATCGCACGTGTGAAGTGCCTTATCTCTGATTGGTTGGTGTGATGCCCTTTAAATTCCAGGCATCTATTCCACTCACTAAAACACAGTCACACAAGCACTCTCTCACTCTATTTTTTTTTTTAATTAAAACCGAAAATAAAAATAAAAATCTTCTTTGATAAAAGGAAATAGAGAGAGAGAGAGAGAGAGATAGATGGTTTTTTGATTTTTGGTTTATATTTTGTTTTCTTCTGTTGGTAACACTTTACAGCTCACTGCATTCATTCTTCCTCGCAGATCGAATCTAAGGTCTGCAGATGTTTCTCTGCTCTTAATTCTCTTTTTTTTTTTTTGTCTTTGAATTTTACAATTTAATTGCCAAATTCCCTTTTTGCTTTGCTGTTTAATGTTATTTATCAGGTATTCTCTTCACATTTCCTCTTCTTTCTTTCAGTGATGTTCATATTTTCAGTGTATTTCCACACATTTTTTCTTAATTTTTTTTGGTTTTTAAGATAATATTAGGAAGAAGCAGAATTGTCGGTTAAGGTGTGAGGAATTGCAAATAATCAGACCTTTTTTTAGCATATAAGTTAGTTTAGGGTTTTAGCTATCTGAATTCAATTTTCGGATTTAGTGTCACGTAGCTTCCAACTGTTTAGAATCTGAGTATATTTTGCATATGTTGAGATTTATACTGTTTTTCTTTTGAGCTGAGTAGTAATGCGGTTTAGCAGTGGAGTAGTTTAAGTTTCTTTTTTAGATTTATTTTATTTTATTTTCCGAATGAGGTATTCTTTATATTTATACATATATGATATCTGGTTGAAATGGAATATTTTAAATATTTTTATGCCATTTAATTGCATCGACTTACCACGGGATTATTTTATTTGTGGTGTTTCTGTTAGATACGTGCTGGATGACATTTGATATAAGTGCCAACGGTTCTCATAGATTCTTCTGTCCAGCATAAATTTAATGTCTTGTAAAGTTTCCTATAATGGTTGAATTGATTAAGGAAGGTCTTTTACAGCACAGCAGTGCTTAATACCTCCGTGGTTAATTTTGTTTTTAGATTCTGGTGATTCGTTAATTTAGATTCTAGAGCCGAAGAGGTTACTAAACTTATTAGAAAAAAAACAATGTAGAATGAAAAACAATAGAAAATGAATAAAGAAGGCTAAATAAGTGAAAATATATTATTCTAATTGTGTATATGTTGTGCTAGTCCAGAATTTACTTTTCGAGGCAAGTTTTTCCCTGTTATTGTGTCATACTTTACTCTTTTTGCTGTTCTTCTGATGATTTGGTTCCTTCCAGGAAATCTTTTTCATTATTTGTGGTTGCCCTAGCGTGTCATCAATGTGATGACTATATGTTACAAGGAAAGCATTTTGGACCTTGGTCTATCAGATGATTCAGAGTAGACGTATTATGCTTAACCAGTACCAGAATGGACATCTGTCTGATGAGATGTCACGGGCCTTGGCTTGTTTACATTCTACTGCTCTATATCCTTGTAAACAAGAGTGAAGCTATCAATTCTGATGGTATGTGGATTTTGAGGTTTTTCCCTCTTTGTCAAAGCAGTTAAGCTGATAATGAAAAATTTAGGGATGACTTCATAATTTTAGAGCTACTCATCATCATTTATAGTGGAGTTTGGTTCTTTACTATTTTTGCACTATGCTATATTCTTGATGCCAAGTTTACTATCAAAACATGATTCGACTCTTTGTCAAAGCAGTTAAGCTGATAATGAAAAATTTAGGGATGACTTCATAATTTTAGAGCTACTCCTCATCATTTATAGTGGAGTTTGGTTCTTTACTATTTTTACACTATGCTATATTCTTGATGCCATGTTTTCTATCAAAACATGATTCGACTAGTCTCACATGAGAAATAACCCATAATGATCTTTCAATTTGTTAAATGCTTTGTGAGAAAAATTTCCATCATTTTATTGGACATTAGGTTCACAATGATGGAGGCTTCATGATCGCGAGCACTTTATTCCTTCAGCAATTGAGTGCTTTTTCTAGTTAGGACGTGTTTATGTTCCTTTTTGACTGATGCATTGGTCTTTTTTTTTTCCACAGTAAACATATTCTAGATGTTGTGAATTATTCTCTGTGCATTTGAGAATGTGGAAGAAGTTGTGCTCATGTTCACTTGTGTTGTAATAGAATGTGAAATACTTTTTGTGATTCTTGTAGGTGAAGCGCTTCTAAATACTTTTTGTGATTCTTGTAGGTGAAGCGCTTCTAAACTTCAAGAATGCAATTGTTAGTTCAGATGGTATCCTACCTTTATGGAGACCTGAGGATCCTGACCCATGTAATTGGAGAGGTGTGACATGTGATAAGAAAACCAAGAGAGTAATATATTTGTGAGTTCTTAATTGATTTCTTTTTTCAATATTTGCTTTTAATTAATCTAAGATGTATAATTGTCAATGTCTTGCTGAAATTAATTTTTACGTTGACTTTAGCATCACCTTGCTATTGACCACCGAAAGTTAGAGGGCATGTGCAAAAAAGAAGTATGACCAGTATAACCTTAATTTTTCATCTCCTTTTTAATGTCCATAAAAGTTGCTTTTGTCAATTGTGAATTAAGTGGCCTGAAAGTTGCTTTTTTCAGTTGTGAATGAAGTATATGAATATAACAACTTTAATGAGTCCACTATATGACTTGTAAAGAATAGGAAGTACTTATGATCTGCTTGGAGATATTGGTGTTTAAGTGTGTTTATTTTCCTATAGTGTTCTTCTATTGTCTTGCAATTTCTCTGTGATAAATTTCTTTCTTTTTAATTGATTATTGGGAATTACTTCAGATGTCTCTTTTTAAAAGCATGCTCATGATGTTGATGCCATAAATGTTAATTTATAATCCATTCGCATCAATGATATAGAGTTGCATATGTTGCTGGCAGCTAACTGAAATTTCTCTGATGTCCAAACTTTGAATGGGTTTTAAGCATGCGGATGATCCTCCCTTTTGGTCTTTAAGGTTTTCATTAAATTAAAAAGTAAACAGTTAGCATTTTATTGATCTTTGAGGGTTTCTCAATCTTACATTCTTTCATAGATCTGTTTAAGAATGCTGGAAAAGGCCTCTTTTTCTGTTGTGTTGAATTTAACATTTTGCATTTAATTGATGTTCTAATTCATTCATCTTCCAGGAGTTTGAAGAATCACAAACTGAGTGGTCCTATTTCCCCTGACATTGGGAAGCTACAGCACTTGCGGATTTTGTACGTGTTCTCCTGATATCTGGTTTTTAATTATTAGTTGCATATTAACTGAATTTGAAGGGAAGGTGCTACTATTTATTTATTTAATTTGTTTGATTTGCTGCAGAGCTCTATACAACAACAATTTTTATGGAACAATTCCTTCAGAATTAGGAAATTGCTCAGAGTTGCAGGGAATGTAAGTATCTCTGATGCACACGATATGGTTACCAAAACTAAATAGTATTTTATTTTAGTCCTTCTAAATAAATGCTGTTGGCTTTCATATTGGATTATTTGGAAACTGGAGAATAATGTATTTGTAGTGGCCATTAGTCTATTGTTTCATTTCATTTCATTTCATTTCTTTTGTTAATTTGTTACTCAACACAAATTAAAAGCAGTGAAACTGCTTGATTTTCAGTTATATTAATTTGGGAGTTTCTTCGTGATTGTTCAGATGCATTATTTTTTTTAGGTATATAACTCGTCATTGAAGAAAAACTAGCCATTTTATCCTAGTCCATACATAATAAAAACCAAAACCTAACTTTGTTTTATTCCCTTTAAACCTTCACTATCCAACAATATCTTAGTTTATCTGAATCAAGGTAAACTGAATTCCTCATGTATTTGAAGTACTTTTTAGACTGCTTGTTTGCCTATAAATAAATAGCTGAAAATTTCAGCTGCTAGCATGTGGGTTAAACAATGGACCAGCTGCACTGATTTTTCTGGTGGTGTATTTTAGTGCAAATACCTAACAAATTTTGCTGAGAGGCAATAGGCGGGGATTTTTGAGATAAAAATCCCATCTTCTTGATAGCTTAAACTCTGAATTTTATTTTATTTTATTTTTTTTAGTTTCACGACTAATTTTTTCATTCCCTTCAACAATGGATAAACATGTGGAAGCACCATAACACATTTCTGATAGTGCATCCATTCATTTTCCTTTGGATGTGTTGTTTGCAAGGAGGGAGTTTGGAAGATTTATCATGACACCTTTTGAAGAGAAATTTAATAAACCTTAATATGTGCATGTGACTGAATATTTTATGGATTGCACCGTAGGGTGGTGGTTAAGAAATATGGGTAGGTGTCAGTGATGACAGTGAAAGGAAACACTGAATTGATGATAGTCAACATTAAAGAGGCTGTTGACAATTTCTAAGGGCTGCCGTTGAAGTTTACCATCTAAGGGAATAGCTTGGTTTAATAAGAAAATGTATCACATGATGTCTACTTGTGTATTTTGCTTGATGAAAATTGTGCTGTTGCTTGTTTGAGAAAAAGGAGTTGAGGTACATTTTTAAGTTGAGTTCAATTTTTACATAGTAAAAAGGAGTAAATGATGTATGATATAAATACTAATATATAAATATTGGAGATGTTGTTAGAAATTGTCAACATACCTTATTGGTGAAGTTTTTAACTATAAAGTTGCACGAGTAGTGTGGAAGTGAAAATCTGCCATGTTAAGAGGTATTCATTATGGCGTTGGATATTAGATCTTCATCCGATTGTGGCAAGAGGAATTTGTTTCTTGTTCCCATTGGAGGCTATTTGTGAGTACATTTTTTATTTTTTCTGCCTCATCTATTCTGTCCTTTTTGCTTCAGAACGTCTGCATGATACTTTTGTGCTGTCTAAGGTTGAAGTTCAGATAGAATTTTGTTGTTCTATTAAATTTAAAGGTTTAAGATAAAGGGATGATGTGGGTTCTTGTAGTGTTGCTTCTTTATACCAACAGAATGTATTCCTTGAATTCTCAAGCGTTAGGCATGTGTAAGTTATCCTCCTTGATGCATAAATCCTGTGCTTGGTTGTCAATATTGTCTACTTAGTGCTGAAGGATTGTGCATTATTTGGATTAGGTTGGTAACAACTAAACTTAAAAACTTGGATGCAGTCGTTGCACTGTTACTGTTCATTGCTTTTAGAAGACTTGACAGTTAATAATTTAAGTCATGAATATTTCAAAATCTTAATGAAATTATTTCTTTTTGTGATTATAGAGTTGGTGTTTTTCAGTCCATCTTATATGGTTACTTTAATACATGCTATATGAATCTACTACATTTCTTGTAATTGGATGACAGTAAATTCTGAATCTGTCTTCTCCTGCAGCTACTTGCAGGGCAACTACCTAAGCGGACTAATTCCAAGTGAATTGGGAAACCTATCTGAGCTTCAATATTTGTGAGTTACTCTTTAATTTGATGAGCTCTATAAAAGTTATATCTTACCAAATTTCCAATTTAGATGACGATCCATTTCATGTTGCAAGTCTGCGTGAAATTTTGAATTTTTGTGGCCACTCATTTCTACACTATTTATGAGTTTTGCAAAATGCCATTGCTAAATTCATGGTTCAAATGATGGTGCAGTTATTGAGATTGGTATTATACACTTCCTAGTAAACGTTCACCAAGTGATTTAAAAAAGATGATCATGACGTTTCTGTCATATTTGGTCCTTCAGAAAATAGCAGAAGATGGATGGACAGGTCTATCTTCCACGACTACTAGTCCTGGATTAACCCTTTACAGAAACTTAACTGTGCTGTACCAGCATTGTATAATATTTTGCCATTCCGCCCTATTAAATCACATCCCAAATGTGGGCATATTCTTTTTTGGTTTTTTTGAACCCCTGTTAGGCCTGGTTTTGGTTTAGCTATTGGCAATGGACAGCTACCATGGGTGGTTGGAGCTGATAAATGATAGTCGATTGGTGCCATTAAGTATATGCAGTGTATAAAATTTTGTCATTTTGTTTATGTTGCTGTAAAAATTGACAGAAAAATGCAACTGGTGATTAATTTCTGGTTGGTTATTACAGATTTCCAATTTCTTAAAAATATGAAATTATGATAAATTCAGATGGTGTTGATAGTATTTTTGTATTTATGTTTACTAATATTGATTTGTAAAATTTTGTAAGTTTGTTATTAGTAGGTTAGACCTAGGACAAATTGGCTTTAATATACACAAATTTCCAGGTACTATCAGCTATTAAAACTTAGTGCAAAATTTTTAAGCTGAAATTGTTTTTAGTCATTAATTATTGAGAGATTTGGTTTAAGTTGACCAGTTGCTCATGGTCAAACAGCTGCCCTCTGGTCCCAATGAGCTGAATCAGACAACTCTATGATATCCCTTCTTAATCTTAGGGAGAAAATGTGGTTGTATAATTACCATTATAATGCACTGTGAACCCTATTCTCGTTAGTTTCATTCCCAAATTAATCTAAAGTAGAATAATGTATTTGTTTAATTACAGTTTTTGTGAACTTCTAGCCATATTAGGTGCTTGCTTAAAGATTGTTCAGGGATAGTGTGGTTTTGCAGTGTATTATCTACACGTATTCTGTGTAGAAAATAATTAATTACACATCATGTTATTTTGACTCCTGATTTCATTCCAGTCCAATTTAACTCGGGAAATAAATTTTCATCTTTGACTCAAAATACTTAAGTTTTGTGCCCATATAATATTTAAGATGAGGAATCAAGTCTGCTTCTTATAAAAATGAAACTAGTAGCAAGGAGAACAAATATGAAGAAAAATGAATTTTACTAACATTGACTCAATAAAAAACACTTAGAGATCAAAGATCTTCGGAAATTTTGTCTTATGCGTGGCCAGTACTTTGATAGCAAATGGTTATTGTAGATGCCGTGGTAATGATTCCAAGTGAGAGAGAGTGTATTTCGTCATTCTGTTTGTACTAGTAAACTTGTTGATATGTTTGTAGATTGTGAAACTCATTATTTATTCTCTCCTGCAGGGATATCTCGAGCAATTCCCTCAGTGGGTCTATCCCCCCATCACTGGGAAAGTTAAATAAACTCATTACCTTGTGAGTAGCTTTGTTTCTTTCTGGTTAGTTATTCAAATTAGGTTTTATTTTGTGGCTGTTAAAATTTGTTACATTGTATTGGATGTTAACTTTTATGATCTTGTTAAATTTTTCAAGCAACGTGTCAAATAATTTTCTGGTTGGACCAATACCATCTGATGGTGTGCTTCTCAACTTAACAGAAAGCTCGTAAGTCCACCTTCTCATATATAATATATTTTGTTCATTTAAAGGTGAACCAGATATGAAGTGCTTTGTAGAGCATGGTTATTTAGCTTGGACTATGGTTACAGCTTGGGCAAATTAAATCTGCTTTCATATTAATTTTCTCCAGAAGCCAAAATAACTTTGCGGGCTAATAAATCAAATCTATGTTTTAGTTTCATTGGAAATCGTGGTTTATGTGGGAATCAAGTCAATGTGATATGCAAAGATGAAAGTGGAGGACCTTCAACTAACTCGCAGTCTCCTCAATCAGGTGGGTTTCTAAGCATGGTGACTCAATTCCTTGTTATAAAATTGCATTCATAAAATTTACTATTCAATGATGTATGCTGAAAATTATACTAGACATACGAATAACATATGGCTGAGAACTGGAATCTGACTCCATTAAGCTTTTCAAGCCAATATCAGAGCATGATTTTTGCTTTTCTGAAATAATTGAATATGTCACCTGAGATTATAGAAACCGTCTTTTACTAGCTGACATTAATTAGCTTGTCACCTTTTCTAGGGCAAAACCAAGGTGGGAAGAAAAGTACCTCAGGAAGAATGCTTATTAGTGCTTCGGCAACAATTGGTGCACTACTTCTTGTGGCACTTATGTGTTTCTGGGGTTGCTTTCTTTACAAGAAGTTTGGTAAAAATGAAAGTAACAGCATAGCAATGGATGTCAGTGGAGGTGCTATTCTTAACCATGATTGGATATATATATCTAGACACACACACACATACACACACACAGAGATATATATATATATATATATATATATATATATATATATATATATATATGTATGTATATATAAAATTTCTTCTTTTGTCATTTATTTTCCATGTCTTCTAAGCTTCTGCAACTGAACATTTCAGTGTATATGATCATGTTGCTTCAGGTGCTTCCGTTATAATGTTCCATGGGGACCTGCCATACTCCTCTAAAGACATCATTAAAAAATTAGAGAACTTAAATGAGGAACATATCATAGGCTGTGGAGGATTTGGAACAGTCTACAAGCTTGCAATGGATGATGGCAGTGTCTTTGCTTTAAAAAGAATTGTAAAGTTGAATGAAGGCTTTGATCGTTTCTTTGAGAGGGAGCTTGAGATTCTAGGAAGCATAAAACACCGTTACTTGGTGAACTTGCGAGGCTATTGCAATTCTTCTACGTCGAAATTGTTAATATATGATTTCCTTCCTGGTGGTAGTCTAGATGAAGCACTCCATGGTAAGTGTATGTGTTTATATTTATCTAGGTTTAGGTTTTGATATGTTGGGATAAGTTGATAATATATATATGTGTGTAAAAAGTTACCACTCAAGCATGATAGCCTGCTTAATTTTCTGACATTACCTGGTAAGCAGATGAGGGCTATGGCACTGACATTTAATATGAAAATTTTGTGAAGTGATTTTCATACATTAAGCTGCTATATTCATGCAGCCTCATAAATTTGCTGCAATAGGCATGAAAAGGAAAAATTAATAATTATGTCATGGTGCCTTTTGCAGAAAGATCTGAACAGCTGGATTGGGATGCTCGTCTGAATATCATTATGGGTGCAGCAAAAGGTCTGGCCTACTTGCATCATGATTGCTCTCCTAGAATCATACACCGTGACATAAAGTCAAGCAACATTTTGCTTGATGGCAATTTAGAGGCTCGTGTATCTGACTTTGGACTAGCCAAACTGTTAGAGGATGAAGAGTCGCACATCACAACAATTGTTGCTGGCACATTTGGTTATCTGGCTCCTGGTAAGTTTGGTTTAAAAGGCTTTGACTGTCATATTGTTTGGTCTTGACAATAGATGTTTTGCCATAATCTTTACGTATGTTAAAGTCACATCTGCAACCAAAATTATTTTTTATTGCTACAAATTATGTTTTGACAGTCTCTTTTACTAGAGGAAATAGTAATTCACAATAAGACTAGAAATATTTGTATTAGCCTAATGTTTATATTTCACTAATTGATTATGTTCCCCCCTATGGGGTTTCCTTTTGCATCGAATCATAAAGAACTTGATTCCTTCCCTTAAAATCTTTTGGTTTGGTTCAAGAGCTCCAGTTTCCTTTTGCTTTCATCTGAGCTGCAAATTAAAAACTTCCAACTTTATTTCATGGCCTGGTCATAATAATTGAAAACAATTAACGATGCTTAAGAGGTTTGGTGTAGAGATAAAAATGTTGAAGCTACTTGCTAATCTCTTTAAGCCCTTTTTATAGTTTAAGAACACAATAATATATATTGATTCTCATGAACAATCAAGCACTGTGTCCTAACCCTGTTTCTCTCTTTTTTGTAGAGTATATGCAGAGTGGCAGAGCAACTGAAAAGACTGATGTTTATAGCTTTGGGGTCCTGGTGCTTGAAGTATTAAGTGGAAAGCGACCTACAGATGCATCATTCATTGAGAAGGGCCTGAATGTTGTTGGTTGGGTAGGTCTTTTTCTCTGGAAATTCTTAAACTGTGGTATTAACCTGTCACTTTTTGCTGCATCTTCATGCTGGAGAACTTTGAATTGGTCTTTATAATGATAGCACTAAAAAGGTGACTTGTATAGAAAAAGAACTGTAACGGAAAAAAATAATGCTTCTAGAATCTGCACTTTTGCAGGTCAGCTTTTCCAGTTCTTCTGTATATTTTGTTTTTCATTTCCAATTGATTTGCTGATGGTTTTGACCAAGTTATAGATCTTGTGCATAATGTATAGCAAATGAATACTAGTCTGACAGCTGAACATAGAAATATAATTCAAATAAATAAAAGAGCATAATTCAAGTTTGATAAATTTTCATTGGGTTTCTCACCAAATGTCACTTCAAGATTGCATTTTCACTCGATGTTAGAACTCGTGATTTCTTTTTGTAAATTGCTTGCTTTCATCTGTCAAATTATAGATAATGCTGATTTTATGACTGATTAGTTGGTGATTGAAGACACTGCCAGTTTTGGTAGGAGCAGTTGCTTAAATTTTGTGGAATAACAAAGTTCGTAAAATCCCTAAAATAATGAATGGAGTTGTCACTTATGTATATATATGTCGTGGCGATGCTTGGCTTCAGAGATTGCTGTAAGTCAGTTATCTTGGTGAATACCATGCGGGCAATCTCGATACAAACTTGCTCCTTGTTTATACAGTTAGCAAATGAGTTCAAAGACAAATTGTAGGCTTGACTAATAACTAAATTCAACATAAATATTAGTGAATTTGGCTTGTATAGGCTTTTGAATTGACTTAGTTATACACGTTTTTAATTGCGCATTTGCTATGCCATAGAGCAACTTGTTGATGAATTTTGGATTACCAACCATTGTTCACTGAGACAAATTCCGAAATTCTTACTCTGATTAGATTACTCTGTGACTTACTATTTACACGCAGTTGCAATTCTCCTGAAAATATATGACTAGAATTGATGATGATGTTAGTTTGAGAGAGATCTTCTAATTAAAGCCGATGAGAGGAAAAAAAGTTAAGAGACAGAGGTGTCCTCTTATTCTCCTAGCATTGAAGGGAGAGAGATTAGTCCCCAATAAAGGGCGACACCTTCTCACCAATGTGCACTTAGGCTCCATCATGCAGCCACACAGTGGTGGACCTGCATGAGAATAAATTATAAGTTGTAATTTTCTAGCTTCATTCAGCTTGAATCCAGGCTTATAATTATTTTAACCAGCCAAGCGTCCGCATAAATGGCGTGGCTTAGCCTAGTCAAAGCTTGGTGAGGTGCAACTGAGCTAATCCTGAAAACTGAAGAACTGAGCTTGGCTGGTTTCATTATTCCCTTGGCTTTTGGCATGTCTGTTAATGCTATAAGTGACGTTTTTAGAAAGATATTGCATCTGTTAATGCTATAAGTGAAGTTAGAAAGATAATGCATCGAGTAACATTCACCTAAAAGACTCTGTTTTCCTTTATTTTGCAGTTAAATTTTTTGGTCACGGAGGATAGGCCACGAGATATTGTTGATCCAAATTGTGAGGGAGTGCAGACAGAAAGCCTTGATGCCTTGCTTTCAGTTGCCACTCAATGTGTGTCTTCAGCCCCAGAGGATAGACCGACCATGCACAGGGTGGTTCAATTACTCGAGTCTGAAGTCATGACCCCATGCCCAAGCGACTTTTACGATTCCAACTCTGAATGAGAACTTCATATTTGTTGATTGTGACACTGGTTTGTGCAACTATGATGGTTGCAGCGGGAGGGGCCTGGAATCTGCAGCGGGTTTGTTTCTTGATTTTATTCATTTATTCTTTCTGCAGATTTTGACAAACCCGAAGGCACCATTTCATGTGTTTGCCAGACCTTTTTTATGTGAGCAATTGGTAGTTCTTCGCTGGAATTGTCCTGCAGTAGAATCTCAGCTCATTGTGTTTGGGTGTCAAAGACTGTTCAACACGTGATCGAAAGGTCATTTATTCATCAATTGTTGTAAACAGATGCCATATTTCTTCGCAATTAAGTGTATATGCAATCTGTACAAAATTGAGAATATATTGTCATTGCGAAGGATTCATGTTTCCATCATCTTTGTAAAATATGTTTATTTCAACTTCGCTTTTGTTGTTTAGCGTGTAGCTTATGAGTAAACTCTGCCTTTTTTGCTTATCATGCTGAGCTTCGTAGAATTATAGTCCTAGTTGATATTTTCGTTACCTTGTCAAGTTCTTACAGCTAATTAACAAGCAAAAGTTAGTATTTCCACAAAAGACTTGGGCAATTATTAATAAAGTGTTACTGTGTTCCACGAGGTACGAATTTATTTTAGTTGCCAAATGTGGGGAATTCTATAATACCCTTGTGTTTTTTTACACCAAGGAAAAGAAAGGAAATTATCACACAATACAAAGAGTTGGATAGCTCAAACTTGAAACCTTGTTTAACAAGGCGTATAGGCAAACTAAAATGTGATCTACTAATAGAAGTTGTGACCAACTAACACGAGTTGGTAAAAAAACTAAATAAAAAAAATAAAAAACATGTGCAGTTTTAAAAGCATAATTCTAACACTCTTCTTTGCTTTGAGAATTGCAAACTCCAAATTTGTTGGCTGGCTTTTAAAAAATAGGCTGCATATTCCATAAGATTTAATATGAAACTCTTGCCCCCTTTATCTTGACTCTCAACAATTCATCATCTTTAATATCTTTAATTAGGGGTGTGCAAAACCCGAACCGACCCGATTAATCCGAATAACCTGACTCGAAATAGCTGTTCGGGTAGGATTGTTCGGATAGTTAGGGTCGAGTCGGGTGTTAGGAATTTTTGAATTTCGAGTTCGGATCTGGTCGGGTTAAAATCATCAAAACCCGAATCCGACCGAAATATTATATATACCTCTTTTTTTTTCAGTCTCAGTCCCAGTCCCACACAAACACAACCCTCTCTCTCTCTCTCTCTCTCTCTCTCCTCTTTCTTTCTCCTTTTCTTCGATGTGCCCTTACCCCTCTTTCTTCTTCGATCTGGCCTTTCCTCTCCCTTCTTCTTTTTCTTCTTCTTCTTCTTTGATCTACTTCTCCTCTCTCTCTCTCTTCTTCTTCTTCTTATCCAATCTGCCTCTCCTCTCCTCTCTCCCTTCTCCTTCTTCTTCGATCTGCCTCTCCTCTCTCTCTTTTTCTTCTTCGATCTGCCTCTCCTCTCTCTCTCTCCTTCTTCTTCGATCTTGCTTCTCTCTTCTTCTTCTTCTTCTTCGAGATATGCTGTTTTGATTTGTTTTTTATTTTTTTTTGCTGAAGATATTAATTTTGTCTTAAATTTGGTCAGATTTGATTTTTTTGGCTAAAATATGTGTGTTTTTTGCATAAATTTGGTTTCTTTTTAATTTTTTTGGTTGGATCTTCCTGAGTAAGAATGTTTGTTTGATTTTCAGGATTTCCTTGAAGAAAATTTTTTGGGTTTCAAAATTGCTTTTAATTTTTTGGATTTTCTGGTTTTTCAGATGCTTTTAATTTTTTAGGTTTCAATTTCGAGTGATTCGGTTCGGGGCCTGAAAAATTTCGGGTAGTTCGGTTCAGGGCCCTTCTATGAGTTAGGGTCGGTTCGAGTGATAATTTATGATGCGTGCACAGGGGGGGTCAACATTTCAAGATTATAAACAATGGAAGTTCATATTCATGGAGATCAAATTTGGAGAAGTTAAAGAAGGCTTGAAGGAAGTCCATGGGCCAAATTTATGAAGAAGCCAAATTGAAGATGGACATGTGCTAGTCATGTGACGACTTAACATGTGCAGGTCATGTGACACTTAACATGTGCCGATCATGTGACATTGACATGTGCTATGCATGTGAACTAGAGCATGTGCAATGCATGTGCTAATTAGTGAATTAAGGGGCTGATTTGTTTGACCTTTTAGTTTAGGCTTTTATTTATTATTTGTATTTGATTATTTGTAATATGCTAGGCCCTAACTTATTCTTTTGGTCTTATTTAAGTGAGATGGGCTTTAATTAGCTTGGGCTCATTTAATTAGCTATTTTTAGGCTTTTTGGGTTGTATTTTAAGTTAATTAGTGTGGGCTTTAGTTATATTGGTGTAAGGCCCGTGTTTTAAGGCCTATTTGATTAATTAGGGTTTTTTCTAGCTTAAGGGAGTATATATACTCCACAAAAACGAGATTGAAGGCAGATTTGACTAATTTGATAAATTTCTTTTGGCTTGGCCGAATTCATCTTTGGAGAGGATAGCTTGTCTTCTTCTTTTGCATTAAGAATATAAATTCTTATCAAGGTAATTACTTGTGGCGAATTCTGTTCTTGTGTTTAAATCAACCTAATTATTTGCGTTTCCTTTCACTTTATTGATTGGGGGTTCAATAGGGTTGGGAATTTACTCTTATTCATGTCTATGCCATATTGTATGTTTAAGGGGTTTCGGGTTCTTTAGCCTTGGGGTTCCGCATCATTTGGTATCAGAGCCTGGTTTTGGATTAAATTCTTATTTATCCATGTTTGTTTGCTGTTTTTATTCATTAATTTTCAGTTTATGTGATTCCTAAAATTTAGGAACCCTTGTTCATCATAGGGGCCGAAAATTTAGGAGTCTTGTTTTAGACTGAATTTTTTGTTATTTGATCTTGAAGTTTAGGTTGTTTGTTGTTCTAGTTGTTAAAAATCAAAATATAAAAAAAGAAAAAGAAAAGTGAAAGTTGTTGGTGGCTAGAAAAGAAAAGAATATAAATTAGGGTTTGTTGAATTGGTTTGGGCGTGAATCACATTGATTTAAACCTATTGGGCCAGATTTGGAGTTGGACTTTTTTGGGTTTGATTTAAACCTATTGGGCCAGAATTGGAGTTGGATAATTATTTGGGTTTGATTTAAACCTATTGGACCAGATTTGGAGTTGGATAATTATTTGGGTTTGACTTGAACCTATTGGGCTGAATTCGGTTTCCTTAACATTAAGACATAGTGGATAAGTCATTTTGTCTTTGTCTAGACATTTGGGTTTCCTAAACTTAAACTAATTAAGACATAGTGGATAAGTCATTTTGTCTTAGTCTAGACATTTGGGTTTCCTTATTTGATCTTATTAAGACATATTGAATTAATCTTTGTCTTATTTTGGACAAATATTTGGGTTTCCTAATCTTGTTTTAATTTGGACATCTTGTGTCTCCTTTTCATTTTGTCTTAGTGTAATAACCCATATTGTATCAAATTGAATTTTCCATTAGGGAGATTTCAATTTCTGCATTATTGCATTAGTTTTGTCATTTCTTTCATTCTTAAGTTTTCATTTTTGGTGTCTTTGTGTTTTTGCTTCCGATTACACTATAATTAACAATTTGATTCTTGTTAGTTAAATTCACATAATTCGGACAACATACATATCTTTACCTTGTATGCTCATTTCAACGTTCTTCACTTTGGTCTTTTGCTTCTAGTTTTGTGCTTATCTTTTTTGTTAAGTATTTTCATTGCATTCTTTTACTATAATGTGCTGCTTGTGAACTATTTTGACTTGAGTTTGAGTTCTGAAGTGCAACTGAAGACAATAAGCTTGAGTGGTAAAAGGCTTGAGAGTGTGAGCTTAAAGGAGGGTAAAAGCCAAATTTGAACAAAACACGAGTGGAATGTCACTTTTTTGAGTGAAACACGTGAGGGAGTGATTGTGAGGATGTACTATTACAAGTCAAGACGACATTTAGATCAAGAAGCATTGAATGAGTTGAAGAAAGATGCTAAGTTGTTGGATAAAAATCTTAAAGATTTTGAGTTACAGTTTAAACAACTTTCTAGTCTAGTAAGTAAGTATATAAGACAGGAGAAAATAAAGAAAGAAGAGGAAGTTATTGTCGACAAAATTGTTTGTGAAGCTGAAAGAGATGGTATAGACTTATATGCTGATGAAGTTGTAAATGGTGAAGAAATAAGTGGATGTGACGAAGATGTTGTTTTGAGTGAAAAGGAAAACACAATTGAAAGAGAAGATGTTGCTTTGAGTGAACAGAAGGATGTTTGTGTAATTGAGATAGAAGATCAGCATGTTATAATTGACCCTACAATTTTTAAGGAGGTTGAATTGAAAGTGGAAAGAAAAGATAATAATGATCAGAATGAAAAGATTATATTAAAGACTAACCATGTTTTGCTTAGTTTTCATATTAACTTGCAGGAACTTGATGAGTTCTTTTCTGGAGAAGCATTCATTTTATTTCCACCTATTCAGAAGATCTTGTATGAAGATCAATTTATTTTACAAGTGCCAATTCCCAACTTGAACAAGACGAAGATTCGAGGACGAATCTTTTCTAAAGAGGGAGGGAATGATGCGTGCACAGGGGGGTCAACATTTCAAGATTATAAACAATGGAAGTTCATATTCATGGAGATCAAATTTGGAGAAGTTAAAGAAGGCTTGAAGGAAGTCCATGGGCCAAATTTATGAAGAAGCCAAATTGAAGATGGACATGTGCTAGTCATGTGACGACTTAACATGTGCAGGTCATGTGACACTTAACATGTGCCGATCATGTGACCTTGACATGTGCTATGCATGTGAGCTAGAGCATGTGCAATGCATGTGCTAATTAGTGGATTAAGGGGCTGATTTGTTTGGCCTTTTAGTTTAGGCTTTTATTTATTATTTGTATTTGATTATTTGTAATATGCTAGGCCCTAACTTATTCTTTTGGTCTTATTTAAGTGAGATGGGCTTTAATTAGCTTGGGCTCATTTAATTAGCTATTTTTAGGCTTTTTGGGCTGTATTTTAAGTTAATTAGTGTGGGCTTTAGTTATGTTGGTGTAAGGCCCATGTTTTAAGGCCTATTTGATTAATTAGGGTTTTTTCTAGCTTAAGGGAGTATATATACTCCACAAAAATGAGATTGAAGGCAGATTTGACTAATTTGATAAATTTCTTTTGGCTTGGCCGAATTCATCTTTGGAGAGGATAGCTTGTCTTCTTCTTTTGCATTAAGAACATAAATTCTTATCAAGGTAATTACCTGTGGCGAATTCTGTTCTTGTGTTTAAATCAACCTAATTATTTGCGTTTCCTTTCACTTTATTGATTGGGGGTTCAATAGGGTTGGGGATTTACTCTTATTCATGTCTATGCTATATTGTATGTTTAAGGGATTTCGGATTCTTTAGCCTTGGGGTTCCGCATCAATTTAGGTAAAAATTCGGGTTTCGGGTTAATCGGGTTTGGTTCGAGTTGACTCGAACCCGACTGATGCACACCCCTATCTTTAATAAGACACTCTTGATTCTCAAATATCATCTTAAAGCCATTTTTCAATAATTATCCAACACTTAATAGATTTTGATCAATTTCAGGCATATAAAGCACATCAAAATTGGTTTTAGTACCTAAATAACTTTTAAAAGCTATTGTTCATTTTACTTTCATAGCAATATATTTGCCATTTTCAATTCTTACTTTTGAGGTTGTAGATTTATCAAGCTCTATAAAAATGCTTTTATGATTTGTCATGTGGTTTGTGCAACCACTATCAATTAGCCAAATTTCAGAAGAGCTTTTGGTTGAAAAACATGTCACAAAAAGATGGCCTTCTTTATCTTGACCAACTACTTGGGCATTTGCCTCTTGTTCTTGAATTTGTTGTTGCAAATCACATCGTCATGTCCAACTTGACTACACTGTTGCACTTTGCATCTAGGCTTTTCCAGTATTTGAATGGCAGATGATCTTTTTTATCACAGTGATGCAAGGCGGATAGATTTTCTTTGAATTTTTTCTTTGGCCAAAGGTACATTTTTACCCCTATCGTTTGTTAAAATGGACAAATTTACCTCCAACGTTTATTTTGGGGTAAATTTGCCCCTAATGTTTATAAAATTGGAGATTTTTTTCCTGTCGTCTGCGGTCAACTAACGTATTAACGGTCAAAGTTACCGACAATTAACGGTAGGGGCAAAAATCTCATATTTTACAAACATTAGGAGCAGATTTGCACGTTTAAAAAAATGTTAAGGGCAAAAATACACATTTGTCATCCAAACGTTTGATTCACGTGTCCAATGGATGTATGACACGTGGCCCACTAGCAGTCAACTAACGTATTAATGGTCAAAGTTAGCGGCAATTGACGGTAGGAGTAAAAATCTCCCATTTTACAAACGTTAAGGGCAAATTTGTCCCAAAATAAATGTTAGGGGTAAATTTACCTTTTTTGGCAAATGATAGGGGTAAAAATGCACCTTTGGCCTTTTTCTTTTGGTTTGAAACTGATGGTGGTCTATATTTTTATTGTTTGATGTGTGATTTTTAGCATCTTAGTGCTTAGCTGAGAAAACACCTTCAATATAACAATCTTGACTCATAAGCCTTTTTTAATCTTGAGCCTGGAAAGCATTTAACAACTCCACCAAAGTAATCTTGGACGGATCTTTTATATTCTCTAAGGAATCCAAGGAACTTATTGCTGCTTCATATCTTTCAGGAACAGTAACAAGAATTTTTTCAACAATTCGGGAATCAAGAAATGAAATGCCAAGTAACCTTACCTTGTTGACTATGTTGAGCAATCTTTTGGAGTACTCTTGCTAGTTTCTGAATATTTCATCCTGTGCAACTTGGATTCTCTTATCAAATTTAGTGCTTGCATTCCTTTTATCCTTTCATCTCCAGATTACTCTTCTTTGAGATAATCCCATACTTCTCTTGATGATTTGAGGGACACAATTCTGGTGAAAATTATTGTTAACATGGCAATAAATAAAAATACTTTTGCTTTAGACTTCTTGGTTTTTCTTTTTTTTTTTTTTTATGGTTTTTGATTTGAGTCATAGTAGGATTGTTTGGAAGCGGAGGAATTTTATAATCCTCTTACATAGCTTCCCAAAGATCTAGAGCATCCAATTTGGTCTCCATTTTTATTGCCCAAAGCTAGTAGTTTTCACCATTAAAAAAGGAGCAACTTGATAAAAATTTGCTTCAACTTCCATCTCACAGATCCCGTAAGAAGACTGCTCTAATACCATTTACTGATCTTTTCTAAGGAGAAACAAAATAAATTTGTAGAGATAAGATTTTGAATATGCAGCCAAAAGGGAATTAATTTATTTGATAATAAAACTTATATTAATAATACTGAAAATATTTAAAAAGATTTGACAAATATCCTAACAAACTAAAACGTGATGCACTAACAAAAGTAGTGACCTACTAACACATGAGTTGAAAAGAAATAGGAATAACTAATTTGATTTGGTAAAAAATATACCCAATAAAACCTAAAAAAAATTCATCAACGAATAAAAAAAAGTATTTATTTCCATTGAGTGAGGGACTGCTCATTGGGCCACAAATATCACTGTGGATGAGCTGTAATTTTTCAGTGGCTCTCCATAATTAATTCATAGGAAAAGGCTTTCTGGTTTGCCTGTGACATAGAAACACTTAACAAACTTTATTTTGATCATGCATGAGAGGCAAATCATGGACTATATTCTTATTATGTAGATTTTTTATTGCATGGAAACTTAAATGGCCAAATCTCTCATGCCAAAGTGATGACTCATTTACATGAGTAAGCATGTGGATCAATCATAGTCAACTTCAAATAAAAGCTTATGACTTTCTTTTTTACAGTAATTACTTCATCTCTAGCAAGTCGTGCAAGACTTATTTGTAAATGATAAGGAATAATGCTTCTCAAGCACTTGTCATACACTAAGCAAATTTTGATCTAATTCAAGCACATATAGAGCATCAGAAATAACTTTGATATCCGGTGGAGTATCCACCAAAATATCACCTCTTCCTTTGACTTTTAGAAAATATCCACCTCTTACTTTGACTTTAGAGTTGAAAGCTTTGTCAACCTTCTGAAATAAGGTGATTTCAAAGGTAATGTGGTTGGTACATCCACTATCTATGACCAATAATCTTTGCTGACTTTGGTTGCATAATTTTTGGCTACAAATAGATGGTCTAGTTGTGTTTTTTGATTGTTTGTTACTTGGGCCTACTGATCTTTTTTATTATCTTTAAATTTGCACACTTTATCAACATGTCCAAACTTTTTACAGGACATGCATTGAATGCTCGGCCTATACCAGCAATATTTTTTTTAAAGATGATTAGTTTTTTTGTAGTATAGACATGGAGGTCACTTGCCTTTTCTATCTCCTCCTTTGCTGGTATCTTCTTGCTTCTTACTTTTTTTGTCAATTGATTTTTTCTTATGAAGTTGGCCTGACCCTTACCTTTGTTCTTGACATCAAAAGCATTTTCAATTTGATCTTATTTCCTTAGTCTGCTTCTTTACCCTGTAGCTTGCAGTGCATTACCAAGCTCAGCTAGAGATTTTTGAGTCAAGTCCTTTGAGTCTTCGATAGAGGAGATTTTAGCTTTAAACCTTCCAAGTAAACTCACAAGAACCTTTTCTAT